>CM056055.1:90938865-92138865 GCA_029574335.1 Rana kukunoris | reverse complement strand
AAGCTGGCGGGGATTAAAAATATTGCCCAGATTTATCATAATAATGTGCTTAAGTCGTTTCAGGAATTGCAGGCTGAGTTTAATCTACCCAGGCAGCAATTCTACAGATACTTGCAGCTCAGGCACGCCCTGCAGACTCAGGGGTCGGTGTCTGTTCTTCAACTATCTAGCCACAGGCTAATAACAGATATATTTTTTGGTACAGATAAAAAAGGTATGATATCCCATGTTTACTCATCCCTATTGTCATCTGTGCAGAACTCAGCGACTTTACCTTGTAGGAGAGGGTGGACAGAGGACCTGGGGGACATTGATGGTGAGACCTGGGAGACATGTTTGCAGGCTGGTCCTCTTACCTCGGTTTCGCAAGCACATAGGTTGTTCCACCTATTTCTGCTACACAGGGTCTACTGTACACCCATCCAACTGTTCCGATGGGGAAGGCGGGACTCTTCCTTGTGCCCTAAACAATGTGGGGAGGAGGGGTCGCTTATTCACCTAATGTGGCGCTGTCCCAAATTACACCGGTTCTGGAAGAGTGTCACTGAGGTTGTTTCCTCGGTGTTCCAGGTTTGGGTTCCGTTGGATCCCCTGGTATGCATACTAGGTGCGGTGGATGAAGAGGTTTACCCCCCTCCGGTTAACATTGCAGTAATCAGGCTCTTATACTTAGCAAGGAAACTGTTAGCTAGATTCTGATTGTCCCCACACGTCCCGACTAAGAAACAATGGATCGAACAGGTGAATCTTATTATTGTGAGAGAGCACTATACATATCAGCATAGAAATGCCTCCAGGAAATGTAACTCCATTTGGCAGCCCTGGTTGGAGACGCTTGGATTAGCACCACCGAGATTGGTAATGACCCGGCTGTTGCAGATATAGTCGACGCTCTCCACCCGGGTGCCAAATGTTTGACCATGTTTGAAGTGCTTCTTTCAAGAAGATCTACACTGTGGACATGAGTGTTTTCATAATAGATGGGCAATGGGAAGGGTTTTTATTTTATTTTTTATCTTTTTATTTTTTGGGCAGACTGTAGAATGCAGACTTTCTGCTGTGGCCTGTTGGCCGAGTCTATGATTGAGTTGGGGGGCGTGGTGGTTTCTCGCCTACCCAGCACTGTTTAACTTTTTTCATTGACAGTTTATGGTTTTTGTGATCTTCTAAGTGCCTCTGTTCTGGCATATGTGAGGTACTCTTTTCTTTGTGCTGAAGTTCTATATTTGGTAAATATGCTGACTTGTATCTCTGTATCTTACTTTGTTTTTGGCACAATAAACCATTTTACTGATTAAAAAAATAAATAACTGTATAAATGTGACTGGCAGGGAAGGGGTTAACCATGAGGGGGCGGGGAAGGGGTTAAATGTGTAGCCTAGTTTGTTTTCTAACTGTAGGGGGAAGGGGGTGACTGGGGGAGGTGACCGATTGTGTCCCTATGTACAAGGGACACAGATCGGTCTCCTCTCTCCCTGACAGGACGTTTACACACAGAGCTCCACATCCCTGCTCAGTTACTGGGCAATTGCGGGTCCCCGGCAGCGATCGTTGCCGCCGGGCACGCGCATTGTGATCCCAGCAAAGCCCCCTAGCGGCTTTAAAAGACAGGACATTATATGAGTCAGAACAACTGAACTACCTTGCCGCAGTCAAATGACGGCGGCTGGTAGACAAGTGGTTAAATAGTTTTTTTCCAGCAAGAACTCATCTATGTGGTCTTTTAATCTCTCTAGTATCTTCCCAACTATAGCAGGTCTATAATTACTTGATAACGACTTTTTGCCCTTTTTAAATAAAGCCCTGCGCCAATCCAGTGGTACTATTCCTCTCATTAATGAGTCCCTAAAAATTAGATAGAATGGCTTTGAAATTACTCAATTCTTTTAGGATCCGTGGGTGGATGCCATCAGGCCCAGGTGCTTTATACACCTTTATTCTGTCTAAATATTTCTGGAGCATATCACTTTTGAGCCATTGTGGATTTGGGGCTGTGTCACTCCCACCACCATTATGGACATGAGCTCCCCCATTCTCCATTGTATACACAGAGCTGAAGAAAGCATTTAATAAATTAACCTTCTCTTTGTCCGCAGTCTCCCACTCTAGGTTATTTTGTAAAGGGCCTACATGCTCAGACCTGACCTTTTTACTATTAATATATTTGAAGAATTTCTTGGGGTTTGTCCTACTATCTTTTGCAATCTGTCTTTCGTTTTGAATTTTTGCATCCTTGATTTCCTTTTTACATATCCTGTTATATTCTTTGTAACATTTAAAAGACACTAGTGTTCCTTCATTTTTATATTTTTTAAAAGCTCTTTTCTTATTGTTTCTAGATTTTATAACTTTGGCCGTGAGTCATAAAGGTTTTATTTTTAGCCTTTTAAACTTATTGCCCATGGGAATATACTGTATTTATCGTGCTATAATGCGCCCCGGCGTATAGCGCGCACCCCTAAAGTGGACCCTATTCCTCTTCGTCGGGTCCGGCGTCCTTCTGCGGCTTGGGGGGGTCCTCTTCGTCGGGTCTGGCGTCCTTCTGCGGCATCCTCCCCACTCGATACCCGCTTTCCTGCGCCGAGTTTGAATACTGCGCTGATATATACCGAGCGCAGTATACTCGTGTATAGTCGGGCAGGCTCGGCTACTCTCGCGCTTACGTCCAGGACGTGAGCGTGAGAGGAGCCGAGCCTGCCCGACTATACACGAGTGTACTGCGCTCAGTATATGTCGGCGCAGTATTCAAACTCGGTGCGGGAAAGCGGGTATTGGCGTATATCGCGCACCCACGATTTTGCCCTGATTTTCAGGACAAAAAAGTGCGCGGTATACGCCGATAAATGCGGTACTTTGCAGTGAATTCACAAACAGTCTTTTTGAAGAATTCCCATTTCTGTTCTGTGTTTATCGATGCCAATATTCTCTCCCAATCTAAGTCCTGGAGAGCAGCCCTCATCCTTGGAAAATGTGCTCTCCTTGAAATTAAGTGTTTTTATCTTTCCTGTATGTATTTCTTGCTTACAGCTAACATCAAATGAAATCATGTTATGATCACTGCGACCCAGGTGTTCCTTTATCTGAACATTAGTAATACGCTCTGCATGGTTTGAGATTACCAGGTCCAACAGAGCATCATTCCTAGTTGGGGGCCTCAATAAACTGGACCATAAAATGTTTGCGTGTTAATGTCATAAAGTGCATAAACAGTGCCTTACATAATTCATAAACAAATTATATGCATAATAAAGTGGGCCAATAAAACAAAAAATACTAAATTAAAGTGAATATAAATCAACTGTCCCATAATTCTTAAAATAATGCAAAAGTTCAAAAGAAAAAAATCAGTCCCAATGAGGTAATATGCTCCACTTATGCGCCTCATAAAAATCCAGTGCTTCAGGTGATCTCCTAAATGTGCTTCACCATAGAAATGGCATCACCTCTTACCAAATACAGTGCCTTGAAAAAGTATTCATACCCCTTGACATTTTCCACATTTTGTCAACCAAAAACGTAAATGTATTTTATTGGGATTTTATGTGATGGACCAATACAAAGTGTCCCATAATTGTGAAGTGGAAGGCAAATGATAAATGGTTTTCATTTTTTTTTTTTACAAATATGTGAGAAGTGTAGTGTGCAATTGTATGCAGTGCCCTTGAGTAAATACTTTGTAAAACCACCTTTCTCTGCAATTACAGCTGCAAGTTTTTTGGGAATGTCTCTACCAGCTTGTGGAGCAATGTGTAGTATATAATAGTACAGAAATAAGTAGCTTGCAGTATAATGTAGAGCAGGGGTCCTCAAACTACGGCCCGTTGCCGCATGCGGCCCGCCGAGCACCTTTATCTGGCCCACTGCATGCAGGGCCGGTAGACTGCTGTGTCAGAAGCTCATTGAAAAATTTGGGCGCGCTGTGATAAGTCACTGTGTCAGAAGCTCATTGAAAAGTTTGGGCGCGCTGTGAAAAGTCACTGTGTTAGAAGCTCATTGAAATGTTCAGGCGCGCTGTGTGATAGTAGTCCCACCCTCCTCTTAGACCGGCTCGTGTGATAGACGCAGTGTTCCGTCTATCACTTGAGCTAGTCCAGGAGGAGGGCGGGACTACTATCGCACAGCGCGCCTGAACTTTTCAATGAGCTTCTAACACAGTGACTTTTCACAGCGCGCCCAAACTTTTCAATGAGCTTCTGACACAGCAGGAGCAGGAGATCCTGATACACACACAGACAGGTCAGACATCGTTTGGCACAGTAAGGCTGCAATGGGCTTGTAATAATGGTGGGGGGCTTCAATGGTGAGGGGGGGGCTTGTATGATGGTGGGGGATTTTGTAATGATGGTGGGGGGGGGCTTGTAATGATGGTGGGGGGTTTTGTAATGATGGTGGGGGGGGGCTTGTAATGATGGTGGGGGGCTGCAATGGTGAGGGGGGGGGGGCGGCGGCAGTGAAGGACCCGGCCCTCTAACGGTCTGAGGGACAGTGAACTGGCCCCCTGTTTAAAAAGTTTGAGGACCCCTGATGTAGAGCATAATCATATACTGTATAATGTATATCCCTGTGTTCAGAACCTAAAATTAGCAATGTTACAAAATTTGTCTTTGTCACCAGGTTTGTAATAATAAATTGGCTTTTAAACTAAAATGAAATATCACATTGGCGCACGTATTCAGACCCTTTGCAACAACACTTGAAATTTAGCTCAGATGTCTCTTAATATGCTGGCCATACACCATACAATTTTCTTATTCAATTTCTTTAGATTTGCCTTCAACTATGTAGTTCTAGGGCCTGCCTAATCTCACATAAATTGAAAGTGTTTAGGTTTGTCCACATATTATATGGTTTTGGTAAATTTAAAGTGAGGTTGTACAAAAAAGATTGGATAATGTATGGCCAGCCTTAGTTGCTAAGATGTTTCTACAGCTACGACGGCTCATCCAGGGGAGCCAGCCTGCCGCAGTATAACTGGGGAGGCTGGTGGTCGTGACACGGTTAAGTGGTTAAACTGCCCTCATTTGCAGACTGAAGTTCATTCCATTTGATCTAAAAGAACCAAATGATACTTTGTTTATAGTTCTCTCCCAGCGGCTGAAAATTTTGATAAACATTTTCCGGCTTTTACATTTTTTTTTTATGTTGAGGCCTCATGCACACTGGACATTTTTTGGCGTTTTAACAGCAGCTGTTTTTGGCTTCAGACGTTTTTTTCTACAGTCATTAAACTCTCCATCATGTTATCTTGTGTCCATGCACACATAGGCTGTTATCAGCTGTTTTGGGCAGTGGCGTTTTTGAGCAGAGAAAAATCCCCCAAAACTAGTGGGTTCTGAGAGAAATTTTTCAGCTGTAAAAACGCTCCAACGCTGATAAACACTCAAAAACACTGCTCACCAGCATTTTTTTTTTAATGTTTTTTGATCCATTGAAAAAAAAAAAAAAAAAAACGTTATAAGCGCTAAAAAAAGCTTTGAACAATTTACTGCAAAGCTACTGCCGTTTTTATAACGTTATTTTAACGTCCAGTGTGCATGAGGCTTGAAAGCTGAATGAGCAGAGAATGGCTCTGTGCTTGTTACATGAATGAATCATTAAAATTCTGGATTAAGATCGTGAGGGGGGTTGAATCGAGATTTTTTAACGATAAATCGCACAGCTCTAGTGTGAACCTAGTCTAACAGTACATCATAGCAGTAAAAGCAGAAGGCAGTAATGTTACAACAATTTGGTCTGTTTTTCATACATTAGCTCTTTCTAGTTGGATGGAAAAAATACTTGCTTTCCTACACTGCTCACTTATATGTACTGATTTTTTTTAATTTTTTTAAGAATTCCTATAGAAATATTCAGTGCAAAAGATGACATTAAAATACCCTGCATGTCTGTTAATTTAGTTTGAAAAGTATTTTTTCTTATTCTCCAAATGAATCCATGCATTCATTAAATTGTTTCTTACTGTGTTTTTCTGCCTCCTGCTCCCTAACCTATCCTTATCCCCTTCACTTCTATTTGTGGAACTGCAACATTGAGCAGTGCACATTAGTTATGGATGTGTGCACTACTCTATACACACTAAAAATCTCATAGTTCCTAGTCCTTTTCAGGAGCAAGCAAGATAGGTTGGTTACGTTCCTACATACAGTTGGACCATGGCGAATGAACGTAGCCACCCCAAGAGGCAGTTGGAATAAATATACATTTTAAGTTAAAAGTACACATTATATATATATATATATATATATATATATATATATATATATATATATATATATATATATTTTTTTTAACAAAAATTGAAAGCGATTGTAAAAAATGTTTTCTATAAAAATAACAAACATGTTATATTTACTGTGCAGTGGATTTGCACAGAGCAGCCCAGATCTTCCTCTTCTTAGATTCCTTTTCTGTGCTCATGGCCCCTCCCTCCTGTTGAGTGCCCCCACAGCAAGCAGCTTGCTATGGGGGTACTCAAGCTGAGTGGTAGCTGCCTGTGTCCATTTAGAGAAGGAGCCATGACCTTGCCCGCCCCCTCTCTCTCCTGATTGGCTAGCTGAATTTGACAGCAGTGCGAGCCAATGACACCACTGCTGTGTCTCAGCCAATCAGGAGGGAGAGTCTCGGATGGCCCTCAGATAAGTATTAGTGGGGCTAAGGGGGGTTGCTGCCCACAGAAGGCTTTTTATCTTAATGCATTAAGATAGAAAACCTTCTGACTTTACAACCCCTTTAATTTCACTTTAGGAATATGTATTCTTTGTAAATGCGCATTTTCTTTCCCCTACTAAAAATCTGATGTATTATTTTCTGCAGGAGAAGACTTTGCAGTGGTGCAGCAGGAAATTATAATGATGAAGGACTGCAAACACACAAACATCGTTGCATACTTTGGTAGCTATCTGAGGTAGAGTATTAAAGTGTGCTATAAATTGCCTCCAGCATTGCTCCTGTTTCTTCTTGCCAGAGGCTGCCATTTTGCTGAAGCTGAGAGCCCCTGAACAGCAGTAAATCATAAAGCGGAACTAAACCCATCAATTTAATGTTTTAAAAAAACAGTTACATTCCTTGAATGCTTTCGATTGCGAACTGTTACATTTGCTTGTGTCCTCAACCAAACTGTCAAACTATCAAATGGCTGGTGTCATAACTGATCACATGAGCAGCACCATGGCAGTTGCACATTAAGCAGAAGCAGCTTCCTTGGCTGTAAAGGATAGGAGGGTTTCATTCCACTTTAGCAGATCGGCCTCTACCAACATGCCAGTGCCTAAAAATGGAGAGCAACTGAGCGTGGGCAGGGTGAAACAGTGTATTACTGTATTTTAACCACTTAAGGACAAGCCTGTTTTCTTTATCGTACACCAAGGGACACAGAGCCTTTAATCATTACATAGTGGGTTGTATAGTTCACCAGAGGTGATTGGACACTGGCACACCCAATAAAGACAAGTTCCGCTCTATATAACCCCTCCCATAAGGAAAGTACCTTCGCCAGTGTCTAAGGTCACGACTAAGGATGTGCTAAGAAGCTCTTTTAAATAATCCCTCGGGTGGTTAAGAGCTATGCAAATGGATCCATCGGTGAAAATGACTGTCCTTCCAAAGGTCCTATACCTGTTCCAAACACTGCCCATCCCAGTCCCATACGCCCACCTGAGGAAACTCCAGACGGACCTATTAAAGTTCACCATAGGATACCACGATCGGTCTTAACGGCGCCCCGATCAGAAGGGCGTCTAGCTTTCCCTGACCTGGTTAGGTATCACCAAGTGGCCCAGCTTCGAGTCATAGCGTCCTGGTTTACACTACGTTCATATAACAAGTGGACAGAAATTGAGAAACTGTGGTTGGCCCCGATCCATCCCAACAATCTACTGTGGCGTGCAAAAACGCGGAGGTAGACCCCGACCGTATGCTTGGCCCGGTGTCGATGCTCCGGCGGCTGTGGCGCAAGCTGCTACCCAATCATAAACTGACTTCTGACAGTTCGCTCCTGACCTCCTTTGCCTGTAACCCTAAGGTCCCAGACAGCCTTACACATCGCATGTCCTTCCCCTGGACTTTGCGGAATCTCTTTCATTTTGGCAACCTGGCGGATCCCCTGACCTGTAGACTGTGCCCCTTCGCTGAGTTACAGACACAATATGACCTCCCGAGCCGGGAATTCTATGGGTATCTCCAGATACGCCACTATGACTTAACGATAGCACCAAAACTGCAGTTTTCTCCTCTTACATGCGTACATGATTAAATTGGAAAAGGCTCTTGGCGAGGAGATACCCCTGGAACAATGGTGTGGGATATGGATACAGGCAGCTAAAAGCTTAATCTGCACGCTCTATAAAGAAAATTCCTATAAAATGTTGTGCTTCTGGTACATGACTCCGTAAGTCCTCCACGCCAGCTATCCCTCTAGCTCGGACCGTTGTTGGCGTTGCCTGGTGGATCCCCTGACCCATAGACTGTGCCCCTTCGCCGAGTTACAGACACAATATAACCTCCCGAGCCGGGAATTCTACGGATATCTCCAGATATGCCACTATGCCTTAACGATAGCACCAAAACTGCAGTTTTCTCCTCCGACCCCTTTCGAGCGTCTGATCCTGGCGGGCTCAGCCCAAAGGGGACTGATTTCAGGGATATACGGTATACTGATTGCTTGGCCCATGGAGGTAAAGGGAAAAAATGCGTACATGATTAAATTGGAAAAGGCTCTTGGCGAGGAGATACCCCTGGAACAATGGCGTGGGATATGGATACAGGCAGCTAAAAGCTTGATCTGCACGCTATAAAGAAAATGCCTATAAAATCTTGTGCTTCTGGTACATGACTCCGGACATCCTCCACGTCATCTATCCCTCTAGCTCGGACCATTGTTGGCATTGCCTTGGGGTACCCTCCTCCACATTTATTGGAACTGCCCGATGATACTTCCTTTCTGGCACTCGGTCCGGCAATTGCTGGAGCGACTCCTGGACAAGCAGATTCTTCCGTCCCCAAAATATTTCCTCCTAGGTCTTTCGCCACTAAAGCTCCCGCCCCCGTATAAGAAACTGGGCAGCCACATCTTTACGGCAGCGAGATGGTTAGTGGCGTTGCATTGGAAGCGCTGCTCTCCCCCCCTCATGAGGCCCTATACGCCCGGATTAAGGACGTGGAGACTATGGAGAAAATGACCGCCAGGCTGCGGGACCGGATGGAGGCACTTGACGCTGTCTGGGAGCTGTGGCACCGCCGGGAGGACCCACATTGTGGCCCAATGTGATGACATTCTCTCCCTACTCTGTCCCTCTACTCTTCCCCCCGCTAAGTCCGCTAATGACCCCGATTGACATTCTACTCAGCTGTTAGGCTTCTCGATCACTCTAGCTACAACACACAGGCAGTCCTTATAGACGAGGGCAAGTTTGCACCCCACCACATTGGCGCTATCGGAATCGATAGACAAGCTGATATTGCTGACTACAGTAAGCAAAGGTATTGAGCACGCTGTTTTGATATTATTGTACCTTCTTGTTTTTTATGTTATCTTTATCTGCATCCTTCCATTTTCTGTATGTACTAACTTTTGATCAATAAAATTGTTATTGGGGGAAAAAATGGATGGTACCCGTGCCTCGCAGAAGACCAAGGTTTTGCCTGTAATGTCTCTCTTGGAGGACTGGTCTCTGAGATCCAGCACTTTCGCTATATATTTAAAGCGTAAATTTTACTGGCAGAGTCTTTTACAAGGGCCAGGTAAGAGGTCTCCTTGAAGCAGGAACCCATATTCCTGAAGGTTGGTTCAACAACATATCCGCAGAGATGGGTGAAGATTGGTACGGTCTGGTTTTCAGCAGTCCTGTGGCAGGAATAAGTTAAGTGGGAAAGAATCCTAAGATTAAAATAATTCTTAAGGACTTTCCCTTCCTTATGAGTAGAGTGTCTTGTCTATGTCTGCCACTAGAGGGAGTAAAGAGCAATGTTCCACTTACCATGTCAGGAGCGAAAAGCTCAGTGTCAGCTCTACACACTCCTCTACTGCAGCTCTGCATGGCATAAGTGTTCGAAAAAGAAGATGTCTCTCACAGCCAGATATTGTGATCCCTGGGACCCTGCATCTCCTCGTTTCTGCATGAAACTACCGCCACACCCTAAGTGTGCGTGCGCACAGAAGACATGCTTTTACAGCCCTCTGCAGAGTACAGGGTAGCGTGGTCACGTGGGTGGGCACATGTGGTGTGCGCGCCGCTCTACTGTGCAGGCACAAGGTGGAATTTAAAAAAAGGCAGATTCAGACACCTGTAATTCTCAGAAGAGACACAGCAGCTTTGTGGGACACGTGAGTTTGTTCTGGGTGGTTGGATTTATGCATTCCTGGACACCTGCTCAGCATAATAACTATGTGATTAGTTGCTGACTTTATGTAGATTGCTGAACTAGCACAGTATTGTATACATTTTTTGGACTCCTGCTTTGGCAAGGAACTATGTCTTCCAGTAGGAGAAATTCAGGGACAACAAAGAGGAATAAGGCATTGCCGTCTGAGTCGGGGGGCTTTAGCCATTCCTGCCTTGTGCCATCCTCTCCTGTGAGACTTGAAGCACCAGTACAGGATGAGCCATTACCTTTGACAGGAATAGCAGCCTCCCCTGTTGTGCCTGCTTCTGCATTTGTCACTGAAGACACTTTGGCAGCAACTTTGAAGGGAGAATCGCTACATTAATCGCTATATCCTCTCAGAAGGAAAATAACCGGAGTAGGTCCCCTTCTGTTTTAGATATTTCCTCAGAAAAATCTGATGATGAGAAGATTGAGGATATATCCCCATCAGGGAATAAGGATGAGGAGCAGTCGGATGAATCAGGGGTATCGGAAGAACCTTTTTTTCTGCTTCGCAGATTCTTAAATTGCAGGTGCAATGTAATGCTAAAGTGGTGCGTTCTACATTTTAAGTTGCCTGCTTCTGGATCAGCGGAGTCACCTATCTCCTCCCTGGGTTCATTAAAATCCCCACAGGCTGCATGCTCTTCTCCAGTTCATCCTCTGCTGGAAAATCTCATCTATGCAGACTGGGAACACCCAGATAAGTGTTTTTCTCCTCCCAGAAAATGTGATATTTATCCTATGGAGGTAAAATTTGCCAAGATGTGGAAACTGCCTACAGTAGAAGCAGCCATTTCCTGCGTAAATAGAAATTTTACTTGTCCAGTGGACAATGCTCAGGTATTTAAAGATCCTTCTGAAAAAAGACTAGAATCTTTACTTAAATCCTCCTTTCTTATGGCTAGCGCTGTAACCCAGCTTGCTGTAGCGGCAGTGGGTATGTGTCAGATCCTAATGGAACAGGTGAAGCAGGAGCGTAAAGATCTTCCTCCGGATCAGGTCAAACTTTGGGAGAACCCGCCTAATGCCTTATGTTTTACAGTAAATGCTATTAGGGATTCCATTAAGCAGACATCTCATCTCGCTCATCTCCAGCTGGTGCACATGCGTAGAACTCTTTGGTTAAAACATTGGTCAGCAGAAGCTCCATATAAAAAGCTTTTGGTCGTGTTTCCTTTTCATGGGGAACGTCTCTTTTTGTAAATGACTTGGATAAATACATTCAGAAGATTTCGAGTGGTAAAACTACACTGTTATCAGATAAAAAGATTAAGCACCCTTGTTTTAAACGTTCTCTCTCCCCGGTGCCCGGAAACTCTGCCTCCAGGCAATGGCGCAAGCATTCTCAGCCAGCCACAAGAGCTAAGACCTAGAATCAAGCCCAGGGTCACAAAAAGCCATGGGTTCAGAAAACTAACAAGCAAAACCCCAACGCCTCCTTGTGAAGGGGCGACCCTGCTTGGCCGAGTTTTCAGCGGCTTGGCAGACAGAGATCCAGAAAAAGTGGGTAGTTTCCACAGTATCCCTAGGGTACAAACTGGAATTCCGAGAAATCCCACCTTATCGGTTCCTAAACTCAAACATCTCTAAGGATCCATTAACCACTTAAGGACTGCCTAACGCCGATATACGTCGGCAGAATGGCATGGCTGGGCACAGGCACGTACAGGTATGTCGCCTTTAAGAGCCCGGCCGTGGGTCGCGCGCGCATGCGACTCGGATTGAAGCTCTTTGCCCACGGGACCCGCGGACCCGATCACCAACAGTGTCCTACGATCTCTTACAGGAGCTGAAGAACGGGGAGAGGTGTGTGTAAACACATGTTCCCCGTTCTTCACTGTGGCAATGTCAGTGATCGTCTGTTCCCTGATATAGGCATTTTTATAGCACTTTTCGCTGTGAAAATGACAATGGTTTCAAAAATGTGTCAAAATTGTCCAATGGGTCTGCCATAATGTCGCAGTCACCAAAAAAATCGCTGCTCGCTGCCATTAGTAGTAAATAAAAAAATATTAATAAAAATGCCATAAAACTATCCCCTATTTTGTAAACGCTATAAATTTTGCGCAAACCAATAGATAAACGCTTATTGCAAATTTTTTTTTGTCCACCAAAAATAGGTAGAAGAATACAAATCGGCCTAAACTAAGAAAAAATTGTGTTTTTTTTATATCTTTTTGGGGGTTATTATAGTAAAAAGTTAAAAATATTGTTTTTTTTCCAAAATGGTCTCTCTATTTTTGTTTATAGCGCAAAAAATAAAAACCACAGAGGTGATAAAATACCACCAAAAGAAAGCTCTATTTGTGGGAAAAAAAGGACGCCAATTTGGTTTGGGAGCCACGTCGCATGACCGCGCAATTGTCAGTTAAAGCGACGCAGTGCGAAATCGCAAAAACTTGCCAGCTCCTTTACCTGCATAATGGTCCGGGTCTTAAGTGGTTAAAGAGAAAATCGGTCTTCCAAGCATTGGATCACTTGCTGTCTCAGGGGGTAATCATGGAAGTCCCCCTAAGAGAGCAAGGTTCGGGGCCTTATTCAAACCTCTTTGTGGTTCCGAAACCAAATGGAGATGTCAGACCCATTCTGGATCTAAAAGTTCTGAATCCGTTTCTGAACATTCGCCATTTCCTTATGGAAACCCTTTGTTCGGTAGTCTCCACCCTGCAAGGCGGAGAATTCTTGGTATCAATACACATCAAAGACGCATATCTACATGTGCCTATCCATTACGCTCACCAAAAGTTCCTAAGGTTCGCAGTAGATCACTGCCACTTAGTGTGTGGCTCTGCCTTTTGGTTTGGCTACTGCACCCCGGGTCTTTACAAAGGTTCTGGCCCTGCTCTTGGCAAATTTAAGATTTAGGGGCATAGCGCTGATGGCTTATCTAGACGACCTACTGTTGGTAGAACAGTCAGTGGCAAGATTAAATCAGTGTACTCAGTACGGTAAAATACCTAGAGTATGTGGGGTGGATTCTAAATCTACAAAAGTCCTCTCTACAGCCCCTGAAATGGGTAGAATATTTGGGCATGATCTTAGACACAACCCAAAACAGAGAATTCCTTCCAGAGCCAAAAATCAAATCTCTAAAATAATTGATCCGCACTGTCAAAGCAAAGTAGGGACCATCAATTCGCCTGTGCGTGAAGTTATTGGGGAAAACGGTAGCCTGTTTCAAGGCGGTTCCTTATGCCCAATTTTATTCAAGACTGCTTCAAAACAGTATCCTGGCTGCCTGGAACAGGAAAATCCATACTCTAGATTTACCAATGTGCCTGACTCCAGAGGTGCGCCAAAGCTTCAGTTGGTGGTTAAAGACCAAGAATTTGCGGTCCAGGAAATCCTTCTTCCCTTCGTCAAAGGATGCCAGTCTTTCTGGCTGGGGGGAAATCCTGGAAGAAGCCTCGGCCCAGGGAACTTGGTCCAAGTTTAAAAGAAGCCTGCCCATCAACATTTTAGAGATTCAGGCAGTTTATATAGCCCTCAGAACCTGGACTCACAGGTTAAAAGGTTACCCAGTTCGGATTCAATCCAACAATGCTACTACGGTAGCTTACATCAATCGTCAAAGGGGCACCCAAAGTGGGGATGCTCAGAGAGGAGTGAATCAGATTTTAGTTTAGGGAGAAAGGCATATCCCTTGTCTTTCTGCAATCTTCATTCCAGGGGTTTAGAATTGGCAAGCAGATTACCTGAGCTGCCAGCAGCTGCTGCCAGGAGAACGGTCTATCCACCCTGACATTTTTCAAGCTATATGTCAGAAATGGAGGACCACGGATGTAGACTTACTAGCCTCCAGGTTCAACAGGAAGTTGGACACCTTTGTATCGAGGATAAGAGATCCTCTAGCCTATGAAACGGATGCACTAATGATTCCTTGGAAACAATTTTCACTGATCTATGCATTCCCTCCGATTCCGCTCTTACAGAGACTACTTTGTAAAATCAGGAAAGAGGGAACACCAGTACTCCTGGTAGCCCAGAATTGGCCCAGAAGGTCCTGGTACACCAAGATCATAAGGATGGCAGTGGGGGAACCCTGGATTCTTCCACTTCGTCAAGACCTGCTCTCGCGGGTCCAGTGTTCCATCCTTCCTTATGAAGGTTAAATTTGATGGTTTGGCTGTTGAAACCTACATATTGAAAAAATGTGGGCTCCCGGGTCCAGTTCTCCCCACTCTCATTATTGCTAGAAAGCCGGCCTCCAGGCTCATCTATTATAGAAACTGGAAGGCATATGTTTCCTGGTGTGAATCCAGAGGGTGGAATTCACAAAAGTATGTCATCAGTAGGATTCTAGCGTTTTGTCAATTGGGGGTAGATATAAAACTAGCACCGAGTGCGATTAAGGGTCAAATCTCGGCTCTGTCAGTTTTCTTTCAGAGACCGCTGGCATCTCATTCCCTAGTCCGGGCATTTATTCAGGGGGTACTGAGGGTAAATCCACCAGTCAAATCTCCCTTGTGTCCCTGGGATTTGAATCTTGTTTTTTCGGTCTTGCAAAAAACCTATTCGCCATATTTCATTGATTCTTTTAAGTAGGAAATTGGCTTTTTTGGTTGCTATCTCCTCTGCTAGGAGAGTGTCTGAATTAGCAGCTCTTTTGTGTAAAGAGCCCTTTTTAATTTGCACAAAGACAAAATTATATCGCGTTCCCATACTACCTTTCTTCCAAAGGTGATGTTGACATTTCATTTAAATCAAGATATTATTTTACCTTCCTTTTTTTCCTGAGCCGCAGTTGGCGGGGGAAAAATTATTGCACTCTCTAAATCTAGTGAGAGCAATTAAAGTTTATCTGCAAGCAACTGCTCAGATACGTAAAACAGATGTTTTTTTCTGCCAGAGGGTCCCAAAAAGGGCCAGGCAGCATTGAAATCGACCATTTCTGGGTGGATTCGTCAAGTGATAGTTCAAGCGTATAGTTTAAGCGTATAGTTTAAGGAATACAATTCCTCATTTTCCTGTGAAAGCGCACTCGACCAGGGCAATAAGTGCTTCCTGGGCAGTGCATCATCAGGCCTCTATGGCTCAGATCTGTAAGGCTGATACTTGGTCTTCAGTCCATACATTTACCAAATTCTATCAGTTAGATGTAGGAGGACATGAGGATTCAGCCTTTGGGCGTAGGGTGCTGCAGGCAGTGTTATAGGGCCTCACGTCCGAAGGCGACCTGCTTGACCTGTGTCTCCCTCCCCTCATATTGAGCATTACTCTGGGACATTCCACTATGTAATGATTAAAGGCTCTCTTTTCCCCGTGGTGTACGATAAAGAAAATAGGATTTTTAATAACAGCTTACCTGTAAAATCCTTTTCTTTGAGCACCACACCACGGGACACAGAGGTCCCCACTTCTTATGAAATCCTTACTGCTTTGCTACAAAACTGAGGTACTTCCCTTATGGGAGGGTTTATATAGAGAGGAACTTGTCTTCATTGGGTGTGCCAGTGTCCAATTGCCTCTGGTGAACTATACAACCCACTATGTAATGATTAAAGGCTCTGTGTCCCGTGGTGTACTCCAAGAAAAGGATTTTACATGTAAGCTGGTATTAAAAATCCTATTTTTTTTATACTTGGTGTTTACAAGTTAAAACATTTTTTTGCTAGAAAATGACTTGGAACCCTGTTCGCGGTTGTTGCAATACTTTGTCACACCGTGTTCGTGCAGCCGTCTTCCAAACTCATTTGGCAAAAATACACATTCAGTAAAGTTAACCCAATTTTTTTCTATATTGTGAAAAATAAGGTTACAGCGGTTAAACTGGTACACAACATGTCATGCTTCAAAATTGCACCTCCTTATGGAATTGTGACAAACTTTGACCCTTAAAAATCTCCATTGGTGACTTTTAAAAATTTGTACAGGTTGCCAGTTTTGAGTTACAGGGGAGGACTCTAACAATCACGGCAATACCTCACATGTGTGGTTTGAACACTGTTTACATATGCGACACAATTTACGAATGCATTCGCTTTTGCCGCTTGAACACAGAGGACAGGGGCGCTTTAATTTTTTATTATTATTTATTTTACTTTTTATTTTTACACTGTCCCTCTAAAAAAAAAAAAGAAAAAAAAAATAGGATCACTTTTATTCCTATTGCAAGGAATGCAAACAGCCCTTGTAATAGAAAAAAAACTCTGTCTAACATTTACACTTAAAAGCAATAAAAAAATTTTTTGCCTTTAAGGCCATTGGGCGGAAGTGAAGTTTTGATGTCACTTCCGTCATCCAATGGCACAGAGTAGAGTGGGGGCCATCTTTCCCTCACTCGACTTCCTGTCCATCAGGGTATAGCACTGGATTGTCTCCACCGCTCCGACGACTCGGTTAAGGGGCGGGGGCACCTCTCCTGCCGCTGATAAATGTGATCTTGTTTAGAATTAGCCGCGGATACCACTTTTATCTTAAAGCAGTCTGCCCACCATGAATAAAAGTATCGGGGTTATAGCAGCTATTTTCTGCTATAACAACGGTATTTAACGTCAAAGTAGCGACGTACAGTATCTCACAAAAATTAGTGCACCCCTCCCTCTTTTGTAAATATTTTATTAAATCTTTTCATGTGATAACACAAAAAAATGACACTTTGCTAAAGTAATGGGTGTACAGCTTGTATAACAGTGTAAATTTGCTATCCCCTCAAAATAACTCAACACATTAATGTCTAACTTCTGGCAACAAAAGTGATCACACCCCTAAGTGAAAATGTCCAAATTGCTCCAGGGGGTCACGGGGTTCACTGAATTCAGCCCGCTCTGGGGGAACAATACATATGTTGAACTGGCCAAGTTAGATCAGGGCCCTCGTTGGCGTCTTCTGGGATTAAACAGGTTTTCTATGGTGGTGCACTGCTCCCGTTTAGTACTTTACAATCTAGATATGCGCTCCCTCCATCCATGTTTTTTTTATTATTTGCAACTGCAACATGCAGTTAGAGCTCAGGGGGATGCGGAGGAGTGGACTCAGTCCCCCACTCCGGTTTTCCGCATCCTGCAGGCTGCTTCCGAGACTAAAGGTATTATGTCACAGTGTTACAACATGTTGCTGGACTCTTTCCTAGAGGCGCACCCCATGAAAGTGGCGGCTCAGTGGGAGGCAGATGTTGGACCAATAATGGGGGAGTTGTGGGAGGAGGCGCTGCGGGCCGTAAACAATTGTTCGCTCAACGTAGCACAGAAGGTGTCTTAACTATACATTTTACTGAGGGTCCATTACACACCGGTCAAGCTTTTCAAAATGGGCAGGGATCCTTGCCCGATGTGTAACAGATGCAGGGTAATGTCTAGCGATCTGATTCATCTGCTCTGGCGCTATCCCAAGCTCCACAGGTTCTGGACGGGGGTCTTGGCTACACTTAATTCTGTGTTCTAGACCAACGTTCCTCTTGACCCGCTGCACTGTCTGCTTGGAGTTTTGGAGGGAGTGCTACCGGAGGAGTTGACTCGAATGGCATTTACTAGAGCGCTATTCCAGGTCAGGAAAACTATTCTCCTGAATTGGAAATTGGAGGCGCCCCCCACGATCAAATCCTGGTTGTCACACATGGGCAGGATGCTTATCATGGAAAGGTACATTTACCAACACAGGGGGATTGCGGGTAAATTCGATAGGCTGTGGGATGCATGGCTTGCCACATCTGGCCTGAGTCCTACGGAACTTGTTCAGATGAGGTTGCTGGGGGGTACTTAGATTTATGAGTTACAAGGGGATGTGGGAGGGGGGCATGCTATTGGGTATGATCATCACTTGTTATGACGGAGAGATACATTGGTTGTGGATTGTACATGTTATGTACGATATGTCATGTTGTCATTCCATGTTTGTACTGTGAGCAATAAAAACGTATTTGATAAAAAAAAAGAAAATGTCCAAATTGGGCCCAATGAGCCATTTTCCCTCCCCAGTGTCATGCGACTTGTTAGTGTTACAAGGTCTCGGTGTGAATGGGGAGCAGGTATGTTAAATTTGGTGTTCGCTCTCACTCTCTCATACTGGTCACTGAAAGTTCAACATGGCACCTCATGGCAAAGAACTGAGAATCTAAAAAAAAGAATTGTTGCTCTATATAAAGATGGCCTAGGCCAGGGCTCAAAATTTCAAGTCCTGAGCTACTAGCCAGGCTTCAAGAGTTACTCGCCACCAATTGCCCCACCTAATTCATACACTACCCTGCGCCTAATTGCACCCGTAAACACGCCCTCGTAGATTATCTCATGGAAGGGCAGAAGCAAGTTACAAAATTAAATATTACCAACAACAACTTTAACAAAATGGGACAGGGCACTGGGGGCAGTCTGTTCAGTGCTCAGGCTGAACTGTTGGACACTTACATACAGTACAAGGAGAAGAAAACTGCACAAACTGGAAGGCTGCTGCTCTAATGTCAGGGCAACTTTCAGTGAGCGCTGCACAAGAGTGGTAATTTTCTCAATCCTCCACCTCACTCATTACTCTCTGCTCTCCAGCTACATTGGTCGGGGGGCAGGCTCAGAGAGGTCATACTGTTAGGTCCCATGGCTTAGTGGGAATTGTAAGGAGAGCACCTGTGTACTGCTCTGCCTGTGCACGGCTCACCAGACTACTTTTCCCGAGCATGCACCTTTCCTCATCGGCCGCCAATCTCATCGGGACTCTTAAGTGTAGGCACAGATTGAAGGGAGGTTGGTCATGCAGCCCTGTCATCACTCGCCTCCAGCTTAAATCCAGTCGCCAAATGCTAGTAGGTGAGTAGAAATTAGGGCTGGCCTAGGCTATAAGAAGATTGCCAAGACCCTAAAACTGAGCTGCAGCACAATGGTCAAGACTAGGGTTGTCCCGATACACTTTTTTTAAGACCGAGTAAAAGTACCAATACTGTTTTTCAAGTACTGGCCGATACCGAATACCAATACTTTTTTTTTTATCTCATGTGACAGCGGCACATATGTAAAAAAAAAAATCTTTATCTTTAACAATTAGTTTTTTTACATTTTTTTATTTTATTTATAATGCTTTCTTTTTTTTCCGCCCTGTTGGGGGGCTTTGGTGAGATATCAGGGGTTTTAACAGACCTCTGACATCTCCCCTTTGAGACAGGGAAAAGGACTAGGGACACATATTCCCCAGTCCCTTTCTCAGCAGCATTAGCTGCACTGAAAATGAATAGAGAGAAGACAGCGTCTTCTCTTCATTCATAAACTGAAATATTGTAATCACAGTTTACGATGTTTCAGTTATGTGAATAGACAGTCAGTGATCACTGACTCTGTCCATTCGGAGCACGGAAGGAGAGAGAAACACAGCGGGATACACGTAGGGATACACGGAGGGAGAGAGAAACATGGGGAGACACGGAGGGATACACAGAGGGAGAGAGAAACACTGGGGGACACGGAGGGATACACAGAGGGAGAGAGAAACACTGGGGTACACGGAGGGAGAGAGAAACACGGGGGGACATGGAGGGATACACGAGGGAGAGAGAAACACGGGGGGACACGGAGGGATACACAGAGGGAGAGGGATACACGGAGGGAGAGAGAAACACGGGGGGGGACACGGAGGGATACACGAGGGAGAGAGAAACACGGGGAGACATGGAGGGATACACGAGGGATAGAGAAACACGGGGGGACACGGAAGGAGAGAGAAACACGGCAGGGGACATGGAGGGAGGGAGACAGACTGCATCAAAACGGAGGGGGGCTGGATGAGGACACGGGACAGTCAAGCACAGATCACCGCTGATTTTAAAGCAGCTAAAAGCCGCGCGCGGGGAGGGGGGGTGGATGAAGAGAGAAGTGGAGAAATTACTTTTAAATCTATACAGTGGTGATCGGTGCTTGTAACTTCCCCACACACTGATCACCGCTGACAGTACAAGTTTCGGGTGAAGCATCGGTCCCGATACTGATACTAGTATCGGTATTGGGACAACCCTAGTCAAGACCATACAGCGGTTTAACAGGACAGGTTTCACTCAGAAGAGGCCTTGCCATGGTTGACCAAAGAAGTTGAGTTCACATGCTCAGCGTCATATGCAGAGGTTGCCTTTGGGAAATGGACGTTTGAGTGCTGCCAGCAATTCTGCAGTGGTTGAAGGGGGGGTCAGCCTGTCAGTGCTCAGACCATATGCTGCACACTGCATAAAATTGGTCTGTATGGCTGTCATCCCAGAAGGAAGCCATGTCTAAAGATGATGCACAAGAAAGCCCACAAACAGTTTGCTAAAGACAAGCAGACTAATGACATGGATTACTAGAAGCATGTCCTGTGGTCTGACGAGACCAAGATAAACGTATTTGGTTCAGATGGTGTCAAGCGTTTGTGGCGGCAACCAGGTGAGGAGTACAAAGCCAAGTGTGCCTTGCCTACAGTCAATTATGGTGGTGGGAGTGTCATGGTCTGGGGCTGCATGAGTGCTGCCGACACTGGGGAGCTACAGTTCATTGAGGGAATCTTGAATGCCAACATGTACTGTGACATACTGAAACAGTGCATGATCCCCTCCCTTCGGAGACTGGGCCGCAGAGCAGTTTTCCAACATGATAACCACCCCAAACACACCTGCAAGATGACCACTGCCTTGCTAAAGAAGCTAAGGGTAAAGGTAATGTACTGGCCATGCATGTCTCCAGACCTAAACTCGATTGACAATCTGTGGGGCATCAAACAGAAGGTGGAGGAGTGCAAGGTCTCTAACATATGCCGGCTTTGTGATGTTGTCATGAAGGAGTGGAAGAGGACTCAAGTGGCAACCTGTGAAGCTCTGGTGAACTCCACGCCAAAAAGGGTTAAGGCAGTGCTGAAAAATAACGGTGGCCACTCAAAGTATTTACACTTGGGCCCACATTTGGACATTTTCACTTAGGGGTTTACTCACTTTTGTTGCCAGTGGTTTAGATATTAATGGCTGTGTTGAGCTATTTTGAGGGGGCAGCAAATTTACATGGTTATACAAGCTGTACACTTTACTTCTACTTTACATTGTAGCAAAGTGTCTTTTCTTCAGTGTTGTCACATGAAAAGATACAATAAAATATTTACAAAAATGTGATTGGTGTACTCACTTTTGTCGAATACTGTATATCCATGGTGGGCGGTCCTGAAGTGGTAGTACAGAGCATGAGTGCTCAACCTTTAGCCCTCCAGCTGTTGCAGAACTACAAGTCCCATGAGGCATTATAGACACTTATTGTAAATGTTTTATATGACTATACCTGCAAAAGCGGCCAGCCTGAAGTGATCTAGGACTTAATTTTCTGACAAAGTTCCACTTTAATATGGGTCAAGCATAGCTTTATAATAGTAAAACCCATGAAACCCAACACATTTTATTTTTTAGACTAGAGGAAGGTGTAAATTCGCAAAATTCTTAAAGGGATTTGTAAAGGGTAATTAAAAAAAATCTATATAAACATGTTATACTGTGTAGTGGTTTTGCACAGAGCAGCACGATTCCTCTTCTGGGGTCCCCTGCTTCCTCCAGTGGCTCCCACTGCTATCAATCGGCCCTGTGAGGAAGGAGAGAAAAGAATGAGCCGCTGCTTTTGGGCACATTGTGTAAAGTGGATGTAAATACTCACATATACCCATTGAAGTGAACAGCCTCAGATTATACACAAAATTAATCAAATCTCCCACATACATTTTACATGTATATCTGCTGTTTTTTATTCTTTAGAAAGTGCACCTCGTGTTAGAAAATGTTCTTCCTATTTCAGCAGTGGGAGTGGAGTCTAGGCATACCTTGTATTAGGGGTGCAACGTAATCAAAAAACTCACGGTTCGAATTGTTCCTCGGATCAGGAGTCACGGATCGGATCATTTTCGGATCGGCAAAAAAAAACTCGAGACAAACATACGTTTTGTCTTTTTGTTTATTAACACTCTTAAATTACTTGAAAATATATAAAATCAAGTTACAGTGCACAAGGCATAATATCTTCTTTTTAACATAATGAAAAACAACTTAGGGCCAGATTCAGGTAGATTGGAGCATCTTTGCTCTGGAGTAACGTTTCTCATTTACGTTACGCTGGCGAAATTTTAGGAGCAAGTGCTGTTATTCATGAAGCACTTGCTCCTAAAGTTGCGGCAGCGTATCGCAAATGAGCCGGCGGAATTCAAATTGGGCGGGTACGGGGCGTGTATTATTTAAACTAAGCGCGATCCCGCGGCGAACGCACTGCGCATGCGTCGACTGTCAATGCATCCCAGTGCGCATGCTCCAAATTCTGTCAGTGAACGTCAATGACGTCAAATCCCCATTCATGGACGTTTTACGCGAGCGACGTGATTTTTTTTTTTCGACGCGATGACGACGGCTATACTTAACATAGGATACTCCACTAGGGGGCTGCTTTATCTTTACGCCGCGTATCGCTTACGGAAATGACGGAAAGTCACTGCGTCGCGCCCGAATACGATCGTGAATTGCCGATTCCCGCTGATTAACATATTTTTTCAGCGTAAATCAGCGGGAACGCCCCCGGCGCCATTTTTAAATTAAAGTTGCGATGCGATGGCGAAATTCAATTGCGCCGATCGCATCGGAACTCCAATCCGGCGTTTCTTGTTTTCTGGTTACAGAAAACAAACGCCGGCTCAAAGTGACAGTTAGGCTGGAGTATCACTGATACTCCAGCCTAACTCTACCTGAATCTGGCCCTTAAAGTGCAACATAAAGGCATATCTTTTTCCTTGAAACATGGATAGTTTAAGCCTAGTATGTCCACATCATCAAAGAAGAATAAAAGAAAGAATGGAAAGCATTCCTGAGCTTATAATTTCAAATTCTTTTTCAAAAAGACAAGGATGTCTACATTCTCTGGGGAGAGTGTGGACCTCTGTGCAGTCACTATGTCCCCTGCTGTTGAGAACACTCTCTCAGAAGGAACTAAAGAGCCTGGCACAGCGAGATAGCATCTTGCCATCTTGGCAACATGAGGGTATTTACACTCATTGCTTTTCCACCATGTCATTGGATCACCATCAACTGTAATGCCGCTTGCTGCCATCAGATAGGATTCCACCTCCTCTTTGATGATGTCAGCAGAAGTCTTGTTGTCTTTGCTGGTAAAAGTCTCTCCAAAAAGCTCTGCCATCGCCGACTTCTTTTGTGGAGGAGATGATGAGTCCAAGTTTGCTCCTGTTGGCTCTGCAGCTTGACCCTGCAGAAAAAAAATAGTTCATTAATTAAACCTATTATTTATTTTCATGTTTCATAGACATGAGAAATGTGGCAATATTATTGCCACATTTTTCCGGTTTATGAAACATGAAAATAATAACATTTAATAAAAGCCATTATTACAAAAATAATTTAAAAGACAGGGTGGATGATGTTACAGTGAGGTAGCGGCAATGGTGGATGATGTTACAACATCCACCATTGCCCCCACCTTACTGTAACATCCACCATTGCCCCCACCTTACTGTAACATCCAGTCAGACTCATCCACCATTGCCCCCACTAGTCACTGTAATGTCCACCATTGTCCCCCACTCGTCATCATCACCATCCATCACTGTTCAGTCCAACATTGCCCCCACACTACTAAACAGTAACACTGTAATAGCCATTTTTCCCACTGTAATAGCCAACATTGCCCCCACACTAGTAGTAACACTGTAATATAATAGCCATTTTCCCACTAATAATAATAATCGCCCCCACACAAACAGTAACACACTGAAAATAATAGCCATTTATTTTCCCACTATGATGAGAATCAACTCACTGTACTTGTAGTCCTCACTGTACTTGTGTAGTGTCTCACTGTAACCGCATCGCATGGAGACAGTACTGCGCGCTCTTGCAGAACAGAACAGACACGTGCAGATTACAGAGGGAGGGGTGATGACATCAGCGCGCACCGCCGCGGGTGTACCAAGATAGCCGACCGCTCCGGAGCTAGGCCTGAAGCCGCGGCCTTTCCTAAGGACGCAGTGGCGGTGCGCTCCGCGGATCGCAATGTGTGCCGATCCGAACAGGTCGGCCCGTTCGGATTGCGAATTGGGCATGATCCGTTGCACCCCTACCTTGTATGTGAGCTGATTGGAGGAAAGGCACACACCCCCTCCACATAGGCAGAGGAACAAAGATACTTGCAGAGTTGTGCTGTGAATAGACAAGCTCTCTGCTAATCTATTTATAGCTCCCTCGCCGACACAAATTTCCAGCTGCTTTTATCTCCTGTGTGGGAGAGCTTGTCCGAAGTTCTTATGCTGATAACAGGAACGAATCAGCAGAAAGACATGGGACTTAGGGCTTTGGAGAGAAGTACGTAAACCAGGGGTGCCCAACCTTTTGAAGCGCGAGGGCCATTTAAGTGACTTGGTAACTGGTCACGGGCCACAGTGAGCGGAGTGGGCAGATGGCAGACCCATGTCCACTCTGCCGACTATACTTTTTTTTGCAGATTGGATTGGAGGTAGGACACAAGTTTGTTTTACATCTGCCCCTTCTTAGAGGTGAATGGAGGGTCCAATAGGGTCGGACTGACCGTGTTAAAGAGGGGCCCATGGCTGCTTTCACACTGATGTGCTGCGGTTTATCCGCACTGCGGGTGCAACAGTGCACCCTTGGCTTTTCTGCACTTTGCAATAGACTTCTATTATATTCTGCAGGTTTGGTGCACTTTCAGAAAGCTCACTAAACTTGCAGGTAACAACAGAAGTCTATGGCTCAGTGCAGGTAACCCGCAGGTGCACTGCTCTGCATCTGAAGATCAGTTTAAAAGCAGCTTAGTAACCACTGTAGAACAGATATATACACTGTGATTTTTTTATTCCATCCCAAAGCAGGAGGTCGCGGGCCACATCAGAGGTCTCCACAGGCCACATGTGGTTGGGCACCCTTGACGTATATGCTACAGACATGAGAATAGGGAAATTGGGATTATGACGGTGCCACACACTATCTATCTATCTATCTATCTATCTATCTATCTATCTATCTATCTATCTATCTATCTATCTATCTATCTATCTATCTATCTATCTATCTATCTCTCTCTGTATCTATCTATCTATCTATCTATCTATCTATCTATCTATATATCTATCTATCTATCTATCTAATACATACACACATGTTTTTTAAATATATCTTCTTATTTTATTACAAGACAAATCTAACAGAACATTCATAGGTGCTTAAAATAACAGAGTAGCATTTTGAGCACCTATGAATGTTCTGTTATATTTGTCTTGTAATAAAATACAATATATTTAAAACAAATCTGTATTTCTTGATATATATATATATATATATATATATATATATATATATATATATATATATATACACACACACACAGCCCTCAAATTTTGTGCTCGCCTGCTCGCATATTGCGAGTAAAAAAATGAGGAGGGCGAGTATGGACAGTGCTGTGCTGTCCCAGAAATGCATAGCCAGTGGCCCCCGCCTCGCTGCGAGTCTTGCAGCGTGGACATTTCAATATGAATGCAAAGTCAGCCGCCCGGGACCGCCCCTCTCCACCTCCATCCCCGCCCCACACAAAGCTCTTCCATAGCAGTGAATGAGCCGCCCGGGACCGCCCCTCTCCTCCTCCATCCCCGCCCCACACAGGCACACACAATGCTCTTCCATAGCAGTGAATGAACCGCCCGGGACCGCCCCTCTCCGCCTCCATCCCCGCCCCACACAAAGCTCTTCCATAGCAGTGAATGAGCCGCCCGGGACCGCCCCTCTCCGCCTCCATCCCCGCCCCACACAGGCACACACAATGCTCTTCCATAGCAGTGAATGAGCCTCCCGGGACCGCCCCTCTCCGCCTCCCACCTTCCCGACCTCCCCGCCCCCACAGGCACACAGAATGAACTTCTAGACATGAAAGACATGCCCGGGACTGCCCCTCTCTGCCTTCCACCTGCCGCAGATCTAAGGAGTGGGGCGGTAAATGTCTCTGCAAGGCAGTCCTGAGTGGGTAGGCTCAAACCCTCTTGGTCCACCCTCGTGGCTGCAGAAGAATGTTAAACATGACAGTGTGCTGGAAGTAAGTGGGGACGGGGGTGGGGCAAATGAGAGCATCGATGTACCTGGATTGGGGGGTGGGGAGGTAATTGGAGGCATAGATATGATGTCTGAATCATACCTACACCTTAATGGGCACCGGTTACACTTCATTGATGGGCACAAGTTACGGTTCATTGACGGGCACAGGTCATGCTACATTGATGGGTAAAATTCACGTTACTTTGAGCACAGGTCACGCTGCATTAATAGGCACTGGTTAGGCTGCATTGATGGGCACTGGTTAGGCTGCATTGATGGGCACTGGTTAGGCTGCATTGATGGGCACTGGTTAGGCTGCATTGATGGGCACTGGTAACACTGCATTGATGGGCACTGGTTACACTGCATTGATGTGCACTGGTTACACTGCATTGATGGGCACTGGTTACGCTGCATTGATGGGCACTGGTTACGCTGCATTGATGGGCACTGGTTACGCTGCATTGATGGGCACTGGTTACACTGCGTTGATGGGCACTGGTTACGCTGCATTGATGGGCACTGTCAGGCTGCATTGATGGGCACTGGTTACGTTGCATTGATGGGCACTGGTTACGTTGCATTGATGGGCACTGGTTACGTTGCATTGATGGGCACAGGTTACGTAGCATTGATGGGCACAGGTTACGTTGCATTGATGGGCACTGGTTACGTTGCATTGATGGGCACTGGTTACGTTGCATTGATGGGCACAGGTTACGTAGCATTGATGGGCACAGGTTACGTTGCATTGATGGGCACAGGTTATGCTGCATTGATGGGCACTGGACATGCTAAATTAACGTGTACTGGTTACGCTGCATTGATGGGCACAGGTCACGCTGCATTGATGGGCACTGGTGAGGCTGCACTGAAAGGCAGCACTGATAAATGTGTTAATATTTATTTTTGTAACTTAATTCTGCATAAAACATTTAAGTGTAATTTCATGAGATAATTTATGAGGGCGTGTTTAGGGGCGGGATTAGGGGTGGGGCATGGTAGGAGTTGGGTGGGGCAACTGGTGGCGAGTAACCCTTATGGCCTGGCTAGTAGCTCAGGACTTGAAATTTTGAGCCCTGTGTATGTATATATATATATATATATATTAGTGTTAGGCATCGTCATAATCCCAATTTCCCTATTCTCTATTCTCTATTCACTCAATCGACACCCTATCACACTACAGATATGTGCCTAGGTCAGATTTCATGAATCAGGTTTACATCCACTTTAACAACTTGCGGACCGCCACCTGTCGTTATACGTCGGTATTTTGATGTAGAATACTGGAGCGCGGCGGGAGGGAGGCCCTCTCCTGGCCCCGATAAAATTGATCTTGTGGCAAATCTGCCACAGAGACCAGTTTTATCAGAAAGAGGACCATCTGTCGTTTAAGAATATACCAGGGTTACGACAGCTATCTGTTGCTATAATCCCAGTATATTCTTAAACGACGGATGGTCCTCTTTCTGATAAAACTGGTCTCCGTGGCAGATTCACCACAAAATCACATTTATCGGGGGCAGGAGAGGGCCCCCCTTCCCGCGGTGCTAACCGGTAGTGGCGGAGCCAATCAAGTCCTCTCCCCCTTAGACTTGGAGCCAAATGAGGGAAATATGGCCCCCACTCGGCTCCATAACATTTGCTGATGGAAGCAAGGTCAAATGTATATTGGTCCAATGGTCTTAAAGAGGATTTTATTTTTTAAATGTATTTATTGTTATTTTTTATTGCATTTAAGTATAAATGTGAGATCTGAGGTCTTTTTGACCCCAGATCTCACATTTAGGAGGTCTTGTCATGCTTTTTTTTCTATTGCAAGGGATGTTTACAGTGTAAAAAAAAAAAAAAAAAAAAAAAGTAAAGTGCTCTGTCCTGCCGAGCTCATGCACAGAAGCGAACACATACGTAAGTCGTGGCCGAAAATGATGTTCAAATCACACATGTGAGGTATCGACGCAATTGTTAGAGCGAGACCTACTCTGTAACTCAAAACTGTTAACCTGTAGACATTTTAAAACGTCACATATCGAGATTTTTAAGGGACAAAGTCTGTCACCATTTCACGAGCGGGCGCAATTTTGAAGCATGACATGTTGGGTATCAATTTACTCAATGTAACATTATGTTTCACAATATAAAAAAGTGGCTAACTTTACTGTTGTCTTATTTTTTTCAATTCAAAGAAGTGTATTGTTTCCAAAAAAAAATGCGCTTGTAAGACCGCTGCACAAATACGGTCATAAAGTATTGCAACAACCCCTATTTTATTCCAGATGGTGTCTGAAAAATAATAATTATAATGTTTGGGGGTTCGTAGTAATTTTCTAGCAAACAAAAACTGATTTTAACTTGTAAACACCAAGTTTGAAAGTACGCTTGGTCCTTAAGTGGTTAATATAGAGAATGCATGGAAAAAAAAAAGTTTGTCTAGAGAAGTTTTTTTTTTCCCCCAACAAAGTTGGAGTTGTACTTTCACAGGTATGATATACTGAGAAAGAAGGGATGGCACAACCTGTTTGAGTTTTTATTTATTTTAATTTCTGATGTTTTTTGACTGTTAACCACTTGCTTACTGGGCACATAAACCTCCTTCGTGCCCAGGCGAAATTTCAGCTTCCGGCACTGCGTCGCTTTAACTGACAATTGCGCGGTCGTGCAACGTGGCACCCAAACAAAATTTACGTCCTTTTTTTCCCCACAAATAGAGCTTTCTTTTGGTGGTATTTGATCGCCTGTGCGGTTTTTATTTTTTGCGTTATAAACAAAAAAAGAGCGACAATTTAAAAATATATATATATATATATATATATATAGTTTTTACTTGTTGCTATAATAAATATCCCAATTTTTATTTTATTTTTTATATATTTTTTTCTCAGTTAAGGCCAATACATATTCTTCTACGTATTTTTGTAAAAAAAAAAAAAAAAACAATAAGTGACTGCTTTGCGCAAAAGTTATAGCACCTACAAAATAGTGGACAGAATTATGATTTTTTTTTAATATTTTTTTTTTTACTAGTAATGGCGGCGATCTGCGATTTTTATTGGGACTGCGATATTGCGGCGGACACATCGGACACTTTTGACACATTTTTGGCGCCATTCACATTTATACAGCGACCAGTGCTATAAATATGCACTAATTACTGTATAAATGTGACTGTCATTGAAGGGGTTAACACTAGGGGGTGAGGAAGGGGTTAAATGTATTGCCTGGGTGTGTTCTAACTGTGTGGGGGGTGACTGGGGGAGGTGATCGATGCTGTCTCCCTATGTACAAGAGAAACAGCATCTGTCTCCTTTCCCTGACAGGACGTGGAGCTCTGTGTTTACACACAGAGCTCCACGTCCCTGCTCTGTCACCGACGATCGTGTGTACCTGACGGACATCGCGACCGCCAGGGACACGCATCGAATCCTCGGTGATGCGTCGGGACTGTTTTTCGCGGGGAATTACAAGTAAATCACGTCCAAAGACGTGACCCCGGCGCCTCAGGTCCGCGCTGTTGACGTATTCTGTCAATAGCGCGGACCCGAAGTGGTTAAAATCTTAAGGGTAGTGTACAAAAAAAATGTTTTTCAGACATTAAAGCCCCTTTCACACTGGGACGGGGGTGTCGCTTTACCGCCGTTTCTGCAAACGTTTTTGCCAGCTATCGGCACGCTGTTAACCACTGAGTTTTTTTTTTACGTCCTGCCACCGCATCGCCTCAGTGTGAAAGCACTCATGCTTTCACACTGAGACTGCAGAGGAGGCGTTTTTCAGATGCTTTACAGGCACTATTTTTAGCCCAAAAGCGCCTGAAAAGCGCCCCAGTGTGAAAGGGGTCTAATGCATTTTTGTATTTGCAGTGCAAGAGGCACTGTTTGGCAGAAGGAACTGCCTAATCGGGGTGCCAAGCGGTTTCATCACAAAAGGGTTTTGTTTTGTGCATGGAAAGAGCCTTGTCACAAAAGTCCACTAACAAGCGCCCCTCCCTCCCTTGTCGGCATCAGATGGGTCGAATGCAGAAATACCCTGTTCCTCACCTTCTGAGTCCCCTGTGGCGGATCCATCTCAATCGGATAGTGAAGAGGACCTGCCAGAGGCAAAATGGTGCATGTGAGGGAATTGGTCTCTTATCTCATTACGGCAGTCCGAGAAACCCTTAAAATGGAAGATTACCTGCCACTGACTATGGACTCTAAAGTCCTTTATTGCAGAGGTTGTCAACCACCAGGCCACGCGACAAAGGAGACCGTCAGATGACAACATCTCTTCTTGCCCCCACCGCTGTTGTACCCTTACTGACAGAGCAGCAAAGCCTGCCCTACACAGAGGTGCAGCCGCGGCCTAACAGAGAGAATATGATGTCTTCTCTCACCGCCCACCCTCAGTCTGGGGCAGTACCACTAGCTCGTTTACCAGTGCTGAGGAGAGGCTGTGTCAGCACCTGTGGCAGGTAACAGTGACAACTCACATCCAGTGGCAGGTAACAGTGACTATACACGTCTGGTGGCAGGTAACGCTGACAATTCAAATCTGGTGACAGGATAGTGACAATCCACATCTGGTGGCAGGCCACAGCAGTGACAATCCACATCTGGTGACAGTTAACAGTGACAAGCTGAATCCGGTGGAATGTAACAGTGACAGGCTGCATCTGGTGGCAGGTGACGTGGCAAGTAAAAAGCTGAATCTGGTGGCAAGTGACAAGCTGAATCTGGTGGCAGATGATGTGACCAGCTGCATCTGGTGGCAGGTGACGTGGCAAGTAAAAAGCTGCATCTGGTGGCAGGCGACGTGGCAAGTGAAAAGCTGCATCTGGTGACAGGCGACGTGGCAAGTAACAAGCTGCATCTGGTGGCAGGCCACGTGGCAATGGACAATGTAAAATGTTAGACCTTGACAAACAAGAACCAGACAAAGCCTGGCCCATAGTTTGATTAAGGGCCAGGTCTCTGCCTCTGTCTTTTTCAGCATCTCCTGGCCTCTGTCTTTGGTTCACACTATACTTTACGGGGTTAGTCAGGTGGCTCTGCTGTCTGCACTCCCTTTACTGCCTTTTGATCTGATTCTTTTTTTTTTGGCCCTACAAAAATATCCCTGTGCGAATATTCAGGATGTTCGCTTTGTGACCCTGTCACAAAAGGTGGCTTTCCTGGTTGCCATGTTCTATCCAAGGGGGAAATTTCTCGCGCTAAAGGTAAATTACTTAATACAAAATCAATTACTGAAAATGAATCAACTAATGAATTAATTAAGTAATTAAAGTGACAACAAGATTAAATAAATAAATAAATGAACAAAGGTATCCAGCAGCAACATTAAACATGTGATATACACGAAAAACAAAAATAGAAAGAAAAGTAGTTGCGCTCAGAAAGCACAATATGACATTGTGAAAAAATTAATTAATAAATAAATAAATCACATCTAATTTGTAAATAAAGTCCATAAATGGTGGTGTGATCAAGTGTAATAAGAATAGCTCATACTACAACCCAATCTTAGTTAGTCCATTTGAGCTGGTATCACAGAGGTGTAATTAGACGGTATGTTTAAATGATTGTCCAATAATTAAACAAAGAGCAATGGTGGCCGTAGATTAAAATATCCTGGATGAAATTCACTATCGATCTCATAGAATTCTGCAGACACATCAAAAAGGTAAGTAAAGATGTACTCTTACCAGATCCTAGTGTATTCAGGCATATCAATCCACTGGCATCTGAAGGGGGAGATCACCTCGACCGCTTGCAGTACTTCCACATAGGACTGATGAGTTTCACTGGAACAAATACTTCCCACTGGTATAGACCAATGTGTAGCGCCCCAGCTGATAACATAAAGTTGTGGGCTTTACCCAACCAGCTACCGCATTAGCCAAGCTGCAAGCCACGTGTAAGCATACAATTCACAGCGACGTCACGCCGCAGCCCAGCACGCCTGCCTATTTCTTTCTATTTTCCTGGTTGCCATCACGTCTGCCAGTTGAATGTTTAAGCTTGCAATGCTTTCCTGTAAGCAACTTTTTTTGGTGTTGCATATGGATAAGGTCATACTTCGTCCTAGGCTGGCTTTCCTTTCTAAGGTGGTGTTGGATTTTCACCTCAGTGGCGGATGCCAGCTTTGGATGGAAGGTGTTTCAGGCGGCAGTTTGAGTTTCACAACAATGACAACCACCCCAACCTATAACTAGCCTTTGCAGTAAGGTGCACATAGAAGGGCAACGCATATCACAAACAAAAGATTTCTCAGAACACTTACCAGCCAGCCTGCAATACAACCAAATTGACCCTGTCTATCAATTTAGGTCAACAACAGTTTTTTTTTTTTTTTGCACACATTTGCAAATATAAGAATCACCGAAGTAGGAGCACCTATAGTAGTAGGATAGAGTAAAGTGGTTGTAAAGTCAGAAGGTTTTTCACACCCCTCTTTTTCTTACCGATCCAGCGATTGTCTCCCTCTGCTGTCAAAGTCAGTGAGCCAATGATAAGAGAGAGGGGCAGGACCGAACCTCGGCTTTTTTTCTGAATGGACACACAGAGCTGCGGCTGGGCTCAGGTACCCCCATAGCAAGCTTCTTGATGTGGGGGCTTTAGGCAGGAAGGAGGGCCAGGAGCACCAGCCAGGGACTAGAGAAGAGGAGGATCTGGGCTGAAAATATCATCGGTACTCTGCGTAACAGCACTGCTCCGAATGACATCATCCCCACCAAACTGCTGAAGGAATGCGCCGACATCCTGGCGCCCCCTATCACGCAGCTCATCAACCAATCTTTCAGGGAGGGCACAGTACCCTCCCAGTTGAAAGAGGGCATAGTTCGACCCATCCTGAAGAAACCCACCCTGGACCCCAAGGACCCACTCCACCGCCGTCCCATAACAGGCCTAAATGTACTCTCAAAAGTAATGGAAATGTAGTGGTACAACAGCTGCAACAGCATCTAGATACCCACAACCTACTCTACCTCTTTTTTGGAAAACCGATCGCAAATAGTGAAGTTAGGACCTTTCACTTCCGAAAAACGCACATTAACGTGCGGAGTCCCTCAAGGATCCCCTCTGTCGCCGGTGTTATTCAACATCTATCTTCGTCCTCTTTTTGAAATCATTAGCAGCCAAAAACTGCTTTATCATTCATATGCAGACGACACGCAACTGTATTTCTGCTTTTGCAAGAAAAAGGATCACCACCTCAATCTAGAGACATGTCTCTCTTTGATAGAGGACTGGATGACAAAGAGTTATCTCAAACTCAATGGAGCGAAAACAGAACTTCTCCTGTTTCACGCCAAGCGTATGAATCAACCTGCAACAACATGGACACCCCCGCCCATTCTGGGCAAAATCATTACCCCCAGCGCCAAAGTCAGAAGTCTTGGGGTCATCTTCGATGCCTACATGACAATGGACGCACAAATAGGGTCAGTAGTAAGCGGATCACATCATCTGCTGCGCCTACTACGCAGACTTACCCCTTTCATTCCCAAAGAAGATATAGCGGTCGTGGTGGGAGCAATTGTAAACTCACGATTGGACTATGCAAATGCCCTTTACCTCGGACTCCCCAAGTACCAAATCGCTCATCTTCAAGTCGTTCAAAATACGGCCGCTAGACTAGTGACTGGGAAAAAACCCTGGGAATCAATCTCACCTTCACTGAGAACCCTTCACTGGTTACCAATAAAAGACAGAATTACTTTTAAAGCACTCTGTCTAACGCATAGATGTATCCATGGGAATGCTCCCCATTATCTATGCGAAAAAATAAAAGTTCACAATCCCAATCGCGTTCTGCGATCCACCAACCAAAATCTGCTACAGATACCGAAAGCCAGATACAAGTCCAAGGGAGAAAGAAGATTCGCGGTCCAAGGTCCCAGACTATGGAGCGCTTTACCAACCAACATTCGGTTGGAGGAGAACCACTCAGCATTCAGGATAAAGATCAAGACTCATCTCTTTTGATACCAAACGAGACAGGAATAACAAGTGCCCAGAGGCGATTCAGTTTGCATGTGCTGCGCTATATAAGTTTTCATTCATTCATTCATTCATTTATTCATTCTGTGCAAAGCCACTGCACAGAGCAGGTAAGTATATCATGTTTGTTATTTTTAAATGGGAAAAAAAACTGAGACCTTATTACTTACAGAGGCCTTAAAGGCACAGGGACGCATGTGACAGCCAGCAAGGGCATGCTGACAACGAAGGCAGAAGGCATCCAATGTGTCCCTGCACTGTGTTTCAGTTTGAGTTCTGCCTGTGGTTGGTTTCTAGTTCTGTTATTTCTTGCTCATACACAGGTTACAGAGCCTTAATTACTTAAAGTGGTCCCCTGAAGCCCCCCGGTAGTCTGCTCTCCTTCCTCTTTTGCCCTGGCCACCGCCATGACGGTCAGCATACGCGCGTCGGGAGCACGCTTTGACTGTCCCATAGTCAGGGGGAGGGCCGTGGTTGCCCATGCGTGTGCACGGCACACCTGTGTGCAGGCGTCAAGAGGCTTGTTTTAAAAGCCCAGCACGCCAGAGCCTTCCCCACATGAATACCGGAGGCAAATCTACTACCAGTTAAAAAGAAGAGTAAATGTCCTTCATTTAAATGTGTTCTTATTCCCCAGCCCCTGGAACCTCATTTTACAGGCAGTGGCGACGACCTCCCCAGTCTAATACTAGGGTAAAAGCCCAGAGCCAAGCCCAAGGGCAGAAAATGACTTGGGGTTTAAAATCCTCCAAGTAGAACCCCAAAGCTTCCCTTAAAGGGGCACCCCCGCTCGGCAGAGTGGGGGGAAGGTGGCTGCAATTTGAAAACATCTGGCGGGAAGAAGTTTGGGACAAGTGGGTCATCTCCACGGTGTGCTCGGGCTACAAGCTGGAATTCAGAGAACTTCCGCCACCCCGTTTTTTGAGATCAAGATTTGCCAAAGATCCAGAAAAAAAGAAGGCCTTTGTTTTTGGCCTTGGAACGCCTGTTGTCCCAAAGGCTAATCATAGAGTTAGCCCCAGAGGATCAGGGTTCTACTCAAACCTTTTCACTGTTCCAAAACCAAATGGGGATGTCAGACCTATTCTAGATCTGAAAAACCTGAATCAATTCCTGAACACTCGCTCCTTTCACATGGAGTCTGTCCATTCAGTTGTCTTCCACCCTCCAGGGAGGAGAATTCCTGACATCAATAGACATCAGAGATGCATATCTACATGTGCCAATTTACCCCACTCGCCAAAGATTTCTAATGCCGTGTACACACGACCGTTTTTTTGGGTTGTAAAAAATGACATTTTTATTGGTCTAAAAAAACAAAGTTTTTTTCAACCCGATCATTGAAAAGGCCTTGCCCACACACAATCGTGAAAAAAAAATGTTCTAGCAAAGCGTGGTGACGTACAATGGCACTATAAAGGGGAAGTTCCATTCGGATGGGGCACCACCCTTTTGGCTGGTTTTGCTGATTTTGTGTTAGTAAAAGACAATTTGCGCTTTTCAGTCTGTTACAGTGTGATAAATGTGCTTACTCCATTACGAACGCTAGTTTTACCAGAACGAGCGCTCCCGTCTCATAACTTGCTTCTGAGCATGCACGTTTTTTTCACGTCGTTAAAGCCCACACACAACCATTTTTTTTACGACGTTAAAAACTTTGTGAAAAATTAGAGCATGTTCTAAATTTTTAATGCACATTTTTTACATTGTGAAAAATGCTCTGGAGCCCACACATGATCGCTTTTAATGACATTAAAAAAAAAAAAAGTTACAACTCAAAAAACGGTAGTTTGTACGCGGCATCAGGTTTGCGTTCAGATTGTGGCCCTCCCTTTCGGTCTGGCTACTGCACCTCGAGTGTCCACGAACATACTGGCCCCATCCCTGGCAAGGCCAAGGGTATGGGTCATAGCAGTAACAGCCTATCTGGACGATCTGTTGCTCATAGATCAGTCCGCTACATGCTTGGACCACAATGTGGACAGCACAGTGGAGTCTTTAGAGTACTTAGGCTGGGTCCTAAATCTGGAAAGGTCCTCCTTACAGCCTCAAAAAAGGCTAGAATATTCGGGCATGATTATAGACGCGTCCCAAAGCAGGGTATTACTACTCAAGCCAAAGGCAAAAGCCATAGGAGTCTTGGTCTGAGTGATAAAGGCAAAAAGAAAGCCTTCCATCTGTCTATGCATGAAATTATTAGGAAAGATGGTAGCCTTATTCGAGGCTGTCCCTTACACCCAGTTTTATTTAAGGCTGTTGCAGGGCAAAATTCTGTCCGCTTGGAACAAAGATGTTCAGGCCCTGGACCTTCCAATGGTATCTCCAAAGGTTCACCAGAGCCTCAATTGGTGGTTGCTCCCACAAAATCTATCAAAGGGTTCTGGCAATTCATCTGGCCCTCAGAGTCTGATCTTACAGACTGCAGGGTTGTCCTGTTCGGATACAGTCTGACATTGCTATAGCTGTGGCCTATATCAATCACCAAGGGTGCACCAGAAGTCTGGATGCTCAAAGAGAGATGAATCGCATCCTGTCAGAAAGGCATATTCCTTGCCTGTCTGTGGTCTTCATTCCAGTGGTAGAAAATTGGCAGGCGGATTTTTTAAGCCGACAACAACTGAGTTCAGGAGAATGGTCTCTACACCCCGACATATTTCTAGTTATATGTCAAAAATGGGGTACCCCAGATGTGGACCTGTTGGCTTCCAGGTTTAACACAAAATTGGACAACTTTGTGTCAAGGACAAGAGATCATTTTGCTCAAGGGTCGGATGCCCTGACAATTTTGTGGGATTGATATTCTCCGATTTATGCGTTCCCTCCAGTTCCGCTTCTCCCACGATTCCTTTAGAGAGTCAAGAGAGAAGGAAAGCCAGTGATTTTGGTCGCCCCGGCTTGGCCCAGGAGACCCTGGTACACGGAAATCGTAAAAATGGCAGAAGGAAAACCTTGGGTTCTCCCACTACGCTCGGACCTACTGTCGCAGGGTGCAATATTCCATCCTACATTACAAAGTCAAAATTTGACGGTTTGGCTGTTGAAACCCACATTCTGAGAAAACATGGGCTCTCAGGCCCAGTCCTATCCACTCTGGTTAATGCTAGGAAGCTGGCCTCCAGGCTCATCTACTACATAATCTGGAAGGCATATGTTTCCTGGTGTGAACCCAAAAGATGGCATCCTAGGAAGTATGCCATTAATAGGATTCTTGCCTTTCTTCAGTTGGACGTAATATAAAGTTGACCTTGAGCACTATTAAGGACCAAATCTCGGCCTTGTCGGTATTCTTTCAAAAATCGCTTGCCTCTCATTCCCTAATCAGGGAGCGCTGCGCTCAAATCCGCCGGTTAAGTTAACTGCAAAACCACTGAAAAGCAAGCTGAAAGTCACATTAAAAATGATCATGAGATAAACACAATACTAACTTACAATATGGGCTTACTGAAAATACAATTTTTTTTTTTAAATGCTCTAGGAACAAGTAGAAGTGAAAGGTAGCTGCTATTTGATATTTGATATGAGTGCATAGTTATGCCAGTGTACTTGCATATTCTGTACATTATCTTGTTTTATTTTTTATGGGGGAAAATAAATAATAATATAGCATATGCAATTGCTACACAAGCCGTATTGTATTTAAGCCCCCATTGAGTGCTGCTTTGAAATCGTGGAATTTTATCTGAAATTGCACAATTTCAAAGATGCATGTCAGTGCGATTTCAGGTGCGACTTGGAAGACATTTGTGTGGCTTCATGCACGAATATCTCTTTAAGTTGCACCCGAAATCACGAAAAGTAGTGCAAGAACTACTTTTGCAAATCGGTGCGGCAACGCAAAGTTGCCTTCACACCGATTTGAACAGTGCTATTGCTGGCGAAAGGCTGTGTGAATGGGGGCTTATCGTTTTTAAAAATGATTTTTCCTTTTTAATCTGCAGTACTACGCTCTGTACACAAATGGTGTATGGAACACCTCCCAGCAATGTTATTTCCTGCTTGTTTGATTGGCTATCTGATTTTCCTAGATATTATGCCAACAGGGGTGCGGACCTTGCTACTTTCCTCACCTGAACTTTGCAAATGCAGCAGCTAATTTGATAATTATAAAGTAACTCCCATTCACTTTGAACATGGACACAGACAAACAGACAGCTATTTCTTTAGAATAACAAAGATAGGAATCTGAAAATGTCTGTTAAAATCCTTGCAATGTACATCACCCGGAAGGAAATGTTATAGTTTCTCAGTTTCTCAACAAAGGTAGAGTTACTCTTTAACATCACTTTTGATTATATCCTGGTCATGACAATTTTTTTCCTTTTTTGTCTGTCTGTTTTTTGTCAGGCGGGATAAGCTTTGGATTTGCATGGAATTCTGTGGAGGCGGATCTTTACAAGATATATACCATGGTAAGAAAAAAAAAAAATAATGAAATGGTGTTCGGGGAAAAATGGGAAAACATAGGAATAGTCCTATTTAGGGAGCGATTTGATTACTAATTTTAATCTGCAGCAGAAAAATTATAGCTGAACTCTGGTTGTTGTGGACAACACAGACCTGTTTTATTTTTAAAAAAATTATCAAGTTTGCCATGTTTTTTCTTTTCTTAGTTATGGTGAGTATTCAGCCAACACTTGTGCTGACATTTTTTAGAGGATAAAAAGTGTGTTGTTCTTCTAAGCCCTGTAGTTTCCTAGGCAGGGAGGTGTTGGTTTGTTTTGTCTCTCACAGAAAAGGTCAAATTCAAACAAAATGGCAAAACACATATGCCAAAAAAATGTGCTCCAATAGCTGCTGCTCAGAATTGTGTATACCAATAAATACACAGTGATAACAAAAAAAGTAGAGCTGTGCTTATCCACTGTAGTAAAAAACAACAACTCATCCCAACTCATCCCAATACATAAAATACTGTTGCAGGGGTATGCAACCTTTTCAGCATAGTGTGCCGAAAAATATTTTCAAAGCAATTGAGGGTGCTAGCTACATAAAAATAAATGTCAACTTCACACAATCACAAAAGGAATATTTATAATGTAATGCATGAGTAAACTACTCAACTAAAAATAAATTAATATTAAAGTGGAGGTTCACCTAAAAATAAACTTTAAATTGCATTTATGAGATTAATGACAATTAGAATCGGCTGTTTTTTTTAAAAAAAATATACGTCCGTACGTACCGTTTCCTATATGTATTCTCATAGTGTATATAATGTACACAGCATCTCATTATAAACAGCCGATTCTAATTGTCATTAATCTCATAAATGCAATGTTAAAAGTTTATTTTTAGGTGAACCTCCCCTTTAAGCTTTCAAAGATCAATGGTAAGTGGTAAAGGAAATTGTAACGTTTCTTAGTGATCAGGAGTCAATAGACTGGTTCAATATTCCTTTCATATGTGAGAATATTTTCTCACACATACCTGAATAAGTAGATCCAAATGTAAATAACATAGCCAAGGATGCCTTCACAACTCAGATCAGCCCTAATCCTGCACTTTCAGATCTTATGTAAGTCCCAATTTCTGCACCACCACACCTCAGATTCCTCACATTCCTTTACCTACACTCCTCGGATCAACCCCAATTCCTGTACATTCACACCTCAGATCAGCCCAAACTCCTGCAACTTCACACCTCATATCGGCCCCAATTTATTTACCTTCACACCTCAGATCAGCCTCAATTCATTTACCTTCACACCTCAGATCAGACCAAATTTATTTACCTTAACACCTCAGATCAGCCCAAATTTATTTACCTTCACACCTCAGATCAGCCCTAATTTTTGCACCATTACACCTCAGATCAGCCCCATATCCTGCACCATCACACCTCAGATCTTGCTTTTCTACACCTTCAGATCTCAATTGAACCCCAATGCATGCACATTCACTCCTCAGCTCATGCCCAATTTCTGCACATTCAGATCTATCTCGAGCCCCAATGAATGCTCATTCACACCTCAGATAAAGACCAATTTCCTGCACTTTCACACCTCAGATCAGGCCCAATTTCTGCACCTTCAGGTCTCATGTGAGCCCAAATGAACACACATTTACACCACAAATCAGGCCCCATTTCTTTACCTTCATATCTCAAGTGCCACTAAATGCTCATTCACATTCTAAGATCAGGCCCACTTTCTCCCAAGTTCAGACCTCATATGAGCCCCAAATTCTACACCTTTACACCTCAAATCAGGTCAGTTTTTTACAGCTTTACACCTCAGATCAGGTCCAATTTCTGTGAGCCCAGTTTTGACAACTTTACACTTCAAATCAGGCTCAGATCCTTCACATTCACACCTCAGATTAGCCCATATCTTGCACCTTTAGATCTCATGGGAGTCCCAATTCCTGCACCATTACACCTCAGATCTTGCTTTTATGCACCTTCAGATCTCAATTGAACCCCAATGCATGCACATTTGCTCCTCAGCTCATGCCCAATTTCTGCACATTCAGATCTATTTTGAGCCCCACTGCATGCTCATTCACACCTCAGATAAAGGCCAATTTCCTGCACCTTCACACCTAAGGTCAGGCACAATTTCTGCATCTTCACACCTTAGATCAGCTCTAATTTCTGCACATTCAGTTCGAAAATGTCCTCCAGTGCATGCACCTTCACACCTCAGACCAGGCTTTTTGCACCTCCACACCTCAGTGTACATCCATACCTCAGATCATGCCCAATTTCTAAATCTTCAGATCTCATGTGAGCCCCAATGAACACACCTTCACATGAGCCCCAAATTCGACATCATTCCTGCTCCCCAATTTCTGTAAAACAATATTTCACAGGCTCCAAAAAAAGTAAGCCATAATGTTCTGGTAGTTTCCTGTGAAATTATTTTCAAAAATGCACACATACAACAACTTAGCCCTATTAATAAATACAATAGGTGTGTAGGGCTGCTGCTTAATGCCAAATTCATTCCTAGCTAAAAGCTGGCTACTATAAAGAGGGCAGTATTTTCAGGTACTGTGAGATAGAAGCAGCTGCTGCGACAGTAGCATCCCTGCCCCCGCTTATCTCCTAGCCTATTCACAAAACGCCTTGTACTTTTTTTGAAAAGATATAATGCGTTCTGTGAATGAAGAGAGATTATGTTGGAACTTCATCGCTTCCGTTCTCCATTCACAGAACATCTTATATTCAGCTTGGGCAAGGAGATGGGAGGGGGTGAGGATACCACTGTTCCAGCTCCTGCTTTTATCCCCACAGCACCTGTAAATACTGCACTCTCTGTAGGAACTGGCCTTTAGTTAGATATGAATTTTGCACTAATCAGCAGCCATACCCTATAAGACTTTATTAGTGCACTTATGCATTTTTTAAAACAACTATTTTTTTGGGAGGGTGTGTGAAAATTTCACAGTAATGTGTGGGTTCCATTGTGATTCTTGTGTGTTCCCATTTTGACAGTCCATCCATTTGAATGAATGTAGAAAAATAGGTTTATGGCGCACAATCAACTCAAGCATACAAAATATAAGTCATAAATCATAAATTAAAATCAACATAGAAAAAAGTCTCTATGGGTCACTAAGGGTCCATGTAGTTAAAAAGTCCATATGATATCCGGAGGGTCCTGGTTGATAAGAATGTAGTAGATTGGAAGGGGGACTTAGCGGCAGCACCTGAAGCAAAAGCAAGCCTCTGGGAGAATCAGGAAACACAAGAAAACGATGCGCCAATCTAAGTGCAGTAGGTTAGCTTTTATTTCATAATGAATACAAAGCAATAAAATGGCTACTCACAAAACCGTTGTAATAAATGGCCTTAATGTAGCTGTAGGTCAGGAGTCACCATCGTTGTTCTCCAGCAGAGTCCTCGTTCAAGGGCTGTAAGCCGCAGATGTTGTACGGACGTGGAGACCAGGAAGAACAAACAGATGCGGCGTGCGTTCCACCTTGGAGCGCAGCGTAGCACCGGAAGTGACGCGGGAGTCCCGGCCAGCCAATCGGATTACGCGTTTCACAGCGCCAGCTGTTTCGTCAGATCCATAGTGTCCATGCAAGACGGACGTGTAATATATGGGCGGGATGGCAGTGATTGGTTGAAGACGGACGGGACAACAGCAGAACAGAACTAATACAACATTATGGCAGTTTGAGCAGCTATATCAAAAATTACGATAAAATATGGATGACAGTCAATAGAACTAAACAATAATATTAAAAAGATATGTTGAAAGCTAAATATATTAAATATGAACTTAAAAATAGACTTTTAAAAAATAATAAAAGGACCCATGTAGACAATATTAAAACTAAGTGTAGAGAGTTGGTTATTCATTAAAAGTGAATATATATATTATTTAATACATACACATACCCACATCCATGTGTAAGGAGAGACCCAAACAATAATAATAAAATATACAATCACATCATGAATCAGATGTAAAAATAAAAGATGGTATAAAAAGTTATAATAAGCAGAGAGTGATAATATATTAATAAGGAAGTGGGTGTATACTGGTACCTGGCAAAAGGAGGGGCCACAACAACGTCAATCACCCTCCCCTCTTGTCACGACACCCAGTGGAGGAAAAAAGGTTACCAAGAGTACATATATCTAACGGTCATTATAAAGGCACAAGACAAGTCCTAAGACTTAAATATCAATTTCTACTGGAAGTAGCTAAATTATATTATATTATTAGTCTCGATTTCTTCATTCGAGCCATGAGGAGACATCGTGTTTAAGGAATAGATCCAGTAGGTTTCTTGTTTGCATAAACGCTGGAATCTCTCTACAGCAGTGGGAGTCTCCGGTATGGCTTCAATTACCCATACTTGTAATAAAGAGGTATCCTGGTGATGATGTGTGACAAAATGACGTGCTACACTGTATTTGGGGTTGGCCGCTTGTACAGCCCTTCTATGTTCCCCAAATCTTGTACGAAGGGCTCTAATCGTTCGGCCAATGTATAGAAGACCACAGGGACAGGAAATGCAATAGATAACATATGTCGTTGAACAGTTATAAAAAGCATTCAAATTGAATGTCTTTTTATTGGCTACAAAATTCTTTTTGCCATGAGGGACATTAACACAGGCTAAGCATTTTATTTTCTTACACTGAAACATTCCCACCAAGGGGATAAGGGTGAGTTGTTTAAGCCTTTTTAGTTTAGGAGTGTCAGATGGTTTAATTTTACTGGGAGCAATTTTGCTTTTAATATTTGGGGCCCTACGATAAGCAAATTTTGGCAACATGGTTGGGGAAAAAGAAAGATGGGGGTCTTGAATTAAAATGGGCCAATGTTTTTCAATAACCTTTTCCATTTTCTTATGTTTAACGTGGTATTGGGTAATGAAACGAGTAGTAGGAGCTGAATCACTTTTTTTAGACTGAGGAAGAGGATCTTGCTCATACAAGTCATGGGCATCTTGAACAAGATTGGGGGGATAGCCTTTGGCAATAAACTTATCTTTAAGATTGGTACTTAAAGACTTATAGTCTTCAAGTCTCGTGCAGTTACGTCTGAGTCGATTAAATTGACTTTTGGGGACATTGTTAATCCATCTAGGATGGTGACAGCTAGAATAATGCAAATATGAATTAACGGCTGTAGGTTTAATAACGTTTTTTGCACTAATAGTACCATTATTGTGGAATAATTCCAAATCTAGAAAGCATAATGACTCAGGGTCGTGAACAGAAGTAAAACTGAGACCAAAAGTGTTATGTTTGCAATATGTCACAAAGTTGATAATAGAGTCAAGGGGTCCATCCCATATTATGATAATATTGTCAATGTAACAACCATAGAATACCAAATTGGCTGCAAAAGGGTTATTATGATTGATAAAGTTGGCTTCCCATAGGCCCATGGTGAGGTTGGCATAACTGGGTGTGAAATTCTCTTTTGTAGGTAGAAGTCATTATCGAATTGAAAATAGTTATGTTCTAAACAAAACCGAGTCGCCAGAAGAATGAATTCAATCTGTTGGTGATGAAGATTTTGGTCTTCCCTAAGAAAGTGAGAGACTGCTTCTAATCCTATCAGATGTGGTATGGATGTGTAAAGAGAACATACATCCAAGGATAGCCAATAATAGGTGGGCTCCCATGAATAAGGGGACAACAATTAGATTAAGTGGGCGCCGTCTTGGATATACGACGGAAGAGCTTGGGCCAAAGGTTGTAAAAAATGATCAATGTATAATGAGTAGCTTGTGGTGATACTATCCATAGAGGCTGCAATGGGACGACCCGGTGGGTTTTTTATGTCTTTATGGATTTTAGGTAGATGATATAGATAGGGGACCTGAAAGAAGGGTTTTAGGAAGAAAGCAGCTTCTAATTTGGTTAGTATGCCATCCGTAAGGGCTTGTTTCACAAGATCAGAAGAATCTAAGACAAATTTTGGTAGAGGATCATTTTTAAGTTTCTCATAGGTCTCTTTATCAGAGAGTAGGCGTTTGGTCTCAGTCATATAATCCAGCTTATCTTGTATGACTATCCCCCCTCCCTTGTCTCATTTGAATGGGCTGCAAAATGCATCAGACCATGCAGTAGTGCAAAAACACACTGCACCAAAACTAAATTGTACTGCGGTACAATGCGTATTAATGCCTGCACAGAGCTGAAGAGGACGGGCAGGAACTGATGCAGGTGGGAACCATTCACGCTGCTCTGTAGGTAGGCAGGGTTTAAGTGGGTGGGAAGAACTGTGATGGAGGGGCCAGCTTTGCTTTTTTCTCTCTCTTGACCCTTGTGCCATACAGGATCTCGTTTACCTTTTGCCTATATCTCTCCCTTTATATCTTTCCCTGCTTTTGCCATATGTTTTCTCTCTAATCCAGCAGTGTCTTAACATTACCCTGCCCAGCGTGGACTCTGTTCCTTGGTCCCTGATGTGGTTTGGTATCCCTTCTAAGGCCAGCACAGTCCCCCTGGCTCTATTTTTCTAGGTCGGGGGGCGCACTCGGTGACGTCATCAGAATGCGCCGACTCGCGCATTCCCACTGGCTAACAAGGAAGCCACGCGCCATCTTGGATAAGGGCAAATTGTGCTTATTTCTCTTTAGTGCAGGAAAGTGTCCTGAAAGAGACTGTCTCTGTCCCGGGACAATTTAATGGCTTTAGGAAGAATTGGTGGGTGGGTTATGGTAGGACAATTGAACATGGCTCCAGCCTGTTCCTCTTTTCTGGTTCCTACACAGACACACTTCCTCTGACACCCCTTGTTGCCTTCTGCAGGTATGGCATGTGTGTGTGTGTGTGTGTGTGTGTATATATATATATATATATATATATATATATATATAAATACAGTCATGGCCGAAATTGCAGTAACACATGTTTTGCTATACACATGTTTACGACCTTTGTGTGTATTGGAACAAAACAAAAAAGGGGAGGAAAAAAAGCAAATTGGACATAATGTCACACAAAACTCCAAAAATGGGCTGGTCAAAATTCTTGACACCCTTAATTTAATATTTGGTTTCACACCCTTTTGGAAAAAATAACTGAAATCAGTCGCTTCCTATAACCATCAATAAGCTTCTTACACCTCTCACCCGGAATTTTGGACCACTCTTCCTTTGCAAACTAATGCAGGTCTCTCTTATTGGAATGGCGCCTTTTCCCAACAGCAATTTTAAGATCTCTCCACAGCTGTTCAATGGGATTTAGTCCTGAATTTATTGCTGGCCACGTTGGAACGCTCCGTCGATTTGTTGCCATCAATTTCTGGGTGCTTTTTGATGTATGTTTGGGGGTCATTGTCCGGCTGGAAGACCCAAGATCTCGGACGCAAACCCAGCTTTCTGACACTGGGGCTCTACAGTACGACCCAAAAACCTTTGGTAATCCTCAGATTTCATGATGCCTTGCACACATTCAAGGCACCCAGTGCCAGAGGCAGCAAAACATCATTGAACCTCCACCGTATTTCACTGTAGGCTTCATTCTGTTTTCAGTAAACGGTAGAATGATGTGCTTTACCTAAATTTCTATCTTGGTCTCATCTTTCAGCAAGACGTTTTCACAGAAGGATTTTGGCTTGCTCAAGTACATTTTTGGCAAACGTAGTCTTGCTTCTTTTTTTTTATTGATTTTTTAAAACACATAACACATAACACTACATGACTTGGCACACCACCAAGTCTAGCAATCCAGCCAACATGGCCGGCAGAACAAAAATACAACAAACACCATCGTTAGACAGCAATAATACCAAACGGAAAAACAAGGAAATAAAAGAAAATAACAAAATCCCCCCCCCCCCCCCCACTCAGTTCCCCATCCCCTCACCCTAACATTGCGGTCCAGGTGAGTAAATCGCCTCCTCCCCTGCACATATCGATTCCAGAATAAGGTTCTAGCTCCACCCCCATATGAAAATACTATACACATTCACTGGACTATCCCAACCACCTTATTTCCGAAGTTAACTAGCCCACAGTTTGATCTGAATCATACCAGGCCCTCCACACTTTCTCAAATTTCTTTTTACAGCCTCTAGACATATAAGTTGCCTTGTAGAACGGTAGCATTGTGTTTATAAACCCCTTCCAGAACGCTAACTCCGGGGCCCCAGATTTTTTTTAATGGAGTAGGATAGCCTTCCTCCCATAAAATAACAAAATATTAAGTAATGTCCTATGAGCCCGTGATGGAACCACCTCCTCCACCAAACCCAGGAGGCAAACAATGATTGTCAACGGAATCGAAACCTGGAGGACCTCAGCTATACAAGAAGTAATCCCCGTCCAGTACAACTGAATTTGGGGGCAGCTCCAAAAGATATGATGAGCGTCAGCTGCTGCAAAAGAGCATCGCCAACACTCCGGAGGGACAGAGGGATAAATCGAGGCCAACCTAGCAGAAGTATAGTACACTCTATGTAGGAATTTAAACTGGATCAGTTTGTCTCTAGCTGCCACTGGATGTTGAAATGGGCGATCCCACATATCATCCCAATCTTTCCCTAAATTCCCGTTACCTCAGCCTCACAGCGTTCTCTACATTTGAGCATTGCCTTGGCGCTAGTTTTAAACAGCTCTTTATACGTCACTGACAAGGTTTTGGGCAGCTTCTCCATCCCAAGGAGATCCTCCAAAGCAAAGGGAAAGGATTCAACACTCCCAGTCTTAAATTGGGTTTGGAAAGCATGTCTCAATTGGAGATAACGGAAGTATTTAGAATTTGAAAGGTCATGCTTAGTCTTGGGTTGGTCAAATGTCAACAGTACTCTGTCCCCCATAATGTCTTTGAACAGTTAACCCCTAACCACCCACCCCATGGGATCTTCAAATGCATAAAACTGGTGTAGTTTTGGGTTCATCCAAAGGGGGGCTGAAGGAGAGTACCCCAAGTAGCTTGGACAAGCCAGCTTTACTGCCTCTTCCCACGCTTTAACCGTGGCCAATATTGATTCAGTAAGAAGTAGATCCTCCTTAGTGCCCCTGTGACAGGGAAGGGATTCGTACGACCCCAGGTGAGCTGCCTCCAGAACAGTGGCCGAGTCCCCAGCATCAGAGACAAGCCATCTGTGCACGAAGACCAACTGACCCGCCAGATAATATTTACGCCACCCTGCCCCCATGGTTCCCGTAGGACTGTCAGGCCTATTCTAGGCTGTTTAGGGGCCCAAAAAAAAAATGCTAGTGAGCCCATCCCATTTCCTAAAAAAATACTTAGCAATCCACACTGGAGAATTCCTTAGAAAATACAAAATTACTGGCAGAATTTTAATTTTTAAAGGGTTGACTCTACCTAACAAAGACAGTGGGAGTTTCTGCCAAACCAGCGTTTTTTGCTTAAAAAAGTTCAAAGGGGGCATCAGATTAAGGGACGTGTAATCTGTTACGTCTGCTGTGACCTTAATCCCAAGGTAAGTGATTTGAGAGACCCATTTTAATGGTAGATTCTGGTCCGCCTTTTCTCTAGCCCCATCATCCAAAGGCAAAATGGAAGACTTAACCCAGTTAACTTTAAGCCCAGAATACGTAGTAAACGTATTCATGAATCCCAATGCAGCCTCCAACGACTCCCCTGGGTCCCTCAAAAACAATAAGAGGTCGCCAGCATAGAGAGCCAACCCCTCATCAATATTGCCCACCCTCTTATAGACTTAACGTTTTCCGCAGCCACTGCCAGCGGCTCCATCATGAGCGCAAACAGGAAGGGTGACAAGGGGCACCCCTGTTTGGTTCCCCTCCCCACTGAGAAAAACTCAGAAGTGTGACTACCCGTACGAATAGTCGTTCTGGGCTTACTATACAACAGAGAGATCCATTGCCGAAAGCAGGGGCCAAAACCCATTCTAGTACTGCAAGCATACATTGCCAGTCTATTGAATCAAAGGCTTTTTCGAAATCGATGGATACAATTATTCTAGAGGAAGAGTCTAAGTTAAGGAGCTGAAGATGTGTGAAAGTCGTCTTAAGTTAGTATCAGTCGACTTGCCCGGCATAAAACCCATCTGTTCCATTTCCACCAGTGAGGAAATCACAGCAGCCAGTCTCCTCTCCAGAACTTTAGTCAAGATCCGAGTTTAGCAAGACAATCGGTCTAACATTGAGGTTGGGATTGTCCGTTGTTGTAGACACCAGTCCAACAATGTTGTAAGTCTGGGGGCCAGTTGGTCAACATATTTCTTGTAAAAATCTGCTGGAAACCCGTCAGGACCAGGGCGGAAACGCAAAGATCGCAAACACCACCTACTTAATTGTTATTTTGGTATCCAAAGCTGCCCGATCTTCATCGGACAACCTCGGCAGGGTCAGACCCCCCAGCAGATCATCCAAAGCCAACAGATCATAAGGCGGAATCAGGGCGTAGAGGGTTGAAAAGTAATTTTGGAACAATTGGATCTTTAACCAGGTCCCCATTTGTATCTCTAACAACAGGGATATGTGTAATTTGATTTTTGTCAGCCACCAACCTCGCCAGCAACTTCCCATTTTTATTAGACAGCTCCGGGGGTCTTCTTCCGACTTCAAGGGTCTCTTCCGACACTCCAGGCCTCTTCTCCCACTCTCCGGTGCCTTCTGCTGGGCTCCTCCGCTATCTTCTTACAGCTCTTTTTCTAGCGTTGGCCCAGTCTTCTCCGTCATCTTCTCCCCTCTTCTTCCGATGCTCCCGCTGTAATGCTGTGTGCGCGGTGCACAACAATTTATATAGGCATGGGTGGGAGAGAGCGTTGTGTCAACATCGGAAGAAGAGGAGAGGAAAGAAGACGATGGAGAAGACCAGGCCAACGCTAGTAAAAGAGCTAGAAGAAGATATCGGAGGAGCCCGGCAGAAGGCAGCGGAGAGTCGGAAGAGACCAGCGAAGTCGATTGAAGAACCCCGGAGCTGCCTGATAAATGACTTTAAAAACCTATCTAGTATGTTTTTTTTTATTGACACCTTTTCCCCCCTAGGTGAAGGGGTAGGGGTAGAATGTACCCCATACTCATTCACATAGGGTGGAAGGCCGGGATCTGGGGGCCCCCGGATTCTGATAAGCCCACCACCCGCAGACCCTGACAACCGACGACCAGGGTTGTCGGGAAGAGGCCCTTGTCCTCGTCAACATGGGAGGGGTGGGTGCTTTGGAGTGGGGGGGGGGCACAGGGCGCCCCACTGTCCCAAGCACCAACTCCCCCATGTTGAGGGAATGCAGCCTGGTTACGGTTCAGGAGGGTGGCGCTCGCACGTCCTCACCCCCTTTTCTGACTGGCCGGGCTTTGTGCTCGGATAGGGGTCTGGTATGGATTTTGGGGGACCCCCATGCAGTTTTTTCGGCATAGAGGGTTCCCCCTAAAATCCATACCAGACCCAAGGGCTTGGTATGCTCTTGTAGGGGAAACCCATGCTGTTTTTTGAAAGTTGGACATATGTCAGCTTAAAGTCGCAGGGCAAAGTCGGATCCAAAGTAGGACGAGTGTTGTGTCGCACTAGTGTAAACCCATCCTAAAAGGTCAATGAGTTTCTGGACCACTGAAAGACCCTTCCACGTTTCTGGATTCTCAATCATGGTGAAATGCAAAAGAAAGGTCATAGGATCTGCGGGGAAGGTAGTTGAACTTTAATAAACAGGAAAGGGATATAAAAACTTATCCAAGGAAAGCAATTGAATGCCGATCAGCAGTGTTTAAATTCTAATCAAGAAGTGGAAAATGAGCCACGGCCAAATAAAATTTCAGCCACAACTGCCAGGAAAATTGTTTGGGATGCAAAGAAAAACCCTCAAACAACTTCAGGTGAAATGACAAGACTCTCTGAATGCATGTGTTGTCGTTTCAAGATGCACAATAAGGAGGCACTTGAGGAAAGATGGGCTGCATGGTCGAGTCGCCAGAGGAAAAACAATACTATGCAAATGCCACAAAGTATCCCACTTACAATATGCCAAACAGCACAGAGACAAGCCTCAAACCTTCTGGCACAAAGTAATTTGGAGTGATAAGACCAAAATGTAGCTTTCCTGGTGCCTCCATGGCAGCATACCAATGGTCGGTGACTCCGCCCTCTACCAACCCAACGGGCCATGTAGCTCTATTAAAAGAGTTACTCCCCCCCCCTAGGGTATTATTTTTACCTGTCCTCATCCCTGCAGGATCACGTATCAGCCCTACCTCACCGACATATGGTGTGACTATTGCAGGTTCATGCTCTCCTGCAGGATGTAGTCCCACTACTTGGGCTGCTAAAGGTGCCAGATAAGTATGGGAGCCTGTTTTTTTTGGGGGCCTGTCTAAGGTACCTTCTCCTCTGGCTGTTTGGCTGGCTATTCGCTAGGTACCACTCTGCAATAGCATTTCCTATCCGTCCTGTAGCATTTGGCCAACATGCTGTTTCTCTTCTCTGGGTTCTCTTCTAAGACCATCAAAAGACACTGACACTAAGCCTGACACTACCTCCGTGTATGCCAGCATACTGTACCCCCCCACCGTGTGTGCAGGCACTTTGCACGTGCCACTGGGCTCAGCTTCGTCAGCTCAGGAGGTGGAGTCACGGCGGGACGTTGTGGTGCATGTGCAGTAGCCCGCCGAGGCTTAGCCAATATAGATTGGATCCTTCTAAATTTAAATGTATCCCTAGCTGCCTCTGATATTGTAATGAAGCATCAAAAAGATCCTCAACATACAACTAGGTAAGGGCTACAAAAGGCAGGTAAGTTCATTCATTCAAAGACCCTTTTTTCTTTGGGCACATGGAAATATCCCTTTGTTGTGTTTCCACAGCCCGCACCGAGAATCATCCCTCAGATCCTCCCACTGGAGTTCTCGCGACAGGGAATCCCGAGGCCACAGAAGTTCTGGTCACTCACATTCATCATCCGCCCATGCTTCCTGCAGTAGTCGGAGGTCCCCCCAGCGTACCTCAACTAAGCATGACTCCCAGTGTAGGCCCTCACAGCCGGGAAGAAAAGACTGTTGAGTACGCGGTAAGCAAGCCTTCCTGGAAACTTGGCATGTGGTCATTGTCTCCTGGAAGCCACAGCGGACAAACAGGGATTCATAGACTCAATTAAAGATTTAATCAAGGATTCCATATGAGAATTGGCCTTGTCCCAAGATCAGTCAGTTCCGCCTGAGGAGCAGTAAAGACGCCTACCCTCTATCCTTTTTCAGAAAACAATTCGGAAGACAAATAAAACGCAGCTGAAGAAAATATGTCAACCTTTGATTTTGGTTTAGTAGAAACTTTTTTTATCGTAATTAAAGATGTGATACACTTGAACCCCTGTTCAAGACGAAAATATATTTTCCTCATCTAACAAAGGTTTCAAACTTCAGTTTAACCACTTGCCGACCAGCCGCCGCAGTTATACGGCGGCAGGTCGGCACTCCTACGCGAGAGCCCGTAGCTCTACGTCGGGACATTTGCGGCCACTAGGGGGCGCGTGCGCGCTGCCGGCGGCCCGCGCATGCGCCCCCCGCTCGCCCCCGAGTCCCGCGCGCGTGCCTGGCTGGCGCGATCGCTGCCGGGCACGTGCGCTTGCTCGTTACAGAGTGGGGAACGGGAGCTGTGCGTGTAAACACACAGCTCTCGTTCCTGTCAGCGGGGGAAACGCTGATCTTCCGTTCATACAATGTATGAACGGAAGATCAGTGATTCCCCCTAGTGAGTCCACCCCCCCACACAGTAAGAACACTTATAGGAACACACTTAACCCCTTCCCCGCCCCCTAGTGTTAACCCCTTCACTGCCAATGGCATTTTTATAGTAATCCAATGCATTTTTATAGCATTGATCGCTATAAAAATGCCAATGGTCCCAAAAATGTGTCAAAAGTGTCCGATGTGTCCGCCATAATATCGCAGTACCGAAAAAAAACGCTGATCGCCGCCATTACTAGTAAAAAAAAAATATTAATAAAAATGCCTTAAAACTACCCCCTTTTTTGTAAACGCTATAAATTTTGCGCAAACCAATCAATAAACGCTAATTGCTTTTTTTTTTTTACGAAAAATATGTAGAAGAATACGTATCGGCCTAAACTGAGGAAAAATTATGTTTTTTTAAATCTTTTTTGGGGATATTTATTATAGCAAAATGTAAAAAATATTGCATTTTTTTCAAAATAGTCGCTCTATTTTTGTTTATAGCGCAAAAAATAAAAACCGCAGAGATGATCAAATACCACCAAAAGAAAGCTCTATTTGTGGAAAAAAAAGGACGCCAATTTTGTTTGGGAGCCACGTCGCATGACCGCGCAATTGTCAGTTAAAGCGACGTAGTGCCGAATCACAAAAAGTGCTCTGGTCTTTGGACAGCAATATGGTCCGGGGCTAAAGTGGTTAAAGGAGTGATTACGGGAGAATGGTAGAAAGTGGATAAAAGACTATGCCAATGGAGTCCAAAATATTCCACTCTTTCTACAGACTGGTCTGGACTTAGGCTTAGGTCATAGCATACTGAAGAATGTGCATCGGAGCATATTACCTGGAAGATGGCCTTCCTGATCGCCATCACATCAGGGCGTAGAGCAGGCATCCTCAAACTACGGCCCTCCAGCTGTTGCGGAACTACAAATCCCATGAGGCATTGTGAAACTCTGACATTCACAGACATGACTGAGGATGATGGGAAATGTAGTTCCTGAACAACTGGAGGGCCATAGTTTGAGGACCCATGGCGTAGAGTGTCAGAAATTCAAGCTTTAGGGGCACAGGAACCCTACGTCACCTTTTTCCTGGACAAGGTAGTCCTACAGCCTATTCACCAGTTTGTCCCCAAGGTGCCTTCAGTCTACCATCTCAAACATGAATGGGTCCTTCCGGCCTTCGGAAAAGATCCAACCTCCTCAAAACTTCACAAATTGGATGTAGTCAGATCCCTGAAGCATTATTTAGAATGGACACAACAGTTCCCCAAAAATCAATGTTTATTCATTATTCCCAAGGGCGCAAAGAAGGGAATGACGGCCTCCAAGTTGACATTGGTAAGCTGGATTGTGAAACTAATCCAAAAGGCGTATCGGGCTAGTGGTCTTCTAGTCCCAAATTCGGTGAATGCACACTCAAAGCGGGGAATTGCTTCATTTTAGGTAGATTTGGCTCGGGTCTTCCCTGAGGCAATTTGCAGGGCGGGCGTCTAGTTGGTAATCCTTCAACACCTTCATGTTGCACTATAGCCTAGATCCGATAGTCCTTACCTCCCGAGATTTTGGGAAAAGGACTTTGGAACTATCAGTTCTGTGAACTCATTAAATTTATTATTGCAGTACCCTCCCTGTAAGTTATTTACCATTGGTATGCTGCTATTGATGCACCAGGAATGGAAAATTACAGAAAGGTGAGTATTCAGTTTTCCATTAAAAAAAGCCTATGATGAAAGGTACACCATTCCTATAATCAAACGCGGAGGTGGATCGCTGATGTTTGGTGATGTGTGAGCTACAAAGGCACAGGAAATTTGGTCAAAATTGTTGGCAAGGTGAATGCAGTATGTCATCAAAAAATACTGGAGGAACATTTGCATATATCAGCCAGGAACCTGCGCATTGGACATTGCAACATGACAATGATCTAAAACGCAAGGCCAAGTCGACCTGTCATTGGGCTACAGCAGAATAAAATGAAGGTTCTGGAGTGGCCATCTTGGTCTCCTCCTCTCAATATCATTGAGCCACTCTGGGGAGATCTCAAACCTGCAGTTCATGCAAGACGGCCAAAGAATTTACTTTTTCCAAGAAGAATGGGCAGCTTTACCATTTTGAGTAGATAAAGAGCCATATCCACAAATACCACAAAAGAGCTGTCATTGATGTTAAAGGGGGTAATACACAGTATTAATAACTGGGGTATGTAAACTTTTGATCAGGGTCATTTGGGTAGTTTATGTTGTGATTATGATTTTAAAAGAGTAAACACAGTTGATTGATAATAAATGGCTTCATCCGAACACTAACAATGAGTGAAAGAAAAGTTTTTGTGTTATCATTCATATTCTTTGAGAAATGGCCAATAAATCATAAATTCTGCCAGGACATGTAAACATACGAGCATAACTGTATATATTGTTTTCTTTCCCGAAGGAGTAGAGTTGGGTCTTGTAGATTATCTTGCATCAAATATAGCAACATCCCTCTATTTAACAGACATCTGGACATTGCCTAACTTTCCAGAACATCACACAGGAAAGTCTCACTAACTGGTCATTTTCAGAACTTTAAATAAGTGCCTGGCCACAATTGCTCATTTTCAGGTCATTCTAACTGGAAATAATCAAGGAAAAGGGGTTATTGCCTGGATTCTAGCAGGCTTGGTTGTGCATATAGGACAAGGTCGCAAGCCTCTGTCAGCGGAGGCGGCGCACTCTACCAGAGCGGTTGCAGCCTCATAGGCAGCACATTTGAGAGATTGGTTTGGCAAGTAGAACCCACCATGTGAGTTTGTTATTTATCACTAGTATGCTGCCATGTTGGCATCAGGAAAATGGAAAATGGAAAATTATATCAAATACTTAACTGTAATTTTCCTTTCCTGGCAGCATACAGACCCACCCTGTACGTTACGGTATGTAGCTTGTTACAAAGAATGGGGGGGGGGGTGCTAACTAGTCCTCTTTTTATGCTTATTCACTGTTCCTGAGGGAGTGGTCAAGAGGCGGAGCTTGCTCTATCCCTAGTATGCTACCATGGTTTGGCGTCAGGAAAGGAAAAGGAAAATTACGGTGTTTGATACAATTTTTTTTTGTCTCCAAGCAATCACCTTTTGATGGCCCCAGGAAGGTTTCATATTAGAGGTGCACCAAATGGAAATGTTGGTACTGAAACCAAAAATACAGGATGCACTTGGCAGAAAAGCCGAACCCGAAAGTTTAAAAAAAATATTTATATTTATATAAATAATTGCATTATATTCAACTTTTTTTAAACTAATGTTAATTTATTGTTGGACATTATTGTCACCTTTAGCGCAAGAAAAAGGTATCCCTTTAAATTCTATGTATGTGTTCGCACTGGTCTGTTGTGCTTTAATTGTGGTGTTAAAAATCCAGCTTGGGGTGGTGCATGCGCAGAGGCTAGAGTACCTGACATGTCAGGCTAGAGCTCCGCTCTGTGAGGAAAGATAACCACAATATATAGACAGCCCATCAGAACCAAAAAGTCACAATTCGTGATACCACAAGCCTGAGAGATGAGGGGGACATTTTAAAAGAAAAATGGTGTTTGGAGGTGCCCGCAATAAGCAAAAACAGAACGCTAGTGGCAGCGGTCAGCAGGCAAGAGATTCCACAAAAATAGCGCCAGTCTCCTCAGTAACATTCTCCTCAGAGAAGAAGAAGAATAAGGCTAAGCTGTCGCAACCTGTCATCTCCCTGGGGGATACTGACTCTGATACGGAGTTAACCATGTCTCAAACTTCTACACAGGAACCTTTTTTCCCCTCAAGCATTTTAAAACAATTTTGAGAAAATGATAAAACAAACCTCAAAGCAGATTACAAGCAACCTCACAAAGAAAATAAGAGAGTTGGGACACCGCACTGAGGCATTAGAACTGAAAGTGGAGGAAATTGAGACTTATACCCAAGAATACCTGACTGAAATAGATTCCCTAAAGGAAGAAAATGTCACACTTCAAAACAGATCAGAGGATTTTGAGAATCGCGCCAGAAGGTCTAACCTGCGACTCATAGGAATCCCTGAGACAGTCATAGATCTACAAGCAACAATTATGGCATTATGCCAGGAATTGAAACCAGGAATACCAATAGAAAGCCTGGAGATGGACAGAGTTCATAGGGATCTCATGCCCAAAAAAGCAGATGGACCACCAAGAGACATCATAGCTAAATTCCATGTCTACAAAACTAAAGAGCAACTCTTAAATGCAGCAAGAGAAAAGAACAATTTAATATTCCAAGACCACAACTACCAGCTGTTTGCAGACCTCTCCCAATTGACAATAACTAAAAGAAGGGCAATGAAACCCCACTTAATGGAGCTTCAACACTACGACATTAAATACCAATGGGGATTCCTATTCTCCCTGCGATTCACACATTAAGGAACCAGATTCTCATGCAGAACACCTGAAGAACTTTAGCAAGCACTTCTAGACCTGAGGCTGACTAAAGAGACCCCTGCAAACACTACCTCACACAGAAAAACAACCTCAGCTTCCTCCCACAGAAATTCTTCCCAATCTGAGCACATACATGGCAATTCTCATTCCCACAAAAGAGGTCGATTCGCATCTTCACCCCAAGGCCAAGAAGATACCTTGGACTGACTGACCACTCTTGAAACATTCACCCCACAATTTCTGCTTAGGCAGCACCCTCTGGGAAATAAGTACCACCGTTGAAATACCGCCTTTTTTTCTTACTAAAAAGCCTAACTTTTTTTTTGGCTTCCTGATGACTGATCCAAATATGGAATTCAGTAGATTTTTTTTATTTATTTTTTCTCTTTTCATTAGATCTTTTTTTCTCTTATTTTTAAAATTTTTAGATTTTTCATCTTAAATTATTACTACTTCATTTATATTTATATTTGGACTTGAAGGAACATTTAACATGTTACATTTTTCCCATAATGTTATGAACAGTACTGAAGCAAGTTAATGTTATAGTTAAGAATACTGTTTAAACTTTGTAATTTCCCCCTCTAGAATCCCTTTAGTTACTATGGATACCTACTTTAGGTATACTCACATGACATTTTTAGTTTGCCAATAGGGTTGTGAACTGTTCTACCATTATTTAACCCACCTAAGGACCTCCGCACGCACATTTACGGCCACAGAATGGCACGGCTGGGCACAAGGGCGTAAATTTACGTCCTCGCCCAGTAGCGGGTCGGGGGTCGATCGGGACCCCCTCCGCGGCGTGCGGCGGTCCCAGTGTCTCCGGGAGCGATCCGGGACGAGCGGGCGGATGTCCGTGTTTGCCCGCCCCCCCGCGATCGCTCCCAGCCAATCCCTGCGCTCTCCCGCCCTGTCACTTCCTCCTCCTGTGTTTACACAGGAAGGGGGAAGTGATGTAATCTCTCATCGCAGCGGTATTTCCAACCGCTGCGATGAGAGGAACACCTCACAGTAAGTGTGCACCAACATTACACTGACACACACACACATAGGCATACTTAACCCCTTGCGATCTGCCCCCCCACCCCCCCTGTCACAGTGTCACTGAATGCAGTGATCTAATCACTGCATTTAGTGTCAGTGTGACAGGCAGTGTAAAAGTCAGTTAGTGTTAGGTTCAGGATAGCCCCCCCCACCCCCCCTAATAAAGTTTTAATCCCCTGATCACCGCCCTAGTTAACCCTTTCACTCCCTATTGCCAGCGTCACTAAGCGATCATTTTTCTGATCGCTGTATTAGTGTCGCTGTTCCCGCTAGGTAGCTATTTTTTTTTTTATTGCGATTTTTTTTTTTTTTACTAAAGACATGTGGCTAAATAAATTTTGGCCTAAATGTTTGACTAAAATTTAGTTTATTTGATTTTTTTTTTAACAAAAAGTAAAACATGGTGTTTTTTTTTCAAAAATGTTGCTCTATTTTTGTATATAGCGCAAAAAATAAAAATCGCAGAGGTGATCAAATACCACCAAAAGAAAGCTCTATTTGTGGGAAGAAAAGGACGCAAATTTTGTTTGGGAGCCACGTCGCATGACCGCGCAATTGTCTGTTAAAGCGACGCAGTGCCGAATCGCAAAAACACCTTGGGTCATTTACCAGCGTATTGGTCCGGGTCTTAAGTGGTTAAATATTGTGATTTACAGTATTTTTATGCACAATATTGTGATATCTTAGGCACAATGGACTAGATTCCACTTGGGATATGGTCCCATACATGGTAATAGTATTTCCTAATAGTATTCTAGAGACAGTATCTAGAAATTTTTGAATTTTTTCCCCTCTCTTTTTCTGAAAGTTTTAATACATATAATTATGAATATAATTAGATTTAGTTAGGTCAATCAACCATACATCCTTGTGAAGTATACCCTTTATTATTTAGGCGGCGCTCCAGCACACAGAAAACCCATAAGCCTCACCTTGCTTTTCTCGGATCCCCGCAATAATATGTGGGGGTTCGACGAGAGACACCCTGTCCCCTGATTTTTTTTTTTTACCCCTCAGCATGGGCAAATCTCAAATATTTGTATTCTCTTATTGCTTTTTAGATGTCTTATCATTTTTTCTGTTTTTTATTTATTTTCCGAGTTTGCTAGCTCTGGATCCCCTTACCCTCTATTTTTTCTTCCATCCGCGGGGGTTGGGTCGAGAAGTCTCTACGGTAGCACAACCGTTAAGAGGAGCTTGTTGATTTGGTTACCATGGCTCCTTTAAATATTTTATCCTTAAATGTGCAAGGTCTTACTGTGCCCCAGAAAAGTACAAAAGCCTTCAGATCATTTCAGGCCAAGAAGGCACACATTGTATGTTTACAAGAGACGCATTTTACCCCAAATTCAAAGAGGGGCACTCTAATAGCATTTCATCGTGCATTACCATTCTCACTACATTCTGAAATAAAAGACCCAGAAGGCAGATACCTAATATTAACAGGTTATGTTATGGACACGGCTGTGACTGTGGTCTCACATCTTTTCAAACCATAGATACCCACAAGATGGGAGCTCTCATTGTCTGTGGTGATTCCAATCAGGTCCTCCTCCCGTTTCTGGACAAAACCCTGTATACCCCACCAAGATATCAAAATAAAAGGACTCTCTCTAATCTTATATCTAAGTATTAATAGGTTGATTCTTGGAGAGAATCTAATCCTACAAAGATAAATGACACCTATTATTCTAATCCACACCAATCATCGAGTCATATTGATCACATTTTCTTAACAATAGGCATGGTACCGGAAATTGTTAATTCTAATATTATACCGATCCCGTGGTCTGATCACATTGCTGTATACACCACCATTGCCTCAACAATACCTAAGAAACATGACCCAACATGGTACCTCCCAGACATAATACTTAAACATCCCACATATTGCCTAACAATTGAACAGGCCCTAAAAGAGTATTTAACCCATAATACGACCCCGACATTTACACACTTACAATTTGGGAAGCACACAAACCAGTTTTAATTAGTACATTCCAACAGCAAATGGGGATACTTAAAAAAGTCTTGCTATAAAATTAGAAAAGGAATTTAGAGCATCATTTAAAGCCTTCCAAAATTGCCCTAACCCCGCCATAAAAACATGTCTAGAAAAAGCGCGTTTAGAATATGACTTGTTCCTAACTAATTCAGCCGAAAAATCACTGCAAAAAAACAAACACGCGTTCTACATGAAATCTAACAAATTCAGAACACTTCTGGCTAGAACACTGAAGTCCATCAACAAATCATTTAAACCCATTAAACTTAAATTGGCAATTAATACATCCACTAGTAACCCACTTAAAATAGTGCAGACATTCAGCTCTCACTTAAAAGCACTTTATACTGAATCAAATACCTTTAATACTCCTGCTGCAGATTTTTTCTCACATATCAACTTTCCACAGATAAATGAATCTCAAAAAATTATATTAGAAAAACCCATTACAGGAGAAGTAGCAACAGCCATTAAAGAGCTTAAAACAAATAAGAGACCAGGCCCAGACGGATACTCAGCCCTTTATTACCAGACTTTTAAAGACATAATCTCCCCCTTAATAGCAGAAGCATTTAATGACTTACTGGGAAATAAATCCTTTAGGCAAGATTCATTGATGGGTATCATATGCATGATTCCCAAACCACATACAGATGATACCCTTAGTACAAATTACCGCCCTATTTCCATGTTAAACACGGATATCAACTATTAGCAAAAAATTTAGCAAGCCACCTCAATAAATTCATTAGTACTCTCGTTCAGCAGCACCAAGTTGGCTTCATGCCCTCTCGCCAGGCAGGGACAATGTACATAGAACGGTCCTTTTAACGCATATTGCTAAAACACGTCGTATCCCCTCATGTCTTCTCTCATTGGACATCAAAAAAGCCTTTGATTCTATTTATTGGTCTTATTTGACATACACCTTACAAAAATTGGGTTTTGGCCCAAACTTCAGAAATTGGATAATGGCTTTATACAATAAACCAAAAGCATATGTCAAATATGCAGGATATAAGTCTGACCCATTTAATATTGAGAGAGGGACTAGGCAAGGATGCCCACCCTCTCTGTTATTATTTGCTCTCCTAATTGAACCGATTGCACAAACAATTTGGACCGACCCCAAAATTACTGGAATTGAAATAGGAGGACACCAGCACAAGATATGTCTATTTGCAGATTATATCCTCCTCCTATTTCTTTCACCCCCTCAAGTATCGGGTCCTAATCTCATCCCAATCTTTAATAACGTTGCGACACTTTCTGGACATTAATCCTAAAAAATGTATAGCGTTAAACATACCTCTACTAGTACGGAACTGAGCTCTGCTAAAATAGGTTTACCCTTTAGATCTATCCTGATAGATGTATCCCTAAGTAAAAGATAGAGCTAACAGCATCATGGACAGAACTATTCTTGTACAACTATCCTCCAATTCTAAAACTAGTATCAAATCTAATGAATTCATGGTCTCAACTCCCACTATCATGGTTGGGAAAAATCAATGCAGTCAAAATGACGATACTACCTAAGTTACTATATGTATTCAGAGTATTACCTATCCAAATTCCAGCATATTATTTAAGAATATTACAAAGAAAAGTATCGTCATTTATCTGGGGCACTTCTAAACCGAAAATAAAGTTACATACTCTATATGTCTCTAAATTAAATGGCGGTCTTGGATGTCCTAATTTTGCATACTATTACAAACAACTCTCACCAAATACCATGCACAAAGTGAAACCCCACTACGGGTGTCAATAGAAGCAACTGAATGTGACCTGATCCCAATTTCCAACTTACTTTGGACTTCCCCAAAATACCGTAAAGGGCTACAAAACCCCATTATTAAGCATTTTCTTTTCCTTAGGGATAGATTCAAAATTAGAAACCAATTCCAATCTCTCCCTAATCCTTTATTATAATTTTACAAAAACCATGCCTTTTATCCTGCATGGGTCTCCCCTAGATCCTTTAAAGAATCGTTTTTTTCGGGATGTCCTATATTTGGATAAATTTGTAAACACATCTTCATTTATTTCATCCCCTACCCTAAGAGAAACATACGGCCTACCATAATTGGAGTTATTTAGATATTTTCAAATAAAAAAACTTTTACACACCCTTACTGGATACCGAAATATCTTTCACTCATTTAACTAGTTTTGAACAGTTTTGTAAGAAAGAACCCCATGAGAGAGGCATAATATCTACCTTATATTCTCATGCATTAGTCCAATCTGGAATAGATAAACCAGCTTATGTCCGGAAATGGGAGGAGGATCTAGGGCTGGAACTAGACATCTCAGATTGGAATCAGATATGGAATACCACAAAAACAGCTTCACTTAACATACAGGCGGTAGAGGAAAACTATAAAGCATTAACGAGATGGTACTTGGTACCTGCTAGGATAGCTAAATACACAAATAATTACTCTGCACAATGTTTCAGGGGTTGTTCTGACATAGGTACACATTTCCATGTCTGAAAGCTCAGATATTTTGGATAGGGATATTCAAGATTCCATCAATACTGAGTGAAAAGAATATTCCTTTAGATCCTGCCACGGCACTTCTCAACTTGAAACCAGAAGGTATTTCGCATTCTCAATTTAAATTGCTATTACAGCTTTTCACAGCAGCTAAACAGACTTTGGCAAGAGCATGGAGATCTTCAAAGTTAATGGTAAATGAAGCAGTGACTAAAATGAACAACACTATGACCCATGCCAAGATGCTAGCTATAAATACGGACATGATCCCTCAGTTTTGAGAAAATGTGGAAAACCTGGATCACATATGCTATGCTATATCATCTTTTGATAATACGGTACTCTTGCCATGGTGACTAGAACAATAGGAACAAATACATCTCTCTCTAGTTGTGGTGGAGGCTCTCGGCCTGATCTCGCGGACCCGTTCCATTCCATTCTTCTCTCCTTCCATTTTCTTAACTTTTTCTTTATTTTTTTACTTATTTGTTTATTTTCTGGTAATAATTAGAATTTTTCTTTATGATTTGAAGCTCCTGTTTTTTTAATTATATGATAATCTGAATTACTCAAGAACGCACATAAGAAGGTTACTCTTACATACCTCTAGGCTTGACACCTTTTGAAGAACTGTAAATACCTTCTAAAGTTTTAATTGATCTTGTTTCAATATTATTTAATAGTTATTATTACACTCTCAATTAATTAACATTAAGCTTCTCACCCCTGACTGTATGATATTGTATTTACTTTATGCAATTTGTACACTACTTCTGTACTATTCAGTAAAATATTTTGACAAGGAAAAATCCAGCTTTGTGCATTTTTGGTCAGTTAAAAAAAAATGCACACAAAACGCACCTCCCAGTTCAAATGCATTGAAAATGCAGCAATAACTCATCATTAACGCACTTGTGTTACATTTTTTATGCTGTTTTTGAGTCACATGACCTATGGAAAACACACCATAAGCACCGTAATCCAAAAATCACCATAAAATTGTGGCACACTCGCAGTGAACTTGCAGTAAAATCACTGCAAATTCACTCATATCAGCATTCTGGCGATAACACAATTTTCAGCCTAAATGTTTTAGCGGACCAAGTTTTGGTGCATTTTTATTTCATATACTGTAATACTTGGACCAGATGATCACCTGAGTCAGGCTCTCCCTTTGCATACAAACGCTTTTTCAAGAATGTGTTACCAAGTGGGCCTATACTTTTAGATGACCTTTTTAACTGCTTGCCGACCAGCCGCCATCATTCTACGGCGACAGGTCGGCTCTCCTGGTCGAGAGCCCGTAGCTATACGTCAGCTACTTTGCGGCTACTAGGGGGCACCGCCGGGCACCCGCGATTGCTCGGTACAGAGCAAGGACCAGGAGCTATGTGTGTAAACACACAGCTCCCGGTCCTGTCAGCGGGGGAAATGCTGATCTTCTGTTCATACCATGTATGAACAGAAGATCAGTGATTTCCCCTAGTGAGGCCACCCCCCATACAGTTAGAACACACCCAGGAACACACTTAACCCCTTCCCCGCCCCCTAGTGTTAACCCCTTCACTGCCAATGGCATTTTTATAGTAATCCAATGCATTTTTATAGCACTGATCGCTATAAAAATGCCAATGGTCCCAAAAATGTGTCAAAAGTGTCCGAAGGTGTCCGCCATAATGTCGCAGTACTAAAAAAAAAACGCCGATCTCCGCCATTACTAGTAAAAAAAAAATATTAATAAAAATGCCATAAAACTACCCCCTATTTTGTAAACGCTATAACTTTTGCGCAAACCAATCAATAAACGCTAATTGCGATTTTTTTTTTTTAACAAAAAATATGTTGAATATGTATCGGCCTAAACTTAGGAAAATGTTTTTTTATATATTTTTTGGGGATATTTATTATAGCAAAATGTAAAAAATATTGTTTTTTTTTTTAAATTGTCGCTCTATTTTTGTTTATAGCGCAAAAAATAAAAACCACAAACATGATCAAATACCACCAAAATGAAGCTCTATTTGTGGGGAAAAAAAGGACGCCAATTTTGTTTGGGAGCCACATCGCACTTGTCAGTTAAAGCAACGCAGTGCCGAATCACAAAAAGTGCTCTGGTCATTGGGCAGCAATATGGTCTGGGGGTTAAGTGGTTAAATAATATGTCCCCCTTTAGGTTTCAGACATTATTTGAAGATGAGATTAGGAAAATATTTATGTAGTTATTTTACTACTTATGATGATTTTTTTTTCCTAACAGTTGGTAGGAAGCTGTAATGGTTGTAAGAAAGAATGACGAGTTTCATGTAGGAGAAAACTATCTGCAGGATGTTGTTTTTTAAACCCACTATTGGGTTTTAAGATGAATGGAACATATTTTTACCATAAGGGCAGGAAACTTCTGCTTACCTAAGCCAAAGCTGGTTGGGATATGTACATGTGAATTCCTCAGTCAATGCTGCTCCTTAGACCACGCCCCCTGATGTGTTTAAGCCAACCCAACGGGGGGCTTAGACATATTTTTCCCATTGTTTGTAAGTTCAGGGTGGGGCATAAAAGAATAATATTGTTTGCTATTACAGTCTGATGCTTTTAAACTGCCATTTTACCCCAGACCAAAATTCCATTCCCGGAGGAGATGCCAGGCAGAAATACCCAGCTGGGATCTGTGAATTGCTCTCTGTGAACCAGCCAAGACCCGAAGGGCCTAGAATTAATTATGAGGGAACCCCCACTATTTTGCCTGGGTGTCCCTATTAACATCTGTAGCAGACCCTAAACTAGAAAAAGGGTCTGGTATGGATAGATGAAATCCCTGACTGACTGTTTACAAGTAGTATGGATGAAGCTGTCATTTTGCTGGAAATGTAAACATACTTTTATCTTTGTAAATGTCAGTTTTGTTGCAGTAAATTGTATACATTGCATTGATGACCGCTTCATAGACGGGACTAGGACATACCTTAGCCACATTACAATGTGCATTCAAGTCAAACCAGGACTTTTGAGTTTATGTAATAAAAGAACAAATTTCAAGGAGTGGAAACTGCATTTATTTCTTTCTCGTACATCACGGGACACAGAGCGGCATATTCATTACTATGTGGGTTATATGGAGTACCTTCAGGTGTGGACACTGGCAATCTTCAAACAGGAAGTCCCCTCCCTATATAACCCCCTCCCCTAGAGGGAGTCCCTCAGTTTTTTCGCCAGTGTCTTAGGTGTTGGTCACGGAATAGCTTTGCTCCACATCCTTGGGATTAAGGGCGGGCTAACCGGATCTGTCCAAGGAGCCTCAGTGCCAAAGTGGACAGTACCCGGGCCCCAAACCGTGGGGTTTTGCCTATAATGCTCCTCTTTGGAGGGCTGGACCCTGGGCCCAGGACTTGGAGTTTGCAAAACCATAAAGTTCCTGTTTGCCAGGGTGCTATATAGGTCCAGGACAGTGGGTACCTTCATAGGACCCCAGGGCCTGAAGGTCTACTACGCTACCCACGGAGATGGGAGAAGATTGGATCAGTTTGCTGGTCAAACATCCTGCAGCATGGAGCAGGTAAGGGGGAGCCTGCGGGACTTGGTTCGACAGCAGGCTCCCCGGGGTAACCTAAAAGGGGGGATAGCCTAAGTATGCTCTGCATGGGCAACCGTGATCACTATGTCTAAAAGACAGGATGACACCCTTTCTCCCCCCATCACTAGGCCCCCCTGTTTAAATATGTGTTGCTAGCTAACCTGCTGTTTCTTCCTAGGGCTAGTAAGGATCCCTAGGGGCCTTGAGAGAGTCCTACCTGGCCGGGGGTTTGAATCTGCCGCCTGTTTCTGCGTGCCTGGATCTCCAGCAGCGCGGCTCCTCCATGTTCCTCCTGTTTCCGGCATACGCGCGCGCGCGCGTGCGCGCGCACGTCTTATTGACGTTTTTCGCGCCGTTCAGACAGGAGGGCGGGGGGGGGCGGGCCTGCGGCGTCATACAGGGGCGCGCCTTTGTGCTGTTATAGACAGCAGGCTTTGTCAGTACTCAGTCTGAGGCTGATCTTTCAAGGAGAGGACGCAGAGCGGCAGAACAGTGACTCCCGGTGGCGGAAGAGGGGTAGTACATGTGGACTTTGTTCCAATGCCTTTATTGTTAAGCCAAGAATCCCCCTTATTTTGCAGCAGGTTGGAGGCTGGCAAACTTAAAGGGGTCACTGTATGTTGTCAAGGAGGACAGACCCCTGGGGGTAAGAAGCCGTGGTATCGCAAAATATATAATATATAATATATAATTATTTAAAAAAAAAAAAAAAAAAAAACCAACATACGGGCCCATCAGTTTTTGGGGACACTAAGTGATCTATTCTCCCCTAAACTCTGAAATTTGTACTCCTGCCCACTACAGTCTGTTGTGCGGGCGGAGTCCCTCGATTTTGTATTATGGCCTCCAAGGGTTCGGGGTCAAAGGGTACAAAAAAGACCAAAAAACAAAAGGGTTCCCTTTCTGATTCTGATATGCCGATTCTTTCCCCGCAGCTTATTAATTTAAGGAGCGCCTTGGATGAGCCATTAGGGGGATCTGGTGCGGAGGCTGGCCCAGATCAGCCCAGCCCTGTGTTTATCACAGAGGAGATGCTAGCCGTATCCCTAGGGGAGCTAGAAGAGAGAATAGCGGCATTGATCGCTAGAGCTATTCCTGGTAAGAAACGGGTTAGATCCCCATCACTAGGGGGTGTATCCTCAGATGCTGAGATTCTCTCTCCGGAGGGATTAGAATCACAGGAGGATCAACTGGACCTGAACCAAGAGGGTTCAGGGATGGAGGGGTCTACCTCTGAGGAACCATTTTCAGACTCCCAGACAGAGAGACTGTGGGTACAGTCTTTGACGGACATGGTCCGCTCGGCATTTAGTTTACCATTGCCAGAACCTCAGGTTCCTCCGGTATCCTCTCTGGGCTCTTTGAAAGCCCCGTTAAGCAACGCAGTTTTTCCGGTCCATCCTCTCTTGGAGGAATTGATCTTTCGGGATTGGGTACGGCCGGACAGGATTTTTCTGCCACCGAAAAGATTTGCGGTCATTTATCCCATGGAGGAAAAATTCTCCAAGAAGTGGAGGCTCCCAATAGTGAATGCAGCCATCTCATGTGTGAATAAATCACTAACTTGCCCGGTGGAAAACATACATATGTTTAAAGATCCGGTTGATAAAAGATTAGAGACACTTTTAAAAGCATCCTTTGCTACGGCAGGAGCAGTGGTGCAGCCAGCGGTAGCTGCAATTGGAGTTTGTCAGGCATTAAAAGACCAGACAAAAGAGATGTTAAAGGACATGCCTACCCAACAAGCAGAGGAGTTTGCTGACATTCCCAGAGCTCTGTGTTTCGCGGTAGATGCTATAAAAGATTCCATCCAGCAGGCTTCTCGTTTATCACTATGTTTGGTGCACATGAGAAGGCTCTTATGGTTGAAGAACTGGGCGGCGGAGCCCCCATGCAAAAAGAGCCATCAAAGACAGCCCCTAAGTCTGCATTATGAAGGGGCGCCCCCACTCTCAAGGGTGGGGGGAAGGCTTCGTCTCTTCTCAGAAGTTTGGGAAGCCAAGATCCCCGACAATTGGGTCCGGGCATCTGTAACCACAGGTTACAGACTGGAGTTTCTAAGATATCCTCCGCCTCATTTTCAAGAATCAAGGCTACCAAGGGATCCAGCAAGGAAGGCCTCAATGCTGGCAGCTTTGGATCACCTGCTTTGCCAGGACGTAATTATAGAAGGGCCAGCCCAAGAGCAAGGCCTAGGTTTCTATTCCAATCTCTTTGTCATACCAAAGCCCAACGGCGATGTCAGGCCAATCTTGGACCTAAAGAGGTTAAACGGTTATCTAAGGGTGCGTTCCTTCCGGATGGAATCCATCCGGTCAGCAGCCGCCGCGCTTCAGAAAGACGATTTTCTGGCCTCCATAGACATAAAAAATGCTTACCTTCATGTACCAATCTTTCAGGCGCATCAAAGGTTTTTACGCTTCGCGGTGGGGCAGCGACACTTCCAATTCAGGGCGCTCCCTTTCGGGCTGGCCACGGCCCCCCGGGTATTCACGAAGATTCTAGCCCCGGTTCTGGCCAATTTAAGGATCCAAGGAGTCACAGTCCTAGCATACTTGGACGACCTTTTAATCATAGATCACTCACGGACGGGTCTGCAAAAGGCAGTAAACCTCACGGTTCGGTACCTCGAAGAATTCGGCTGGGTCCTAAACCAGGGAAAGTCAGCATTCCAGCCTACAAAGCAGTTGGAATACCTCGGCATGAGGTTAGACACAGAACATCAAAAGGTGTTCTTGCCCCTTGTAAAGATCAAGGCGATCAAGGGGTTGGTTCAGTTGGTTGTAAACAAGAAAAGACCAACTATTCGCCTGTGTATGCGATTACTAGGCAAGCTAGTGGCCACATTCGAGGCAGTACCATACGCTCAGATCCACACTCGCGTCCTACAGGCAGCCATTCTAGCAGCCTGGGGCAAGAGGGCACATGCCTTAGAGTCCCCTTTGACGCTATCATCAAGGGTCCGACAAAGCCTGGCCTGGTGGTTGAACCCTCAGAACCTTCTAAAGGGAAGATCCTTCAGCCCTGTTGTCTGGAAGGTAGTTACCACAGACGCCAGCCTGGCAGGCTGGGGGGCGGTCTTCGAGGGGTTCTCCCGCCAGGGAACTTGGGTGAAAGCAGAGAGGCAGCTCCCCATCAATATCTTGGAAATCAGAGCTGCTCGCCTAGCCCTGTTGGCGTGGACCTCCAGATTAAAGGGGTTCCCGGTGAGAATCCAGTCAGACAATGCCACGGCGGTGGCATACATAAACCACCAAGGGGGAACCAGGAGCCAGGCCGCTCAAAGGGAAGTGAACTTGATTTTTCAATGGGCAGAGGTTCATGTACCCTGCATTTCAGCGATATTCATTCCCGGAGTGGACAACCTGCAGGCAGACTTCTTAAGTCGCCAGAGTCTGTTGCCAGGGGAGTGGTCTCTGCATCCCCAGGTCTTTCAGACAATCTGCCAGAGGTGGGGAACGCCAGACGTAGATATAATGGCATCCAGGTTCAACAAGAAACTAGACAGGTTCGTGTCGCGAGCGAGGGATCCTATGGCCTGCGGAACCGATGCGTTGGTTTGCCCTTGGCATCAATTCAAACTTCTATATGCATTCCCTCCACTACAGTTACTCCCCCGCCTGTTGCGCAAGATCAGAGTGGAGCACAAGCCAGTCATTCTAATAGCTCCAGCTTGGCCCCGGAGGGCTTGGTACTCACTAGTCCTGAATATGGCAGTGGGAGACCCTTGGACTCTTCCTCTACAACCAGACCTACTCTCACAAGGCCCGATCCTCCACCCTACATTACAGCGTCTAAATTTGACGGCCTGGAGGCTGAATCCCTGATTCTCAGGGGTAGGGGTCTGTCTAGGCAGGTAATCCCTACCCTGATTAAGGCTAGAAAGCCGGTCTCCAGGGTAATTTATTACAGGGTGTGGAGGAACTATATAGGCTGGTGTGAATCCAAAAGATGGAATTGCCGCAAATATACTATTGATAGGGTGTTAAGTTTTCTCCAGCTAGGAGTGGATAAAGGCCTGGCATTAAGCACAATCAAAGGACAGATCTCAGCTCTGTCAGTGTGGTTTCAGAGGCCGCTGGCCACTCACTCGCTGGTAAAGACCTTCTTACAGGGGGTCTTGCGTATTAATCCTCCTGTCAAGTCACCAGTTTGTCCTTGGGACCTAAATCTTGTCCTGTCCACTCTACAGAAACAGCCTTTTGAGCCTTTGGCTGAGATTCCTTTACTCTTACTGACAAGAAAACTGGTTTTCTTGGTCGCCATAGTTTCGGCCAGGAGAGTGTCAGAATTAGCAGCCTTATCGTGTAAGGAACCATATCTTGTTCTGCATAAGGACAGGGCAGTTCTCCGGCCCCATCCTTCCTTTCTACCAAAGGTTATATCCAAATTTCACTTAAACCAGGATTTGGTACTTCCATCCTTCTTTCCAAAACCTACATCTAGAAAGGAGGGGTTGCTGCATACCTTGGATATTGTCCGGGCCATGAAGGCCTATCTTAAAGCTACGGAAAAGATCCGGAAAACAGATGTGTTATTCGTTCTACCAGATGGCCCCAAGAAGGGGCAGGCAGCTGCAAAATCCACCATCTCGAGATGGATTAGACAATTAATCATTCAAGCCTACGGATTGAAGAGGTTGCCCCCTCCGTTGTCGGTAAAGGCCCATTCTACCAGGGCCATGGGCGCCTCTTGGGCAGCACACCATCAGATCTCTATGGCTCAGATATGCAAGGCGGCAACGTGGTCATCAGTCCACACGTTTACAAGGTTTTATCAACTAGACGTGAGAAGAAATGCGGATACTGCCTTTGGTCAGGCAGTACTACAGGCTGCAGTTTGAAATCCTCGGGATCAGAAACACCCTTGGTTATAAAAAAAAAAAAAAAAAAAAAAGTTTTTTCTTGACTAAGTTGGTATTATTATTATTATGATTTGAGTTTATCTCTAAATTGAATCCTTCTTTGGAAGATGTCTCCCTCCCCTCATTAAAGCATTGCTTTCGGACATCCCACATAGTAATGAATATGCCGCTCTGTGTCCCGTGATGTACGAGAAAGAAAAAGGGATTTTTAAATACAGCTTACCTGTAAAATCCTTTTCTTGGAGTACATCACGGGACACAGAGCTCCCACCCCTCTTTTGGGTGACCATTTTGGGAGGCATACTGCTTGCTACAAAACTGAGGGACTCCCTCTAGGGGAGGGGGTTATATAGGGAGGGGACTTCCTGTTTGAAGATTGCCAGTGTCCACACCTGAAGGTACTCCATATAACCCACATAGTAATGAATATGCCGCTCTGTGTCCCGTGATGTACTCCAAGAAAAGGATTTTACAGGTAAGCTGTATTTAAAAATCCCTTTTTTTCAACATATGCCCCTAATAGATTTATACACTGATCCCAGCGTTTAACTAATGCCTGGAAAGTTGTGTCATAGAAAGATTTGTCAGTACGCCTGAGCCCTCCTAGGACACCCTGCTTCACTTTGTCATCAGTGCTAAAATGCTGATTTCCAAGGAACTCTTTCAGGGGTCCACGCAGGTAGAAATTACTTGGAGCGAGGTCCGGGGGATGTGCCAATACTACCCAGCCGAGTTGCTGTAATGGGCATCTAGTGCAGTGAGCAATATGAGCCTGTGTATCATCCTGGAGAAACAGGGCGCCCTTAGTGTTAATCAGGTCAGTTTATTTCTGCAGACGTGTATGCTATGCACATCACTCAGTCAAATTTTGGGTGGTGGTGAGTCTGCATGCTTTCACTACTTTGATGCTCGTTTTGATTCTGGAGTGAAATCATGTGTCAGGTTTCGTCACATGTAATGATGTGATCCAGAAAATCCTGGCCTTCCCTGTCAAAATGCTCCGCAAACTTTCACTGTGGCGATCAAAAGCGGGAAAGCTGTTTTGATACCCAGCGTGCACAAAATTTTTCAAGAATGCAAATATTCGTGAATGATTATGTTCACCATTCCCACAGAAAGCTTTGTCTTTTGTGCAATTTTACGACAGGTTATGCATTGATTATTCCGGATCAGCCACTCCACGCACTGAATGTTCATAAGACTGATTGCTTTGAGCTCGGATCCACCACAGCCAGGATCATCACTGGCGGAGGTACTGACATCTTTGAAACATTTACACCATTTTAATGTCCTACTGCGGCTGAGTGTTTCATCACCGTACTGTGCTTGATGTCTTCTGTAGATATATCCGCGGGTTTTGCGCCTTCGCTCACAAGATACTTTATCACCACACACTGTTCCATGCACGCAGAAACACTGTTGTCTGCCATCTTGATTACCGGTCTCTGGACTGGCCCACAACATGTGCATCCCCTATCATTTGTGCAATAAAACATTTTTTTACTGCGTCCAGGACCGATTTACACCTAATCGCAGGTAATCACAGTACCTGCGGATAGCAGTGGCAACGAGGGAAGAAAAACAGGAAGCACATCAGAAATGGCAAGAATGTTTCACCGCAGCTAAACACAGCCGCATGTAAATGCTGCTAATCGCAATATACAACTGCAAGTGATGGCTGTGCCTGGAGTCTTGGAATTTAAAAATAACAAAACATGCTTTTAACAGCGGCAGAACAGCCACCCATGTAAAAGAGACCAGCACTGGCAGGCTCAGTCACGTGTGTATGTGTGTGTGTGTGTATATATATATATATATATATATATATATATATATATATAAAAGTGATTATGCCTCTTCTGGGTTAGGAGCGTGCAGTGAGCCCCTCCTGTGATTACTGTATCCAGCTATCATGTGATTGCTACGATTGGTCATAGCAATCAAATAATAACAATGTAAACAACCTGTCATAAATGGCTTTCCATTCATGAACAGATTGCTTACTGTTGTGATCTGTGATTGGCCCAAAGCAATCACACGGTACCTGACTACCTGTACCACGTGACAATGACAATTACAGATGACAATGAAAACCAAGCTGTTCATTAATGGTTAACCCATTCATGACAGCTAAAACTATTGCTTATTAAATTATTATCACTGTATAATTAATAACTGTGTTTAACCACTTCCATACCGAGCCTATTTTGGCACTTCTCTCCTACATGCATAAATCATAATTTTTTTGCTCGAAAATTACTCAAAACCCCCAAACAATATATATGTTTTTTTTAGCAGACACCCTAGGGAATACAATGGTAGTCATTGCAACTTTTTATCTCACACGGTATTTGCGCAATCATTTTTCAAACGCCTTTTTATGGGGAAAAAAACGGTTTCATGAATAAAAAAATAACAAAACAGTAAAGTTAGTCCAATTTTTTTTCTATAATGTGAAAGATGAAGTTACGCCAAGTAAATAGATACCTAACATGTAACGCTTTAAAATTGCGCACACTCATGGAATGGCACCAAACTTCAGTACTTAAAAATCTCCATAGGCGTTTTTTTTTTTACAGGTTACCAGTTTAGAGTTACAGAGGTCGTCTAGTGCTAGAATTGTTGCTGGCGCTCTAACGCACGCAACAATACCTCCAATGTGTGGTTTGAACGGCGTTTACATATGTTGGCAGGACTTACGTGTGTGTTCGCTTCTGAGCGCGAGCTACCGGGGATAGGAGCGTTTAAAATTTTTTATTATTTTATTTTTTGTTTTTCTTAATTTATTTTATTTTTACACTTTTGTTTAAAAAAAAAATGTGATCACTTTTATTCCTGTTACAAGGAATGTAAACATCCCTTGTAATATGAATGGTTTGTGACAGGTACGCTTTATGGAGAGATGCGGGGTCAATAAGACCCCACATCTCTCCTCCAGGCTGGAAAGCATGAGATTGTGAAAAAAAATCACGGATCTAATGCTTTCAGCCGCGATTGCGGCTTTGTTTACATTCCAGTACCCGGGCGTGACGTCATAACATTGTGCCCGGGCATCTGACGATCATAGAGATGACTGGTGACCTCTCATACGGCGCCGGCCGGACTCCGATGGCGCGGGAAAGCCTGGAGAAGCACCAGATGGTGGCGGGAGGGGGGACGTCCCCTCCCGTCGCCTATAAGAGCGAAAAAGCTGCGGAACAGCCTCTATGATCATTCTTATTGTGCACAGGATCGCCGGCTGAAGAGATGGATATCTGAATGATGCCTGTAGCTGCAGTTTTCATTTTGTTTTTTCATTTTCCAAAAAATTGCAACAAAAAATTACAACTTTGGGGGCATTTGTACTGTCATGGAGCAGAATACATTTGGCCTACATTTCTAACGTTTTTTTTTTTTTAGTTTTATATACTAAAAAATAAAAACACAAAGATGATCAAATACTACCATAAGAGAAAGCTATTTGTGTGAAAAAAATTCTATACATTTCTTTTGTGTTCGGTGTTGCATGACTGCACAATTACCAGTTAAAATATCACAGTGCTATATAGCAAAAAATGCTCCGGTCCTGAAGGGGGTAAAAACCTTCCTGGAGCTCAAGTGGTTAATGGCGTTTTCCTTGTTAAAGTTTAACTTTAAGCATTACTAAAATCGCTGCTACTAGCCAAACCAATTTTTTTTTTTTTTTTTGCGGTAGCATTGTAACTGGGCACAATGTGCTGAATTTGATCAATTGCATTGAATATACTGTAGATCATTAAAACATCTTTTAAAGTATAGGAAGTAAAGTATACTTTATAATAATGACATGTTTCTCCAATATATGCATTTTAGCATGCAAATCATAATGTTTGATACTGTTATTGAAAACATTGAAAAACATAGGAATGTGATGCACATCTTCGGCCCCGTACACACGGCTGAGATTCTCGGCAGAAACCAGCGAGAAGCTCGCTGGGATCCTCATTCTGCCGAGAACCTCGGCCGTGTGTACGGTTTCGGCGAGCATCCCGTCGGGAAAGCCGTCGAGAGAAAATAGAGAGCAGGTTCTCTATTTGCTTGATGGCCCATCGGGAACCATGGCTCGACGCCTTTCCCGACGGCTTGGTCGACGATTTCGACGGCCAGGCGAGAACCTCGAAGGGCGGAACGATGTGTTTGGCTCGTCGAGGTTCTCGTACATGTGTACGCGGCCTTCCATGCTATTCTTGGTCCTCAGCTATAGTGTAGATGTCAGATAGACTGATTGAGCCGTGCTATTTTAAGAGTCGACAGGTCTACAGAATAAGAGAAGGGGAAGTTAAGAGGTTACATTATGTCCCTCAATATAGTCAAAAATAACTAATGCAATTTTCACAGGTACATTTAGTTTTTGGTATGTACTTAATTAGCATTTTACAGTAATATTGCATGTTGCAATTTAATCGTATGACATTCCAGTCTACATAGAATTGTACATACACGCTAGCACAAGTAACTTTCTTGGCACAAGGGAACCAGCTTTACATACGCCATGTTTGAGGATCACAGCATTCATATCTTGCCTGATTCTGGTAGGTTCAACTAAATTTCAGTAAAATGAAACTTTCAATTTCATGTTTGTCTTGTTTTTTTGCTATGACTAAGCACTTTGTTTGAAACATATTAAATTGTTCTTTGATGTCTGTTTATGTGTGCATGTCTGTACATCCTCACAAGAAGAGTGCTTTCACATGGATGAGCTTCTGTTTAACAGAGGGTCCATGAGCAGATCTGCTGAATCCGAGCTGAATGACAGATGTAAACAGACACAATTACATTTATATCCACCTGCTTAACCACTTGACCACTGGGCACTTAAACCCCCTTAATAACCAGACAAATTTTCAGCTTTCGGTGCTCTTAAATTTTGAATGACAATAACTCGGTCATACAACACTGTAGCCAAATTAAATTTTTGTCCTTTTTTTCCCACAAATAGAGCTTTCTTTTGGTGGTATTTGATCAGCTCTGCGGTTTTTATTTTTTTCGCTAATAATGAAAAAAGAACGAAAATTTTGTAAAAATATGATTTTTTTTTCATTTCTATCATAACATTTTGTAAAAAAAGTATTTTTTCCTCATAAATTTGGCTTAAAATGTATACTGCTACATATTTTTGGTAAAAAAAAATAAAAAATTGGATATTATTTAGTCTGGGTGAAAGTTATAGGGTCTACAAGCTATGGTACCAATTTCTGAAAATTGATCAATTTGATCACACCTGAAGTACTGACAGCTTCTCTCATTTCTTGAGACCCTAACAAGCCAACAGGCGGCACTGCAGTGGTGCAGGTGGAACTGGTATGGCACTGGTGGGCACAGATGGCACTGGTGGGGCACAGGCAGCACTGGTGGGGTGCAGATGAGCACTGATTGGCACTGATGGGTACAGGCGGCACTGGTGTGGCACAGGCGGCACTGGTGTGGCACAGGCAGCACTCGTGGGCACAGGCGGCACTGATTGGCACTGATGGGCACAGGTGGCACTAATGTGGTATTGTTGTGGCACTGGGTGTGGCACTGGGGGGGCACTGGTGGCCCTGCTGGGGCACTGGTGGCACTGCTGGGGCACAGGTGGCACTGCTGGGGCACCAATGGGGCACTGCTGGGCACTAATCTCTCTCCTTTTCTCTCACGCTGCAATGGTGTGAGGAGAGGAGAGAGATGACCTGCAATGTTTACATTTGTGATCACGCCATCATTGGACGGCGCGATCACGTTATAAGGAGCCGCTGCCATTGGCTCCTTACCGAGACCACTGACGCTGCGGGTCCCGTGGACCCGCCGAGCGCCGACACCACGCGTGCGCGGCCGCTCGGGCGTGCGGATCTGACACACGCCTTTGTTTACACACGTGATCGCGCCGTCATTGGACGGCACGATCACGTGGTAAGGAGCCGCCGCCATTGGCTCCTTACCGCGATCATCGATGCTGCGGGTCCCGTGAACCCGGTGAGCACCGGTGATCGCGTGTGCGCACACCTGACTCTAACGGAGGACGTCCATGGGGTACAGGAACCACCTTATAGACGTATTTCGTCTATAAGGTGGTGACTAAGTGGTTAAAGACATGCTTGTAGCTTTCTATCACGTCAGCCTGAAAAACTGACAGTTGGACCTGAATGAAAGCCTGTTTGAAAGGGGTCTAAGCCCTAGTTCACACTGGAGCGTTTTGCCATGGGATTTGACATGTCAAATCGGCAGCAATTGCCGTCAATGGCACTGCCCTATTTGGTGCAATGGCACTTCTGCCATTGATTTGATGCACTGTTTTCAAAAAAGTAGTTTCTGTACTACTTTTTTGCGATTTCGGGCTGCGATTTACAGCAGAAACCTGCACAAGTGTCTCTGAAATTGCGGCCAACATCGGGACTGACATGCGGGAGTGAAATTGTGCAAGTTCAACTGACCTAGAACGGCTTAATTTCGACAGCTCAGTGTGAACCTGGGCTAAATCTTACAGTCAAGCTAGGCTATTAAGAGATTTAATTTTACTGGAATTTTGTTGAACTTGCTAGCACAACTTTATGGCCTCATGCACACTGGACGTTTTTACAGCTGTTGTTTTGTTTTTTTATTCAGCAGTTAACTGCCCAACGTGTTCTCTTATGTGTCAATGCAATATCAGCATTTTTTGTCAGGCATGTTTTTTGGCTGAAAAGAAAACACAGAACTAGTGGGTTTAAAGAGGTTTTTCAGCTGTACAAATGCTCCAACTCTACAAAACGCAGCTGTTTTGCATTTATGACCGTTTTTGAGCCATAAGCATTAGTGGGAGTATAGTTTTGCTAAAAAAATGATTTAATAACTTTTTTAAATGTTTTTTACGTGGCATTCTGAAAGTAAGGCTACTGCTGTTTTTTTTAACATCCAGTGTGCCTATATGCTATCTTATTGTCAGGGAGCTGTCTGCACAGACACCCAATACTAGAGGACAGGTCAGTGGGCTGCACCAAGGAAACAGGAAGAAGGTAAGTGAACAATATGAATTTATTGAGGACAAGGCACACGTGAAAAAACAGGACACACACAAACAAGCACGCCAACTACACATACAATAAACGTCAAAACCACCAAAACTAGTGAACATAAATATGTACAACAAGTCAGAACGTAACCAGCAGGGATAAAGAACAAGCAAGTCCAGGGTCAAAGCCGGGGTCAAGGATCGGAGATGGCAGCGAAGTCCAGAAGTACAAGCCAAGGTCAAAGGGAGCAGAGCAAGGAACAGACTGGTAACAGGACAGACAGGAACAGGGCTTAGTAGACAAAATACTGCAGCACTGGACTGAAGTGCAGGGCGGGCTTATATACCAGTGCTGCTGCAACTTGGGAGACACCTGCTGGTGGCCACCAAAACTGCACCCCTGTTACCAGAGGGAACAGTGCCACCAGCAGGCGACCCAAGTCATGACGCCGATCATGACACTTATGCAATTGAAATGAAGGAAATCTGAAACATTTAGAAAAAAAATACTGTTTTTTTCTAAACAAAATGTGAATATGCATATAATCGAATGGCTGCATTTTTAAACATGTTACTTAAATTGGAAGAAAAATGGTTACTTTATTTACTACATATGCTTTGCCTTGATATACCCTATAATATCAGTACAGTACAGTCTAAGTGTTCTTTAATTTGTTATTTTACTCCACAGTAACGGGGCCCCTCTCAGAACAACAGATTGCCTATGTTTCCCGAGAAACACTGCAGGTATGCCACCTTTTAGTTGAATTTTGTGGTTAAAAATAATCTTGAAGGATTTGCTGTCCAAAGAACGTAATCCAGAATACAGTGTTTAACATCATTGTTCTACCTGAAATTTGTATCTTTTATCCTTATAAGAGGAGGCAGTGCTCACCCAAGTGGCATGCTTTTTGTAATGATGAACCATTCATTTTCTAGATTTTGTAGATGGGTCACAATGTATTATTTTAATGAACGCTTCATGTACAAAAAGATTGAAAGCAATTGTTATACTTGTGTCCATATGTTAGTGTTTGTTAACCCAAATATACAAAGCTGTGCCAGATCCTCTATTATAGCACACTGTATGTCTTTTCTAAAAACGAGGCATGAGAATACCTTCTTAGGGCGATCTTCAGGCTGATTACGTGACTCACGGCCAATGTACACTTCTGATACATGGCTTCTGCTGGAAGTAGTCCTAGAGACCGGCTGTGAGTCACATGAAAGCGGTGGGGGTGCAGAGACAGACACACAAAACACAGAGCTGACAGGCAGTGAGGAGGGGGTGAGGGGGAGAGAGGAGAGCAGAGATGACAGCTGTGGATGACGGAGGGACATACGCTGACCACATGGTCAGGGCTCAGTAACCATGATTATTGTGGTCAGCGCAGAAGGGGGGACACAAAGTGGCAAGATCAGACAGGATTTTTACAGTTTAGAGGGGGGCTGATTATACCGCACAAGCACTGTGCTGTTTAACAACTTCCTGCATGGCTTATAGCAGAATGACGGTCGGGCGGTGGTTCTGTTATCCTGACTGGGCATCATATGACGTATAGCAGGATAACATGCCGCAGAGCGGCGATCGGAGGTTCAATGTGTCAGTCTGGTTTCCTTGCATCCAATTCGCATGACAGGAGGCAGGAGAGTGTGCCCGGCTCTCAATGGAGCCGGTTTACACATGTCTGGGGTTAGCCACAAAGCGCACAGCAAAATGTTCCTGTGCATCTTTGGCTCAGTTTCAGGTCCGAATTCAGGCAAAAATTTAGACCTAATTCGGACCCAAAATAGTGAATGGGGACACACTGGACCCCCTGCTGTGCCCACCGCCACACAAAGTGTGGACCCAGCCTAAGATAAAATACCTGTAATAAATACTAAACAAATTACATTGATTAAAAGCAGCTCTGAAAGGTGAGGGAAATCCTTAAAACATGACCTGTTGAGGACTGCGGTTGGGAACCACTGCTGGAGAGGTTTGGTTGTATCCTCAACCTTTGAAAGTTATTGCTGGTAATGACTCACCAATTAGTGCACCTGGGCCTGACATAATGATACGACCTTGTTGAGGATCTTTCTCCCCTGAGCCAAACTTCTGACCCCCCATCTTGTGCCCAGACAATCTGGTCTGAGTGTTGATCCTTGACTCATGCTTACATAAGGGTCTTGGGTTGTATTGTAGCCTTCTTTGAAACACTGATGTATGCCCAGTTTCACTCCAGACCATTATAACTCTACATTCTGGTAGATTGCAACAAATAGATTCGGTCTTTGAACCGCTGAAATGCATCTTTCCTACAAGATTCTTCGTGATGTAGTGGAAAACCCTTTCTCCCAAAGATGGAGAAAGTTCTCACAGTGGATGCCAGCCTATTGGGCTGGAACGCAGTCTTGGAGGCTCTTTCAGTACATGGGGCTTAGTTATCGGATGAAATTCCCATTAACACCCTGGAACACAAGGCAATTCTGTTGTCTCTTAAACACTGGATCTCTCCGCTCCAAGGTCACCCCTCTAACCTATAACTAGCCTTTGCAGTAAAGTGAACATGGAAAGGCAGCACGCATCACAAATAAAAAAAATATTTCCCAGCCAGCCTGCAAAAAAAACAAATTGACCCTGTCGAACAATCTATGTTAAAAGCAGAGGGTTTTGTTTGCACACATTTGCAAATGTATGCGTAAACTGCAGTGCCCGCGTCAAGACTCCTCTGTATATTACAGTTCTAACTCTATAATTTTAAAAATCTCCTAAATAGGAAGCTCCTGCAGAATGCCTGGTCACCGCTGAGGGAGCTGACATATTCCCTCTGCCCTTCTTCCAGGATCGCTGTCTCCATCGCTAAATGGCCGCGTGGGAGCACTTTGTTCTGGCAAGTTTCTGCAGGTTACGCCGGACTTACAGGGCGCATGCAACTCTGACATCAGTGGGTGCATTTAGGGTCAATATCGCCTAGACCTTGCAGGTTTAGAATAAATTATTTTTACCTACAGGTAAGCCTTATTATAATAGTGAAGAAAAAGAAACCTTGCACCAAACGGTAATTTATAAAATAAAGCATAGTGTAGCTCCCCAGACAATGAATAAACGCTGTGTGATTGCTAAGAGTAGAAACAAAGATTACCGCTCTCCAAACCTCCGATCCCTCATATAGCTCCCACCCTACTCAGACCAACAGGTGCTGGCTCTGCACAGGTCCATGGAGAAAAAACATATCCTGGACAACCGCACTCCGCTGATTGGCATCTTTATTAGTGTAAAATCAATATAATCCAATACAGTGCAGTCAAACAAAAGTGGACAAAACACTAAACGCGTTTTTAATGTCCTAGAAAAAACAAAATTTTTATCAACGTGATTCTTGTCAAGCCTGCCTTGCATACACACGATCTTGAAAAAAAATGCTTGCGCAAAGCGCGGTGACGTACAACACTTACAATGGCACTATAAAGGGGACGTTCCATTCGAATGGCGCCACCCTTTGGGCTGCTTTTGCTGATTTTGTGTTACCGCATGTTGGTAAAAGTTTGCTGAGAGACGTTTTGCGCTTTTCAGTCTTCCTGCTTTAAAGATCGTTTTCTGGTATTCAGTTTGTGCTTGTGGGTTTGTATCTGTCTTTCAGTGCTTGTAGTCCACTCGTATCTGTTTTTGCAGTACGTTCTTGTCCGCTCGTTACTGTTTTTCAGGTCGTTCTTCAGAGGCCTTGCTGTTCAGTGCGTTCTTTTAGTTCGTTCTGATTAGACAACTATTTTCTAGCCATGCTGCGGGTACGTTCTCCTTGCCGAGATCGTGCTGTGCTTGATGCTGGGATTTCTGCTTTATCCCAGCTCCGGTCCTTGAACAGGGTGAGGAGGAGTTAATGGGCCAAGAATTTGTTGCTCCAGTGGGACCAATTATGTCACATGCTGCCTCTGCTGCGGGAGATCCAGGAGAATAACCGTGATGACTTCAGGAATTTTCTTAGGATGTCTGACACCGTTTTTCAGCAGCTCTTGGCTTTGATGTCCCCCTATATTACCAGGCAGGACACAGTTATGCGGGAAGCCATCACTGCTGAGCAGAGGCTAGTTGCTACGTTGCGCAACATCTGGCAACAGGGAGAAGCTTGCAGGACCTCAAGTTGTCAACATGCATCTCCCCTCCAGGCTCTGGGCCTCATAATCCCAGACACCTGCTATAATCCAAGTCCTGTTGGATGACTATATAAAGGTAAGTTTTGTCCTTCAACCTCACATTCTATGTATTTAATGCTTGCTAATGTATCTTATTTATTTTTTTATCCATCCCTAATTACCATGATTGTAATATGCTGTGAATGTCCACTTGTCCCCATCCATGCTTTAAGCATTTACTGCTCCTTTTTTGGCCTACATGCATTCAATAGCCAACCTCTCCCAGCATTCTATCCTGGGCCCAAACACACCTAGCCTAGTCACTTTCCAATGTATTTTGTCTGCTTTATTATAGTGCTTGACCCTTCCACCCCCCCCCCTAAAATGTGTGTATTTATTTTATTTTTTTAATTCAGACAGAGTGCTAGAGCCTTTATTTCTGAGGTCTCCAACTCCTCTTGAACCCCCCTCCCCCCTTTCATAAAATAATTTTATTGGGCCATCAGAGGTGGTGAGGAATCTGGTTAGTGATCCTTTATTTTTGTCTTAAAATACTCCTTCTAATTAATGATATACTGATGTTTTGGCAAGAATGTTTTTGGATAATCTGCTTGCAATGTTTAGGTCTCAAAGTAATTTTTTTTCTTTTTGTTACACCACAGTTCCCTTCTACGCCACAGGAATGGCAGACTGTGTCATCTGAGTTTTCCCAGCGTTTGCCATTGATGGCAAGCACGTCCGCACCACCCCGTTCGGAATCCTTTTATTTTAATTATAAAGGGTTCCACAGTATCGTGCTGATGGCGGTGGTTTCTGGCAATTATGAATTTATTTTTGTGGATGTGTTCATCGCAGATGAGGCGTTTGTGCTGGGTCACCACCTGATGAGGCCTTTTTCCCCAAAGGACCCTGACCCCTGAAAGGAGGGTGTTTAATTTCAGGCTGGCCAGAGCCAGAAGGTTTGTTGAAAATGCCTTTGGCATCATGGCCAGTCATTAACGCCTATTTCTGACCTCCATAAATCTTGCAGAGTGTTGCATTCTAAATAACTTTTTAAAGAAAAATTCCAACAATTCCAACAAGCTTCCATTGGGCCTGAAATGGCCGCCAACAATATTTAGAGTATTTTATGGGTAGGGCGGCAATTGCAATGCCTGATGAGGTTTTGAATAAAAATGTTTAATAAAAATATATTTTCTAATGAAAACATCTGTTTTTTTTTCTTTGGGTTTCTTTCATCGTTCTCCTAGGTTCTTCTAGTGCACTTGTAGTGCCATGTGTATTTTCCTTTAGTAAATACCCATCATTGTCAGTGTAAACACCCCAAATATTTATTTGGTATTTTAGGCAACATTGATATAAGAAGCCACACATTGTTGAGTATCATTTTTTTTTATTGTTTCACAGTTTAAATGTGTGTTTTTTGGTAAAATTATATATATATATATATATATATATATATATATATATATATATATATATATATATATATACACTCAACAATGTGTGGCTTCTTATATATTGGGTGTTATCTTGCTAAAATGCATGAACATGTACAATTGTACTAAGATCAATTAAAAACATTACAAAACAATCAAAACAACAAACAAAATTAACATGTATTAACTAGTATAGAATAAAGGAGTTCCGATCATCACAGAGTGGAACTGTGAATCAGACAGATTATACACATGCCACGTCCCGAAATAGTTAAAAAGAAAAATTATTTATACACAAGTGTAAACATACACGTGTGTATGATGGAAGATGGACTTTGTAGGCGTAATACAGTTAAAAATGTAATTGTTTATTACATAAGAAAAACACACATTAAATAAGACAACAAAGTTAATACATAGATTGTCACACTAGGTGACAGAAAAAGCACATGTAAAAGTGCGACAGACCACCGGCTAATAACTTATACACAAAAGGTAACCTAACAATGGAGAGCTTGCGTCTACTTAATGTATATCATTTGGAACCGATGGAATTGTCATAGGGTGGAATGTCACACTAGAGTAAGCCCAACAATGTTTCCCGTTTATTCGGTCGCTTCTTCGGGAGCTTTGCAATAATATCTAAAAATAATACAAACAGTAAATACAAAATACTATTCAAGCAGTAAATGAACAAACAAAACATAAAATAAATCATTCCATTAATCTTTGTAAGGCCCAAAGATACGCCCACTTGGAGAGCCCAAGGCTAGCCAAGGAATCACAGAACCATCCTATATTGACGCCAGTGTATTACAGAGCTCATACAGAAAAATGATAACACACCATAGGTTTATACTTGTTGTAGTTAGTATTTTAACTTACATTGGGAAGAGTATATGAACAGAAAAACTTCATGAGCAGAGGTCAAAGGATAATAGGTAGCTACTTTTCAAAAACAGGGTCAAACGTATGACTTATGATATTATTCTTGGTGTGACCTGCTAAAAAAGAGAAGGGGTAAGCTTGGTAGGGCTGTAAAAATATATAAGTCATCTACAAAGATGTTCTCTACAAGAGAGCACCAGTGAAAATAAAACCAATCACAGTGAACATATATACTCATAGAGGTGAGTATATATTGGTAGGAAGGTGAGTACTCCGAGGTAAACAGAGTAGATTTCAATAAAAACACACTTGCGTATCTGTCAGAAGAGCATCAATGCCATAGAAATTTCCATATGACACCCAAGTAGCAGCCAAAGTTATGCTTGTAGTCCAAGACAACTGTCCATGAAAGCCTGACAGATACGTAAGAGTACTCGCCTTCCTACCAATATGTACTCACCTCTATGAGTATATATGTTAATTTTTTTATCATTTTTCTGTATGAGCTCTGTAATACATGGCGTCAATATAGGATGGTTCTGTGATTCCTTGGCTAGCCTTGGGCTCTCCAAGTGGGCGTATCTTTGCGCCTTACAAAGATTAATGGAATGATTTCTTTTATGTTTTGTTTGTTCATTTACTGTTTGTATTATTTTTAGATATTATTGCAAAGCTCCCGAAGAAGCGTCCGAATAAACGGGAAACATTGTTGGGCTTACTCTAGTGTGACATTCCACCCTATGAAAATTCCATCGGTTCCAAATGATATACATTAAGTAGACACAAGGTCTCCATTGTTAGGTTACCTTTTGTGTATAAGTTATTAGCCGGTGGTCTGCGCACTTTTACATGTGCTTTTTCTGTCACCTAGTGTGACAATCTATGTATTAACTTTGTTGTCTTATTTAATGTGTATTTTTGTTATGTAATAAACAATTACATTTTTAACTGCATCACGCCTTCAAAGTCCATCTTCCATCATACACACGTGTATGTTTACACTTGTGTATTAACTAGTATGTTTTCGGTCTTTGCTCCACCTGCTTGGCCTTTTGCGTGATCTGGAGCAAGTTCTGGTTGATTTGATCCAGGTCACGTTTGCAGACCCCGATTTCATGGATCACCATATGGGCACTGTGACTGGTGAACATTTCTTGCTCCACAGGCCAAATATCACCTAAAAATTTACAAAAACACCATGTATTATACATATGCAGGCCTACATCTATTACCTGTTGTGGTGCCAGTTTCCACTTCCTCCGCTTCTTCCTCCACATTCTGTGGGGGTGGGTCTTGGTCTTGGTTTGGAGGTGTGGGGTTTGTAGGCTCCTGTCTTGAAGCTCTTTGATGCCCTATGAGATTGAAACAAAAGGGATACTTGAGTAAAAAAGATTTGAGGCCTGAAAGAGGAATATGAATCATTCTTTGGAAGTGTGGTACAATTGTCTGTTTTGTCAATACTTCTGAGCTGAACACATGATTGTATCCATTACCAAAGCTGGTACATTTATCTATTTTTGGTCAAGTTTCCCATGTGGAAACACACCAAGTATCCACTGGATCACCTGTGTGTGACACCCTAAAAAGGTTGTTCTTGTGGTCCACACTTGTGCTACTGAGTCCAGATGTGTAACCAGCTGCTGAGCATACTCTCCTTGCTGTATACTGAATCCAGTTAGATTAGTTAAATATAGTTAAGAACACAACTACACAACCATGTTCCAAAAAATATTCTCGCATAAATAGTTCAAGATGTCAAGTTTCATGTTCGTGGGCACAATAATTGGTTATAGGAATCATCGTTCATTCGCTCACTAATAATAAAACATTTTTTGTTTGATACAGTGTTAACTACATTTGACAATGCCTAAATAGGCATGGTGAAATTTAGTAAACACTTTATCAGACAAAAAGATCATATTTTATTATTGAGTATGGCTACCCCTCGGGCATATGTGGAGTAGGAAGCATGAAAAGCTTTCCTGACCCATGCCCTGCGCAAAGGGAGGACTTTGCTACCAGTCAAATGCGTTTCCTGGAGAAACAATATATGGGGTTTGTGCGTGTTGAGGTATTTAAACAATAAGGACCGTTTGAATTTGTTATTAAGCCCCCATACATTCCAAGAGAGCTGTGCAATTTCAGACATTAGTATACCTGTAAACAAAATAGTTAGCAGGAGCAATCAGGTCAATAAGCAGAGGTATGGAGAAAGCTTCTGGCGTTCTAGTACTCAAGTAAATCCTGAAGTATTTATAGAGGTAGAGCAGATGATTGGTGAGCACACCCCACACATAACAAAAAACTCCCTGCCACGCAGCCTATTCCCCAACATAACTTGGCTTGTAGCTTGATCCCAAAACCTTTAACAACACAGTCAGTGACTTAACCACTTAAGGACCGGACCAATATGCTGCTAAATGACCCAAGGGGTTTTTACAATTCGGCACTGCGTCGCTTTAACAGACAATTGCGCGGTCGTGCGACCTGACTCCCAAACAAAATTTGCATCCTTTTCTTCCCACAAATAGAGCTTTCTTTTGGTGGTATTTGATCGCCTCTGCGATTTTTATTTTTTGCGCTATATACAAAAATTGAGCGACATTTTTTTTTAAAAACTATATTTTTTGTTATAAGAAAAATCAAATAAACAACATTTTAGTCAAACATTTAGGCCAAAATGTATTTAGCCACATGTCTTTAGTAAAAAAAAAAAAATCGCAATAAAAAAAAATAGCTACCTAGCGGGAACAGCGACACTAATACAGCGATCAGAAAAATGATCGCTTAGTGACACTGGCAATAGGGAGTGAAAGGGTTAACTAGGGAGGTGATCAAGGGGTTAAAACTTTATTGGGGGGGGGTACGGGGCTACCCTGGACCTAACACTAACTGCCTGTCACACTGACACTAAAAGCAGTGATCAGTACATATATGATCACTGCATTCAGTGACACTGCGACAGGGGGGTTGATCGCAAGGGGTTAATGTGCCTGCGTGTCCTGGTGTCAGTGTATTGTTGTGCAGACTTACTTCCTCAGCGGCGGTTGAAAAAAACGCAGAGAGCAGAGATTACATCACTTCCCTTTTCCTGTGTTTACACAGGAGGAGGAAGTGACACTGCAGGGAGCGCGCATTGGCTGAGAGCGATCCGGAGGGGTCGGACAAAAACGAACAGCCGCCCCCTCAGCACGAATCCCTCCTACAGCAAACCGGACCACCGTATGTACCGGGGGGGGGTCCCGATCGGACCCCCGACCCACGTCAAGGCAGCCACGTACAGATACGTTGATGTGCCTCTCCGTGCCATTCTGCCAACGTAAATGTACATGCGGCGGTCCTTTTTTTTTTTTTAATTTTCTTTATTGTTTTTTGTTGTACAAAAGTTAGTAATTCCATTAATATCACATAACAAAAAGTACATACTATACATTTGTGAATAGTCCAACACCATTTTCAAATTCCGTGTATAAACTTTGTATAACCTTGTTCCCTCCCTCCCCCCCGCTAGCCCCTCCCCCCGTGTTGATCGCCTCTCCCTCTCGGTTACTTGGGTACGTTTGTCTAGGCTTTTCTTTATGCCGTTTCACTGGGACCAAGGAGAAGCAGAGAGGGGGGGGGGGGTGGGTCCCTCCAAGCTACCTATGCGAAGCTACTTCCAAGAAAGAGGGGTCGGGTTCACATCCGTCCTGTATTTAGTGTCTGTATGTTAGGTTATTGTTATTTTACGGTGGCAGGGGAACCTACCGGTTGTATCGTTATTACATCTCTAAGCGAGGGCTCCTATATCCCTCAGCCATAATCCCCAGACTCTCTCAAACCTTCCATAATTTCCCTGTTTGATAAAGGCCACTCTCTCGCTCCAGATCAGCTTGCTGATAGCTTCAATCCAATTCCCAACAGAGGGGGGGGGGGGTCTGAGCCTGCCATCTCTGAGCTATTAACTTGCGTGCCTGGAAGAGGCCGCGTAGTATACCCTCTAATGTTCCCGGAGGTATTCTATGGTCCTCTATGTCCCCCAGGAGGCAAGTTCTAGCTTCAGGTTCTTGGGAGGACTTGAAAACATTGTTGAGTTTGTCAACCACTCCTGTCCAGTATCTGAAGAGCTTAGGGCATCTCCAGAACATATGGGCAAGATCCCCCGTAGCATTGCATCTAGGGCATTTCATCGCTCCGATTCAGTCCTATTTGAGAATTTTTTTTTGGGGTATAGTAAACACGATGTAGTAGGTAGAGATGGGATAATCTCTGCGCCGGAGCAATGGATACCAGAGCCCCTCTCTTTAAGATCTTATTCCACTGCTCTGTAGTTATCGATCCCAGATCTCTTGTCCATTTCTCTCTGCTCCTAGACACACCTGCCTGGCTTATGGCCCTAGCCCCCAGTTTGTCATATAGTACTGAGATTAAGCCTTTCGCTGTGTTAGCCTGGGCTATTTTAGTAAGAGTGGGGGTCTGGATCCTATCAACCGGGTGGATCTTGGTCTGGGTCTGGATAGCATGTCTGATTTGAAGGTATTTGAAGAACGTTTTATTTGGTATATTGAATTCCAATTTTAGGTCTGAAAATGATTTCATACGGTTACCCTCGTATAAGTGGGTTAGTCGTGTAATTCCCTGGCTCTCCCAGATTTTACATTTTTCTACTTCCGCTAATTCTGTCAAGTTTTTATTATTCCAGAGGGGGGCCAACTCAGTTATTCCAGAGTACCCCAATAGAGCCTTTGTTGTCTGCCACACTTTATTTAATAGTTTTATGGTCGGGCATTTATAGGCAAATGAATTTGCCTCCAAGGCTTCTACTAATATTTTATGTGGGGCCTCGGTTAATATTAGCCTAAAACAATTATTCCCTCGATCTGAGATCCCACAGCCTGCAATCTGCTGTAGCTGAGCCGCAAGGAAGTACATTCTCGGATGTGGTACCGCCATCCCTCCCTCCCCGACGGGAAGCTGCATGGTCTGCAACCCAATTCTAGCCTGCCTTCCTTTCCATATTAATTCTCGGAATAATATCTCCATTTTTTTGAACCATATTTGGTTAACCCAAATCGGAGAATTATGGAGTACATAAAGAAGCTGGGGGAGCCAGATCATTTTAATTAAGTTACATCTCCCGGCTACAGAGAGAGGGAGGCGGCTCCAGGCGTCCCTCTTTTGCTTCAGTTTTGCTAGTAATGGAATTATATTTTCAGTAGTGTATTCCCTAACATCCTTGGTGATCCATATCCCAAGGTATTTTAATTTTATTGGAATTTTTAATTGGGGTATTTCGGCTATCCTCTGGACCCGTAGCGTGTCTATAGGGAGCAAAGCCGACTTGTCCCAATTTACCTTCAATCCTGAGAATCCACCAAATTCTTTGATCATTTGGACTACTGGGGCCAGTGAGTTATTAACATCGCCTATGAAAAAGAGGACATCGTCCGCAAATAGCGATATCCTGTCCTCTTCTAGGCCCCTCCTAAATCCCTGGATGTCCCCCTGGTTTTGATGGCTAGAGGCTCCATGGCCAGTGCGAACAGGAGAGGGGACAAGGGACACCCCTGTCTCGTCCCCCTCTCCAGCTCGAACAAGCCCGCAGCCCCGCCATTTATTTTGATTTTTGCACGTGGTTTATTATATAGGAGTTTAACCCACCTAATGAATGACGGGCCAAATCCAAAGCTCTCCAAGACCTTCCATAGGTAAGACCACTCCAGACTATCAAATGCTTTAGCAGCGTCTAAAGCCAGGAGTGCTCTGGGGCCCTCATTATCGGTAGGAATCTGCAAATTTAGAAAGACCCTTCTTATATTTAGGGATGTTGACCTGTTCGGGATGAACCCTGACTGATCGGGGTGTATAAGTCTCTCTATACATTCTTTTAGACGTGTTGCCAGAACTTTTGCAAGTATTTTAACGTCTGTACAGAGCAGTGAAATTGGACGGTAAGGAGATGGATCTAATTGGTCTTTTCCCTCTTTATGGATGACAACGATTGTGGCTTCCATCATGGAAGCAGGGAGAATATAATTTAACCTTTTATAGTTAAAAGAATAAAGTTAGATAAGGGGTGTACCATCGTCCCTATGATCTAGTATAAATTTAGGGGACTCAGGGATTCCCTATAGCCCTGAGACTCCAACAAAACAGGTGGGCGGGGAGGACTATACCGGTACAGTATGAATTGGTTGAGAGCAACCAGAGTAATTCACATAAGGTAGATTATAAAAAAGGTTTATTCACATAAAAACATCAAATAAAGTAAAACACACATAACATATAGGAACGATACAAACACATTTAACCAAGATCTGAACACCGGTCATGCAATCCCTTCTGTTAGAAAGGGAGGGATCTCAATGTAGAAATTGGAGTCGTGAGACAGGCAGTCTCTGGTCTCAACTAGTTTTGCGAGTTGTTTCGCTTCGTCAGGAGACAGTCGGCACATCGTCCATTGACCCAATCATCCAAGGCAGGCAATAGGTAAGTACCTAGCAGCTGGACCAAGAGAATTCTTGGAGTAGACCTATGTGTCCCAATGGGCATCAAAAAGTGGTGGAGGACAGAAAGGGGTCCCAGGACTACAAAAGTCCCCTTTAAAAGGGTTACTCGGATAACACTGTAGTTAGACCTGCATAGCATATATGTTAAGGTCCATGCGCAGCAAAAGGTAAAGCAGTTACCAAACTCCTGCTGGTAGCAGCGCTGGTTCTTGAACGTGTATGGTAATACACATGTCCTGGGACCCAGTCCGGTGCCTGGAAGCAGGGAGATTTCCCTCCACGAAGGCTGATTCCAGAGTATGTAATAGTTCCGGTAGCAATATGTCTCCATATCGCTTGTAGATTTCTATTGGGAGCCCGTCAGGGCCTGGTGATTTATGCGGCGGTCCTTAAGTGGTTAAATAACACCCAAGGGGCACAAAACTGAGTGAATTACAACCCTTGTAGTGCAGTCACCGCACTCTTTCAGAGTCTACAGGCTTGTTCAGTTTGTGGCTTAAATTTGTAGGGTAGCCACTTCCGCAGCCTGAGAAACCCCAGCTCATATTTTATTATTAGTGAGCGAATGATTCCTACGACCAATTATTGTGCCCACGAACATAAAACTTGACATCTTGAACTGTACTACAGTAAAAAAAAAAGAAAAAAGCACCATGATATTAATACTAATCTGAGTACACAGGAAAATGACTTACTTTTTCTAATAACTTTTAATTTGCTGGTATTGCTCCGGCTCGCTCAACTTAATGTCAGACCATCTTTTGCGGAGCTGTTCCTTGGATATGCGCACCCCAAATTTGTGGTACAGAGTTTTGACCACTTTGTGCATTATACGGGCCTTCACTTTATTAGGGTATTTGTATGGGCCATGTTTAGCATCATAATCCTCCCTCCTCAATATTACCACCATTTCAACCATCTCCTCAAACCCCATGTTTGTGGCCTTGTATCTCCGGGATCTGGTGTGTGGTGCTGAGTGTCCGCCATGTTGTCTTGCACTAGACGACCAAGAAGGGGCGGGGAAAGTATATAACAAATGTCAGGGGCGGGGAAAGCGCGCAGAGCTTCACGCATGCACAGTGTATATAACGGTAATCCGCATGGATCAAAACGAAGTTCAGTGTGTGGAAGAAGGCGGAAGCAACGAACGTGTAGAACAAGGGTACGTAACATTTTTTTGGACTTTACTGATCAGTGGATGAGTTTGTGGCCTATATATGGTGAGAAAGATTATAAGTAGCGGCCCATGACTTCATGACAGAGTTCCTGCAAAGATGCAAGGATCTGCCAATTTTATGGCAGACAAAAAGTAATCTCAATAAAAATAAAGAAGCCAGGAATTAAGCACTGGAGAGCCTGCTTGAATTTGTGAAAACCCAGATCCCCACAGCAACTATCAAAGATGTCAAGAACAAAATTGGGACCATTAGGGGCACATATCGTTCTCGACAAAGTAAAATGTTAAAATCTATATGGTCAGGAGCAGATGCAGATCAGATCTACAAGCCAAATCTGTGGTACTTCAGTCAACTACATTTCCTTGATCATTTGGAGGCAAGGCAATCCCTTTCAAACCCACCCCCCCAGAAGTAGCTTCAGCCTTCCCTGCAGCCAACCCTCCAGCCTTCCCTGCAGCCAAGATTAGCCATCTTCGGAGGAACAACCAGAGTTCCTGGAGGAGCCTGATTGTCTCACATGGAGCCAGGTATTGTAATTTGCTAAAGATTTTTTGTACTAAAAGTATAATTATGTCAAATAGATGTTCATAGTGCTCAAAATCTAGGGATTGAACAAAAAGTGTTGGACATATCAATAGACAGTAGTGGCCAAAAATTATGGGGACAAGAATGACAAATGCAGGGGTCAGAATGATTGTCTTTAATATTTCTAAGTATTCAATTTGCAACTGTCATGAGGTGAAAAATGTGTGTGATAGATGAAGACCAAAATTTAACTATGTACCTTTTTTATACACAGACAGAGCAAAGCCAGGATGAGGGGAGAAACAATTTGAGCCAGAAGAAGGCAGGCCCCAGTGGGACACAGGAGGAGGCAGGCCCCAGTGGGACATAGGAGGAGGCACGGCGGAACACCAGGTCACAGATACCTCCTCTCCGCACTCCAGCAAAAAGGGCTAGGAGGCTTATGCATATGGAGGAGGAGACACAAGCCCTAATTGGGGTGGGTACTGTGGCCCTCAGAGAGCACCCCACCACTGCAGAGGGATTTGCTGCCCTTTTGCTCACAAGCTGCCAACAATGGAGTTGGGCCAGCGTCTTTGATGCAAAACGCTAAAGGCAGTCAACATGGCCATGATGGGGAAGCTGGATGATTATACAGACATTGTGCAGATTGCTCCTCCTGCTCTTGCTCCTGCCACAAGCTTTCCTCAAGGGACACAGCCTCCGAAGACGAAAACCAGAAAATGCGGATATTTGTGCTTCTCGTGGTCCCAATTTTTTTCTTGACATTCTTGGTTGTTTGCTTTGGGGATCTGTGTCTGCACAAATTTAATCAGGGTCTCCAGTGCTGCCTTCCTCTCTTCTTTGTTTTTATTACCTGAGTTTTTGGTTTGCCTTTAGCCTTTATTTTATTTTGAACCAGAATGAATTGATTTTTGGTTTTCTGTCAAAACTTGACCATGTGGGAGCGTGGTCTGGACATGGTCGTGTGAATTCACAGCTTCTTGGAGCTCCCGGCCCGGACCATCCCTTACCAGCTTTAATGTCCTGAAAATCGGCATGCACTCAGCCAAAAAACACAGAGAGAGAGCAGGAGCCAGGGTGACCCATTCCAGCGCAGCAGCCGGCGAAATACGACGCTACTTTAAGCTTAAACAGCACCCTTCTCCTGGGGCCAGAGCAATCGCATCACATGGCTCTCCACGTGGTGATCCGGTGGAGGTCCCTGACTACGGCAACTGGGACCCCATCCCGAACACCCCAGCCTCCCCGGGCTACATATTGGACCCGACCAAATCACTATTGCCGGTGATGGCAGCACCCGTCCAACACCCCCGACATCTGTGCACTGCTACAGGCGCTCCCCAAGAGGTTGGATATCGGGGCGCTCATCCTCCGTCTGGAGGAAACCTGGGGACTTTCAGGAGGTAAGAGCATACATATCTAATCTGGCAGATAGGGTGACCACGGGAGAGTCCTCATTGACGGCGTTGGAAAAGCGGGTGTCGGAGCTGGAGAGGGCACCGTAACACTGCTATCGCCCTCCAGCTACACCTTGAGGACGTCGAGGACCGGGGCCGCCACAATAATTTTCTGCTCCAGGGTATCCCGGAATCGGTGGGGGCAGAGGATCTGGAGCAGACGGTGCAGTGCCTCTTTAGATCAGTCCTGGATGACCCCTCGGGAGTGGTGGAAGTGGACAGAGCTCATAGGACATTGGGGCCCAGGTCAGCAGACCCAGAGAGACCCCAAAATGTCGTGTTCAGATTGCTGCGCTATGCACAGAAGGATACTATCCTCCGCAGGGCATGGGAACAGGGAGAGGTGCCCCTGGTGGATGCGCAATTCAAAATTCTCTCTGGGGCAACGCTGAAGCGCAGAGCGATGCTGAGGCCCATTTTGGAGCTGGCGCGACAAAAAGGATACGCGTATAGATGGGGATACCCGCTAGCCGTTACGTTCCGGAAGGATGGCAAGACCTTCACCCTGCAGACGCGTGCGGACCTGCCGGCTCTCTTCCACTTCCTTGAAACGGAGCAGATCCTGGTGTCTGACTGGTTGCAACTACTCCCAAGGCCTGCCGGCAGATCGGGACCCTCCACCTACCGAGTCCCAGCTCAGCCGCGTCAGCAGAGGGGCAGGTGGAGACCCAGAGCCCTGTCAGGGGGAGGAACACCGTGAGTAGGCCTTGGGCCACATTTTTCTGACCCCCTTCCTGCCACCCCGCGGAGCCCCGTAGCTGTTGTTGCCTTTCCCCTGACCCACGTCAGGTTCCCCCTGTTGAGACGGATGTGGGCTGAACATCAGATGTCACTGTTGGGATCCGGGTTGGCCCCCCCTTCCCCCCGTTGCCCCTGGCCCTTCCCGCCCTTCGGACAGGAGGGCTTTGTGACATTCGGGATTGCCTCTGTCTGGGGGGTATTACTGTGTGCCCCGTGTCCTGTGGTGTGGGGTTGCCTTGGGTTTTTCTGGAGTGGGCTGGGGTGGACGTGGTTGGGTTTTTTTTACATGCACCGCAGGGTTTAACAGGTGACGTGGATCTGGTTGCCGTCACTCTCAGAAGTTCTCCCACTCGGGGGCCACGGGGGTCCACATAAGGTACTGTGGGGCCGGGACACTGTTTTCCATGTTGGGGGTGGTTGCAGGGAGGTGGGATACCATATGCTGTGCTCTACATGCCTTTGTTAATCAGTTGGAGCGTTGCATATATAGGTGATAATGCTGTTTTAAATGTTTGCCCCACCTCGATGCTGTTTACGGTCAGTAAGGCAGGTCTAAGAGGTTTATGATAATCATGGGGTACCAGGTTACACTATTAGGGTTGTCCCGATACCGATACTAGTATCGGTATCGGGACCGATGCCGAGTATTTGCGGGAGTACTTGTACTCCCGCAAATACCCCCGATACTAAAATAGAATACTCCCCCCCCCATATTGCAGCCATGTATGTCCCCCATATCTGTATATATGATGCCGCCTCCACCGCCGTTAATCCCCCTGCATTATAGCGTAGCGCCGCGCACGCATTACAAGCTTTCATGGGGAATACTTGTAAAGCGCGCGCCGCCATGCATAGACACTCCCCTTCTCGTGATTGGACGGATCCCTCCAATCCCGAGAAGGGGAGTGTCTATACATGGCGGCGCGCGCTTTACAAGTATTCACAACGGAAGCTTGTAATGCGCGTGCGGCCCTATGCTATAATGCAGGGGGATTAACGGCGGTATGCGGCGGCATCATATATACAGGTGTGGGGGACCATACATGGCTGCATTATGTAGGGGACCATACATGGCTGCATTATGTGGGGGACCATACATGGCTGCATTATGTGGGGGACCATACATGGCTGTATTATGTGGGGGACCATACATGGCTGCATTATGTGGGGGACCATACATGGCTGCATTATGTGGGGGACCATACATGGCTGCATTATGTGGGGGACCATACATGGCTGCATATGTGGGGGACCATACATGGCTGCAATATGTAGGGGACCAACTATGTAACTGCTATATTTAGCTCATTTAGTTTCTCCTAAAACTGCCACACACTCTAGTGCAGGCCTCCTAATCTAGCTCTTCCTCTTTTGGGTCCATCTGCCCAACTCTATTGCTGTTTCCTTCCTTCTTCTACAGTCTCTCTTCCCCCCACCCCTCCCTTAGTGTCTTTGAATATGAAGGGCTTGAATACGCCCGAAAAGCGGAGGATGTTGCTTCATGACATTAAACGTATGAAGGCGGACATTGTTATGCTCCAAGAGACGCACTTTAGGGACAACAGTGTGCCCATATTGAAAAATAGATTCTACCCCACGGTCTACCATTCCACATATGCTAGAGCAAAATCTAGGGGCGTTTCCATCCTAATTTCCGCAAGGATACCTTGGTCACATGTGGACGTTAGTCCTGATGAAGAGGGCCGTCACCTGTTTTTGCGAGGGGAGGGCCGGTACGGAGCAGGTCACGCTTGCGAACCTCTATGCTCCAAATGAACACCAGGATAGATAGATGGCTGAAGTGTACATTGGACCGACTAGCACACTTTGCGACAGGACAACTTATTGTAAGGGGAGATTTGAACATCGCCCTGACGCCGTTGGAGGATACCTCCACTGTACTGTCCTCGGCCTCGCGGGAAGCGCATCTCGACGTTGCTACATTCCACACAGCTTATAGATGAGTGGCGGCTATTTCACCCGGGGGAGAGGGACTATACGTTCTTTTCCAAACCTCACCGATCCTATTCGCGGATTAATTATTTTCTGGTTCCCCACAGACACCTACATGCAGTTAAGGACACAACTATCGATTCTATTACATGGTGGGACCATGCTCCGATCACTCTGACATATGCAATTTCTGAGACCCAAAGCTCCCAGAGAAGCCCCTGGAGGCTGAACGAGAGCTTACTACATGACACAGACGTTTTGACGGATGTAGTTGGGGAGATCGGGTTTTACTTTGACGCTAACGAAACAGCCAACAGAAATCCAGCCATAGTCTGGGAGGCTCAGCAGGCAGTAGTTTGTGGATACTCATCAAACATGGGGCTAGGCTAAAGCGGCAAAGGACACAACAACTGACGGCTTTACTTCTTAAATTACAAGGGCTGGAGGCGCAGCACAGACGCCCCTGGGAGGACTCGGTGCTGAACTTGACGCAGTACGCAGACAGATCACGAACCTATTGCACTTTAAAGCTAAGGCGGCTCTCCAGATTTGCAGGCGGAAAGTCTATGAGTCAGGGAATAAATGCGGGAGGATGCTAGCCCAAGCCCTCCGCACACAGAACCTGGCATCCTATATACCGCAGATTTCCTCCCCCGGGGGGCACAGAAAGACACTGTCCTATCAGATCTCACAGGAGTTTAAATCGTTTTATCAGGCCTTGTACAATTTGCCCTCACCGCTTCCCGGCCCCCGGTCTAGTGGCAGACTACTTAGCCTCCTCCCTTATACCGACTCTGCCGTTGGAAGTGAGGACCCTGTTGGTGGGTCGGATTACTCTTTCAGAGCTTCAGTCGGCTCTAAAAACCGCCAAATCTGGGAATGCCCCAGGCTTACTGCGACCTACTACAAGACCCTTCTCCCCTCCCTGGGCGACCGTCTAGTGACTCTATTCAACACTCTAGGCAAGGGTAATACACTGCATAAATCCACACTTTCGGCACAGATATCGGTAATCCCAAAAGACGGAAAGGATTCGGGCCAATGCGCGAGCTACCGCCCGATCTCTTTGCTAAATACCGACCTCAAACTATTCACCAAGATTATTGCCACTAGAATGTAACAACACCTTCCAGACCTGATCCACCTGGATCAGGTGGGGTTCGTGCCGACGAGAGAAGCCAGGGACAACACAACTAAGGTCCTCAATCTGCTGCACGTGGCCAACGCTACTAGGACATCCTGTGTTTTCGTGAGCACGGATGCCAAAAAGGCATTCGACCGGGTGAACTGGCAGTTTATGTTCTCTACTTTGGAACATATTGGGTTGGGGGAGAAGATGATAAACTGGATCTCGGCGGTCTATTCGAACCCGATGGCGAGGGTCAGGGCGAACGGCGTGCTCTCGGAACCATTTAATATTTCTAACAGGACCAGACAAGGCTGCCCCCTCTCGCCCCTATTTGTCGCACTTTCACTCGAAACCCTTCCTAAATCATGTTCAGCGGAACCCGGGCATCACGGGGGTGGAGGTAAATAAGGCACAATATAAAGTATCAGCTTATGCTGATGACATGATGTTCTCTTTGACAAAGCCGTCGGTGTCCCTGCCCAACCTGATGACAGAATTTGAAATGGTACGGGGAATTGTCAAACCTGAAGATAAACTTTAGTAAATCGGTGGCGATGGGCATAGGATTACCATTACAGCAACTCTTCCACTTAAAGACCAGTTTCCACCTGAAGTGGACTGACTCGGCACTGACATACCTGGGAACGCATATCCCACCAAAATTATCCCAGCTCTACAAACTTAACTTCCCGCCCCTTCTTAAGTCCGTACAGGCACTACTGACAAAGTGGTCTAAAGGCTTGCACTCATGGTTTGGGAGGTGTAGCATCCTCAAAATGATCATTCTGCCAAAATTTGTATACCTCTTGCAGGCCCTTCCGATACGCATTCCGACAGACTACTTTAAGCAGATCTATACGACATTTAAAACATTCCTCTGGGCAGGGAAACATCCTAGGATACACAGGAAGATTGTCTTCCTGCCCAAGCGGTATGGGGGCATTGCAATGCCAGACATCCACACCTATTATCATGTGCACAGTTGGGCCGGTTGGTTGATTGGTGCCGTCATGGAGACACCAAACTCTGGCCGAGATTGGAGCAAGCACAGAGTGAAGCCCTTCTACAACAAGCTCCCTGGTGTTCCGCCGCTATTCAGTGGGATATCAGGCGACACCCGCTTATAGGAAATACCATTACAATCTGCGTGAGACTACTGACACAGACGGCTTTGTGCTCCCGCGTCTCGCCGCTGCGCCCCGCGTTGGGCAACCCACTTTTTGAGCCTGGATGGCGGCATGGGAGGTTTTGGGCCTTGAGAGAACTGGGCCTCTATTAGGCATCCCATTTTAGTGAGGCGGGACGGTGGAGGACGAGGGCGAAGCTCATGGCCCTGGGAGGCAGTTACGGCTTGGACTTTTTAAGGGCTGAGCTGCTCTGTCATTTTCTTAGTGCCATGCCGCCCCCCCTGTGTCAAACCAACCTCTCACGACTCTGGAAGAGTGGTGTTATGGCACGGGAGTATTGCCACATGCACTGTCCCTCGCACACGATCTGCTGATTGCGCCGAAGGAAGACTACCGACCTCCAGGTCTCGATAGGTGGGAGCAGGTTCTGTGTTGCACATTTAATGCCCAGAAAAAAGAAAAGATCCTAACACTCTCACACACAAATCATCCATATGCACCAAGAAACCAATTACAAGATCCTAACTGGGTGGTATAGGACCCTAGCCCTGCTCAACAAGCTCTTTCTGGCAGCGTCAGACCGGTGCTGGCGTTGCCAGAGTGAAAGGGACACACTGTTACACATGTTCTGGTCCTGTCCTCGTCTCCACAATTTCTGGAGCGAGGTCAGGTGGATAACGCAAAAATTTTCGGATAAAGAGTTCCCGGATGACCCTGCTTACTTCCTACTCCACGCGACTGACACTCCTACATGCGTCTACAGGAAGTCGGTCGTTCGCCATCTGTTAGATTCCGCGAAGGCCTGCATCCTGCTTCGCTGGAAGTCACCGCACCCGCCGACTGTTGCCATGTGGCTACAGAAAGTGGATGAAATTAATAAAATGGAAGATCTCCATGGATAGACAGGAGGCATTCACCAACACATGGCGACTTTGGAATATGTTTTTCTACTCTGATGAGGGCTAGGCCCTCAGAGGTGGAGGCGCCTCGACCTGAATTCCTAGATCTCATTCATGGGAAGCCTATGACCCTCTTATTAGTGGATGTGTTGTGGAATCCATATTCGTGGATCTCCCCCCCCCCCCCAGGCCCTCACCTTCTCCATTTCTTTCTAGGTCTCTTCATAAAAAGAAAAAAATACAGTGTAACAAATACAATATATTAAATACAATAGGAGATATCATATTAACATATATAATTGTACTCAATAAAGTATATTCTGTATTTAGTTTTCTTCTCAACACCCCTCTCCCCCCCCCCCCACATTACATCTTTAAACATATTATCAGTTTAATGGTAAAGGATACGTAGTCAAAAAAAATAAAATAATAGATCAATTATACAGATCTATAAAGAAGATATCAAGAACGCCCTACCCCCCTTGACACCTCTAATAAGATATTTCTGTGTCTAAGAGGTAGAACAATCCCTTCAACCCAACCTCCTTTTCAAAATAAAAATTAGATCTAACTCTTATCATTAGATTCATTTCAAAATCACCCTCTAGTATATATAAACAGAAATAAAGGTAATCTCTATATATATTTGATTAAATCATATCCTCCTTACGTAAAACATGTGGAGAAGATAACATACAATACATATCGTCTCTAAATAAAGAAAAAGGAAAAGTAAGTGAAAGAGAGTGAAGTAAAGAAGAGAAAAGAAAAAAAAAATCAAAAAGTAGAAGAAAGAAATATAGAGATCAAAAGAGAATATAGTGATTCTGGCGCCTGTCAGAATAAATAGAATCAGCTGTCTGGTAACCTTTGGAATCTGTGGAATTAGTCCATTTAGTAAAGCGATTGCTGAAAACTGGTGCAAGTTACAACCTGTGACTCTTCTGATAATATGAAATACCTTATTCCAGTATCCCCGTATCCTAGGGCATTCCCACCAGGTATGAATCATAGATCCAATTCCCTGACAACCTCTAAAGCATAAGGGTGAATATGACGGATACAGTGAGGATAATTTAAGGGGAACTAAATACCATCTAGTACATATCTTTATATTAGCCTCTATAAGAGATATACTCAAAAAGCCCTTAATAGATCTAGTATAATTTTTATACCAATCTATTAAGTCCCATTCTTCCTGAAGTTCTCTTTCCCAAGCCAGCATATGGGGTAATTTAGTATTTGTTGCAAGTAATTTCTCATTCCAAAGTTTCTGAGCATAGTCATGTAAATGAGAAAATCTTAATCTTTCTGAGAGAGGAAGACCAACGTTATCTATGAAAAATTGCTCAGGTAGAGGACCTGTACGTGAAAAGAAACGTCCAATACGGTACACCCCCATATCATGCCACTATTTGAAGGACTCAACATCAATTTTAGATGCAATGGTCGGGTCTTGAAAAATATTTGACAAAGGTTGGCCTTCCGAAATAAGAGAAGAATTGTTTCTAAGCGAATCCCACAAGACCAGAGCTTGCGATAGAGTCGGAGATAATATAAAAGGTATATTTTTAGCAATGCGCCACATTAAATCTTCTATTGTAAACATAGGGGATGCCTGTTCTTCTATATCAATCCAATCCGGACGATCATTATTTAGATAAACTTCCGATAATTGTGTAAAATCTTGCAGATTGATAATACCATATCAAATTTGGAACTTGGTAATTTTACCTTGAAAGGATTTTAAATGACTTTTTATTATTGGTATAGGTAATGATCGAAAAATATATAAAAGTTAAAGGAGAAGAGTCATCTTGACAGAATTAATTCTGCCAATCCAGCTTATTTTCTGTGCTCCCCAATCATTCAGATCATTCTCGAGTTTCCTATACATAGGGGGATAATTGGCTAATTATAAATTCTGGAAATTCGGGGTCAGATTAATACCTTAGTATTTAGTACTTGTGATGTCCCATTTTAATTCATATTTGTTTTTTAAAAGAGATACCATAGATTCCGAAAGAGAAATATTAAGGGCCCTAGATTTGGCCATATTTACCGTAAGACCTGAAACTTTAGAGAAATCGTCTAGTAGAGAAAAGATTTCAGGAAGGGAGGTTATAGGGGAGGTTATAAAGAGTAATAGGTCGTCCGCAAATAATGCGCATTTATGTTCCTTTTTGGTACAATGAACTCCCTTGATATTCAAATTAATACGAATAGCTATAGCCAGAGATTCAATAACGATAGCGAATATCAGAGGAGATAAGGGACATCCCTGCCTCGTGCCCCTTGAATTTCAATAGATTCCGAAAATATACCCTGTAATCGTATTTTAGCCTCAGGGGAAGAATAAAGTGCAGATAAGATTCCTAAACACCTAGAGCCAAATCCCCAATTTTTCATTACTTTAAACATAAAGGGCCAAGATACTGAATCAAAGGCTTTCTGAAGATCTAATAAAAGAAGCATACCTTTTTGTTTAACGTCACCAATCCATCCAGAATGCATTATAGAGGTCAGATCAATAGCTCTCCTAATTTGATCTGGGCCTTGCCTCCCGGTGATAAAACCTACTTGATCCTTGTTAATATACAGTATTGACCTATGAAGGTGGACATTCTATTGGCCATTATTTAAGTAAGTATTTTAAGATCATTATTAATAAGTGATATCGGTCTATAATTCTCTACTTGACTATGGTCTTTATCAGGTTTTGGGATTACTGATATATACAGTGCCTGCCGTCGAGAATGTGTTTTTAGCACGACAGCATCGCGCTGATTCTCGGCGACAGGCTGCCGACATCTCACACTCGCTGGAATAGTAAAAGCACATTCCAGCGAGTGCGTCATAGAAGCGACGGGGATCCGACACGGATTCCAGCCAATTCTACACGTGGGCGGAGTTTGTTATGAATCCTGAGAAGGAAGTCCCCGCCGGATTTTTATTAAAATAAAAATCCGGCATGGGTTCCCCCCTCAGGAGCATAGCGGGCCCTTAGGTCTGGTATGGGTTGTAAGGAGACCCCCCTACGCCGAAAAAACGGCGTGGGGGTCCCCCTACAATCCATACCAGACCCGTATCCAAAGCACGCTGGCCGGTCAGGGAGGGAGTGGGGGGCGAGCGAGCGCCCCCCCCCCCTCCTGAGCCGTACCGGGCAGCATGCCCTCAACATGGGGGGGGGTCAGGCTCTCTGGGGCAGGGGGCGCACTGCGGCCCCCCACCCCAGAGCACCCTGTCCCCATGTTGAGGACAGGGCCCCTTCCCGACAACCCTGGCCGTTGGTTGTCGGGGTATGCGGGCGGGAGGCTTATCGGAATCTGGAAGCCCCCTTTAATAAGGGGGCCCCCAGATACCGGCCCCCCACCCTAAGTGAATGAGTATGGGGTACATTGTACCCCTACCCATTCACCTGCAAGAAAAGTGTAAACACAAATAAACCACACAGGGTATTGAAATATTTTATTAGTTGGCCGCCGGGGGCGGGCTTCTGCGGGGGGGTGGGTGCCGCTGTTCTTCGCCGCCGTCTGGTTCTCTTCTGCCACCGGGGGGGGCGCTTTGATAAAAGCGCCCACCACCCGGCGGGCTTCCTTCGACATCTTTGGCGGCGGGGGGGGTCTTCTCCCACTCTCCGGGGGTCTTCTCCGGCTCTCCGGGGGTCTTCTTCTTCTTCAGGACTCGCCGCCGCTATCTTCGTGTTAGCTCAATTACTAGCGGCGGCGAGTCCCCTCTTCTGTGACGTCTTCTTCTCTTCTCCAGATGTTGACGCAACGCTTCCTTCCGCTGTTATGGCTGGCGCGCGGCTCGCAGCGAGTTATATAGGCCTGTCTTGTGACGTCGCAGTCCCATCATGCTCCGGTAGGTACCACGTGCTACCTACCCATGTGGTACCTACCGGGATTGCACTATGTCTATTTCCCTTCTTTTCATATGCTAATCATTGAGCAAACGAATATGTCCAATTGAGAAGTCCTGCACCAAGATTATTTCCTGATTGATTATCTGAAAGCTGACTTATCATTTAAATCTGGTAAGAGTTTTTCTAAGAGGGGGTCACTATCCACATCCCCCCTGTTCTCTCAGCACACGTGTGGTGGTTGTTATGACTATCTTAACTATACACGTAAATAATTAATATAAGCTATAAAAACCTTTTTGTCTATATAAAAATTAAAGCAAACAATTGGGGTGTGAAAAAGAGAAAGGATTACATTTATTGATAACGAGAAGACACTTGTATTATTCCAATATTTACATCCATAACGTAAAGGATATTACTTGTCAAGACAGAGGATACTGCTGAATACCGATACAATATACATGATATTAATACGAATATGGCTATAGAGGATTCAACAATACGCAATGCTAAGTTGTAGAGAGAGAGAGAGAGAGAGAGAGAGAGAGAGAGGGAGAGGGAGAGAGAGCGATTACATCACCATGCTGCTAGGTCCACATCTCCAGGGCCAGAGAGCTCTGAGAGCTCTCTGACCTTTAAGGTCCCATGGCCTCCTCTACCCCCTCCCCTCCAGGCTTCAAATCCTTAGGATGCTATTGGTGTAAAATTGCCTTACAACCAGATTGGTTGAATCTCAAGCTCAGATATTCATTGGTTCAGAGAACCAATCAGTATCTGATTGGTCGCATTTTCAAGCCTTTAAAGAAATGTTCCTAGCATGTACAAAATCTGACTGGTTTGTCAGGCCAGCCTTTGATGTGTAGATTCCATCTGTCTAACTTGACTAACTATGTTACACTAGCATTCTAAGGGCCCCTGCTGTGATGGGGTCTTTTAGCTTCCCTTCAAGACAAAAGGACAATTTAGCTAATTTGATTATCACCTGGGACCTTTACCAGAAGGAATGAATTTCTTAAAGAACAGCTGAGCTATTAATCTTTCATATTCCGAAATTCAACCAGTCCAGTAAAAACATACATTCATCTTTGCACTGGTTACCCTGGTATAAAATAATGAAGATCAATCTCTCCACCACATGGTGTAGACGTCTGACAAGCGATTAAGTTTTCATCCTTTTTCCTCCTGGGATTATTTGGACTTTCATTTTTGCCTACTTTGAAATCTATTAATGTGATTATTCATATTACGGACAGTTTTCAATCAGATATTGTTTCACATTTTTTTGTTGATACATATATTTATAAGCGCTGCCTGGTTAATATACATTCCTCTTTTGGTTTGATTTATATTTACCCTGTGTTCAACACTGTATTGGATTTTATTGATTTTACACTAATAAAGACGCCATTCAGCGGAGTGCGGTAGGCCAGGATATGTTTTTTTTTCTCGATTGCGATGAGTGGTAGGGGGCGCTGGACTGATAGAAGTAAAGTTTTTTTAAAGAAGATCAATAATGGAACAAAGTGACGTGCAAATTGGAATGCATAAAACACTTCATACCAGACCATACTTTGAGATATGAACTAGAGCATTAGAACATAAAGAGCATCAATACAAAAGCATTATTAGTGATTATAAAGTGAACCAGTGATAAAGTTCATGACATAATAATAATTCATAAATCTTGATAACAAAGAAGAAATTCCTTTACCGTATGCTTAAAACGCACTCAAAGTGCTTCACTATGAATAGACCAAATAGATATGAACACTTTATTTAAAAAGATGGTCAAATGAGGATATGGATATGTTCTCTAGGCTGCATCATCCTCTCCTCCAAGGTATCTCATAAGGAAAACAAATGGACAAGCCATAGCGCAATACTGTATTTTTATTAAAATAAATTCATACAAAAAAATTGCCTACTTATAAGGTAGGTGCCTGAGCCTGGCACTGAGGATAGCCTGCAATAGTTTCGATATGGAAGTCGCTCACTGCCGGGCTCACGTCCAATGCTGGCATGCATAATTATTAACCAGTATGTTATATCTAGAACAAATCTTGCATAAATTCTGCTGACTGATAGGGGACCAAATACTTATTTCACTCATTAACCACTTAAACACAGAGCCTCTTTCTGAGATTTGGTGTTTACAAGTTAAAAACTTTTATTTTTTGCTAGAAAATTACTTTGAACCCCAAAACATTATTATTATTTTTTTCTAACACCCTAGAGAATAAAATGGCAGTCGTTGCAATACTTTTTGTCACACTGTATTTGCGCAGTGGTCTTACAAGCACACTTTTTTAGAGAATTTTTTTTTTTTAAATAAAAAAATTAGACAACAAAAATGTGGCTCAATTTTTTTTTATATTGTAAAAGATAATGTTACGCCAATTAAATTGATACCCAACATGTCACGATTCAAAGTTGTGCCCGCTCGTAGAATGGCGACAAACTTTTACCCTTAAAAATCTCCATAGGTGACGTTTTAAAAAACTCGTCGGTTTGCATGTTTTGAGTTACAGAGAAGGTCTAGGGCGAGAATTAAAGGGTTACTAAAGGAAAAAAACAATTCTTTAAAATGACAAACATGTTATACTTGCCTCCACTGTGCAGTTCGTTTTGCACACAGTGGCCCCGCTCCACGTCTTCTGGGGTCCCTCGGCGGGTGTCTCTGGTCCTCCCCGCAAGAACTCATCACATTCATGCGAGAGAGCATGATGATGAGTCCTTGCGGGTGCGCGCCATAGCCGCTCACTGTATCACTAGGCCCCGCCCCTCGGCATGCCGCGTCACTGGATGCTATTGACAGCAGCGCCAGCCAATGGCTGCGCTGCTCTCAATCCAATCCGCTCTAGGCAATCAGTGGCCAGACTGAGCGGCGAAGAGGATCTCAGGACCGAGCGCGGTACTTTCGAGGGGTCAGGTAAGTAAAGCAGAGGCTCGGGGGGCGGCATCATCAGATGTTTTTTTCTTTACAACTCCTTTAATTCCTTCACTCCAACGATTGCGGTGATACCTCATATGTGTGGTTTGAACACCGTTTTCATATGCAGGCGCTGCTCGCATATGCGTTCGCTTCTGCGTGCAAACTTGTCAGGATAGGGCGCTTTAAAAAAAAAAAAAAACGTATTTAATTTACTTTTAATTTTTAACTTTTACTCCTTTTACAAGAAATATAAACATCCCTTGTAATAGAAAAAATTTATAACAGGGACCTCTTAAATATGTGATCTGGAGTCAAAAAGACCTTAGATCTCATATTTACATTAGAATGCAATTAAAAAAAAAATCCTTTAAAGGGGTTGTAAATGTTTGTTTTTTTATTTTCTAAATGGGTTCCTTTAAGCTAGTGCATTGTTGGTTCACTTACCTTTTCCTTTGATTTCCCTTCAAAATTTTTTTTTCTTTGTTTTCTTTGTCTGAATTTCTCACTTCCTGTACCTCCTCAGTAAGCTGTTCTGGCCAGAACATGGGGGGAAGCTTTCTGAGGAGAAACAGGAAGTGAGTTATTCAGACAAAGAAAAAAAAACATTTAGAAGGGAAATCAAAGAAAAAGGTAAGTGAACCAACAATGCACTAGCTTAAAGGAACCTATTTAGAAAATAAAAAACAAACCTTTACAACCCCTTTAAGAGCATTGGGCGGAAGTGAGGTTTTGACGTTGCTTCTGCCCTGCAATAATATGGAGACAGGTGGGGGCCATCTTCCCCTCACTCGTCTCCATGTCAGGCTAGGAAGAGGACCCTATCGCCTCCACCGCTACTGCCGGCTCCAGTAAGCGGCAGAGGACATCAAAGAGCGGCGTGAGGGGGGCCCCTCTCCCGCCGCCGATAAAAGTGACCTTGCGGCGAATCCGCCGCAAAGACCACTTTTATCTTGAAGCGGACCGCGTGCTCTTGAAGATAATACCAGGGTTATGGTAGCTAACTGCTACCGTAACAATACCATACCATAACAATGTTGCTACTTCAAATAGCATTGTAAAACGGGCGGTCTGGAAGTGGTTAAAATTCAAATCAATTTAGAACTTTTTTGAAATGTGTTGTTCTGAATATTTTTGTTGTTCTGTCTCATTGTTAAAATAGACCTACCATTAAAATTATACACTGATCATTTCTTTGTCAGTGGGCAAACGTACAAAATAAGCAATGTATGCAGTGCGAGATCATCTAAGGCATTTTTTCCTCTGACTGCTGGTCACACGAGATTTGGAGTGAGATTTGATGATTTCGCTACTACATTATTTACCGTTTTCCTTGCTGAGAGAATACAAGGGTTTGCTGCAGGGCAAGGTCCTTCATGCTTCTTCTTAAAGTGGAGTTCCACCCGAAAGTGGAACTTCCGCTCATCTGCTTCCCAATGCCGCCCCCCACTCTGGTGCCTAAATTGGAACCTTTGGGGGGAGGGGGGGACATGATCCTTTCCTACTTCCGGGAGTCCGGGCTGCAGCCCGTGACATCAACGCTGGGCTCCTGCCTCCTCCCCCCGGCCAGGGGGCCAATAGGAGAGAGGAGGGGTGGCTCGGGCATGCACAGTAGTGTTCTCGGTGTGAAGCCGAAAGGCTACAATGCAGGGTTCCCTTACCCGCACCTCTTTAATTTCTTATCTGAATCTGGGCTTCCACCACCTCATGCCTCCTGCTCTTCTCAGACATTTACCCCACTCATCAGTCACCAGATCAGGCTTGAGAAAGCATAGTTTAGCTCCTCTGTAAAGATAGTGACCTCCACACATAGGCAGTATAGAAAAAGACATTAAAAGTCAGTAAATCAGTAAAAAAAACTATTAAATAAGCGCATAAACGTCCGCAACATACAGGGATAAACAATGTAATACTGACATATAATCACACACATAGGTTGGACTTGTGTCTTTTTTTCTCACCTTCTATGTAACTATGTAATAGGAAAACAGCTTCACGCTTGCCCTCCTCTGCCTTCTTTTAGGCCAACTTCCCAGTAAAGCCCCTTTCACACGGGGCAGTGGAGGTGCGGTGGCGGTATAGTGCCACTAAAAATAGCGGCGCTATACTGTCAGAATTGCAGCGGGAAGCGGCCGCTAGCGGTGCGGTATTAACCCCCGCTAGCGGACAAAAAAGGGTTAATACCACCCGCAATGTGCCTCTGCAGAGGCGGGCGGTATTACCGCGGTTTCCCATTGTTTTAAATGGGAAGGAGCGGTGAAGGAGCGGTATACAAACCGCTCCTCTCACCGCTCCAAAGATGCTGCTTGTAGGAGATTTTTTTCTCTCCTGCCCTCTGGCTTTCACATTGAGAATGCTGGGCAGGAGATTTTTAGGCAGTATTTAAGCGCTCTACCGCCTGAAAAACTCCTCAGTGTGAAAGGGGCCCAAAGGTTTTTATTTTTCTTCTTCTAGACTTTATGTAGCTTCAATTATCACCTTTTTAACAATAAAGTTACTTGGTGTCTATGATCAACAAAATCATGTTTTTAAACAGTAATGTCCACAACTGATCTTCAAACAATTTTCTAAAACATTTCTGTGCTCTTTCAGGGTTTATATTATCTTCACAATAAAGGAAAAATGCACAGGGACATAAAGGTAAGAAGCAATATTTTTTTTATTTCAATATCCTTATCCATTTGTTTAAAGTTTTTTTATGTTATAACCAATAAATACATAATACAACTGTTCTCATGTTATGCCCAGTGGAAAGAAATGTGTATTTATCAGAATACTAATGCCAATATGTTGTCTCTGCAAAATATTAATGTTGGCATCAATTTGAATATGGCAAATAGTTTAGAATATCTGCTTCTGTTCCTCTTTACTAAATAATACATATAAATAGCAGTTGTGTTGGCCATATACATTACACCGGGGGTCGGCAATCCGTTGATCCCGATCTCCAAGTCGACCGCAGGCAGCTAACAGGTAGCTCGGGATTGCATTGCTGGTCTTTTCCCCCTTGGCCTCCACCGCCCTTCCCTCTCACTGCAGAGCAGAGAGTGGGGCATTTAACTGTTCACATCAACCAATAGGTGATTGATTGCTAAGAAGCTGGGCAGTCCTAGCAACCAATCAACAGCTTGTTCATGTGCAAAATTAACTTAGTTATAGTTAGTCAGGTTAAAAAAGACCATCAAGTTTCCACTATAAGAAATATAATAATAATATCAAACAATCACATATACCCAATTCTATACCCAGTTGATCCAGAGGAAGGCAAAAAAAAAAACAGCAGAGCATGATCCAATTTGCTACAGCAGGGGAAAGAATTCCTTCCTGATCCCCCATGAGGTAATCGGATATTTTCCGGATCAACTTTACATTATATTATGTACATTTAGGAAAGAATCCAGGCCTTTTTTAAAGCACTTTACTGAGCTGGCCAGAGCCACCTCTGCAGGGAGTCTATTCCACATTTTCACATCTCTTAGGCCTCGTACACACGATCAAATCTGTCTGCTGGAAACGGTCTGCTAGACCGTTTCAGCAGACAGATTCGATCATGTGTACAGGCAAACAGACGGATTTGGCCACCCGACAGATTTCAAAGCATGCTTCGAAATCTGTCGGCTGGGAACCCATCCGCCCGACATGTCTGCTGGTTAGTATGCTAACCAGCAGACATGTCTTCTCGCACACGCGCCAAATGATTTCGACGCATGCGCGGAAGTGTTTTACTTCCTGGTGCGGTGACGTGGCGGCATCAACGTCACCGCCACGTCACCAACACGTCCTGCGCGATGTCTGCTGGCGGGGATTTTGGTTTGCTCGTGTGTACACACGAGCAAACCAAAATCCCAAAGACAGATCTGTTCAAATCATTTAATCGTGTGTACAAGGCCTTACTGTGAAGAAACCTTTCCGTATTTGGAGGTGAAATCTCTTTTCCTCTAGACCAGGGGTCTCCAAACTTTCTAAACAAAGGGCCAGATTACTGTCCTCCAGACTTTAAGGGGGCCGGACTGAGTACAAAATCCCCCATCATTGGTGTCATTGGGAGGACTCCTGCCCCATCATTGGGAGGACTCCTGCCCCATCATTGGGAGGACTCCTGCCCCATCATTGGGAGGACTCCTGCCCCATCATTGGGAGGACTTCTGCCCCATCATTGGTGTCATTGGGAGGACTTCTCCCCCATCATTGGTGCCAATGAATAAAAAAGCACCCAGAGGGCCGGATAAAATCAAGCAAAGGGCCACATGTGGCCCCCGGGCCGCAGTTTGGAGACCACTGCTCTAGACGTAAAGAGTGCCCCCTTGTCCTCAGTGTTGACTGTAAAGTGAATAACTCAACACCAAGTTCTCTATATGGACCCCTTATATATATGTACATGTTGATTATATCCCCCCTTATTCTCCTCTTCTCAAGAGTGAATAAATTCAGTTCCTCTAATCTTTCCTCATAGCTGAGCTCCTCCATGCCTCTTATCAGTTTGGTTGCCCTTCTCTGCACGTTCTCCAGTTCCCCAATATCCTTCTTGAGAACTGGAGCCCAAAACTGGACTGCATATTCCAGATGAGGTCTTACTAATGATTTGTACAGGGGCAAAATGATATCTCTCTCTGGAGTCCATACCTCTCTTAATACAAGAAAGGACTTTGCTCGCTTTGAAAACCGCAGCTTGGCATTGCATACCATTATTGAGCTTATTGCCCATGGGAACTCTGGCAGTTCCCGCTCCAGCACTCCATCCAATACTGTGACATCTCTCACTCTCCGCTCTGCTGCATAGTGTACACCAGTGTAAGGTAGGATACTGCTATCTACACTGTGTGTGTGTGTGTCGTGGGTTATAGTGGAAACACAGTGTGGGGGCAAGGGTTAAAGGGACAGAGGAAACTGCAGTGGGGAGGGGGGTGAAAGAGGGACAGATGACACTGGTTTGGGGGGAGCACAGGACACTGCTATGGGGGTGGGGAGGATGCAAAGGATAGTGAGACGTGATGTGAAGGGGGCAGAGGGCACAAGACACTGCTATGGGGGAGGGGCACAGGACAGTATATTGGGGGTGAATGTGATGTGAAGGGGACAGAGGGGGAAAGGGGATACTACAGTTGGGGGATGATGTGACAAGGGGCAGATGACACTACTATGGGGGGGGGGCACAGGACACTACATGGGGGGTTGTAGAGGGGGACAAAGAACACTATGGGTGTGATGTGAAGGGGGGCACAGTAAACAGTAAAGTTAGCCAATTTTTTTTGGATAATGTGAAAGATGATGTTACGCCGAGTAAATAGATACCTAACTACCGCTTTAAAATTGCGCACACTCATGTAATGGCGCCAAACTTCGGTACTTAAAAATCTCCATAGGCAATGCTTTAATTTTTTTTACAGGTTACCAGTTTAGAGTTACAAAGGAGGTCTAGTGCTAGAATTGTTGCGCACACTCTAATGCACACGGCGATACCTCAGGCCGTGTACACACGGCAGAGAACCTCGACGGGCAGAACACATCGTTCCACCCGTCGAGGTTCTCTGACGGCCGTCGAAATCGGCGACCCGCAACCAGCCATTCATCCAGGCGGGCCGTCGAGCAAATAGAGAGCGTGCTCTCTATTTCTGCTCGACGGGCTTCCCGATGGGAAGCTCGCCGAGAGCGTACACACGGCCGAGGTCCTCGCTGGAATGCAGCTTCCAGCGAGGTTCTCGCTGGTTTCCAGCGAGAACCTCGGTCGTGTGTACGCCGCCTCACATGTGTGTTTTGAACGTCGTTTACATATGTGGGCGGGACTTGCGTGTATGTTAGCTTCTGAGCGTGAGCTACCGGGTCAGGGGCGTTTATCACTTTTATTCCTATTACGAGGAATGTAAACATCCCTTGTAGAAGGAATAGTGTGTGAGGCCGTGTACACACGACCGAGGTTCTCGCTGGAAACCAGCGAGAACCTCGCTGGAAGCTGCATTCCAGCGAGGACCTCGGCCGTGTGTACACTCTCGGCGAGCTTCCCGTCGGGAAGCCCGTCGAGCAGAAATAGAGAGCACGCTCTCTATTTGCTCGACGGCCCGCCTGGATGAATGGCTGGTTGCCATTCCCGACGGGCGGTCACCGATTTCGACGGCCGGCAGAGAACCTCGACGGGCGGAACGATGTGTTCTGCCCATCGAGGTTCTCTGCCGTGTGTACACGGCCTGACAGTTCCTCTTTATGGAGAGATGCAGGGTCAATAAGACCCCACATCTCTCTTCCAGGCTTGAAAGCATGAGATTGTGAAAAAAAAAATAACCCATCTCATGCCCACAGCCGCGATTGTGGCTTTGTTTACTTCCGGGTACCAGGGCATAACGTCATAACATCGCACCCGGGCTTCCGACAGTTATGTAGATGACCAGTGACATTAGGTCACCGGAAATCTCTGCCCTCGTCATCCGGCGCCGGCCGATTTGTTCTCGGGGCCCCCAATGGCACGGGAGAGTCCAGAGAAGCACCGAATGGTGGCGGGAGGGGGGGGGGGGGACTTCAGAATCGCCGGCTGAAAAGGAGGATATCTGAATGATTCCTGTAGCTGCAGGCATCATTCAGATATCCCCCCTCAATACCAGGATGTCATATGATGGCGTGAGGTATTGAGGTGGTTAAAGATCAAACGTTTTTTAACATTAGTTGCTTCCAAGTAATTTTCTAGAAGACAACAATGATTTTTACCTGTAACACCCAAACATGATATATATTTTTTTAGCAGTGACCCTAGAGAATAAAATGGTGGTGGCAATGTTTTATGTCGCACCGTTTTCACACAGCGATCTTTCAAGCGCAATTTTATTAGAAAAAATACACTTTAATGGATTTAAAAAAAAAAAGAGTAAACATATACTGTATACAAGTATATATTAAAGCGATTGTAAAATCCTTTTTTTTTTTTTTAAATAACAAACATATTATTCTTACCTGCTCTGTTCAGTGGTTTTGAACAAAGCAGCCCAGATCCTCCTTTTGGGTCCCTATTCAGTGCTCCTGGCCCCTCCCTCCTGTTGAGTGCCCCCACAGCAAACAGCTTGCTTTGGGGGCACCTGAACCAAGCCATAGCTCCGTGTGTGCATTCAGACAGAGCCTCGGCAAACCTCTGCCACCTTTCTTTCCTCATTGTCTGACTGACTTTAATTGACAGCAGCAGAAGCCAGTGGCACCGGACTGCTTTCTCAGCCAAGGAGGGGTGGAGTCCCCGGCAGCCAAAACACTCCTGCAACATTGCTGAATTTAGAGGGATGCATAGAATGCATTAAGATAAACAAAAATTGCCTTTACAATCACTTTAAAAATTGCCTTTGATGGGATTGTGTAAAAAAAAAAAAAAAAATATGTTTTTTTTTTTTTTTTAGGGTAAGTTATTGAATATACATGTAGACTACACTGGCGATCTCTATGACCTTTATATACCCAAGCATGTCTAGAACACATTTTTACTTGAGGGATGATGACAGATCAATACAGCAGAATGAATAGGAAGGAAAGATACTTGTTTTTTGACATTGATAAGAAGTGAAAGAATAAGGGTACAAAGCTTGTATTGTCTTTGCATCTAGTTAGATGATGATTTGTGTGAGCAGATACATTGTAATATCAGTGTCACGGACAGGAGAAAGCAGAAGAATAGTTGAGATTCTCTAAAATTGAGCAGCACGGTGGTCATTATTACGAGGCACAGGAAAAACAAACATACATGGGATGTCATGGCTTGTTCCGAACTCCTGACACTTTTAGTTAGAAAATGCTACACTCCAGCAGATAAAAGGCTAGTTCATTTTTCTAACGGTGACATTTCTCTTATCTAGGCAGGTCACCAAAATGGTTATTGCTAATTTTTACAACCTTTGGTTTAACCTGTCTACCAATTTGTGTGTACTTAAAGCGAAGTTTAACTGAAAAGTGCAACTTCTAGAGATGCGCATCAGCCATGTGGTGGACGAGGTGCTGCCATTACAGGTTGCAAATGAGCGTCTACAGCACCAGCTCACCATGGTCCTAGCAAAGCAGGACGACATGGAGAACCGCCTCAGGAGGTGTAACTTACGGTTCGTGGGACTGCCTGAGGGCGCAGAGGGCTCCAATCCTCCATTGTTCCTGGAGAACCTGCTGGTTGATGCCTTTGGCCGCGCTGAATTTTCCACCTCTTTCATAGTGCCTGGGTCCAGGCTGTTGCGACGGAGTGTGCCCTTCTATGTCCTGTGTTTCCCTGGACCTTGGAACTGCTCTCTCCCCAGAAGGTACTGTGACTAATGCCCCATGTCTCAATCCCCCTGCTTATCCACTGTTCCAGGTGAAGGCTTCCCTGCTTCCGGCCGCCCTGGTGTATTGCCTCCCCTCCCTATTCCTTGCCTGGTTGTACTACATTGCCGTTCCACTTTATCCCCCTTTCCCCTTTTTCTTTTATTTTTTTTATTTTATTTTGTGTCAAGCCTTTCTGTGCTTCAACCTCATGCAGCTGACAATGACTCTTGGCCCCAAATACTAGCTTTTGTGTGGCGGGCTGTTACCCGTCATGGTACCCTGGACGTGGACTCACACTTCCATATCCTCCTACTTTCCCCTTGTTATCCATCCTGGAGATCATGGACTGGGGGCATCATTCCCTATACTGTCGCTCGTTTTACAGCGAATATTCGCCCCCTTAGCTGCGGGTGTCCCCTTGGACTCTGCTACTGTTAATTTGACATGTAACGTTAGCCATGTTGCCCAAGTTTGGTTTCCCTGGTCTGACCGGGTTTGGAGGGCAGCCTTTACTCTGTGCTTGGCATGCTCCCTGCCCAGACACCCCAGTGTCTCAGTTAATTACTGTTCTTATGTATTAAGTTTTTGGGTTGTTATGTGTTTCAGTGGTGTATTGAGAATGGTGATGCATAGCTTTACAGATTCTGTAATGGATGTTGGGTGGTGTTATGGGTAGCACTATATTCCCTTGCTGCCCAGGCTTCATGGCCTGTTGTATGGTATCCTGGATCTGGTGGACTGGGGTGCGCAGGCGGTGTTGTGGGCCCTCCTGCCTTTGATACTGCGGGCCCCGTCGGCCGGAGACACTGATGCTTGACCGAGTCTAGAATGCCTGATGCAAAGTTTTTAACATGGAATGTGAGGGGCCTTAGGGCACGACCAAAACGAAATGCTGTCCTTTCTCTCCTTAAGGCTCAGCGGGCAGATGTCATGGTTCTGGTAGAGACTCATTTAACGGGCCAGCTCATGTCGACACTCAAGAAACCCTGGGTAGGTTGCATTTACCAGGCTTCACACACTGCAAACTCACGGGGGGTGGCAGTACTTTTTGCTAAAACGGCGCAGTTTGTGCTGCTATCACTCCAATCTGATCCCTTCGGGCAGTTTATATTCTTGCATGCGAAGACTGGAGGTCCTGCTGCTAGCTATATACATACCCCCCCCTTTCAATTTACGGTCCTTACCGAAGGCATAGCTTTTATGGCCCAATACCCTAGCGTGTCTGCTATCTGGCTGGGGGATTTTAACAATGTCGCTCATAGACACCTTGACAGGTGGACGCTGACCCCCCCTGCAGACCAAATGCATGCCCAGACCCGTTTCGGTAAACTCCTCACTGACCTAGACCTTGTGGACACATGGAGGCACCGCTTCCCGTCAGATAGGACCCTTTCGTGCTTCTTGACGTCACACAACTCAATGTCACGTATTGATTATATACTGACTTCTGTATTGATTATATACGGACCCTCCTCCCCATGTTGGGGACCGTGGGGTTTAATCCTCAGGCTCTCTCCGACCACGCTTCATATTGGATCGTGCTCAGAGTTGACGCTTCCCCCCTCGACCTACACTTGAAAACTCAATCCCTTTTTGCTGACAGTCGTCCCTGAGTTGGAGGAGGCTGGCACCGAGTGGGATTTCTTCTTTCAGGCCAACCGGGGTACCGCGCCATTCAAAGTTGTCTGAGACTCTTAAGTCCCACGCTCGCATGCTTCTATCCCAGCACATCTCCTGGTACCAGAGAGTCTCCGGCCAGGTGGTCGAACAGGCGGAACAATCTATCGCAGAGGCGGAGAGGGCATTTGTTGCCCGACCCTCCTCGGAGACGGCAGACGCACTGAAAATGCAGACAGGGCTGGTGAATAGCCTCCTCTTCAAGAAGGCGGACAGATACATTTTTTATAGTAAGCAGAGAACTTACGAGTGCGGGGAACAGGCGGGGAGGCTCCTGGCCTACTTGACTCATCTGGATCACAGACCCCCCCACAGTAGTCTCCCTCTGTGGGGCCACTGGTACTATGGTTATGGATCCTGATGGAGTGGCTAATGTCTGCCGCTCCTTCTTCGCCTCATTGTACTTTTCTACGGCCAATAGCCCCAGGGGCGAGATAGCTGACATGCTGGCAGCTATAGAGTTGCCCATGTTGTCGAAATTTCAAAAGGAGGCTCTCGAAGCTCCTATATCTGTGGATGAAATAACATGAGCACTTTCCACGCTACATCCCTCCAAGGCGCCCGGGTCGGACGGTCTTCCCCTAGAATTCTTTTTTTTTTCCATAAAAGATTTTATTGAATTAAAACGTAGCATGAAATACAAATCAAGATAAACATATGGTATCGGAAAATAACACAAGACCCTAAATAGAACAAGCTACACAATACAGCAATAAATACATCCAGTGACCTTTTAAGACCGAAGGCAGGGCACAAGAGATATAAAGGAGCGGGATCGGGGCGGAGGATCATCATTTTCAATGTTCCCCTCCCCTCCCCCCACACCCCCCCATCAGCTGTAGGAGAGGGGGGGGAGCGTAAGGCACCCCACCCGGCCAAAGCAGAGGTCGCAATGTATCATAGCAGCATCAAGGTCAAGTGTTTAGAAAGAGGGCAAGATATAAGCAGAGGCGATAGGAGAAGGAGAGTGGATAAGGAGAAAGAACAAAAGGGGAAAGGGGAAAGAGGAGAAAGGGAAGATAAGGATGAAGGGAGAGCAGGACACAGTAAGAAAAGGGACAGAGTGAGGAGGGATGGATCCGTGCCCGGCCCCCCACAATGCGGAATGATGGACCTCCAGTGGCACAGACAGTTTAGGAAACATATTGGTGATAGCGATCCGTGGTCACAAAGTGGTTCGCAGGCCCAAGTGAAGGAAAATGTATGTATTCTGTCTTGGGAAATGTGAATCAGTTCCTCCATTTCTTTTATTGAAGAGATCTGCATAAGCCATTCTTTGATTGTCAGTGCGGCAGTGAAGCGCCAATGTCTGGGGACACAAATCCTAGCTGCATTGACCATATGCATGGCCAGGGATTTGAAATAGTATTTTCTGGGGAGCGACGTGTGGTGCAAGAGGAATTGGGCGGGGGTGTAATCAAGGGTATAGGTGGTGACATGCAAGATGAGCTTGTGTACCTCCCTCCAAAAGGCTTGAAGGGCTCCACAGTCCCACCACACATGAAGCATAGTCCCCACCCCTGCACCGCATCTCCAGCAAGTGTCAGGAATATTAGGGGAAAATCGATGAAGCCGCAAAGGAGTCCTATACCATTTAGTGATCAGTTTGTAGCCATTTTCTTGGATGGCCACATTTGCAGAACCTTTGTGGGCGTATTCATAAACAGTGCTCCAGTCCTCCACTGATAGGGGCGTCAGGAAATCTCTGTTCCATGAGAGCTGCGGTGGGGTGGGAGATTGTGACGGGCCTTCCACCAAAAGGGTATAAAAAAGGGAAATCCAATGTCTCTGTGGGGTTTTACGATGACACAGGGATTCGAAGGAAGTAAGCTGTCTTGACCAAAGTGATTGGTTATCTGTGTCCGAAAGGAAGTGCCTAATCTGTCTGTAAGTCCAGAATGAAAGGGAGGACGTCCTAGTAATGGCTTTCACACCCTCATAAGTTAGAGGTCTTCCAGCAGAGTAAAATTGACGTCGTCAAAAGGCCACTCCTGACTCAAGAACTCTCCCGACATGCCCGGGGGAAAATCTGGATTCCCCCTCAGGGAAGTCGAGGGGTTTTGGTGAGAGGGCAAAAAACCCAGTGTCGAGTCCTTCTTGAAGGCTAAAAGCGATGGATAGATAAATGGATGGGTTACTACTGGCTGAGGCCAGTTCCTGGAGGTCATCCATGGGAGTAAGTGGAGGGGACTCTGGCAGGAGAACCCACAGTTTGGTGGAGGCGTGAATGTTCCAGTCCGCGATCCTCGTGAGGTGACACCCCCCCAGACTTAGGGAGGGTGAGAACGCTATACGAGGCTGAGAGCCTCTCCAAAGGAAGGCAGAGCATGCCTTCCTATATGATGAAAAGAAGTTTGGGGGTAGAGAGACCGGAATAGATTGCATGAGATAAAGTAAGTGGGGCAAAATAACCATTTTAACCAGGGCGGACCAACCAAACCAGGATACATTCAGGTCCATCCAGTCTTTAAGGCATTTTTGCGCCTGAAGGAGGGGCGGGTGGAAATTCTTGGTGTACAGGTCCGCTAGTTTGGAGGGGACATGGATACCGAGATAGGTAATTGAATCCCGAGCCCATTGAAAAGGGAAGGAGTCCTGGCAGTGTAAGACCTCCTGGGCGGGGAGGGAAACATTCAGCGCTTGCGATTTTTTATGATTGATTTTCAGGTTCGAAAGAGTGCCAAAGTAGTTCAAGTCCTTTAGGAGATTGGGTAAGGAGATCCGGGGAGACCGCAAGGAGAGGAGGACATCGTCCGCAAAGGCGGCGACTTTGTACTCTCTCCCCCTCATGGTGATCCCCACAATGTCGGGATTATCCCTAATCCTGTTAAGTAGGGGCTCCAGGGTAAGGATATATATCAGGGGCGACAAGGGGCATCCCTGGCGCGTGCCATTGCCAATGGGGAAGGCGCCCGACAGGTGGCCATTAACCTTAACCACGGCAGAGGGGCCCGCGTACAGGGCCAGAATGTGTGCCAACATACGGGACCCTAGACCCAAAGCCGCGAGAACCTCCCGCATGTAGTCCCAGGCCACTCTGTCGAACGCCTTCCGGCGTTGAGAGAGAGAAAAAATGTTGTGGATCTTCGAGTTCGTGAGCCAGTGGTGTAGATTCAGAGTACGAATGGTATTATCCCTGGCTTTGCGCCCAGGGACAAATCCCACCTGATCTAATGAGATAAGGCCAGGAACCAGGGGAGCCAACCTGTTAGCGAGGATTTTAGCGTAGATTTTAATATCCACATTTAAGAGCGATATCGGGCGGTAGTTGGCCACCAGTGAGGGATCCTTGCCCTCCTTAGGGATTACTGCTATATGTGCGGTCAGCATATGACCAGGCTTGTTTTGAGGATCAGCAAGGACATTAAATATAGACAGTAGATTAGTGGTAAATACGTTGCCAAAAGATTTATAATATTGAAGGGGAAGGCCATCCGGGCCCGGGGCCTTCCCAGGCTTCATTTGCTTAACGGCCAACTCCACTTCCGCTGCCGACATGGGGCCTTCCAGGTCAAGGGATTGTTGGGAAGAAATTGGCTTGGGGCTATAGCGGGATAAGAAGTCTTTAATTTGCGCAATCCGTCAATTAGTCTGGGACTGAGAGAGAGGGCCTGTGGGTGAAGATTGTATAGTTTTTGACAAAGCATTCGCCACCACGGCTGTGTAAGTGGTGTATCGTGGAAGTGGGCTTCGAATTGTGTACTGCGCGGGCCAGAAGACGTCCGCATTTATTGCCCTGTTCGTAAAAGATCCTCTGACCGAGGATGTATCGCCTCCTAGAGCGTTTGCCCAACTCCGCCATAAGTGACTTCTGGGCGCACGTCAAGTCCTGAAGGGTAGCTTGTGCGCGGGTCATCTTGTGGGACACTTCGAGGGATCTTATCGTCTTTATTAGAGAGTTTATACACTCCTGTTGTTGTTTTTTGGCCTTCGTGGCTAAAGCAATTAGTTCTTCCCGGATTACGCATTTATGCGCCTCCCACAAGGAGACTGGTGAAATCTCCGTGTTCAAGTTCTCTGCAAAGTAATGCTGAATGCGGGTGCGAACTTGGTCCTAACACAGACAGATCTTTAAGCAAGGAAGAGTTTAAACGCCAAGTCTTCGATCTTAAGGACACTTCAGGGAAAGCTAAAGTGACACTGATCGGGTAGTGGTCGACAGAAACATTGGCTCTATCGTGGATTGCTGGAGGAGGGTAAGGTCTGGCTGGAAAAAGGAAAAAATAATCTATCCTGGAGTATTTTTGGTGCGGGGAAGAAAAGAAGGTGTAGTCTTTATCCGAGGGGAAAAGTGTGCGCCAAGAGTCGTGCAGGCAAAGGGACTGAAAGTGCAGAGTGATCTGCCTCAGAGCTTTGTAAGTCATGGTGGAAGTTCCCGTGGAGGAGTCCAACAGAGGGTTTAAGGGGACGTTAAAGTCTCCCCCCAAAAGCAAGATACCCAACTGAAAAGAGGCCAGTAGGTCACAGGTCGTCTTGAAAAAGGCCACCCGACGCTCGTTAGGGCAGTAAATATTGGCCAGCGTGATTGGTTTCGAGTCAAATGTGCCCTTAAGGAAAACGTACCTGCCCTCTGGGTCAGTAAGCGAGTCGGACAAGTGAAAATTTGTGTGCTTAGAAACCAGGATAGAGACCCCCTTGGTTTTGGAGGCGGGGTTAGCGGCGTGAAAAGCCGTCCGATAAACAAGATTAAAGAGTTTAGGAATGGCGTCCGAGCGGAAATGAGTTTCCTGAAGGAAAATAAAGTGGGCCTTATGTTTAGTGAGGGAAAATAGGACCTGCGATCGTTTTCAGGCAGGTTGAGGCCCTTAACGTTTACAGATAGGCATTTCAGGGTCAAGGGAGGCATGTTTTATGGTCAATGCAGTGGAAACTGGGTTAGGAAGGAGAGGGCAAGGAGGCTGAGCTCGTCGGGTAGGTCACCGGGAGGGCCGGCGCGGATCCGGACAGGAGAAAGTTAAGGGTGGAGGCCAGAAAAAAGAAGGGAAAGAGGAAAGGGGAGAGAAGGTAAAGGAGAACGAATGTAGAAGGAAAAAAAGGGTAGAAAGAAAATCAAAGTGAGAAGCAGAGGATGCGGGGGGAGAAATGAAAGAGAGTTTACCCATAGGTGATATTAAACCTGCTAAATCACCTGGGAAAAGAGGGGTCTGGAGGGTCAGCAAAAAATCCCAGTGGGATTGCTGTGTGGGTGCGAGACAAGGGATGAAAACCTCAAAGACAGAGGCAACCCAGGGATCGAAATGTAGAACTTGCCAAGGGAAGGTGCTGCGGGGAACCCAAGGAGTTTGGAGGAAGGCTAAAGCAGAGGAGCCCACCAAAATGTATGAGGTCTAGGAGCCAGCAATACACAGAGTAGAGGTACATAGAACAGTGCAAATCGTGTAAGCAAAAACACACAAATTAACAAATTAAAGTAAATTCACCCCGGGTTCTCAAGTGCCACCAGTTTTCTATCTCACTGTGCCCAGTCCAGTGCGTATCTTCAGGGAAACCAACAAATAATTACAGGGGGGGGGGAGACATATGCAAAAGGGGGGGGGGCGAATTGGTGTGGTTTGAGCAACTGAAACACCGGGCGCGAGACTAAAGAGACCAATCGAGGTAGAAGGGGTACAATGCCATGGGTGGGTGTGGAGCAGCTGAGCTCCGGTGCCCGAGCAACGGGGTCAGAGAGCCCACCCCCGCAAGATACAAAGTGCTTCACTCAGGGTCACAAGCGCTCAAAACAAAACTCAGGCATCATCCGTGGAGGCCACATGAGACACATGGCCCCCACACAATGAGCCAGAGATCCGAGATAAAAGAATCAGCAAGTGCAAATATGACTATCAGACATAACAGCTAAACAGATCAATTCCCAACCCCAATGAGATAAAAGGGGGTGAAGGGGAGAGGGAGACCAGAAAGGGGAGGGCAGGAGGTAAAGGGGGGGAGGAAGAATGGGGAGGAAGAGAGGGGGGGAGGGGGGAGAGGAGGAGAGGGGGGACGAGGGAGGAGGAGAAAGAAAGGAGAGGGAAAAAAACGAACGAGAAGGAGAAGAAAAAACAAAGGGGGGAGGGGGGAGGAAGGGAGGGGAGAGGGGAAAGTTACATAAGCACGCAGGTCATGTCCCACGGGTGAGGGAGGGTTCCAATATAATGAATATATACATCCCCCACCTCTCCCGCACGTGTGAGGGTGCGGAACGACAATGAAACAGCATACCTAAATGACAGTCCATTCCGTGGCTAGGTAGTGGATGGAGGAGAAAGTCAGGGCGCCGAGGCAGTCCGCATCCAACGCCAGTCCACAACAAAAGGCAGGGTGGAAAAAGGGAAAAATAAAAAACGAAACGAACAAAAGAGAAACAAAAAAGGACCTTTTACGCATCCTCCTCCATTAGGTAGGAGCACCTCAAATCTGCTTCGGCAGCCTGTTAGGTGAAATGGGATCTGTTCAACCTTTAGGGGAGGCCTGGGCTTTGGGGGCTGCCAAGGGGTGGGTGGCACTGTGCGTATGGACAAGACAGCTCTGTGGCTGCAAGATCCTTGCCATTGAGAAAACGGGAGTTAATGTAAGAGCGCCGGGAGCCAACATTCAGCCGTGGGCAAAGTAAAAATCAAGATGTATTAAGAGGGGGGAGAGTCTCGTCGTAGGTTCGGTAGCGAGATCCCTGTCAACATCCAATGCGTGAGGTCACATCAAGAACGACTCGGCAAGTTACTAAAGGGCGGTGCACAGCGGTGGAGAGGATGAAATCCTGGTGGCAGCGAGAGATCAGGGGGGGACAGCAAAACAACCATGTTAGGCCTCGACCCGGTCTCTACCCCTAGGTGGTTTTGAGGGGGAGCCCGGTTCACGATGGTATAGATCGTGTCGAGCAGCACAATTTCCTGGAGAGGCCGGACCAGCTCGGTGTCTGCAAAACCTGTGCTTTTGCGACTTCGGGGACGGGTTCACGGTGACCGGGAGCCAAGGTTCCAAAGGGAAGTAGAATGAGTACCAATCCGGAAGGTCCACGGGTGGGATATCCAGCTGGAAAGGTCTTCCGGCGTACGCAGAATAGCTGAGCGACCCCTGGCGGACGGCGACAGGGCAAAGAGAAACTACCAACGATATTGTATATTCCTAGTACGCAAGGCCTCCAACAGGGGGCGGAGGGCGCCTCTGTTCTGGAGCGTAATCTGGGAAAGGTCCTGGAATAATTTCACCTCCGCTCTATTGTAAAAGAGCTGACCTCTCACCCTCACTTTGCGGAGGATTTCCTCCATGAGTTGAAAGTTGACCACGCAACAAATCACGTCCCTGGGTGGTTCATTATCCCTTGGTGGGGGTCGCAGAGCGCGGTGGGCCCTCTCCATCGCAATGGGCGAGTCCGCCGGGGGCTCCATTAGGTCATTAAAGATCGTGCACAATGTCTGTTGTAGGGTCCCCGGGTCCACATTTTCAGGTATTCCCCGAACACGAATATTATGCCTACGACCACAGTTGTCGAGGTCCTCGATGTGTCTGTGTAGCTCCAGGAGGTGGGGAAGCTGTGAGTCGTAGGTGCTCTGAACCTGTTGGATTGCGGCTGCATGTGTCTGGGTGGTTTGTTCCACTTCCCCGATCCGGTGAGCGACTGCTCGGATCTCTGTCTTGAGGTCAGCAACTGCTGCCGTAACTGCTGCCGTGACTGCATTCTTAATGTCCGCGGTCATTGATTCCAGGTAGAACAAGCTCGGGGGATGAGAACGCCCTGCGGCCGAGACAGACTCTGGGGGCTGCAGTCCATGGTCCAGACTAAGCAAGTTCGGGGCTTGGGCCTGCGAGGCTGCGTGTGCCGCCATGCGTTGGGAGCGGAATATCTCCGGGATGTTCCTAATCAGCTGCGAGCTGGACTCGCCCGATACACGGGAGGTAGAAGAGCTCCGGGTGGCTCTACTCATGGCAAAGAAACAGGCTGTGGGTATCCCAAAAAGCTGGATTCGATCACTGGGTCGCGGGAGCACAAGGCTTAAGCTGCCATCTCGTTCTCCGTCCAGGCCACGTCCCCCTTCCCCTAGAATTCTACACCACTTACAGCGAATCCATGGTCCCTAGGCTTCGGGAGGTTTTCTGCTATATATTTGAGTCTGGTACCCTGCCCCCCTCCATGAAAGAGGCCTATATAGTGCTCATCCCCAAGCCTGGCAAAAATCTGGAACTTCCCGAGTCCTATCGCCCAAAATCCCTCCACCAGCATTAAGATCCTGGCCAAGGTCCTGGCACTACGTTTGAACGGTGTGATCCTTACTTTGATCCATCCCGATCAGGTTGGGTTCATGCCTGCCAAAAACACAGCATACAATTTGCGTAGACTACACATGAACTTGCAGGCTGAACATGATCAAGTGGGCTCTAGAGTCAAAGTGTCCCTAGATGCCGCAAAGGCATTCGACTCTGTCCAATGGGACTACCTTTGGGAATGTTTGGCTAGATTCGGTTTCGGGCCTAAATTTATTAAGTGGATTGGTCTCCTCTACCCGGACCCGTGTGCCAGAATCTTGGTCAATGGTCGGGTCTCGGCCCCCCTTTCCCTTGTCAAGGGGCACCAGACAGGGCTGCCCTTTATCCCCTTTGTTGTACGCATTAACTGTAGAGCTCCTGGCATCTTCCCTCAGAGCGCACCCTGGGGTTCAGGGCCTTCGGTGCGGGGAGTGGAGGAGACGATCAGTCTATACGGTGACGATATGCTCCTATACTTGGCTGATGCCGGTCATTCCTTGCAAACTGCTCTGGAGGTCATCAGCGCCTTCGGACAATACTCCGGACTTCGGATTAATTGGGATAAATCCCAAATCCTCCCTATAGACGTGAGTGTGCCAACAGAAGTTCAGGCTTCCTCCCCTCTCCTTAGGGTCAGCTCCCTGAAATATCTTGGAATTCAGGTATCCAGGTCCTCAGAGGACTACGTGACTCTTAACGTTGAACCGTTGATACAGTTTGTAAAAACCAAAACGCAGACATGGGCCAAATTGCCACTGGGGGTAATGGGGCGAATAAACCTAATTAAAATGATTCTTCTTTCAAAATTCTTGTATGTATTCTGGCATGCTCCTTGCTATCTCCCCCTCTGGCTCTTCAAATCAGTTGAGGCCCTCCTCAACTCGTTTGTATGGGGTACATCCCAACATAAGTTACCCTGGCAGGCTCTGAAAAATCCTGTTGAGTTGGGGGGTGCAGCGTTACCTGACTTTAATTTATACTACCTGGCAGCACAGCTTTCTCACTTCTTCTATCTCGACAAGCATGACAAAGACCGTTACCTTGCATTGGTTGGCTCCCCCTGGGTCTCGGGGATTACCCACCCTTTTCAGGTTCTATTCAGGAACATGGCGGGCAGCTGGGCATTGGAGAACCGCAAGGGCCTGTTATACCACCATTGCAAAATTTGGGAGGTGGTGGGTCGTAGGCTGAAAATCTCGCCCACTCACTCCCACATTCCATTATGGGACAACCCCGGCCTTACTGAGCTGATTACTGTCCCAGGTCCGACCCTGTGGCTTAATCAGGGGGTGAGATATTTGTCCAATGTCTATACTGGCACTACTTTAATTTAGTTTCAACAACTCAAGGATAGGTTAAATCTCCCTAATTCCATGCATTTCCGTTACCTCCAGCTCCGCCATGCTCTTCAGACCCAATTTGGCGATATATCTCCTAACACTGAACGAATTGAGGTTCTCCACTCTAATATGGGTCCAGACTCCCGGAAGCTCATTTCGGTATTCTACTTTTCTCTCCTACGTCCCTCGGCTACTACGCTGGCCTACAAACTTAAGGATCGCTGGTCTGGAGATGTGGGGGACCTGGAGGGTGACGAGTGGGAGGATGCCTTGGAAACCAGTAGGAAGGTCTCGACCAAGTTGTCGGACCGTCTCACGCATCTCTACATTTTACACAGAACATACTTAACCCCTGCCCGTATAACTAAATACAAGCCCGACCAAAATCCACTGTGCCCCAGATTTGGTAGCCCTTCTAGTACCTTTTTCACCTTTTGTGGGCTTGCCTGGCAATACAGGAATATTGGCTACACATAGTAAAATTCATACATGATGAAATGGGTTCTAAGCAGTGCCTGTTAGGGGTATTTCCGGACCCAGATTTGGATAAATACCATAAGATATTCCTACAGGAAACACTCTTCACGGCCAGGCTGCTCATAGCATGAAAATGGCTCCAGGCTACACCGCCTTCCGTGCAGGAATGGATCTCAGCGGTTAATTGTGTACTGCCATACAAAAAGAAAATTTATGCCCACAGGGGGTGTCCGGCCAAATATGGTAAGATTTGGGATGCCTGGCTGGCCTTGGCTGCCACGTGTGGCGACCTACCCCCCTAAACCTCTTATGGGCCTTCTACCCTCTCTAGCTCATGTTTGGGTATGCATCCTGTATATATGTTGATGGACCTGGAGGGCGGTCCTTGGGAAAGTTGGGTTGTCTCGCCCCCCACGTGCTCACTCTTGCTGGTCCTGTTCTTCCTTTTTTCTCTTTTTTTTGTTTATGCCCTTGTCTGGTCTAGTTATTTTTTGGAAGCCAGTTGGAATAAGCTGCCTGTATCAAACGTTTGTACACATCCATGTATTGTCTCTGATGCACTCATGTATATTGTATCACTGCAAATTGTATATTTATACTATTCTTTTCTCTACAGTAAAACACCACAATGTTTGTACAAAAAAAAAAAAAAAAACTTCTGCTTATTTGTTTCCTTCCCCTCCGGTGCCACATGTAGCACCTGTCAGGGGGAGGGGGAGACCGGGTACCTGTTTTTGACCCACTTTCTCTCAGAAGTTCGGGCCCCCTCCACCTTCCTGCACCGGCGGGCCAATTAGAAAGTACAGTGTGCTCTACGCGTGCGCAGTATGGAACGAGCCAATAAAGGCTTACCAGGAATGGCAGAGGCTGCAGCCGATCCAAAGATCGGCTAGGGTGCCAGATTCCCGGGTTCCTGGACAGGCAAGTGTCCATAGATTAAAAGTCAGTAGCTGCAATATTTGTATTTGCTGACTTAAATTTTTTCGATGAGGAGTTGGACCTCAATGTCTGGTCAAAATATACAGTGTGTGTGTATATGTATGTGTGTGTGTGTGTATGTATATATATATATATACACAGTACAGACCAACAGTTTGGACACACCTTCTCATTCAAAGAGTTTTCTTTATTTTCATGACTATGAAAATTGTAGATTCACACTGAAGGCATCAAAACTATGAATTAACACATGTGGAATTATATACATAACAAAAAAGTGTGAAACAACTGAAAATATGTCATATTCTAGGTTCTTCAAAGTAGCCACCTTTTTGCTTTGATTACTGCTTTGCACACTCTTGGCATTCTCTTGATGAGCTTCAAGAGGTAGTCACCTGAAATGGTCTTCCAACAGTCTTGAACGAGTTCCCAGAGATGCTTAGCACTTGTTGGCCCTTTTGCCTTCACTCTGTGGTCCAGCTCACCCCAAACCATCTCGATTGGGTTCAGGTCCGGTGACTGTGGAGGCCAGGTCATCTGGCACAGCACCCCATCACTCTCCTTCTTGGTCAGATAGCCCTTACACAGCCTGCAGGTGTGTTTGGGGTCATTGTCCTGTTGAAAAATAAATGATGGTTCAACTAAACGCAAACCGCGTATGGAATAGCATGCCGCTGTAAGATGCTGTGGTAGCCATGCTGGTTCAGTATGCTTTCAATTTTGAATAAATCCCCAACAGTGTCACCAGCAAAGCACCCCCGCACCATCACACCTCCTCCTCCATGCTTCACGGTGGGAACCAGACATGTAAAGTCCATCCGTTCACCTTTCTGCGTCACACAAAGACACTGTGGTTGGAACCAAAGATCTCAAGTTTGGACTCATCAGACCAAAGCACAGATTTCCACTGGTCTAATGTCCATTCCTTGTGTTCTTTAGCCCAAACAAGTCTCTTCTGCTTGTTGCCTTCTTTAGCAGTGGTTTCCTAGCAGATATTCTACCATGAAGGCCTGATTCACACAGTCTCCTCTTAACAGTTGTTCTAGAGATGTGTCTTCTGCAAAAGGTGGCTACTTTGAAGAACCTAGAATATGACATATATTTTTAGTTGTTTCACACTTTTTTGTTATGTATATAATTGCACGTGTTAATTCATAGTTTTGATGCCTTTAGTGTGACTCTACAATTTTCATAGTCATGAAAATAAAGAAAACTCTTTGAATGAGAAGGTGTGTCCAAACTTTTTGTCTGTACTGTATATATAGTGTGTGTGTGTATTATATATAAAAAGTACTGAAGAATACCCATTGATCCGTTCATAAATCCCATGATCTCCTAACTTTTCTTGTCATGAGCTATCAACACTGGCTCTGCTGCATTAAAATCCCCAATAGTATTGTCAGCCCTATCTGAGCTCTTCGCTTCCGATCTACACAACACCTGTTATGAAGGTGGGACGCTGTAGTTCAGTGTAGCAGAACCAGGGCTCACAACATAATTTCTTAAGAAATGTGCATGAATAACAGTATATATTTTCCAGACATGCTTTAATAAAAAGGTATCCAGACATGCATGTAAGCAAAGCCAACTTCAAATGACGTGTTTAGAAAAAAAAAAAAATCACAGCCATGTCTCTCTGCTTTAATTTATTGAGACATCACTTTAAAAAAAAAAAAAAAACCCTAGCATTTCTGGCCGTGGCCATCTTCAATGATTCATGTAGCATTTACTTCCTGGAATCCATCTGACCTTAGCTCAAGCATGCTTGCAGGAGAGTATGCTTAGCTGAGAAAACCCCTCATCATCCCCTCCTGATGACTCCTGGGATGTATGGCAGGGCTTGACAAATTTGTTTAGAATCTAGGAGCCAGCTAAAAAAGTTAGGAGCCAGTTTTTTAAATACGCAGCCCAGCGCCCAGAACTGCATATGCGGGGAGTCAGGCAATAAGAAATGCTCATGCACCTATGGCCACTTTGGTGAGTGTTTTGCCTAAAACATTTTAGAATGTTCCTATGTCCCTTAATTGGCTTTCCTTGAATGTTTAGAGACTAACATAACCTCAAAAACGTACTAAGGTTTTCCACTACCTTTGTTCTCATACAGTATGTCATAAAAGTGAGTACACCCCTCACATTTTTGTAAATATTTTATTATATATTTTCATGTGACAACACTGAAGAAATTAGTTTACTACAATGTAAAGCAGTGAGTGTTTAGCTTGTGTAACAGTGTATATTTGCTCTCCCCTTAAAATAACTCAATGCACAGCCATTAATGTCTAAACCGCTGGCAACAAAAGTGAGTACACCCCTAAGTGAAAATGTCCAAATTGGACCCAAAGTATCAATATTTTGTGTGGCCACCATTATTTTACAGCACTGCCGAAACCCTCTTGGGCATGGAGTTAACCAGAGCTTCACAGGTTGCCACTGGAATCCTCTTCCACTCCTCCATGATGACATCACAGAGCTGGTAGATGTTAGAGACCTTGCCCCCCTCCACCTACTGTTTTGAGGATACTGTAACGGGATGACCCGTGATGCCCAGAGACTTTTGAGGGATGGGGGATACTCCTGTGCCAGCGGCACTAATGACTCTTGGGTCTAAGGTTACCCTGTGCCCCTTTTGGGCATAGGGTGGCTAATAAATGATAAATCATGTATTACAGGATATCTTGAGATATTACAAGTTGTTGGTTTATTCTGACCCTACCGGTCAATAAGAGTGACTCATTCCTCTGTATAACAGGCTGTTGAGGTGTTAAGTGAGGCTGGCTCCTGAAAGACATTCCATTGTCTATTGTGTAATGCCAATACTGTGTTGTATCTATTGTAACTGATTACGTCAAAAAGGTCAGATGTCTCCTTTCAGGGGTAGGGAATTAGCATGTGAATTATGTTTAGTAAAGGAATGTGACTTTTCAAGCTGTATGCGGAGACAAAACGTCTGTCTAAAGATGTGGAATGTGACTTCTCAGGTGTAGTAATTAGGTCATGTTAAAAATGTCAGCCCGGTGCCGAAATGTCTGGATATTGATTAGTAATGAGCCCATCTGAAGGTGTATTGAAGCCCCAGTGTGTGATGAGGGGCGTAGAGAGTTTATTTGTTCCTTTCATGCTTGAACTGTATAAAAAAACAGAGAGTGTACCATTAAAGCGTTCATTAAATTTTGAAACCAGAGGATAGAGCTGTGAGTCTCATTTCCTAGGGAATTAATATGGATCATGTCTGCTGGTTTGTCGGAGTGTCGGATAAGCTGTCTTGGGTTGATGAAAGATCGTAAACGGTGGTGACCGTTACAGATACCCCACAGATGCTCAATAGGGTTTAGGTGTGGAGACCTGCTTGGCCAGCCCATCACCTTTACCCTCAGCTTCTTTAGCAAGGCAGTGGTCATCTTGAAGGTGTGTTTGGGGTCAATATAATTTTGCAATACTGCCCTGCGGCTCAGTCTCCGAAGGGAGGGAATCTGCTTCAGTATGTCGCAGTACATGTTGGCATTCATGGTTCCTGCAATGAACTGTAGCTCCCCAGTGTTGGCAGCACACATGCAGCCCCAGACCATGACACCCACACCACCATGCTTAACTGTAGGAAAGACACATTTGTCTTTGTACTTCTCACCTGGTTGCCGCGACACACGCTTGACACTAGCTGAACCAACTACATTTATCTTGGTCTCATCAGACCACAGGACATGGTTACAGAGATCCATGTCTTTGGTCAACCATAGTGAGGCCTGTTTTGAGTGGAACCTGTCCTGTTAAACCGCTGTATGGTCTTGGCCACCTTGCTGCAGCTCAGTTTCAGGGTCTTGGCAATCTTTTTTTTTTTTTTCAAAATTCTTTATTTATTTACAACAAAAGTCGCGTCCATATGGACCACAACAGCAATATAAACATAACAACATCCATAGGTACATATACGTATCCACGTCCAAGAGACCCATGGATACAGCGAAATCCCCGCTAGGCCAATTTTGCAGGTGGTGCTGGCGTCAGGCGGCCGGTGCATTATGCGTGCCGACCACTCTCTTGCATTACACCTACACCGGTAATAACAACCAATCACTGTACCCCCATAGGATGCCATGTGATAACTAGGATCTGTGGACTCGCCCCTCTCTTTCCATTATCTAAAAGATGAGAGAGTGAGAGAAAATTCTACTGCGCTACTGCGAGTGTTGGAATGTAACCAATGTATAAAAAGACTGTGAACTGAAGCCGCTATATCTAAAGGTAACAGGCCGCTAGTGAATATATCAAAAAAAGTCATAAGCGCTAAAGTGTAAGTGAAAAGTGTACAAAGATATATATATAGCGTGAAATATAAATCAAAATCAAACAAAGTCAAACAAAGTGCTCAACTGGTGAGTGGTGAGCCAAACTAACACAATGGATGTTAGTGGCTACACCCTCAATGCTGGGTGAGCAATATATAACACAGGTGAAAGTCTATGGTGAAGAGACACAATGGGTTAAAGTTGACTGGTGGGTCTTCTGTAAGGGGTAAACTCATCCAGAAAACGATCTCATATTGCCCTTACCTTAAGGTGATGGTAACAGTGCAGTAGGTAGGCAATGATGGTTCCTTCTCTTGTAATCTCTGTAGAGGGTTTGGGTAGAGATAATGTAGACCTGTGTATTCTAGGGTGCTTCCCAGCCCACAGAAAGGTCTTAAACACTTAAAGCGGATGGTTCAGGAAAAAGAAATATTAAAAGCCAGCAGCAACAAATACTGCAGCTGCTGACTTTTAATATTAGGACACTTACCTGTCCTGGAGTCCAGCGGCGTCCGCAGCAGAGGATGAGCGATCGCTCGTCACCCTGCTGCTCCCCCCTCCATCCACGGTGAGGGAACCAGGAAGTGAAGCGCTGCGGCTTCACTGCCCGGTTCCCTACGGCGCATGCGCGAGTCGCGCTGCGCCCGCCGATTGGCTCCCGCTGTGTGCTGGGAGCCGAGAGTTCCCAGCACACAACGGGGGGGCGACGGGATGTCGCCAAAAAACCTGACTTTTGCCCGAGATTGCGGGCCGGAAGTGGTTGCAGATACCTGTCTTTAGACAGGTATCTGTACCCCCCTCCCCCCTGAAAGGTGTCAATTGTGACACCGGCGGGGGGGAGGGTTCCGATCAGCGGATCTTCACTTTAGGGTGGAGATCCGCTTTAAGCCCCAGACCAAAATGCAGCTAAAAGACCAGGCCCCTTTTTGCAAATTGGCACTGCGTCGCTTTAAATGATAGTTGCGCAGTCATGCGATGTGGCTCCCAAATAAAATTGGGGTGCCTTTTTTCCCCCACAAATAGAGCTTTCTTTTGGTGGTATTTGATCACCTCTGCGGTTTTTATTTTTTGTGCTATAAACAAAAATAGAGCGACAATTTTGAAAAAAAATCTATATTTTTTACTTTTTGCTATATTAAATATCCCCCAAAAATATATAAAAAAAAATGTTTTCCTCAGTTTAGGCCGATATGTATTTTTCTACCTATTTTTGGTAAAAAAAATAATTGCAAGAAGCGTTTATTGGTCTGTTTGCTCAAAATTTATAGCGTTTACAAAATAGGGGATAGTTTTTTTTGCATTTTTATTACTTATTTTTTTTTACTACTAAAGGCGGCGATCAGTGATTTTTTTCGGGACTTCGACATTATGGCGGACACTACGGACAATTTTGACACATTTTTGGGACAATTGTTTTTTTTCACAGCAAAAAATTCATTTAAATTGCATTGTTTATTGTGGAAATGACATTTGCAGTTTGGGAGTTAACCACAAGGGGTCGCTGTAGGGGTTATGTGTTCCCTGTGTGTGTTTATAACTGTAGGGGGGTGTGGCTGTAGGTGTGACGCCATCAATCGCGCCCCCCCTATAAAAGGGAGGATGCGATCAATGCTGCCGGCACAGTGAAGCACGGGGAAGCCGTGTTTACACACGGCTCTCCCCGTTTTTTCAGCTCCGGGGACCGATCGCCACACTCCAGCGGCGATCGGGTTTGCGAGTCCCGCGATCCTGGTCCCGGAGCTTCAGACCGAGTCACGGTAACGCGCCGCGGGCGCGCACCCGTGACCCACAGCTGGGTAGTAGTACAGGACGTCCCTGTACGTGGATCTGCCCAGCCGTGCCATTCTGATGACGTATATGTGAAGGAGGCTGTCCTTAAGTGGTTAAACATGGTCTGGACCTGCTTAAAATAGTCTGCCGGTATGTGTATTGGGAGGGCCTGAAGGAGGTATAAAAATGTAGGTAGTATGGACATTTTGAGAATGTTACATCTGCCGAACCACGAATGGAGACCGGTGGTCCACTGGTCTAGCAGTTTTTGGACCGATTTAAGCAGTGGTGGAAAATTCAGTTTAAAAATTTGGGAAAGGGATAGAGGTACCTTTGTGCCCAAATAGGTCAGGGCAGTGTCCATCCAAAGCAAGTTAAAGTTACTTTGAAGGCGTGTTAGGTTCGGATTTGATATCCCCACCCCCAATGCCACCGTTTTGCTCAGATTCATTTTCAAATTGGAGACTTGTCCGTAGTCATCAAATTCACGCATTATGTTTAGTAGGGATACTGTCGGGTTCGTCAATGAGAATAGCATGTCGTCTGCATAAGCAGAGACTTTATATTCTCCGTCGCCCTCTCTAATACCCGAGATGTCCAGATTCACTCCGTTAGCCCTCACCTTCGCCGTCGGGTTCGTGTAGACTGCGGATATCCAGTTAAGCATCTTGGGACCCATCCCTATGTGTCGCAGCGTAGCGAACATGAACTTCCAGTTGACGCGGTCAAACACCTTTTCCGCGTCTGTGCCCACAAAAACGCATGGCGTCTTTGTAGCATTCACAACATGCAGTAAGTTCAAGACTTTAGCGGTATTGTCCCGGGCCTCCCTGGTTGGGACAGACCCCACCTGGTCCAGGTGTATAAGGGTGGATAGGTGTTGCTGATTTCTGGTCGCAAGAATCTTGGTAAAAATCTTGAGGTCAACATTCAGCAACAAAATAGGTCGGTAACTACCGCATTGTCTCAGGTCTTTCCCGTCTTTAGGGATCACTGCTATCTGCGCCTGAAGAGTAGAGACATGTAACTTCGCCCCCGAGCTGAGATTGTTAAACAGGGATACCAAGTGGAGACCTAAGGAGGAGCAGTGTCTTATAGTAGGAGGCAGTCAGACCCTCTGGACCCGGGGCCTTACCCGATTTGGTACTGCCTAGAGCTGCCTGGAGTTCAAGCATGGTGATAGGATCGTCCAATAGATCCTTGGTCTCTGAGGGTGGAGTCGGTATGTTCGGTATGTTAGTCACAGGACTATCTCACCGCATGTCATTCAGCAACATTTTCCACTTTTCGGGAATGTTCAGCCCCTTGGCATTCAATGATACTATAGTCAAGGTTTCCATGCTCGGGGAGCTGGGGGAAGGAGGGGGTTTAAGAAATAGGTAAGATAGAAATTGGTTAGAGTAGGGAGGTGTTCCGAAAGGGTTCGGAGATAGGATAGGAGAGGTAGAAACAGAACAAAGGTTATAGGGTACAGTTAGGTGAGAGAGAAGGAGTACCCCCAAACACTATATGAACAGCACAGATCAGCCAGCAATCCACTCAGCCCCACGTGATCAAGCAGAGCATCGGCAGCTCCCCCCCCAAATCCACCCCAGTGGGACCTGCATCAACCCCTCGGATCTCTTACAATAGAGCAGCCAGCCAGCTCCCAGCTCCCCACCTCCCCCACACCCCCCCCCCCGTGTCCCCATCACATCTGTCCGTTGTAAACAGTCTCATTGTGACCATCCCCAGCAGGGTGTCATAGTCCTGCAAAATCACACCGGGAAGGGAGGGAAACTATAGAGGGGGGGAGACACAGGGCATAGTATTAACCGTAGGGCGCGCTCTAACAGTGCGGGAGCCCCAACACTGCAGGGACAGTTGCGTACGCGAGTAGGCTTGATGGTCTGCAGTCCTCCGTCAGAAACCACGGCATCAGCTGAGCAAGGTTTCTTACGTGGGGTGTAAAGCCGGGTAAGGGGGGGCCGAGATAGCACCGGGTACGTAGTCTCAAGGAGCAAAGTCTGCAGAGACCAAGCGGGTCAGTTCAGTGACATATTTACATACAGCACCCCCTTGAAATTCTCAAAATAAAGCAGTCGGCTACCAGCTCCCCATCTCCTCCACACATCCCCCCTCGCGTCTCCAGCCTGACTGCCCGGTGTAAGCGATCACACCGCATCCATCCCCAACATGTCTCAATCCTGCAAAAGCATACAGGTAGGGGAGGGACGCCATCAAGGGGGGAAGAGTCAGGGCACACCATGGATCGTAGGGCGCGCTCTAACAGCGCGGGGGCCCCAAAGCTGCAGGGTTGGCTGTTTACGGGAGTCAGCTTGATGGTCTGCAGTTTCCCATCAAAAACAACTGCAATAGTCGGGTAAGGTTTCCCACGTGGGGTTCAAAGCCGGGCAAGGGGGGGGGGCCAGGGCAGCAACAGGACTGTAGTCCAAAGAAACGTAGTCTGTAGAGACCAAACAGGTCAGTTCAATGATATAGTTCCCAGGGTACTCAGGGGAGAGGAACAGCCACCGGCCTGGGCATTAACAGTGGGAGGCCTGGGGGTTGCGGCCTAGATCTGTAGCCAGTCGGGAACCGGTACGTGATCCGTACCCAGAAACTGAAAGAGGGCCAGAAGGCGAATACTTGTTGCCATGCCAGATCCAGTATAGGTTTCAATAACGCCCTCCGGCGCATCGTTGCTCTGGAGAGGTCCGGCAGAATTTTCACTCTGGAGCCATCCAGAAGGATCTCACCTTGTTCCCATGCTCTCCGGAAAATGCGTTCTTTCTGTGCGTATCACAGCAGCCTGCACACCACGTCCCGAGGCCTATCTGGGTCGGTCGACCTGGGGCCCAGGGCCCTGTGTGCGCGGTCCACCTCAAGGACGCCCGACGGATCCTCCAGCACCCTTTCGGAACAGCCCCTGTAATGCGTCCTCCAGGGCCTCAGCGTCCACAGACTCCGGTACCCCCCGGAGCCGCAGGTTGTTGCCGCGGCTCCGGTCCTCAACTTCCTCTAAGTGTAGTTGGAGCGCGACCGCCTTGTCTCTCTGCTGGTCTCTGTCCCTTTCTAGGCCGGCTACACGTTGCTTCAAGGCAGTAAGTGATCTCTCGCCCAAGGACACTCTATCTGCCAATGTGGATACCTCCGCTTTCACCTCCTGGTAGTCACGGCAGTGAGTCTCCTCCAGTTTCAATATCAGGGTCTCGATGTTGGACCTGGTGGGGAGGGCCTGTAACAACGCCCGTATTTCCTGTTCCGCCGAGGCACCTCCCGGAGTCGGTGCCGGGTCGCCATGTCCGGATGAGTCTCCTCTGGCAGTCCAGGGGATAAGTCTGGATCGTCGGGGGAGTAGAGCCACTCATCTTGGTCCTGGGCCTCCACTTGGTCTCCACATGGGCTGCCTCGTGGCACTGTCACCTTAGCTCCTGGTGAGTTCTGCGGCTGGAGATGGAAATATCGGTGTAAATCGCCGGTTGTGATACGGGAACGGGTCATCCGGGTTGCAGCTTTAGTCTTGAGCTTTTTGGCATATTGCATGCCTGGATTGCTGGTGTTTTGGCCGGCTAGAGGGTGGACAAGGCCAGGAGCTTGAGCAGATTGCAGCCTCACTCAGCCATGTCCAAGCCACGCCCCCTGGCAATCTTTTTTTTTAACAACAAAACCTGGGGAATGTCCAGGGAAAAACTAAGCCTATTTACCGACCAGGTCGCCGAACAACCAATTAACCTGTCTAACAGTATGCGTTAAAAACAGGGGTTTTGTCCGCACCCATTTGAAAACGCATGCGTGAGCCACAGAGCCGTGCCAAGGCACCCTGTAATCTGTGGTCCTAACACTAAACAATGAGTGTCCCACAATTGAGGCACATGCATTCTGATGGTTAGATAAGGGAAGGTGGACTGAAGGGGAGCCACCCCTCCTTAAAGGTGCAGAAGCACACCAAACACCCAGCATGTAGCACAATGGCTGCAAAGGTGTTGGTCCAATACAAGCACCACAGGTGAAACAAAGTTTGGCAATCTTTTTTATAGACTAGGCCATCTTTATGTAGAGCAACATTTTTTTTTTACAGATCCTCAGAGTTCTTTTCCATGAGGTGCCATGTTAAACTTCCAGTGACCAGTATGAGAGAGTGAGAATTATAACACCAAATTTAACACACCTGCTCCCCATTCACACCTGAGACCTTAAAACACTAACGAGCCACATGACATCGGGGAGGGAAAATGGCCAATTGGGCCCAATTTGGACATTTTTACTTAGGGGTGTACTCACTTTTGTTGCCAGTGGTTTAGACATTAATGGCTGTGTGTTGAGTTATTTTAAGGGGACAGCCCATTTACACTGTTACAAAAGCTAAACACGCACTGCTTTACATTGTAGTAAAGTGTAATTTCTTCAGTGTTGTAACATGAAAATATATAATAAAATTTTTACAAAAATGTGCGGGGTGTACCCACTTTTGTGAGATACTGTGGATTTAATAAAGCATGTCTACAAGAAACACATTTTGCGTCATCCTCAACCCCGCAATATTTTGACGCTTGTTACCGCCATGTGTATCATGCTACGGCTCCTACTAAACAGCATGGAATCCTTGTCATGTTTCATTATAGCATTCCTTTTATGTTTAAGAAATCCATAGCGGATCCACAGGGCCCCTACCTGTTACTACAGAGTACCTTGATGGATTTGGATGCAACAGTTTTTTCCTACTATTCTCCTAATGAGTGTCAACTCCCTTTCTTGTCTCATTTATTTAACCTTGTACGCACCCACTCCAAGGGTAATTTGTTACTCTGCAGGGATTCTAACTCAGTGCTCAACCCTAGTTTGGATCGTTATTAAACCGGGGGGTTTGAACGCTCCTTTCAAATCTTCCAGGGACCTTTTAAATACCATGGGGTTAGTAGACATCTGGCGGGAATTACATCCCATTCCTGGCTGTATCCCATTACACCTATTATTCCCACCGTCATGCACGTTACCTTCATATTGAACATGCGCACGTCCCCCGACAGCTTATTCCTCCTTATTCCTCATGTCTGTTCGGCTTCTATATTGATGGTGCCCTGGTCTGACCATGTGTCATGGTCTTGCCTCCTTGCTGGCTTCTTATCTCTGACATGTGCTGGCAGCCATCTTGCTTCATGGGGTTCTTATAACCTACCACACCCTGCGTCTCCTCCTTCCCACTGGGAGGAGCTGGATGCTCAGCATATATATATGACGGCAGCTGCAGCATTTCCTTGCTTGGGCCTCCTGTCTGACACCCTTCTGTGATTGTGCTGCTTGTTCTTGGTTACCGACCCTTCTCCTACAGACTATCCTTCTGGCTCCTGATCCCCGGCTTCATTTCACCATCTCTCTGGCTACAGACTCCGGCTTGGCTGACTCCCATTCCTGGCTATCGATCCTGGCTCCGGTTAAAGACTCTGCTGGCTGTTTGATCATCCGTTTGGACTTTTACCTTGCTGTTCGGTTTTCAATAAAAGCCTTCTTATTCATTTATATGTTGTTGTACGTCTGATTCATGCTTTCGTGACATTAAGCCCAAGCCATGAATCCTGACGGTACAGAGCCACCCTTACTACCCATGCTGGTTGCCAGACTTGATCAGCAGGTTCGCCTGCTGGGTCAGTTCGATCAGATGTTGCAAACCCTGCTTGCACACACGGCTCATCTCGCTCCTGTTGCTGATAGGCCGGTTGCCACTCCTAGGATCGATCCTACTGCCGCTCCGGTTATTGCGCCAGAGCCTACCCTGACACCCGTTGTTGCGCCTGCGGTGTCTTGGGGTATGACCGGTTCTGCCCCCCTTCCGCTGCGCTTTGGGGGTGAGCCAACCCAGTGCTGAGGTTTCCTTAACCAAGTGGGCATTTACTTTGAGTTGCTGCCACATGCCTTTCCCACTGAGAGATCGACGGTGGGCTTCCTGATCTCGCTGCTCTCGGACAAGGCCTTGGCCTGGGCAAGTCCCTTATGGGAGAACAACAATCCGGTGGTTGCCGAGTTTTCCGGTTTTGTTGCTTCTCTTCGGAAGGTTTTCGATGTACCGGCTCGCTCCGCCTCTGCTGCGAAGCTCCTTATGTCCGTCAGACAGGGTTCACGATCGGTAGCCAAATACGCCATTGAGTTTCATACCCTGGCAGCAGAGGTGGGCTGGAATAATGAGGCTCTGGTCGCTGCTTTCTCTCATGGTCTCTCAGATGCCTTAAAAGATGAGATTGCGGCTAAAGACCTACCTGTGGAGCTCGAGGCTCTCATTTCTTTTCTGATATTAATTGACACCAGACTCAGGGAGAGACCTTCCTTTAAGGAGAGCCTGCGGAGGCCTCCTAACAGATTAGCGCCTACGTTTGCTGTCCCACCCGTGCCTCCCTCTCCTCCCACGCCTCCTGAGGCTGACTTGCCTGGGGGTGAGCCCATGCAGCTGGGGTTTGCTCGCCTGTCTGAGGGGGAGAGGGCATCCCGGAGACGCGAGGGCCGATGCATGTACTGTGGTCTCAGTGGGCATTTTCGGTTGTCATGTCCGAACCGTTCCGGGAGACGCTCGCACCTGAGATCCTGTCGGGGGCAGATCTTGGGTGGAGTCTCTTTGTCCCCGGTTTCCCGTGCTGATAAACCACTGATCACTGTTGTTCTCTCCTGGGTCCGGGGCTCGGTGACGACCCAGGCATTGGTGGACTCTGGTGCTGGTGGATTTTTCATCGATAGTAAGTTTGCTGCCGCAAACTCCATTCCTCTGCAGGCTCGAGTTTCCCCGCTGGTTCTCGAGGCGATAGACGGCAGACCCCTCCAGCCGTTGCAGGTGACTCATGAGACCCTTCCAGTGGAGATAGCCGTTGGGGCCGTTCACAGGGAGTCGGCCTGCCTTCAGGTAATCTCGTCTCCACACTACTCGGTGGTCTTGGGGTACCCCTGGCTCCAGAAGCATAATCCGACTTTTGATTGAAGATCGGCCAAGATCCTCTTGTGGTCCCCACAGTGTGGGGATAGTTGCATCCATGGGCCTGTCAAGTTGTTGTGTACCTCCTCGGACTCTGTGTTGCCTCCTGAATACGAGGGGTACCGGGATGTGTTCGATAAGGTGCGCGCTGGGTTCCTACCTCCGCACCGCCTATACGATTGTGCCATAGATTTACAACCTGGTGCCATTCCTCCTCATGTCGGGGTCTATCCACTGTCGGTTGCGGAGAATGAGGCCATGGAGGAGTATGTGAAGGAGGCACTTTCCCAGGGGCACATTCGCAAATCCTCTTCCCCGGCAGGGGCTGGATTTTTCTTTGTAAAACAGAAGGGCGAAGAATTGAGGCCTTGCATCGAGGCCCACATTCTGGACGTTAAGCGGGTGTTGCAACGGTTACGAGTGAACAAGCTTTTCGTTAAGCTTGAGAAATGCGAATTTCACCGGTCCCAGGTAACCTTCTTAGGTTACATCATTTCCGCGGAGGGGTTCTCCATGGACCCTGAGAAGGTTTCGGCAGTCTTACAGTGGCCCCAGCCCAGTGGTCTTCGTTCCCTGCAGCACTTTTTGGGCTTTGCCAATTATTATCGGAAGTTCATCAGGGACTTCTCCACGCTGGCCAAGCCTCTCACGGATTTGACCAGGGCAGTAATCCCCATGTCTGGCCGGCCGAGGCCATGCTGGCTTTTGAGGCTCTAAAATCTGCCTTTGTGTCGGCTCCGATACTGTCTCATCCCAATCCTGGGTTGCCCTTTGTTCTCGAGGTGAACGCGTCTGAGACCAGAGTAGGCACCTTTCTGTCTCTGCGTCGGATACCAGAGGGTCCTCTGCTTCCTTGTGGGTTTTACTCCAGGAAGCTGTCTCCCGCGGAGTGCAACTACCAGATTGGTGACAGAGAGTTGTTGGCCATCGTGCAGGCTCTCAAGGAGTGGAGGCACTTGCTCGAGGGTTCGGTGGTTCCGGTTCTCATCCTGACGGACCACAAGAATCTGACTTACCTTTCGGAGGCCAAGAGATTGACACCCCATCAGGCCAGATGGGCTCTGTTCCTGTCACGTTTTAATTATGTGGTCTCCTATTCACCTGGTTCCAAGAACGTCAGGGCGGATGCCTTATAACGTCAATACTCCGAGCTGTCCAGGGAGGAATCGATACCGACTTCGATCATACCTTCAAGTCAGATCCTGGCCGCCATTTGCACCAGCCTGACCTCTCCACTTGGAGAGCAGATTTTGGCGACTCAATCTGGTGCTCCCTCTGGGAGACCCAACGGCAGATGCTTCGTGCCTGAGGATTTGCGCACCCGGTTTTTGCGAACCTACCATAACTCCAAAACCGCGGGGCATCCTGGAAAGAATCAGCTGTCCTGGGCTGTTTCACGTTTGTTCTGGTGGCCTTCTCTACGCTCCGACATTGCCGCATATGTAGCGGCATTCTCTGTTTCTGCCCAGAGTAAGTCCCCTCGGCACCTTCCGTTGGGCCTTCTTTAACCCATTCCCACTGGGGAGCGCCCATGGTCACACCTGGGGATGGACTTCATTGTGGACCTTCCTGTGTCCCAAGGCCATACGGTCATTCTCATGATTGTGGATCGGTTTTCCAAAATGTGCCACTGTGTTCCACTCAAACTACCCACTGCACAAGAGTTGGCCACTGTTTTCGCCAGGGAGGTCTTCCGGTTGCACGGTTTGCCCAAGGAGATAGTGTCGGATCGGGGTAGTCAGTTTGTGTCCAGGTTCTGGCGCGTCATTTGCTCCCAGTTGGAGATTCGACTCTCCTTCTCTTCGGCCTACCACCCTCAGTCCAATTGGGCCGCAGAGCGATCCAATCAGGCCCTGGAGCAATTTCTTCGTTGCTATGTCTCCGATCATCAGGACAATTGGGTTGACCTTCTGCCTTGGCCTGAGTTTGCCAGGAACACGGCGGTTAACTCTTCCTCTGGGACGTCTCCCTTCATGGCCAATTATGGGTTCCAACCTGCCGTGTTACCGGAGTCATTCTCTCCCCAAGATATTCCGGCTGTGGATGACCACCTTTCTGCTCTACGTGCTTCTTGGGTACAGATCCAGGCTGATTGCAGACGGTTGCCTGCTCCTTCCTACCAGGTCGGAGACCGTGTATGGTTGTCCACTCGCAATCTCAACCTTCGAGTGCCCACTCCCAAGCTGGCTCCTCGCTTTGTTGATCCCTTCCGTGTGCTCCGCAGGGTGAATCTGGTTGCCTATGCCCTTGCGCTTCCACCTGGGATGCGGGTCTCCAATGTGTTTCACGTTTCCCTGTTGAAAACACTGGTGTGCAATCGCTTCATCTCCTCGGTTCCTCGGCCTCGTCCTGTCCGGGTGGGCGAGATCATGAAGAATATGAGGTGAGCGATATCCTGGACTCACGCTTGGTCCACGGTCGGTTGCAGTTCTTGGTCCACTGGCGTGGTTATGGTCCAGAGGAGCGTTCCTGGGTTCCCTCCGCAGATGTTCATGCTCCTGTCCTGCTCCGAGCCTTCCACGAGCGCCTCCCCCGGAAGCCGTTTTTTGTGCCGCAGAAGAGGGGCCCTTAAAGGGGGAGGTACTGTCATGGTCTTACCTCCTGGCTGGCTTCTTATCTCTGACATGTGCTGGCAGCCATCTTGCTTCATGGGGTTCTTATAACCTACCACACCCTGCGGCTTCTCCTTCCCACTGGGAGGAGCTGGATGCTCAGCATATATATATGACGGCAGCTGCAGCATTTCCTTGCTTGGGCCTCCTGTCTGACACCCTTCTGTGATCGTGCTGCTTGTTCTTGGTTACCGACCCGGCTCCTATGGACTATCCTTCTGGCTCCTGATCCCCGGCTTTGTTTCACCATCTCTCTGGCTACAGACTCCGGCTTGGCTGACTCCCATTCCTGGCTATCGATCCTGGCTCCGGTTGAAGACTCTGCTGGCTGTTTTTTTTTCACAAGAAAAATGTTTATTCAAATTTTTACAATACAAGCGATGTATAAACACAGTAAGTCACTGAGAAAGCATTACACAGAATCTCACCAATTAGATGTGTTGCTGGTATGAACAGGAGAAAGGCGTTGAAAGGCTAGCATACATCAGTTCATGGGATACCAATTCGGGAACAAGAAGTCATAGCAAGGTTACGTAAAGGAGGTCCAGGGGGGGGGAAGCAGGAGGAGTGTAGAACAGAGGGGAAGGAGAAAGGGGGAGGGAAGGGGGGGAAGGGGGAGGGACTACATCCAAACAGTCAAACACATCTTGAACATACAGAGTATTACTTTCAGGAAATCATAACAGAGGGCCATTGTCATCATTGTCACCTGCAAACTCTGTGCCCCAGGCATCTATCCACCCCGACCATATCTTATCAAATTTAGTAGGACAGTTTCGAATAGCAAAGGTGATCTTGTACAGTGGCAGCACCGAGTTCAATACAGAGCGCCATGAGGACACTGTGGGGGGTGCAGCACTCTTCCAGTGGAGGAATATCTCCCTACGGGCATAAGAAGTAGCGTACCTCAGGAATAATGCAGTGTATTTACCCGGCACCCCAGGGCCAAAGACATTCAACAGCATTGATTTAGGGCTAGCTCCCAGGTCGAGGGCGCCAGCCACCCCCGACCAGTAATCTCCGAGGCGGGGGCAGGACCAGACCATGTGGAAAAAGGAGGCAGATTCTAGACCACATCTGGGGCAAGCCACCGGGACGTTAGGACTCATAATTGTCAACCGTTTCGGGGTGAAGTAGGCCCTGTGGAGGAACTTAACCTGCATGAATCGATCTCTGGCCGAAATCATAGTCGTAGCGAAGAAAGAAACACATGTCTCCCATTCGTCCTCTAACACAGTGTTTCCCAACTCCAGTCCTCATGGCACACCAACAGGTCTTGTTTTCAGGATTTCCATTATTTTGCACAGGTGATTCGATCAGTTTCACTGCCTTAGTAATTACCACAGCTGTTTCAATTGAGGGAAATCCTGAAAACATGACCTGTTGGTGTGCCTTGAGGACTGGAGTTGGGAAACACTGCTCTAACAGATCAGGAATGTCCACCTTCCATTTATCCAGAGTTTTTTCAAGTTTCTTTGTGGGAGTTATGGACAAACGGAGATACAAGGAGGACAGGGGCCTGTCTATGACCTTAGCATTAAGAAACCCCTCCACAGAGTCTGATTCCAGCCTGAGAAGTGGTGGGAACTGTTTCCCATAGGCCGTAGCTGATAATATCGGAACAGCATCCATCCCGGTAGTGAGTAGGCGTCCCGGAGATCGGAGAAGGAACGCAGCCTACCCCCCCTAACAATGTGCCTCAGTTTCACTATACCCTTTTTTGCCCAGACCTGAGGATCCGGAACTAAGTTCATGTGTGGCAGCTTAGGATTACCCCAGAGGGGGATGTGAGGTGAGAATGTCCCGGGGGAGCCAAAACGGGTCCTAGCACTGTGCCACACCGTAATGGTTGTACGCATCAGGTCTGTGATGCCAGGGTGGGATCTGTGATGCCAGGGTGGGATCCCGCCCCCCTGAACACCACATTACTAAGGGAGGAATATGAGCCCATTATAGCCACTTTCAGAGTCACTGCCGGGTTATCGCGGGGTTGGGAGAACCACCATCTGACCGTCACTAGGACAGCCGCCCAGAAGTAGACCTGGAAGTCCGGTAGGGACAGTCCCCCCCGATCAATGGGAAGATGAAGGGTGGAAACAGCCAGCCGCGGGGGCCTCTCATTCCAGATAAAGGAGGATATTATACTTTTTATCTTAGAAAAAAATGAGGCGGGGGGAATCATAGGGGAATTTCGAAAGAGGTAGAGGAATTTGGGCAAATATACCATCTTAATCAGATTTACTCTACCCACCGGTGAGAGGGGGAGAGTCTTCCAGACTGCACATTTCTGGGAAAAGTTTTTCAGCAGTGGTTGGAGGTTCAGCTCATAATATGAGGACAGCGGAGTCCGGACCCTCACTCCCAGATTATTAAATTCAGGTGTCCAGTTTAGGGGGGGTGCCCGTCGGCTGATGGGTGCCCGACGCATGTAGTGAGAAGAGGAGTGATTTCCCCCAATTAACCTTGATACCCGAGAAGGAGCCGAAAACGTCCACTATGTGGAGCGCGGGTGGGAGGGAGGAAGTATCCTTGAGGAAAAGGAGGGTGTCATCGGCATAGAGGGATATTTTATCCACAACTACACCTATCCAAATCCCTTTCACCAAGGGGTCAGACCTGATGCGAGCGGCCATGGGCTCCATGGCTAGCGCAAACAGACCAGGGGAAAGTGGGCAGCCCTGCCTGGTGCCCCTAGACAGGGGAAAGGACGATGACAGTGAGTTGTTGGTGCGTATCCGAGCAGTAGGATTGCGGTACAGCATCTGAACCCACCCAATAAAACGGGGGCCAAACCCAAATTTATGGAGGATGGCCCAGAGGTAGCGCCACTCAACCGAGTCGAAAGCCTTCTCCGCGTCTAAGGAGGCCACCACCTCTGCATCGTCTCCATTTGCCCTGGAGAGATGGGTGAGGAGGCGACTAATATTAATATCGGTTCCCCTGCCTGGCATAAAGCCAGACTGATCTGCATGGACTAATGCGGTGATCACAGTGTTCAGTCTCCCAGCCAACACCTTGGCCAAGAGTTTGGCATCCACATTGAGGAGAGATATCGGTCGGTACGAGGAACACTGTTGAGGGATCTTACCCGGTTTAAGAATGACAACAATTACCGCCTCAGCCATCGTCGGGGGAAGAGAGTCCCTCTCCGCGGCTTTTTGGAGCATGAGTTTAAATGATGGGAGAATTTCCTCTGCATATGTTTTAAAGAATTCGGCAGGGATGCCATCCGGGCCCGGCGTTTTGCCATTCTGCAAGGATGCTACCGCCCGCCGAAGTTCCTCCAATGCGATAGGGCTATCCAGCGTCTCCCTGTACGTGGAAGTCAGGCACGGGAGCTCCGTTTTATCGAGGTAGGCCGCAAGCTCGGCATCCGTGCATACCATCCGAGAGCTGTAGAGCTCCTGATAGAAAGATGCAAATCTGGCATTGATAGCGGTAGGGTCGTCAAGGCCGTCCCATCAGAGTCACATATTGCCAAAATAGTCACCGGAGAGGAGCTTTCCCGTGCCAGCCATGCCAACATACCACCTGTCTTCTCCCCATGCTCAAATATTCTTTGGGACTGGTGTAGGAACTGAGTTTTTGTGGCCGCTGTGCGGAGCAAGAGAACATCCCTCAATGCTGCCTGAAAATCTGAATAGACCCTGGGGGACCCAGTAGTGGAGTATTCAAGTTCGAGAGCGGCCACCCTCCCCTCAACTCTTAGGGTGTCCTCCCTCAGGTCCCTCCGGACCCCGCGAATGTGGGACTGCAAACTGCCTCTAGTAAAAGCTTTAAATGCATCCCAAGACGGGGTCAGGGCTATAGAGTGGTCCAGGTCCTGCCAATAACGCATTGCCTCCGATCTATACGGCTCCAAGTTCCTCGAATCCGACAGCCAAAACCTAGACAACCTCCACAGGCTCTCCCCCGGTGCATTGGAAACACATAGTTTCAACGCGAGTGGCGCTTGGTCAGATATGCCACGGGGGAGAATAGAGACATCCCGAACTCTAGAAAGAACAGACCCCCCAGCATAGGCAAGGTCAATACGTGAAAGGGTCTTATGTGAGGCTGAGTGACAGGTGTAGGCCCGCTGGGAAGGGTTGCGCCACCTCCACACATCAGTCAGGTTGGAGGCCGCTACGGGTGAAAGTCTGTCCATCCCAGAGTCCGGAACTAGATTAAAGTCCCCCATTATGACCTTAGAGATCAACTGGTTAAGTAGGCGCATGGAGGCCGGGGGGGGGGGGGGCAGGTACAGTCCCACCACCACCAGCTCCAACCTATCCACTACGGCATGTAAGATAACAAAGCGGCTGTCCGGATCTATTTCCAGTGCCAGCATTCGGAATGGCAAGGATTTATACACAAGAATGCTGACCCCCCTGGAGTAATTGGTATGTGTGGAGTGGTATAGATGTCCCACCCAAGGTTTCCGAAGACTCAATAGCTTGCCTCCCGTTAAGTGAGTCTCTTGCAATATGCAGATTTGGGGGCGATGCGTTTTAAGAAATTGAAATACCAATGACCTCTTCACAGAGGAATTCAGTCCCCTGGTGTTCCATGATATTATATTGCATTCAGCCATAATCACCTAGAGGCACATTTTTAGACCTAAATACAGTCTCCAGAGTTGGATGCAGAGTCCAGGCCACTGCGCAGGTCAGGACAGAGCATCTCAAATATTCCATGACATACATAAAAACAGTGAAAAAACAGTACAAAAACAGGGTGTACCAAAACATTCCCACACCACCCCCCCACCCCGCCAACCCCAGCCCCAACTTTGGGGAGGCTTAGGATCCCAACTCGGAACCCAGGCGAACACGCCTGCAATGGGGAAACGCACACGGAATGGCATCCGCAGTCTCCTGGCAGCCGCCGGGGGCAGTAAAACTTGAACTGTAACGTTGCATGAGCAGCCATAGGTGCCAGCCCTGGCCAAATGAGAGGAGACAAAAAAGGGGGAGGGGGGGGATACAATAAAGGATCAGCAGTCACTTGACCCTCCAATCAGGGTACCCCATCCACCCACGGGAAGAACTAGGGAATGTTGGCCCCCCAACCTCTACAGCTCATAAAGTAAAATATCAGTGAACACATGGGGTAGTCCGGGGGGGGCACGCAACATGTACAGGCCAGCAAATAAAGGAGGCATGTCTATAAGGCAGCAAATGGCAACGGCTCATGAGAAAAAACAATGTGACCCTTCAGTAGTAGTGGTACTTATCTGCGAGGTAGTGTGTCGATCCACATGGAAGCTTACTCAGGAGATGTAAAGTATCTAACCGATTCGCCATCCTCCACCCGCAACCTGGCTGGGAACAGCATGCTGTACTTGACATGCTTGGCTCAAAGTCTGGCCCTCACCGCATCATATGATTTCCATTGCTTCTGCGTTTCCAGCGAGTAGTCTGGGAACATTAGAAGTTTGGCGTTCTCAAATCGCAGTTCTCCTTGGGACCTCGCCTCCATCACCATATCGCGATCACGGAAGTGAAGCAACTTGAAGATAAAAGTGCGGGGTGGCGCTTCCTGTGGCCCCCTAGTGGATGGTATGCAATGGGCTCTTTCCACTGTAAAGAATGGGGAAAAACGTACAGAGGGGAGGATAAGTTGCAGCAAACGCTCAGCAAAGGCGGTGGGATCTGTACCCTCAGCCCCCTCTGGAAGACCCAGCACCCCCAAATTATTGCGTCTGTTACAGTTTTCGGCGTCCTCAGCTCGGGCTTCCAGTGCCTTAACTTTAGTCTTTAACACATGCACATCATCCCCCTGATCACGTACCGTGTCCTCAGCTTGAGAGACCCTCTGCTCCACTTCAGCCATGCAACCCCGGAGTGTATCAAAGTCCTTCCGGATAAACTCCACATGGGTCTGAATGTGGTCTACTTTGCCTGTCAGGGTGGTGATTGCCAGCATCACAGCTTTAATATCAGCCACCGTGGCCGGCAGCCGCTCCGGATCGTCGGCCTGGTTCTCCATCTGGGCAGGATGTTTAGGCGAGGCCGCGCCTGCGGCCTTGCTCGCGACGTCCGTTTTCGCGGCCTTTTGCCTGCTTTTTTCTGGGAGCTGCCTCTTCTCATACCCCAGGAGTACCACCGAGGCTGGGGGTGCACAAGGGGGTCTTTTTGTTTGGTTCTGCACCCTATAAAGGCCAGATTTAGAGCCGATCTGTGGGAGCTCAGACACTAGACGTCTGCTCCCATTGCCATCTGGACACGCCCCCTCTGCTGGCTGTTTGATCATCCGTTTGGACTTTTACCTTGCTGTTCGGTTTTCAATAAAAGCCTTCTTATTCATTTATATGTTGTTGTACGTCTGATTCATGCTTTCGTGACACCATGACCCAACTTTGGTGGTTTGCAGTTCTCTTTCGCTTACGCCCCATCATCTAGCTGGAGAATGAGTGATTCTCTTCTATACCATGACACACTTGTCGACAATTGTTCAAGTTAGGGGGAATACTTCCAACTTAACGTTTCTTCGGTCTCTCTCCAGTTACCCTTTTGGGAGGCATATAAAGTGGTGATCTGCAGCCACCTCATTCAGCATGCCTCCTGAAGGAAGGAGGAGCTGCAGGCCAAAGTCGTTTGGAGGCTGAATTAGATTCTGACATAACTGAGCTTAAATTACACCCCTCAACCCATAATAGGTTATTCGTTGGCATATTATGCTGTGACCTGGATCTCTGTTTGACGGATGGAGCGGAGCAACATTTGTGCTTTACTAAACACAGGTTTTATGCCAATACTAGTAAGATGGGCTCTCTATTGGCTAATAAGAACTAGATTTCAGGTCCGGACGTCAAATTCAGTTAAGATCCTGGATGAATTTCGTTTTCATCTAGTGAAGATTTATTTGCCTGAGGCTACTGTCTCTGGCACTGAGGTTTGACTTTTCCTACATAAATCGGCTCTACCTTCCCTTACAGTCCTACAGCACTATGCAGGGAGCAGATATTACAGAAGGCGAAGTGCGTAATGTAATTAAAACACTTATGCCGCGTACACACATTCGGAAATTCTGATGTGAGCTTTTGGTCGGAAATTCCGACCGTGTGTAGGCTGAACTGAATTTTTGTGTCGGCATTTCCGCCAAGAACAATTTGAGAGCTGGTTCTCAAATTTTCCAATGGGAAAGGTTCTTGTTGGAAATTATGATCGTCTGTATGCAATTCTGATAAAGAAGAAGTCTCGATATCAAGTCGACGCATGCTCGGAAGCATTGAACTTAATTTTTCTCAGCTCATCGTGACGGTCGCAATTTGGTGTGACCTAATATTTGAAAGCTAAAAGTTTGAGCTAAAATTCTGTAGTAAAAAAAGCCACGGTTTTCTTGCCGGAATTTCTGATTGTGTATGCGGCATTAAAGTGCATAAGTGCCCTGGGCCGCATAGGTTCACTGTCTTATTTTATAAGACGCTACCAGATATCGTGGTCCCTCATCTTACAACTAAGTTTAATATCTAAAGAATGATGATCATTTCTACACAGGCATGTTACGGACCTCAATAGTGATGCTTTAGAAACCTGAGAAAGATACACAGTCATGGGTGAATTTTCACCCGATCTCCCTTATTAATATAGATGGAAAACTCTTAACCAAGGTACTCGCCAATCAGCAGGACACTGATCATGTATACCATATGCTACTTCTTACCCACCTAGCTGACCATCATACCATGGGGATATCTGAAAGAAGTCCTCAGTTATAGGGGTCTGGGTGATGCTTTCTTATGACGTTGTATTCCCAGCTGACAACTTCCATCAAATATATGGGGTACAAATCCTTAAAATGTTCTATTCTAAATGTTATGCGCCAAGGCTGCCCTTTGTTCCCGCTACTCTTTATAATAGCCCTCAAGCCACTGGCGGAACATGTCCGCTTAAATTCCGATAATCAAGGGGTTGAATTGGCTGCAGTGCATCATAAACTGGCACTATTTCGCCAATGACGTCATAATGTATATAATGTCCCCTCACACCAGTCTTCCTAATTTATTTTTCCTTTTGCACCATTTGATCTCCTTATTGGGTATTTACGTTAACCAGACTAAATCTTGTCAGAGCTGCGTGACGGGACTGGAACGCTCCAGAAGGGGAACGAGGCTATAATGCAAGTAGACGAAGACTACTACACCAACCTCTACTCCCCGAAAGAAACAGACACAGAGGCAGCCAACAGGTTCCTGCCAGGTATCACTAACAAAATTGATCCTGCAGGTTCATCGGCTATCAACACCCCCCTGGTGTTGGAGGAGCTGCACTCTGCCACTAAATCCTTTAGGCAGGGCAGGACCCCAGGTTGCGATGGTCTCCCAGTTGAGCTCTATGTAGCCCTGTGGGACCTGTTGAGGAAACAGTAGTTTCCCCGGGGTACAAGATAGAGTTTCTCTCTTGTCCGCCAAACAGATTTTTTCCTCCAGAATGTCGGGAGGCCCTGTTTGGGGCTGTTCAGGATCTGCTGGTCAGGGGGGTGATTGTGCCGTTCCCTTTACTGGAACGTTTTAGGGGTTTTACTCCAATCCGTTTGTAGTCCCCAAGAAGGAAGGGGTCCGTCCAATCCTGGATCTTAAGTCCCTCAACTGTTTTGTCAAAGTGCAAAAGTTCAAGATGGAGTCGCTCTGTAGTGGCGGCACTTCATCAGGGGGATTTTCTGGCGCCCTTGGATATCAAGGACATGTACCTGCATATCCCCATATGCGCAAAGCACCAGAGATTTCTGTGGTCGGGGAGGACCACTTTCAATTTATGGCCCTCCCTTTCGGCCTGGCTTCAACGCCAAGGGTTTTCACCAAGGTGCTCGCTCCGATTCTGGCCCTGCTGAGGTAGCGCGGGAGGATTGTAGGATACCTGGACAACCTTCTCCTGAGAGCTTCTTCAAGCTCAGAGTTAGAGGTGGATGTGTCTGTCACCTGCCAGACCCTCTGGGAATTCGGTTGGCTGCTAAATGTCCAGAATTCTGTGTTGGTACCGTCTCAGCGTCTGGAATACCTGGGGTCGGTCCTGTATTCCTCGGAGGCAAGAGTTTTCCTTCCCACGGAGAAACTACAGACACTGCAATCGGCTGTGCAGCGGTTGGTGACCCAGAAGTGACCCAGAAGTGGGTCTGATGGTGGCTTCCTTCGAAGCAGTTCCATATGCTCAATTCCACACTCGAGTGTTACAGAGAGAAATTTTGTCGCATTGGGACATTCGCCTGGTCAGGTCCTCCCTAGTGTGGTAGCTGACATCTCCGGTACTATTCCGTGCTATTGGACGGTGGTCACGATGGATGCCAGCTTCTCCGGCTGGCGGGGTGTCTGGGGTGTTCAGTCAGCCCAAGGGCGCTGGACTCGAGAAGAGTCCCGTCTGCCGATCAATGCCCTGGAGCTCCGGGCGATTAGGCTGTGCCTCTCCAAGTGGTCTCTGAGACTGCAGGGCCGCCCAGTCAGGATCCAGTAGGACAACGCCACGGCTGTGGTGTATGTCAATCATCAAGGGGGCACACATAGCTCGACTGCATCGGCGGAAGTCGATCAATCCTCCGGTGGGCCGAAAAGTACGTTCCGGCTCTGTCGGCCACGTACATTCAGAACTGGCAGGCGGACTACCTATGTCGCCAAACGCTAGACCAAAGAGAATGGTCACTACACCCGGATGTGTTTCAGAGTCTGTGTCTGAAATGGGGCACTCCAGGCATGGATCTTCTGGCATCCCGTCTCAATCGGAAGGTGTCACGGTTCGTGACCATGTCAAGAGACCTGTGGGCGGACGCGTCAGACGCATTGGTGGCACCGTGGGGGTCACTATCACCTAATCTACGTTTACCCTCCTCTGAAGCTTCTTCCTCGTCTGCTGTGCAAAGTGGAAGCTCCTATAGGTGTACCTGTCTGCTACGGCTCCGTTTCGGAGGTCGGATTCACTGTTCGTGACAGTGACTGTTCCTAAGAAGGGTCTGGCAGTCTCGTCGGCCACCATTTCTAGGTGGATCAGGCAGGTCGTGCTTCAGGCCTATGCCCTAAAGGGGCGGGCACGTCCTTCCCGGTTACGGCACATTCAACCAGGGCGATTGGTGCCTCTTGGGCTTTCCGCCATCAAGCGTCTGTTTTACAGGTGTGTAAGGCAGCGACCTGGTCGTCAGTCCACACTGTCTCAAAGTTTTGCTAGGTGGATGTGAGTGCATCTTCGGATGCCTCCTTCGGCCGCAAGGTTTTACAGGCGGCTGTTTAAGGTTGAAGTTTCCTCCATTGATGAGCTCTGGTTTGTTTGGGGTGAAGTTGGTTTGCTGTGTTTTCCCACCCCTCGATTTTTTGACACTGCTTGGGGACGTCCCTAAGGTCAAGATACTGCTGTGTCCGTCCATGAACGGAAGACAAAATAGGATTTTTGTACTCACCGTAAAATCCATTTCTCTGAGTTCATGGACAGACACAGCACCCACCCCTCATTTGTTTGTACTGCTTGTTTACGAATTGAGGCTGCAGAACTGAGAATGGGGGATGTACCTGGGGGATCCGCCCCCTGGGAGGTACTGTACTGTGTGGAGTGTTTTAACACTTAACGTGCTGTTTTTCTGCCTAGTCAATCTCCTAAAAGGGAGGATAATACCCTAAGGTCAAGATGCTGCTGTGTCCGTCCATGAACTCAGAGATATTGATTTTACGGTGAGTACAATTTTTCTATATTGTTGACCAATCAATCATAAAAAAAATGTTCTGTTCTTGCCACATGTTTACCCCTGGCATGTATGTAGCTCAACATACAGCTTAAACCTTAAATCCTAAAATAACCAGACTGTCTATAACTTTGGATCTTTATTACAATGAACAGGTAGTGGCCATATAAGAATAGGATGTACAGGCACTGTGAAACTATAAATAAACAGATAAAAGGAACACATAATAATTACATGAACATAAACAAATGTCCACTGGGTATACAGGTAAACAATCTCTTAGCATACCAGCAATGCTGCCTTAGAAGGACCAGGATTTTCCTCAGAAACACATGGTGCAGGCTTAGCTGGCTCCCATGCGGTCTGTCCCAATGGAGAAGATGAAAGAAATTTGTAGGAAGTGGAGCTAGTTCCCAGTTATATGACAGGAAATGTGTATTAACCATAGAACACTGCTCATGAGTAGTGTTTTGTCAGAGTGGCGTCTAGTGGACAATATTGGTATTGCAAGTCCAGAAGATATTTTTCCTTGTAGGCCGAAGGCATGACAAAAAGCAAACGGGCCTGACAATATAATGTGCATACAACATAAATAAAATAAAACTGTGTCCAGTTACAGATGTGTAACAATAAATGATAAAAAAAATTGCTCCAAAAATCAAAACATAAATCCAATTTGAACGTGCAAGTACTCAATTCAATATAAAGCGGCTGTTGCTGAGAAATATCAGAAAAGATTTTTTATAGTCATGTGTCAGTAAAGTGAATCCACCTGTCAGGAAAGAAGTTTCAGCAATCTGGGTGTCAGAAGAATGCCTGTGCACAGAAGGGCCGTTCGGCGCATGTGCAATAGCGGCACACGGGCACACCTAGTGACAGCACTTGGCGCCAAGCTGTTGCACCCACGATTGCTCGTTACAGAGCGGGGACCGGGAGCTGTGTGTGTAAACACACAGCTCCTCGTCCTGTCAGTGGGGGAAAGCTGATCTTCTGTTCATACAATGTATGAACAGAAGATCAGTGATTTCCTGTAGTGAGTCCACCCCCCCTTCAGTTAGAACACACCCAGGAACATACTTAACCCCTTTCCCGCCCCCTAGTGTTAACCCCTTCACTACCAGTGGAATTTTTATAGTAATCCAATGCATTTTTATAGCACTGATCGCTATAAAAATGCCAATGGTCCCAAAAATGTGTCAAAAGTGTCCGAAGTGTCCGCCATAATGTCGCAGTACCGAAAAAAACGCGAATCGCCGCCATTACTAGTAAAAAAAAAATATTAATAAAAATGCCATTAAACTACCCCCTATTTTGTAAACGCTATAACTTTTGCGTAAACCAATTAATAAACGCTTATTGCGATTTTTTTTTTTAAGAAAAATATGTAGAAGAAAACGTATCGGCCTAAACTGAGGGAAAAAAAGTGTTTTTATATATTTTTGGGGGATATTTATTACAACATCTATTTTTGTTTATAGCGCAAAAACTAAAAACCGCAGAGGTGATCAAATACCACCAAAAGAAAGCTCTATTTGTGGGGGAAAAAAAGACGCCAATTTTGTTTGGGAGCCATGTCGCACAACCGCACAATTGTCAGTTTCGACGCAGTGCCGAATCGCAAAAAGTGCTCTGGTCTTTGACCAGCAATATGGTCCGGGGGTTAAGTGGTTAAAGGGAACTGTTTCCTTGCTGTCCGGTCTAAAGCATTGCTGAGACCTCTGCTATTCATGATTCTGATGCTTGACCTGTTACCTGATTTGCCTTACCTCTGGCCTCTCCTGCTTGCCTCTCATCCTGGCTTGTCCTGACTTTGCTTCTGCTGACCCTCCTAACTTGATTGCTGCCCGCCTGATTGCCGACCCTGCCGGGACTTTGACCATTCTCTGGATTTTGCTTTGTACCTGATCTGCCCGCCTGTGTTTGACCTGGCCTGTCTTCACCTATCAGTCTACTTGACTACCAAGCCCCTACTTGCTGTCTGCAGTTTTCAGCCTTCTGCCTGCATCCTGCTCTGGGACTACAGAACACCTCCCTGCATATTGGACTCTACCACCAGGTACCTGACACCACCACCACCTTTAGGTGAAACAGCTGCTCACTTTACTCAAACCTACACTTTTATAGTAGAAGATAAATTCTCCAATCCTGATCACTTCCACCAAAACTATCTGTCTCCCTAGATCCACACTTTATTCCACCGGTCTCTCTACAGGGGTTTAACTGGCTCCTTGCCTCCCATTTCACGTATCACTCAGAATATAAACAGACATTCATAGCGAAATTTTGCCAAGAAATATCAACTTTTATTAAAATAATACAATACCTGATTACATTAAAACTAATTAAAATATTGTATAACAACAATCCAGAATCACTATTGCCTCCTCACCGCACTTAACCTAGTCACTGGAAATTATGTCACCAGCTACACCATTATATTGGACAGTCAAACCTGTCATGTGTTTGCGTCAGGAATTGCTTGAAAGATAATTATAACGAGTATTTTTACCAATCAAATTTAAGTACCTTGACATTCAAATGACATTCGTTCAGCGAATGTACAAAGATTTTTCATATTAATATTCTTCGCCAAAAATTGATACCTGGATGGCCAGCATAAGGCTCGGTTCGCACATATGCAGTTTGCTTTTGAGTAGTTTCTACACTGCTTTTTGGTGTGTGTTTTGCATTTTTGCACACACAATGTTGAACCAAAAAAAGGACCATTTTGCATTGAAAAAAGTCTTTGACGCTTTCCAAATAGGCAGCGGCTAACAAAAGCATAGATGTGAATGTGTCCCATAGGAAACCATATTTAAAGAAACGGTAGTGAGTTTCTGCAAAAAGCACCAAAAAAACGCATAAGTGTAAACCAGGCATAAGACATGCATTTTGTTTGTATCACCTGTCATCGTGGGGGTTAAACAAACTAAATTTAGCCCTGTATAGTACAAAAAGAGCAGATAATCAATACTATAAGGGGTTCTTCTATGGTATTCTCTGAAACAGTGAAAGTAATAATACATATTACAGGTACTTATAAATATACACATGATTGTAATGCCTTCTATTACCTTCTCTGGGTTCAGATGCTGATCTTCCCGTCACAGTTTTTAACCACTTCCAGCCCAAGGACATCATATGACATCCTGGACTTTCAGCTGGGATATCTGAATGATATTATTTTCTGCCGGCGATTCTGTGCACAGCAAGAATGATCATATCGGCAGTTCCGCCGCTTGATTGTTCTTACAGGCGACGGGAGGGGACACCCCCTCCCGCTGCCATCCAGTGCTTCTCCAGGCTCTCCCGTGCCATCAAGGACCCAGAGAAAGAATCATCCGGCGCCGGATAACAAGCATAGAGATTTCTGGTGACCAGATGGTCACAAGTCATCTCTATGACCGTTGGAGGCCCGGGCGCGACGTTATGAAGTCACTTTTGGGACCCGGATGTAAACAAAGCCGCGATCGCGCCTTGTAAGCACGAGATCTGTGATTTTTTATTTTTCTCAATTTCGTGCTTTCCAGCCTGGAGGAGAGATGTGGTGTCTTACTGACCCCGCATCTCTCCATAAAGAGGACCTGTCACGCACAATTCCTATTACAAGGGATGTTTACATTCCTTGTAATAGGAATAAAAGTGATAAAAAAAATAAAAAAAATATGTAAAACGCCCCTGTCCCCGGTAGCTCGCGCTCAGAAGCAAACACGCGCAAGTCCCGCCCACATATGTAAACACCATTCAAACCACACATGAGAGGTATCGCCATGTGCGTTAGAGCATGAGCAACAATTCTAGCACTAGACCTACTCTAATGCCGCGTACACACGGTCGTTTTTTGCGATGAAAAAAAACGACGTTTTCTGTGAAGTAAAAAACGACGTTTTTGAAACGTCACTTTTCAAAGACAATTTTGCATACACACCATCGTTTTTTCACAAAAAGCGAGGTTACGTTCACCACTCTTTTCCATTGAAGCTCGCTTCATAACTAGCTTCTGGGCATGCGCGGGTTGAAAAACGTCGTTTTAAAAGACGTTTTTGCTACACACAGTGACTTTTTGTGAAACAAAAAATGACGTTTTGAAAAACGACACAAAAAATTCAAGCATGTTGGAATTTTTTTTTGGTTGTTTTTTTGAAGACAAAAAACGACGTTTTGCCCACACACGATCAATTTAAATGACGTTTTAAAAAACGTCGTTTTTTTTCATCGCAAAAAACGACCGTGTGTACGCGGCATAACTCTAAACTGGTAACCTGTAAAAAAAGAGTCACCTATGGAGATTTTTAAGTACCGAAGTTTGACGCCATTCTATGAGTGTGTGCAATTTTAAAGCGTCACATGTTGGGTATCTTTTTACTTGGTGTAACATATATTTTACAAAAAATTGGGCTAACTTTACTGTTTTGTTATTTTTTAATTCATGAAACGTTTTTTTTTAAAAGGCATTTTTATATTCCCTAGGGTGTCTGCTAAATATATATAATGTTTGGGGGTTCTGAGTAATTTTCTAGCAAAAGAATGATGATTTATTTTTACATTAGGGAGAGGAGTGCCAGACTAGGGCTGGTATGGAAGTGGTTACATTTTTTTTTCTTTTTAATAACAAACATGTTATTCTTGCCTTCTCTGTGTAATGGTTTTGCACAGAGCAGCCCTGATTCTCCTCTTCTAAAAAACTTCTGCCTTTAGAACCACTTACTTCCTACCCAGGACTTCATGTCCCATGAGGCATTGCTCCTCACACATTCACAAGTTCTCAGGCACTTACTGTCATGCTGTTATGGATGGTGTACTGAGCTATATGTGTGCTGCACTGTGTATACTGACATGTATGGACGGGATACTGAGCTGTATGTGTGCTGCACTGTATTTCCTGATATGTAAACAAATAATGCAATCTGTATGTAGGTCAACTAATCAGCTGGCCGAATAATCAATCATGAAAATAGTTGACAACTATTTTCATAATTGATTATTGTTTCAGCCTTGCTTGTCTGTTTACCAACATATCTTATGCCATGTACACACGGTCGTTTTTTGTGATGAAAAAAAAAACGACGTTTTCTGTGAAGTAAAAAACGACGTTTTTGAAACGTCACTTTTCAAAGACAATTTTGCATACACACCATCGTTTTTTTCACAAAAAGCGAGGTTACGTTCACCACTCTTTTCCATTGAAGCTCGCTTCATAACTAGCTTCTGGGCATGCGCGGGTTGAAAAACATCGTTTTGAAAGACGTTTTTGCTACACACGGTGACTTTTTGTGAAACAAAAAATGACGTTTTGAAAAACGACACAAAAAATTCAAGCATGTTGGAATTTTTTTTTGGTCGTTTTTTTGAAGACAAAAAACGACGTTTTGCCCACACACGATCAATTTAAATGACGTTTTAAAAAACGTCGTTTTTTTTCATCGCAAAAAAAACGACCGTGTGTACGCGGCATTAGAATTGTCCAGCTTGGTAAACATTCCCCCCAAGGCTTTCTTGTAAAACTTTGTTTGAAAGTGGTATTCTTACCTGGAAGTTTTATTACTAATTCAATGTTGTTCAAATATATTATACATACAATGTAGTTATCCTTGGCTTTTACTGTATATACCCAGCTCATCAAATAATCTGTTTGCAGACCTTCAACAGGGTGATATAAAAACAGGATTTTCTGTTTGAAGACTTAATGTATGTCCAGAATCTGACCTTTTTTTCTTTTTTCTGGGGCTTATTTAATCTCAAGCCTCCATATGAAATTTAGGAAAAATGGTCTATTTCTGCATCATAGTTCTGACAAACCTCTCCAACACACTCTCAGGCCCCGTACACACGGCCGAGGTTCTCGCTGAAAACCAGCGAGAACCTCGCTGGAATGCACATTCCAGCGAGGACCTCGGCCGTGTGTACGGTCTCGGCGAGCTTCCCGTCGGGAAGCCCGTCGAGCCGAAATAGAGAGCACGCTCTCTATTTCCTCGACGGCCCGCCTGGAAGAATGGCTGGTTGCCATTCCCGACGGGCGGGTCGCCGAATTCGACGGCCGGGAGAGAACCTCGACGGGCGGAACGATGTGTTCTGCCCGTCGAGGTTCTCTGCCGTGTGTACGGCACCTCACTTGTTTTCCAGCACATCTGGATGCTGACTTCAGCTACATGTCTTCTGCTTTGTGTACATCGTCATTGGGCATATATCCCTGTCTTTAACATATTGGTGATAAATGCTATATTTAATCATTCTGATTTCTGCCTTGGCGATGTTTGTAAACGTGTCATATGAATTGGAAAGTTAGAGACTCAAAAGCAGGTTACACAAGATTAACTTATCCTGATAATGTATGGATATCGATCAATATTGGATAAAACAAATATGGATCCTGTTCTAAACAAACTTTTTGTTATTTATTTTTTTCTTTTAGGGAGCAAATATTCTTCTGACTGATAACGGTCATGTAAAGCTAGGTAAGTAGGCAGTATCTTATTTGTCTGTTTTGGACCTTGATAAAATCAGAAGCCGGACAAGAAATGATTTTTGTTTTTTTACAAGATGAATTTTACTACAAGATATTTAAATCATTGATCATAAATTAAACATATTGCAGCTTACCAGTTTTCTTTTTACAAGATTCTTTTGGTTTTTGGTTCACCATTTACAAAAAAAACATACCTATGCAGGTAAACCCCTGTAGATGACTATCAACTTTACAGCTTTGATTAAAGGGGAGTTCCACCCACAATTTCACTTTTTAAATATAAATACCCCTGTAATACACAAGTAATAATGTATTCTAGTAAAGTTAGTCTGTAAACTAAGGTCCGTTTTGTTAGGTTGTTACAGAATTTAGAATCTAGAAATAGATCGTGGCCATCTTAAGTGTGGGCATCATGAAGCCAGACTGTATGACTTCCTGGATTTCAGCCTTGCAGATATCGCACATGCTCAGTGCTGCACAAGCAATATAATAGGTTTCAGTCAGGTTTCCATAGCAATGGGAGTGTCAGAGGAAGTTGCCGCCCCTTATCTATGCAAATCTCTCCTTCCTCTTGTTATATATGTATCTTGTGGTGTGTGTGTATACATACTAAACATGTGCGCCATCAATAAATTCATTTTGTTTTGTTTCGCATTAGCCGTTATTTCGTATTTCGTGCCTGAAACTCAATTTTCGTTAGATTCGCTCGCTTTTCATAAAAAGTTACCAACATTCGTTATTATGATGAATTTAAAAAGCTGGACGCTTAAAAAGAACTAATAGTATCTGCTGTGCTCATTATGAGAGGTTCCCACCATCCCTGTGCTGTGCTCATTATGAGGGGTTCCCACCATCCCTGTGCTGTGCTGACTTCCTGGGGCTGTACTTCTGCTGTGCTCATTATGAGGGGTTTCCACCATCCCTGTGCTGTGCTGTGTTCCTGGGGCTGTACTTCTGCTGTGCTCATTATGAGGGGTTCTCACCATCCCTGTGCTGTGCTGAGTTCCTGGGTTTGTACCCCTGCTGTGCTCATTATTATGGGGTTCCCACCATTCCTGTGCCCATTATGAGGGGTTCCCACCATCCCTGTGCTGTGCTGACTTCCCGGGTTTGTACCCCTGTTGTGCTCATTATGAGGGGTTCCCACATCCCTGTGCTGTGCTGAGTTCCCGGGTTTGTACCCCTGCTGTGCTCATTATGAGGGGTTCCCATCATTCCTGTGCCCATTATGAGGGGTTCCCACCATTCCTGTGCTGTGCCCATTATGAGGGGTTCCCACCATCCCTGTACTGACTTCCTTGGTTTGTATCCCTGCTGTGCTCATTATGAGGGGTTCCCACCATCCCTGTGCTGTGCCGATTTCCTGGGTTTGTACCCCTGCTGTGCTCATTATGAGGGGTTCCCACCATTCCTGTGCTGTGCTCATTATGAGGGGTTTCCACCATCCCTGTGCTGTGCTGAGTTTCCGGGTTTGTACCCCTGCTATGCTCATTGTGAGGGGTTCCCACCATCCCTGTGCTGTACTGACTTCTTGGGTTTGTACCCCTGCTGTGCTCATTGTGAGGGGTTTCCACCATCCCTGTGCTGTGCTGAGTTCCCGGGTTTGTACCCCTGCTGTGCTCATTATGAGGGGTTCCCACCATCCCTGTGCCGTTCTGATTTCCCGGGTTTGTATCCCTGCTGTGCCCATTATAAGGGGGTTCCCATCATCCCTGTACTGACTTTCTTGGTTTGTACCCCTGCTGTGCTCATTATGAGGGGTTCCCACTATCCCTGTGCTGTGCCGATTTCCTGGGTTTGTACCCCTGCTGTGCTCATTATGAGGGGTTCCCACCATCCCTGTGCTGTGTTCCCGGGTTTGTACCCCTGATGTGCTCATTATGAGGGGTTCCCACCATCCATGTACTGACTTCCTGGGTTTGTACCCCTGCTGTCTCATTATGAGGGGTTCCCACCATCCCTGCTGTGCTCATTATGAGGGGTTACCACCATTCCTGTGCTGTGCTGACTTTCTGGGTTTGTACCCCTGCTGTGCTCATTATGAGGGGTTCCCACCATCCCTGTGCTGAGTTGCCGGGTTTGTACCCCTGCTGTGCTCATTATGAGGGTTTCCACCATCCCTGTGCTGTGCTGACTTCCCGGGTTTGTACCCCTGCTGTGCTCATTATGAGGGGTTCCCACCATCCCTGTGCTGTGCAGACCTCCTGGGTTTGTATCCCTGATGTGCCCATTATGAGGGGTTCCCACCATCCCTGTGCTGTGCTGACTTCTCGGGTTTGTACCCCTGCTGTGCTCATTATGAAGGGTTCCCACCATCCCTGTGCTGTGCTCATGAGGGGTTCCCACCATTCCTGTGTTGTGCCCATTATGAAGGGTTCCCACCATTCCTGTGCTGTGCCCATTGAGGGGTTCCCACCATCCCTGTACTGACTTCTTTGGTTTGTACCCCTGCTGTGGTCATTATGAGGGGTTCCCACCATCCCTGTGCTGTGCCGATTTCCTGGGTTTGTACCCCTGCTGTGCTCATTATGAGGGGTTCCCACCATTCCTGTGCTGTGCTCATTATGAGGGGTTTCCACCATCCCTGTGCTGTGCTGAGTTTCCGGGTTTGTACCCCTGCTATGCTCATTGTGAGGGGTTCCCACCATCCCTGTGCTGTACTGACTTCTTGGGTTTGTACCCCTGCTGTGCTCATTGTGAGGGGTTTCCACCATCCCTGTGCTGTGCTGAGTTCCCGGGTTTGTACCCCTGCTGTGCTCATTATGAGGGGTTCCCACCATCCCTGTGCCGTTCTGATTTCCCGGGTTTGTATCCCTGCTGTGCCCATTATAAGGGGGTTCCCATCATCCCTGTACTGACTTTCTTGGTTTGTACCCCTGCTGTGCTCATTATGAGGGGTTCCCACTATCCCTGTGCTGTGCCGATTTCCTGGGTTTGTACCCCTGCTGTGCTCATTATGAGGGGTTCCCACCATCCCTGTGCTGTGTTCCCGGGTTTGTACCCCTGATGTGCTCATTATGAGGGGTTCCCACCATCCATGTACTGACTTCCTGGGTTTGTACCCCTGCTGTCTCATTATGAGGGGTTCCCACCATCCCTGCTGTGCTCATTATGAGGGGTTACCACCATTCCTGTGCTGTGCTGACTTTCTGGGTTTGTACCCCTGCTGTGCTCATTATGAGGGGTTCCCACCATCCCTGTGCTGAGTTGCCGGGTTTGTACCCCTGCTGTGCTCATTATGAGGGTTTCCACCATCCCTGTGCTGTGCTGACTTCCCGGGTTTGTACCCCTGCTGTGCTCATTATGAGGGGTTCCCACCATCCCTGTGCTGTGCAGACCTCCTGGGTTTGTATCCCTGATGTGCCCATTATGAGGGGTTCCCACCATCCCTGTGCTGTGCTGACTTCTCGGGTTTGTACCCCTGCTGTGCTCATTATGAAGGGTTCCCACCATCCCTGTGCTGTGCTCATGAGGGGTTCCCACCATTCCTGTGTTGTGCCCATTATGAAGGGTTCCCACCATTCCTGTGCTGTGCCCATTGAGGGGTTCCCACCATCCCTGTACTGACTTCTTTGGTTTGTACCCCTGCTGTGGTCATTATGAGGGGTTCCCACCATCCCTGTGCTGTGCCGATTTCCTGGGTTTGTACCCCTGCTGTGCTCATTATGAGGGTTAATTTTGTTTATTGAAAAATCTTACAAACAACAACTTATATACAATAAAACCCTAATAAATAAAACATATTTACAAAATAATTGAATATGACTATACAAAACAAAAAAAAAACACAAGAACATAATAAACGGTTCAAACCAAATTGCGCAAAACATAATCCCTACGGGAGAGTCGGACTAATGAACATCATCATGCATGGAGCCTTTTATATAACATGAGTGGAAACTGCTATTAGGGTAGTTGGGTGCGTTTCCTAGCCTGGCTCCTCCGTCTCCCTGGAGAACCAGCGCGCTTCGTTGCACCGTGGCACTCTTCATCCATAGAGGATGCTGAACTGAACAAGTCCCATTCATCATCACCATCTTCTTCTTCATCATCAGACAGGACCTTACATTTATTCGCCAAAGGCAATCTGCAACTCCTTTTTTCCCCCTCCTTTTGCCCCTCTTCCTTCTATCCTCCAACCACTCCATATCATCCCTGGACAACCCGGAGTCACCAGCCTCCCCACACCCTTCACCCCCCTCCCCCCCACACTCCCTTCCCTTATCTACCACCAGGCCAGCTTTTTCACCATCCTTAACAGGAACCCTGCAGCGTCGAGGAAGGGGGACTGGCACCGCACCCGATGCACCTGCCTCAGCACCTCTTGCTGCCTCTGCAATTTTTGAAGACACAGAAGGATTGACACATTCTGTGCAACTGACACCTTACCTACAGACTGGGGAGACACTGACACATTGGGTATTGGCATAGACTGGGGCACCTCAGACTGGGAAGATACGGCCACACTAGGTAAACGTACAGACTGGGGAGACACGGGCACATTGGGTGTTGGCACAGACTGGGGAGACATGGACACATTGGGTGTTGGCACAGACTCAGATGGACTCACAGGCCCTCCAGCTGCTGAGCTCTGAGCATCCTCCATGTCCAGGCGGAAGAACTCTCTCATGAGCTCAGGCTTGTTGTGCATTGCCTCAGCACACTGACTGTACGGATGTCCCACCGCATTGCACAAATTACACCTTATGAGGTTACAATCCTTGGTCAGATGTCCTCTACCCTGACACAGAGAGCACTTCATCACTGGACAGGAGGACGCAAGGTGACCTTTGTCTCCACACTTGTTGCACAGCTTTGGCTGGCCTGGATAAAAGATGGTCATTCTGTCCCTCTCCAGGAAAGCAGAGGATGGCAGATGCTGGACGACATTATGAATGATCTTTAGTTTTAGCTGTACAGACCATCCCCCCGTCCATATTCCCCGGTCATCCAGAATCTTTTTTAGGGGGCTCAAGACATCTCCATACCTCCTCAGCCATACACATAAGTCCCCCTGGGGTATGGACTCATTACGGACAAGAATTGTCACCATTTTAATGAGTGGCTGGCGGGAGACCAGCTTGGGCATGAGCCCTTTCCAGTCCGGCAGGCCCCTACACACGTGCTCATACTTCTCCCAAAATATGTCCAAAGACTCCGGACGGAGAAAGGACAAATGATATTCATAGGAGCCCGCCGGACTGATCAGGGCGAAGATATCCGCAGGTGTAAACCCCATCTGCAGGATTTTATCCACCACCGCCCTCCTATGTGGGGGGATTCCACCGCCTTCCCACCTCAGCTGCACAACATTCCTCCTTTTGAACATGGAGGGAGGCAAAACATTCCCATGCTCCCTCCCCGCTTGTTCCCCCTTCCCAGATCCTGCAGCAGCAACACCAGCATAGGATTTTCTAACATCCCCAGTATTTCCAGTCCTGTCCTTAGGCACAGTCACATCTGCTGGCAAAGAGTCAGATTCAGCTGGGATAGCAGAGGCAGGACCCACCCCCTCCCCCTGCTCTGTACACACAGCTCCAGTCCCGTCCACAGCACAATCCTGGGGAGTTGTGGCACTACTGCACCCAGCATCTCCTCCATCATTCACAGCCGCTGTTCCTGGTCCAGGCAAAGTCTCTGTATTGTCCATGGACCTCTCTGCAGACTGATGCTGACAGTTATTAGCAGATGCATTGTCATTAAAGTTCACACCATCCTGCACACACACTGTACCTGAAACTTGCTGTGTTGTCACCACAGCGATGTCATGGCTGATGGTGGGGTGAGATTCCTTCCCAGCTGCTGCAGACTTGGTGGATCTTGCTTTGGGCACAGGTTTGTCCTCCACAGGGCCAGGAACGGTGTCCATCTTGTCATCACCATCCGGGGAAGCCGCATCAGGAGGGGATTCCAGCTTGGTGATGAACTCCAGCATGGCAGAACCTCCTGAGATCCTCCACATTGCTGGGGTGGAAAGGGGACAGAGGCCTCCGCCATTGAGGGCTCAGCGGATGTCTGAGGTGTTGAACTGATGGGCTCATCCTCCGGGCCCACCGTCTCACTCACTGCTGAGTCTGTCTGTATCTCCTCGCCGGTCACCTCACCCTCCACGCAGGAAGCGGCTCCCTTTCTCATGCGATTAAATCGCTCATTTTTATATTTCTCTTCAAGTATTCCGCTGTTTTCCTTCAGAGAATACAGCAGATCCTTCTGCTTCCTCACAGCCTGCTCCAGGTCCTTCAACTCAGGCCTCAGAGCCGCTCTTTTCTTGCTGTACGTTTTTGCACAAATCTGCTTTTTCTTTCTAAATTCAGCCATCAAGACCATCAACTTCTCCTCCTCCTTCTCAATCTTCTTCAGCTTGCTGACAGTCCTCTGTCTAAAGGCAGACAGGGACTCATCTCTCCTCTGACTAGGCCCAGAATCTTCCACAGGCTTATCCAGGGGGGCCCCGCCCGGCTCTTCCCCAGGATCCAGCATCCCTCCTGGGGAAGAGAAGTCACTCCAGCCCCTGGTCTCTGGAGCACAGGAGCAAAGGAATCAGCAACCACACCCTTCACTGACAAGGAGTGGAATGGCAGTTTCCCACCATCCCTGTGCTGTGCTGAGTTCCCGGGTTAGTACCCATGTTTTGCTCATTATGAGGGGTTCCCACCATCCCTGTACTGACTTCCTGGGTTTGTACCCCTGCTGTGCTCATTATGAGGGGTTCCCACCATCCCTGTGCTGTGCTTATTATGAGGGGTTCCCACCATCCCTGTGCTGTGCCGATTTCCTGGGTTTGTACTAGGGTTGTCCCGATACCGATACCAGTATCAGTATCGGGACCGATACTGAGCATTTGCGGGAGTACGTGCAGCAGCCTAATGAGAGTGGGAACAGCAGTATGGGCTGCCCCCCTCCTCCCCCCTCTGCCTAAGCTCAGAGCCTTACATCCACATGTCACTCAGCCACAGACAGAGCGGCTGTACTCCATTCGGGCTGCTCTGTCTGTCAGTGGCTGAGTGACATGCCCAGCTGGGAGATCTCTCTGTAATTGCAGGTGTCCAGGAGCCCAGCCAAACGTGAGAGCCTTGATATGTCTGCTTCAGTATCTCCAGGGAGTAGGGGGGCAGCAGGTGAGATTACACCATGCCTGCAGTTCTGCTTCCTCCCACCTGATGCACTAACTCCTCCCATTGTCATCTCCTATCTTCAAAATAACGCGAGATTTCGGCAATAGGCTATTTGCAAGGACTACTGGGAAACATGATGCCTATCCCAGAAACCCTTGCGAATAGCCTTGTGACTTAATAGCCTAGGCTAATAAGGAGGAGGGAGGAATGAAGGACTACAAAATAAAGGTATTTACAAGCAACAAAATAAATAAAAATTGTCCATTCTGAACACTATGAGATTAGGGCATGCAGCACAGACAAACATAAAAAAATGGGTGGAACTCCACTTTAATGTTGAATAATGCCCCGGCTGTGGGACCATATACGTACCTCCCAAAGCCTGGTCGAAAAACTGAGAGAGGACTTACTCCTATCTGCCTTGTTGCTAAGATGATCCCTACTGTTACTACTTGCCTCCAGTATTGCAGGAACAAGCTCTTTCTGATTCAAACCCCTGCACATGCATGGTTTGATGTCTCTGTTGTAGCAGAGCTGAGCTTACAGCTACTGAGACAGGGAAGAGGAGGCGCGCAGGGATTTGAATCTGAGAGAGCTTGTTTGAGAGCCTTTTGGCCAGGCTTCTGGTGGTGTGTAAATGGCCTACAGCTACAGCAGGGGCATTAGTCAACTTGAATCAAGTCTGCAAAGTTTTTCATCTACATATATAAGCAGTTTTCTCTTCTTGCATATAAAAGGAGTTTTCTCTTGTGTCCATGAACGGACACACCTTCCTTATACTCTTGACTGTAGGCAGAGTCCTCTCCTAATAGACAGAACATAACCCTACAGTCAAGAGTATAAGAAAGACGTGTCCTTCCATGGAATTCAGAGAAATGGATTTTACGGTGAGTACAAAAATCCTATTTTTTGCAAAGTTAAACCAACTCTTTTTAAGTAAAGAGAAAATGAAAAGGTAACAGATTGAAGTAAGGTAACAAGATAATAACTAAGGCTAAACAGAATACAAGAAGTTGTTAAATCGTCCAGTGTGGAGATAACTGAAGTATTTCTACCTTCCAGGGGCATCAGCCCGGTATGGCATGTGTATAGTTACATTGGTCCAAGCTGGACCAATGTAATTGTAAAAACCTGGAATTCATATTTAAAAATGTTATTTACCTCACTTAAAAAAAAATCCTAGTAAATCAAGCTTTGCAGAAAACACACATAAACCTGTAAAGCTCACACATTGTTTATTATATATATATATATATATATATATATATATATATATATATATTTTTTTAAAGGTTACTTTCATGCATTCAAAAGCACATCTTCCTTAGGGTTAAATAGTCGTGTATATAAAATCTTCTACTGCAACTGTATTGCATAAAAATATGAACATGAAAATGCTTGTGTTGCTCATTTTAATATTAGCGAACAAAACATCAATTTTTTTGCTATTGTCCTTAGGTTATGTACCCTTTCTGCTCTGTTGAAGTTTTTTAAACCAATTCTTTTATTTTTAAGCTCTAATTGTATAGTGCCTCAGGGCTCACTAGCAGTTTCCATGTCAATTGCCCTCAATGTACATTGCTTGCGAAAGTATTCTGCCCCCTTGAACTTTGCGAACTTTTGCCACATTTCAGGCTTCAAACATAAAGATATAAAACTGTAATTGTTTGTGAAGAATCAACAACAAGTGGGACACAATCATGAAGTGGAACAAAATTAATTGGATATTTCAAACTTTTTTAACAAATAAAAAACTGAAAAATTGGGCGTGCAAAATTATTCAGCCCCTTTACTTTCAGTGCAGCAAACTCTCTCCATAAGTTCAGTGAGGATCTCTGAATGATCCAATGTTGACCTAAATGACTAATGATGATAAATAGAATCCACCTGTGTGTAATCAAAACTCTGTATACAGTAAATGCACCTGCACTGTGATAGTTCCAGATGTCTGTTTAAAGCGCAGAGAGCATCATGAAGAACAAGGAACACACCAGACAGGTCTGAGATACTGTTGTGGAGAAGTTTAAAGCCAGATTTGGATACAAAAAGATTTCCCAAGCTTTAAACATCCCAAGGAGCACTGTGCAAGCGATAATATTGAAATGAAAGGAGTATCAGACCACTGCAAATCTATGAAGTCCTGGCGGTCCCTCTAAACTTTCAGCTCATACAAGGAGAAGACTGATCAGAGATGCAGCCAAGAGGACCATGATCACTCTGGATGAACTGCAGAGATCTACAGCTGAGGTGGGAGACTCTGTCCATAGGACAACAATCAGTCGTATACTGCATAAATCTGGCCTTTATGGAAGAGTGGCAAGAAGAAAGCCATTTCTTAAAGATATCCATAAAAAGTGTTTAAAGTTTGCCACAAGCCACCTAGGAGACACACCAAACATGGTTAACATTGATGGGGAGATGGATGGAGCCAAATACAGGACCATTCTGGAAGAAAACCTGATGGAGTCTGCAAAAGACCTGAGACTGGGACGGAGATTTGTCTTCCAACAAGACAATGATACAAAACATAAAGCAAAATCTACAATGGAATGGTTCACAAATAAACATATCCAGGTGTTAGAATGGCCAGGTCAAAGTCCAGACCTGAATCCAATCGAGAATTTGTGGAAAGAACTGAAAACTGCTGTTCACAAACGCTCTCCATTCAATCTCACTGAGATCGAGCTGTTTTGCAAGAATGAAAGGGCAAAAATGTCAGGCCGCGTACACATGACCGGTTTCCTCGGCAGAATTCAGCAAGAAACTCAATGGGAGACGTATTCTGCCGAGAAAAACGGTCATGTGTACACTTTTCGCCGAGAAACCCGTTGAGGAACTCGTCAAGCCAAAAAGAGAGCATGTTCTCTATTTCCTCGACGGGCAATGGGAAAATTTGGCTCGACAAGTTTTTTGACTGCTGAACAAGGAACTCGACGGGGAAAACGATGTGTTTCGCCCAACAAGTTTCTCGGTCGGGTGTACGTGGCCTCAGTCCCTCGATGTGCAAAACTGATAGAGACATACCCCAAGCGACTTACAGCTGTAATCGCAGCAAAAGGTGGCGCTACAAAGTATTAACTTAAGGGGGCTGAATAATTTTGCACGCCTAATTTTTCAGTTTATTTGTTAGAAAAGTTTGAAATATCCAATGAATTTCGTTCCACTTCATGATTGTGTCCCACTTGTTGTTGATTCTTCACAAAAAATTACAGTTTTATATCTTTATGTTTGAAGCCTGAAATGTGGCAAAATGTCGCAAAGTTCAAGGGTGTCGAATACTTTCGCAAGGCACTGTAAATCTTGGGAACCGCACCTGGACCCCCACATAAGCAGCGCCAGTTTGTAAAATTTGCTTTGGAAACTGTGTGTTCAGCACTCACCCTGGCGTGTAATTTAACAAATATAGTTTCACTCGGGGTGCTTTACAAGTCCAGGACCATGGGCAATTCCCATAGCACCCAGATCCTGAAACCCCTTTGGGGGTATACTTACTGCGACGGGTGATGTTTGGTCCCCTTTGAGAACCAAGTTTAACAAACTGTGTCTTTTTTTATTTAATTATATCAAATCATTATGTGAGCTAAACTTGTATCAGTCTTATAAAATAAACACAGCACAACACACTTTTCAAATCATTCTGAATATTGTGAATCAATGATGATTGAATATAGTAAATCATAGTCAAATTATAGCCCTAACAAAGATCTGTGTAACAACTGTGCAAGAGTGCAACTAAGTAATTTGGATATTGAATTGGATTACTCCTTTGCTTAACAGTGCAGAGGGAAAGTTATTACCGATCAGCATGATGTGTGTCTACACCACATCTATCATACAGAGTTAATATATAATTGTTCCTCTCCCAGAATAGGGTTCGGGCTGTAGCTGATGTGCGTGTGGGCATATTAAGGTGTATAAAAACCAGGCTCAACTGTTACACTGGTAATAACAGACCATACTTACTTTGCCATAGATACAAAGAAACAAGGCACGTATATAGCACCAAGCAGCCTTACCCACACCTTTTTGAGAGGATCAATGGAGCCCTCACCAGATTGCCTAAATGGGCTGTCAGTCAGTCATTTATTCCAAAATGGGTAGCCTCCAAACTGATCCCCAGTAGCAGCCTTACCCACACCTTTTTGAGAGGATTAATGGAGCTCTCACCAGTTTGCCTAGATGGGCTGTCAGTCAGTCATTTACTCCAAAATGGGTAGCCTCCAAACTGATCCCCAGTACACATTCTAGAATCATTTCTGTAGATGCATCTGACTTTGACTTTGAGATGATTGCGACTTGTACTTTGACCAATCAAAAACAATTTCTTTGGCTCTGGTATGGAAGAATCCTCATGACAAATTTATAAAAAACAAACGAAGGCCAGGTCTGTGATGTCACAAGGGGGGGGGGTCAAGGTGATGTCTGTTGTTTTATGCGGGTCAGCGGCGAAGGAACCAAAGACGAAAGACATTGGTGGAGGAACCGGAGAAAGAAGACATCGGTGGAGAAAGTAAACATTGTGATTCACGTTGGAGCGACAAGGGGAGACATTCTTCATTATTAATAATGGACTTCTCAAAAACGTGGGAACGAGGTTCTTTGGAGCACCCCCTGCCCCAAAGCACCCACATTTAAAAAAAATTGGTGTGGGGTTCCCCTTCAAGATTCTCAGAGCACAAGTTGCATGCCACAAGTCAGATCAGTAAAGATAATGATCCGACGTACATTCAAATGGGCTGAAATCGTGCCCAAGCCAGACCAAAGTAGTGCACAGAGCATTTTCAAAGTCGGACCAGTTAAGATGGCTCTCATAGGGAACTATTGATTTTGACATGTTGTGCGACTTGTACTCTGGAAGTCAGAGCGCATGTAGGACCAGTGTGAACCGGCCCTAAAACCTGGAAGGTGATTGGTTTCTATGCACATTTGCACCAGATTTTGAATGCTTCAGTTTTAGTAAATCTCCCCCACTGTGTTTTTTTGCTCTGTAAATGTTTCTACTACATTTGTAGAAGGTAACGTACCTTTTTAAATTTAGCAGGTTTCTTCCCACACCATTGCAGCTTGGGTGATGACAGAATTGCAAACACCTACAAGCTGACACAGTTCTGCTGAAAATGCAAGAAGCTTGTCTGCTTCTCTGTACCTGGTTCTCCAGAGACAGACACAGCACATCAGTCAGTGCCTAGGTTATAGTGGCTCCTTTCCTGGGCATGCAAATACCCTCTCAATCTGCATCCATTTTGTGAGTATCCTACAGGGGATCCCCTCATTCCAAAATGGTAGAGACCAGATGCAGACTAACACTCCCCAGGAACAGCAGTGTGGATGGGATTCAGAATACACTGATCAGTGTTGCAGGCTTATTTCCTGCTGTGTTGATCAAGTAGGGAAAATCCAACAGGGAAGTTGTACAGACGTCAAATGGTACCTTATGGAAAACAATTTACTGTCCATGATACTCCTTTTTTTTATTTGCACCAACATTATTCATATTTTCAGGCCAAGCTCAGCCGCCTGACGAGTCACGTCCCATTCTATGCAATAGAACCGTTCTAATAGGAGCGCAAGTCGCTCCGACTTAGAAAAAGGTTCTTGTACGACTTCTGGGGCGGCTCGGGGCAATTTGCATTGACTTTTATACAGAAGTAATTTTGCTTATCGCCTCTGAAGTCGTCTTCACGACTTGCAGAGTCGCCCCCGAAGTCGTGCCGCTGCAGTGTGAACGAGCTCTACAGGGTGTACTTCCTTCTTCTTCAAAAAAAATATTTTCTAAGTCCCTGACCAACAGATTTATGACCACGCTCACTTCTGTGACTCCCCCCATTCCAAAGCTCTTTCCCTGCCTTATCGCACTAACTATACAATTTTAATTAGCATTGCTGTGTATGTTTTTGTGTGTTAGGGCTGCAACTAATGATTATTTTTTTTTTTTTTTTTTTTTTAAGTGTATTTTTGTGCGTGAACTCGAGAGAGAGGAGCCGGACTGCAGGAGTTGGGAGTAGGCAGACCCTCCCCCCGGAGGCATTCGCCATCCTTCTCCATGCCCCTGGTGGCAATGGCGGGTGTGAAGGGGGGCCTCCCACTCACCCCGCCCTACCTGCTCCTCTTGGGAGCCCAACTGGGGCCCAACGGGACCCCAATGGGGCAGAGGGACTCCCCCTATGAGGGAGTGAGGGGGCCTAGCCCACCCAGCCAGCCCCGTAGGTCCTTCGCCTCTCTTTATTTTAAGAGACCGCATGGCCAAAGTGCGTGTGTTTTTTAAACCAATTTCGTGTGCGTGCAAGTGTGGTGGTTTTTGGGGGGGGGGGGTGGGCGTACTAAGCACAGGCGTACCTTGCATAGCACACCCACCGGGAGGCGGGCTGAGACCACCAAACTCAATTCACATGTACCCGAGACCGGGATCCGAACCCTTGGCTGCAGAGGTGAATGGCTTATCAACGCAGTGCCAATCACGTTGAGCCACCACAGCTCCCACTAATGATTATTTTCATAATAAATTAGTTGGGTGATTATTCTTTTAATTATTTAGATACAAATAAAAAAATAAAAAAGTGTGCTGTATAATTTAGTTAACATGAAAAGTTTAAAAATAGACAATTTATTCTTGAATATCTATATATGTATATGCAGCGGCAAATATAAACCGGCTATATGGTTGGGGAACAAAATATTGAATCCACTCCAAAATAATAAACAAAGGATACAGTATATATAGATGGATACAGAGGATGTAAAAAGTCTACACACCATGTTAAAATGTCAGGTTTCTGTGATGTAAAAAAAATTAGACAAAGATAAATGATTTCAGAACTATTTCCACCTTTAACCACTTGAGGCCCGCGCTACCGTCGGATGACGGCAACAGCGCGGGCCTCAATATCCAACATGCCGTCATTTGACGGCATGTCTTTCTGGCGTTCCCAGCGCGCGCTGTACAGCGCGCTGCGGGGAAGCCCTGTGTTGTCCGTGTCCCTTGGACACAGCCAATCACAGATCGCGGCAAACGGCCAATCAGAGCGGCCGTTTGCAATGCGATCTGTGGGCGAATGAGAGATGATCTCTCATAGATCATCTCTCATTGCCGGCTCACACAGAGACAATGTCCTGTCTCTGGAAGGGAGGAGCCCGATCTGTGTTCCTTCCTACATAGGGACACAGATCGGTCACCCCCCCTCCCCCTACAGTTAGAACACACCTAGCATACACATTTAACCCCTTCCTCACCCCCTAGTGTTAACCCCTTCAATGCCAGTCACATTTATACTGTAATTAGTGCATATTTATAGCACTGATCGCAGTATAAATGTGAATGGCGCCAAAAATGTGTCAAAAGTGTCCGATGTGTCCGCCATAACGTCGCAGTAACAATAAAAATCGCAGATCGCCGCCATTTCTAGTAAAAAAAAAAATAATAAAAAATAATAATTCTCTCCCCTATTTTGTAAGCGCTATAACTTTTGCGCAAACCAGTCGCTTATTGCGATTTTTTTTTTTTTTTACCAAAAATATGTAGAAGAATACGTATCGCCCTAAACTGAGAAAAAAAAATGTGTTTTTTTTTTTAATTGGGATATTTATTATAGCAACAAGTAAAAAATATTGTATTTTTCTTCAAAATTGGCGCACTTTTTTGTTTATAGTGCAAAAAATAAAAATCGCACAGGCGATCAAATACCACCAAAAGAAAGCTCTACTTGTGGGGAAAAAAGGACGTAAATTTTGTTTGGGAGCCACGTCGCACGACCGCGCAATTGTCAGTTAAAGCGACGCAGTGCCGGAAGCTGAAATTTCACCTGGGCAGGAGGGGGGTGTAAGTGCCCAGTAAGCAAGTGGTTAATGTGACCTTTACTGTACTCAATTGGACAACAAACTGAAATATTTAGATGGAGGGAAGTAAAACATAAATAATAAATATGGTCGCATAAGTGTGCACAGCCTTAACCACTTCAATACAGGGCATTTTCACCCCCTTCCTGTCCAATTTTTAGTTTTCAGTGCTGTTGCACTTTGAATGACAATTGTGCGGTCATGCAACACTGTACCCACAATTAGAGCTTTTGTTTGGTGGTATTTGATCACCTCTGCGGTTTTTATTTTTTGCGGTATAAACAAAAGAATAGTAACAATTTTGAAAAAACACAATGGGGCAGATTCCCAAAACAATTACGCCTGTCTAACTGGGGTTAGACAGGAGTAATTTCAAATTTCGCGCGGCGTATCACTAGTTTGAATCCTCAAACCATGATACGCCGGCTTCGGGCTTCGATCCGAGAGGCTTACGTCTTCGTAAGCCTTCGGATCTACGCTGCCATCTATTTGCGGCCGCTGGGAGGAGTTCGCGTCGTTTTGGTGCGTCGGGATATGCAAATGTGTTTTTACGGGGATTCACGAACATACGAGCGGGCGTCGCAATCGTTTTCGTCTATTTTTTTATACGTAATGTTAGAGCAGCTTTTTGCTGCTCTAACTTTACGTAGCCCATGTTAAGTATGGCCGTCGTTCCCGCTTCGAATTTATTTAAAATTTTATTTTGTTTACGTAACTCGTCGGGACGTGGATCGCCCGTAAAGTACGCTACATAAACAACGAATGACGTCACGACGTGATTTCGCGCAATGCACGGCGGGAAATTTGCGAAGGGAGCATGCGCAGATCGATCGCCGCGGGAACGCGCCTAATTTAAATGTTTCACGCCCCCTACTCGCGCAGATGGATTGCGACGGGAGAAATGCACTACGCCGCCGTCGTTTACCGTAGAAAATCTACCTGAATTCCACGTAGAGCAAGGTAAAAAACGGCGGCGTAGTGTATTTCTGATACGCTACGATAATCCATTTCTCTGTGAATCTGCCCCAATATTTTTTACTTAATTTAATAAATATTACAATTATTCTTTTTATTATTTTTTTTTCCTCAGTTTAGGCCGATATGTATTCTTCTATATGTTTTTTGGTAAAAACAATCGCAATAAGCATATATTGATTGGTTCGCGCAAAAGTTATAGCGTCTACAAAATAGTGGATGGATTTATTGCATTTTTATATATATTTTTTTTAGTTTACTAGTAATGACGGTGATCTGCGATTTTTTTATTTTGACACATTTTTGGGACCATTCACATTTATACAGCGATTAGTGCTATAAAACTGCACTGATTACTGTGTAAATGTGACTGGCAAGGAAGGGGTTAACACTAGGGGACGATCAAGGGGTTAAATATGTTACCTAAGGAGTGATTCTAACTGTAGGGCACGGGGACTCACAAGGGGAGGAGACCGATCTGTGTTCCTCTGTACTGGGAACACACATTGGTCTCCTCACATCTGACAGGACCTGGATCTGTGTGTTTACACACACAGATCCTCGGTCCTGCCACGATCACGGGGAATCGCGGGTGCCCGGTGGACATTGCGGCCACTGGGCGCGCGCATTGGGTCCCGAGTGATGCGGTGGGCGTGCGCGCCCCCTAGACGACCGAGAAGCCCAGGATGTCCACCCAGGATGGGAGATCCCTCCTGTGGACTTCATATGTCTATGGGCGGGTATTGAAGTGGTTAAACTAATACTTTGTTGAAGTACCTTTTGATTTTGTTAGAGTGCAGTCTTTTAGGGTATAAGTATGTCAGCATGGTTCATCTTGACTATTCTTTGCAAAAACACTCCAAATCTGCTAGTATGAGAGGGAATCCTCTGTGCACAGCCCTCTTCAGATCACCCCACAGATTTCCAATCAGATTCAGGTCTGGGCTCTGGCTTGGCCACTCGCCAACTCGCACAATTTCAGTCTGACTTCGGGAGTGATTTCAGAGACATCTGTGCGGGTTCAGATCTCTGCTGAAATCGCCCCCGAAGTCGCCAAAAGTAGTGCAGGAAGTCGGCATTTCACCAATACGGAGGGTGCAATTGCTGGCGGTAGGTGGCGATTTGACATGTCAAATTGCATGTCAAATTGGCCTGATGTGAACTGGGGCTTAAAGAGGAAGTAAACCCTGATGGGTTTTGCTTTCTCTTGATTTCCCTGCAAAGGTAAAGCATAATGGGGTACTATGCATTGCATATTAGCCCATTATGTGTCACTTACCTGAAAACGAAGCCTGCAATGTCACCACTGGCTGATGACAGCCGCTAGGACAATAATAGCTCGAAATTGGCAAAAAGCCTTACAATAATGGAATGGATCTGCGAGATGAACAAATGCAAATGATTAATTTTGAGGAAAGTTTAAATACGGTAATCAATATTGAAAAGCATGGCAGCAATGGGAACAGTTTTAGACTTTGGCAATTTTTACACAATATCTGAAAAATGGGACCGTATTTCCCCCCTTCCCCTTTTGGAGTTGTTTAAAATTTCTAGGAATGATTGGAGAGTAGAGGAAGGAATGAAATTAATTAAATGTAAATGTTGTAAGAATTTCTGACAAATAGAATTGTCAGAAATTAAAAAAAGTAAGTAAAAAAAGTAGAAATTATTATGGGATTCCTTGTTGAAGAAATAGTATGATATCCAATTTTATAATATTTTATAAAGTGTGTGGGTGTGTATGTATGTGTATATATATATATATATATGTGTGTGTGTGTGTATTTGTATAAATGTTTTAAAATTAATAAAGAGATTAAAGACAAAGCTTTCACTTGTCTATGGCGATGCTGACATTGGAGTATATCTCTTTGTATTGCTAGACTAAGGCCCCTTTCACACTGGTGCGGGAGGTGGTATAGCGCCGCTAAAAATAGCGCCGCTATACCGTCAGGATTGCCGCGAGATTTGGCCGCTAGTGGTGTGCGGTATTAACCCCTGCTAGCAGCCAATAAAAGGGTTAATACTGCAGTTTCCCATAGTTTTAAATGGGAAGGAACAGTGAAGGAGTGGTATACATACCGCTCCAAAGATGCTGCTTGCAGGAGATTTTTTTCTCTCCTGCCAGCGCATTGCCTTCGGGCTTTCACATTGAGAAGGCTGGGCTGGAGTTTTTCAGGCGTTATTTAGGCACCTGAAAAACTACCTCAGTGTGAAAGGGGTCTTAGGCTGCTTTCAATCAATAAATGCATGCAATGCTTGATCTAGACTAATTTTACATGCATTTTACAAGCACTGTGAAATACCTCATTGAGATGACAAGTGGAAAATGTCAGAGGACCAAAAATGCATTGATTATACATTTGGCTCAGCAATAGCTACTATTAATTTTAACTTTTACAAATTTGCTTTTGTATCCCCTTTTAACAACTTTGTAAGATCAAATATATTTTGTTTACAGCTGATTTTGGAGTATCTGCTCAGATTACAGCCACCATAGCTAAACGGAAATCTTTTATTGGAACTCCATACTGGTAAGTCTTTTCTTTTCCGGAAGTTATCTTTAATGGCTCAGTCTTATGCAAAAAAATAAAAAAAATGTTATGGGCTGGTTGATTTAAAGGGTATGTTTACCTTTTAGAAAACAATATATATATATATATATATATATATATATATATATATATATATATATATAGTACAGAACAAAAGTTTGGACACACCTTCTCATTCAAAGAGTTTTCTTTATTTTCATGACTACAAAAATTGTAGAGTCACACTGAAGGCATCAAAACTATGAATTACAGTAACGCATGTGGAATTATATACATAACAAAAAAGTGTGAAACAACTGAAAATATATGTCATATTCTAGGTTCTTCAAAGTAGCCACCTTTTTCAGCAGACACATCTCTAGAACAACTGATAAGAGGAGACTGTGTGAATCAGGCCTTCATTGTAGAAGATCTGCTAGGAAACCACTGCTAAAGAAAGGCAACAAGCAGAAGAGACTTTTTTGGACTAAGGAACACAAGGAATTGACATTACACCAGTGAAAATCTGTGCTTTGGTCTGATGAGTCCAAATTTGAGATCTTTGGTTCCAACCACCGTGTCTTTGTGCGACGCAGAAAAGGTGAACGGATGGACTCTACATGCCTGGTTCCCACCGTGAAGCATGGATGAGGAGGTGTGATGGTGTGGGGGGAGCTTTGCTGGTGACACTGTTGGGGATTTATTCAAAATTGAAGGCATACTGAACCAGCATCTTGCAGCGGCATGCTATTCTATCCGGTTTGCGTTTAGTTGGACCATCATTTATTTTTCAACAGGACAATGACCCCAAATGCACCTCCAGTCTGTGTAAGGGCTATTTGACCAAGAACGAGAGTGATGGGGTGCTGCGCCCGATGACCTGGCCTCCACAGACACCGGACCTGAACCCAATCAAGATGGTGTGGGGTGAGCTGGACTGCAGAGTGAAGGCAAAAGGGCCAAGAAGTGCTAAGCATCTCTGGGAACTCCTTCAAGACTGTTGGAAGACCATTTCAGATGACTACCTCTTGAAGCTCATCAAGAGAATGCCAAGAGTGTGCAAAGCAGTAATCAAAGCAAAAGGTGGCTACTTTGAAGAACCTAGAATATGACATATTTTCAGTTGTTTCACACTTTTTTGTTATGTATATAATTCCACATGTGTTAATTCATAGTTTTGATGCCTTCAGTGTGAATCTACAATTTTCATAGTCATGAAAATAAAGAAAACTCTTTGAATGAGAAGGTGTGTCCAAACTTTTTGTCTGTACTGTATATACATTCACATAATTTTGCTTGTGAAACATTTGAATTTACTGTTTTTTTCACAGGATTTTGCAAAGCATTGTAACTGTAGATGCCAGAAAGTTATTATAGTAAAGGACAGGACTTTCCTATATATTGTCTCCAGTTCTTGGTTTTTAATACCACTATCTACAGTATGCAGCACATGTTGCTGTTATGCAGAGGATTTTGGAGTTTTTCACTTTATTATGTTAAAACTTGTCAACTTGATTGTAACATTGCTCGATGCAAGCATTCTTCCTAAGTAACTGTATAAACTCCTCCAGATGATGCTTTTCCACCAAAAACACACAGTACATTGTTGTACTTCTGCATCCATCTTCTATAGAAACACAGCCACAGGTCAGCGCTTGGGCTATAGTGGCTTTTATATCCAGACATGCAATACCCCATCCAATCTGACCTCCATTCCATGACTCCCCCACTAGGGATCCCCTCTCTTGGCAATGGTGGATCACAAGTGCAAGGGAATAACAGGCCAAATAACATGTGTGCTTCCTCTACAGGAAACTCGAATCACTGCTCAGAATGATGGCTGTTTCCTTGTTCTGGAACAATGTCCTATTTTAACACCGCTCACCTCATCTGACTATATGCAGCCTGTTTGGCAAAAGTAGATTTCTCCAGTCATCTTCCAGGATGGCACACCTGAGATGATGGTCACCACCTGACAGGAAACACAATCAACAACAGAGTTTAAAAGGCCCCACCCTTCCCTCTGTCCCTCAGTTATTGTTTGTGTTTCCCAACGGATGGCAGCAAAACAGTTTATTTATTTTTTTAAGCAAAGAGACTAAGGTCTGGGACCAAGGTCTTTCCCCCCTGGATTTCTGACCTGAAAGCAGTCAGTGGGGAATGCAGGCTCAGATTCAGGCTTCGGCTTGCTTTCAGGGGGGTTTTCCCTTATGCATATTCTCAGGGAGAAGTGTGGCTGGGCTACAGGAAAAAAAATCCCTGAGAATCCTGGCTGCAGTAGACTCGGTGAGGGTGTCAATGCTTGCCAGGGACCATTTATCCCACTCTTCTTCCTACCTGAAGGTGGCTGATGGTTAGGAGGAGCCGCCCGGACGTCCCCTCTGGCTGGGAAAGCAGGTTCTGTGCTGCTGGTGGTTCAGAACAGAACTAGACACAGAAGATCTTCACCGGAGCTGTGGTGCGGGCTCCGGCGTCCCCAGGGAGCTACTGCGCATGTCCGGAAGCATGGGAGCGGCGCAGCCGGATGAAGTCACATCCGCGCGCTCGGGCTATGCCAAAATGGCAACAAGCGCCATTTTCACATGCTTCAGAGTGGCAAACGGAGCGGGGTCCATGGTCCCGTACTCCCACCCAGCCTGCGGATCGGTGTATACGGCGGGACTGCCCAGAGGCAGTATGGAGAAGGAGGATGGACCAAATCCAGCAACACAAGTCGCCACGGGGGGTGAGTGACTTGGCTGACTGGGGAAAGATGTTTTTGGGGTGGCCCGTTTTACACTCTCCTCCAAGGATAGCCCATGGCTAACAGGGTACTTATTTGTTGTCTATTTTCAGAGACCGATTGCCCTGCCCAGGAGACCACCAGCAGGTCTAAGGGAAAATCCTCTGGCAAATCAAAGCGCTGTGGAAACTGTGGGGAGAAACTCCCACAGGATCATACTAAACCCTTCTGTTACAAATGCATTTACAATGGCAGGCAGGGAGAAAGCGCAAGCCATGAAAGAGTGCAGAGCCTTACAGACTGAAATGCTCACTACTCTCCAATCTTTTAAAGCCGCAGTAGCAAATAGAGAAGCTCCCGTAGGTACAGAGGATTCCTCATCCTTGGTAGAGACCCAAACTAGTATCAGGGAAGGATCTCAAAGACCATCCCTAACCTATTGTGACATAGAGTTAGAGTCCTCAGATCAGAGTTCTCAGGAAGAAGGGGAGGATTCGCATCAGAGTAGCCCACAGGATATTAGACCTAGCGGACAGCTTTTTTCTGCGGAGGATATGGAAGATCTTCTCAGAGCGATCTATGCCTCTGAGGACATCCAGCTTCCTGCCATGCAGGTCTCAGTTCAAGACAGATTGTACAGGGGGCTCGGTAAAGCCTAAACCAAATCCTTTCCTGTACACCAATCTCTTAGGCCTCGTACACACGATCGGACATATCCGATGAAAACGGTCCGCGGACCATTTCCATCGGATATGTCCGATCGGGAGTTTGATCCGATGGCGTGTACACACCATCGGATCAAATTCCCCGCCGCCGGACGGCGCGGTGACGTGGCGGTGACGCGGCGGTGATGTTGACGCCGCCGCGTCATCGCCACGTCACCGCACCAGGAAGTAAAACACTTCCGCGCATGCGCCGAATCCATTCGGCGGCGGCGCGGCGGCGGTGGGGGAACGACATGTCTGCTGGTAAGTGTACTAACCAGCAGACATGTCGGGCGGACAGATTCCCACCGGATAGATTTCAAAGCATGCTTTGAAATCTGTCGGGTGGAGAAATCTGTCCGCTAGCCCATACACACGAGCGGAGATGTCTGCTGAAACGGTCCATCGGACCGTTTTCAGCGGACATATCCCCTCGTGTGTACGAGGCCTTAAAGATATTATTTTAAGGGAATGGAAGGAACCTGAGCTCAGGGTCTTAAGACTAAAAACCTGGAAATGTAGGTGCCCCTTCAAGCCCGAGGAAGAGGACACATTCTTCAAAATTCCGCGTTTGGATGCCTCTTTGGCCCAGGTTTCCAAACACTCGGATTTATCATTTGAAGATTCCGGCAACATTTGGCATCCGATGGATAGAAAGTCCGAAACCTTGTTGCGAAAGGCTTGGGACGCCAATGCTGCGGCTATGGGTGCTGCATTGGTCTCCGCATGCGTTGCTAGAAATGCGGACACATGGGTCAAGAGATGGGGCAAGACATTTTTTCGTGGCCCCCCCTTCAAAAAATAGTTTTCAGGGAAAGAAGGAGCCAAAGAAAAAGTGGGGATCGGGAAAGGACAAGGAAAAAGGTGGAATCCTTTTTTCCGGAGCTACTTCTTCCAACAAGGAATCCAAATGACGCCAGCATAAAGGTTGGCGGAAGGCTCTCGTGGTTTCTCTCTCAGTGGAAAAAGATCACGCAGAGTCCTTACATTCTAAATCTGATAAAGGAAGGGTACAAATTGGAGTTTGCCTCCCCCTCCACCAAACTTTATCTTGACCCATATCCCAAAGGACCCATTAAAAGCAGGGGGTCTTCTGGAGAGTGTTCGGGATCTAGCGGAAACACCAGGTCATCGTTCCGGTTCCAGTAGATCAGATCGGCCAGGGGTTTTATTCTCTCATTTTTGTGGTACCAAAACCTTCTGGGAAATTTCGGCTGATAATAAATCTGCAGAATCTAAACCAATTCTTGGTTTACAAAAAGTTCAGAATGGAGAGCATTTACACGGTCAGAAGACACCTCCAGGAGGGAGTTTTCATGATAACACTGGACCTGAAAGATGCTTACCTGCATGTTCCCATTTCCTGGAAACATCAGAAGTTCTTAAGGTTTGCAGTGCAGACGAGGCAGGGCGTCCGACACTGGCAGTTCAAGGCTGCCCCCTTTGGCCTGGGGGCCAGCCCAAGAATTTTTACACAAGTTCTAGCAGAGGTAGTTTCATTCCTACACCTCCAGGGGATAGCCTTGATCCCATATTTGGACGACATGCTGATTTTCAGTCCGGCCTTGGAACAGCTCCAGGCAGACCGAGACAATGTGCTGTCCACTCTACAGTATCTAGGGTGGCTTATCAGCAAGGAGAAATCATCTCTAGACCCCACACAATCCAAGGTGTTTCTAGGGTATCGGGTGGACTCAGTGAACCAAAAGATCTTTCTACCAGTAGAAAAGATCACCAAAGTGCAAAAAGCAGTTTCTGCTCTGCTTGGTACCAGAGAGGTCTCTCTAAGAACCATGATGAGAGTGCTGGGACTCATGTCATCTTGCATCCCATCGGTTCACTGGGCCCAATTTTATTCCCGAAAGCTCCAGGGATTCCTTCTCTCCTCTTGGGACGGGAGACGAGAATCCCTGGACATAACAGTGTCCCTTTCAGAAGAGGCAAGGAACTCCCTAGACTGGTGGCTCAATGCAGACAACCTGTCAGTAGGTCGGGCCTGGACCCAACAAAATCCACTGATTCTGACGACGATTCTGACGACGAACAGAGCAAAGCCTCCTCCAATTTCAGGGAGCTATTAGAGGTCAGGAAAAGCCCTACGTTTTTTCAAAGACCAGGTCCAAGGAAGAAAAGTACAGATCCTCTCGGACAATGCAGTAGTTGTGTCTTACTTAAATCATCAGGGGGGTACAAGGTCCAGCAGGCTGATGAAACTGTCCCAGGAGATCCTGGGGGACATGGAGAAAAAGGTTCTCTCAGTTTCTGCAGTACACATAAGAGGGTACCTCAACATCCAGGCAGACTTTCTCAGCAGGCATCCCATTCTTTAGGGAGTGTGGGAATTAAACAACAAGGTTTTCTCTCTGGTAAGCCAACACTTTGGCAGACCAGAAGTAGATTTGTTTGCCTGCAAGAAGAACAGGAAAGTCCACAAGTATTTCTCTCTCTCCAGAGAGAAGGACACCTCCGGGATAGATGCTCTAGCACTGAAATGGGAGTTCTCTCTAGCCTATGCATTCCCTCCCCTGGTCCTTATCCCCCGGGTACTACAGAAGCTATCCAGGTCAAAAGGAGACCTTATTCTGATCGCACCCTGGTGGCCAAAGCGAGCATGGTTCCCCACATTGAGAAGGTGGTCGATGGCTCCTCCACTGCATCTCATGTCCAGACGCAATCTCCTTTCTCAGGGTCCAGTGTTACATCCCGATCAAGGTTTTCTTTCCCTGACAGCATGGTATTTGAGAGGGAGATCCTTAGGCATAGGGAATGCTCGGAGAAGGTGATTGACACACTCCTGCAGAATAGGAAGCCAGTCACCAGAAAAATATATGCCAAGGTTTGGAAAGTCTTCTCTCTTTGGGCTCAGCCTAGAGAAGGTTTTTTCCAAACAATCCCCACGGTCCTGGATTTCCTCCAAGAATGAGTTGAACAGGGCTTGGCAGTAAGTACTCTCAAGGTTTCCCCCTTGGGATTAGACGCTCTTACCAGGGAGCCTTTTGAGCCGGTGGCTCAGACTTCTGTTAAATTCCTTCCACTGAAGATGGCCTTTCTTCTGGCAATTAGGACAGCCAGAAGGGTTAGTGACCTACAAGCTCTGACTATTAAAGAGCCTTTTTTGTTGATACTATTGGACAAGGTAATCCTCAGACAGGATCCTTTATTTTTGCCAAAGGTGACCTCTGAATTCAACAGGTTACAGGATATTGTCCTCCCACTTTTTGTTAGAATCCAAAAAATTACAAAGAGGCAAGATTTAATTTATTAGATGTTAGAAGGTGTCTTCTAGCCTATTTAGATTGTGAGTGAGTTCAGGAGATCAAATCATTTGTTAATTAATTTCTCCGGTCAAAAGAAAGGGCTTCAAGCCTCTAAGCCTACGATAGCCAGGTGGATTAAACAGACTATCGCAGCAGCTTATGAGCAGTCAGGAAAACGTGTTCCAGCACACATTAAAGCTCACTCAACCAGATCTCTGGCAACCTCCTGGGCAGAGAGGGCAGGCGCTTTGATTAATCAGATCTGCAGAGCAGCAACTTGGAAGAGCCAAAATATTTTTCTGAGGCACTACAGAGTGGAGCTGTTGTCCCCTCAGGATTTGGCATTTGGCAGGAAGGTCCTACAGGCGGTGTCCCACCCTAAGGTAGACCTGAACTTCTTGCTTATCGTCTCAGGTGTGCTGTCCTGGAAGATGACTGGAGAAAAGTACCTGTTACACTTACCGGTAACAGATTTTCTAGGAAGTCTTCCAGGACAGCAGGCCTACTTCCCACCCTTAAATGTTGGTGATGTTTGTGTTCACAGAAGGTACCCTCTGACACCGGTGTGGGTCTATACTTTGTCATAACTGAGGGACAGAGGGAAGGGTGGGGCCTTTTAAACTCTGCTGTTGATTGTGTTTCCTGTCAGGTGGTGACCGTCATCTCAGGTGTGCCGTCCTGGAAGACTTCCTAGAAAATCCGTTACCGGTTAGTGTAACTGGTAACTTTTTTCTCAGCCACTATGCTTATTTTTTTTTCATGGAAAAATCTTAACACTTCTAGAACTTTCAGTTTCCAGGAGCCAAAAAGGCTTCATGTTCTTTCTTTCCCTTGACCACGTTCAGGATTCAGAAGTTAAGCCTCTTTTCCTTAATATTACAGAGAAACATATTGAGGAGCCTGATTTTCTAGCAAACACTACAAAGGATTTCCCTTCCCCTGCATTGTATAAAGTACAAGCTGCAGCTTCATGCCATATATGTTTTACTGTGGACACACTTGTGCATGATTGCCTTTGCTTACCAACACCTGACTTTTCACAACTTAAACAAGCCCCCTTGGGGACTAACCCTGGGTTCACATATGTGCAATGCGGGAACCAGCGTGATTCCAGCGCTGGTTCCCGATTTGCATCCCTCCCGCAGGCAGTTCACACTGCCTTCTGCAAACTGCTGCAGTTGTCATTATTGACACCCCCAGTTTAGTTCACAGAACATCGTGTGAACTGTGAACTCACACAGGAATGAGAACACCCATGCGATACAATTTTAGTGCGGGGAAAAACAAGTCCATGGACTATTTTCTGTGCAAATCCAATGCGTGTTCAGCCATACAACTGTATGGCTGAACTTGCATTGCTCAGAGATCGCATGTGATTGGCACCTGCCGTGTGGGTGAGAATCACATGCGCAATCTCTGAGATCGCACTAGTGTGAACCCTGGCTAAAACACTGGCAAAATCCAGAAAGACTTTTCCAATGCATGGATTGGTTATGCACTTCATGGAGACTGGCCCAATCCTCAAAAAAATTTCTTGCTGAAATGTATCCTACAGTATAGGCTAGGGGTGCCCAACCAGGGGCCCGGGGCCACATGTGGCCCACGGAGCCCTCTGATGTGGCCCGCGACCTCCTGCTCTGGGATGGAATAGAATACTGTTATTAAAGGTTAGTTTATTACTAAAATCACAGTGTATATATGGGAATATCTGTTCTGCAGTGGTTACTGGGCTGCTTTCAAACTGACCCACGGATGCAGAGCAGCACAACTGCGGGTTACCTACACTGAGCCATACACTTCTATTATTACCTGCGAGTTTGGTGAGCTTTCTGAAAGTGCACCAAACCTGCAGCATATAATAGAAGTCTATTGCAAAGTGCAGAAAGGCACGTTACACTGTGTTGGTAAACCACAGAGCATCAGTGTGAAATCAGCCTTGGGGCTTTTTCACACGGTCAGTCCAACTCAATTGGACCCTCCATTCCCCTCTTATGAGTGACTTGTGTCCTACCTCCAATCCGTTCCGAAAAAAAATAGTTTAGTGGGCTGTGTCCGTGTCTGCTCTGCATTTGTAGAGCAGACATGGACCTGCCATCCGTCTATTTTATTTATTGTGGTCCACGACCGGTTAAAAAGTTGCTTAAGTGGCCCTCACGCTTCAAAAGGTTGGGCACCCCTGGTATAGGCATTCATTAAGAAATTGGCTATAGGTGTAAGTTTTTTTTTAGAAAGTCCCTTATCTCTGTGCATATACACAGGAGTTTGTGATTTAAAAGCTTAGCCTGCTGATCTTGCTTGTAAAAAAATTCTTCTATGCATGTTCTTTGCCAAAAAATGATTATTTGGGTAATCCCTTGATACATTTTTTAAGGAAGTCAATGGGGAAAGGGTGCTCGGTTACAGTCTGTCATTTAAAAGTGATACAAAATCGTTTCTACCTCCGCTCCCTCCTCACATTTTGCCTTCCAATGTGCCTGTAGGTAGGTTTATCGTGACCGCCTTCCATGAACTTTTTTCAAAACCCTTAGACCCCTTTTACACTGGGGCAGTTTTCAGGTGCTTTAGCACTGGAAATAGCCTCTGCGAAGTGCTTGAAGACTGCTTCCAATTCATTCCAGTGTGACTTTTCACACTCTGGTAAGTGCACTTGCGGGACGTTCTGAAAATTCCTGCAAGCAGCATCTTTGGGGTGGGTTAGGAGCAATGTATTTAGCGCTCCCAAAATTCCCTGCCCAATGGAATTAATGGGCAGCGCTTTCAAAGTGACTGAAAGGTGTTTTTGAAAGCGCTGCAAAACCTTTTTTTGGGGGTTAAAATCATCCTGCTAGCAGCTGAAAAGTGGCGCAAATGAGCGGTGCTTTAGAGCTAAGAGTTGATGCTCGCAGTGTGAAAGGGGTCTTACATCTAACCAGTCTAGGGACTTCCCGACTAGCCTCAGGCGATGAACATAGATGAAATAAATGTAGTAACTGTTTATCTGCAGCCATCTGTCCTGTACAGCCGTACAGCCATTTACAACATACAACATTGGGAGGATTTTTTTCAAGGTATAGTCTTTTGACAATATAGACCAATGTTTTCTAATGTTTTTTTCCACCTCCTTATATTGGGCTTCATGCCACTTTGAGCCAAATCTGGACATTTTCACTTTTGTTGCCAGTGGTTGACATTAATGGCTGTGTTGGGTTATTTTGAGGGGACCGCAAATTTACACTGTTATACAAGTTGTACACTTACTACTTTACATTGTAGCAAAGTGTAATTTCTTCAGTGTTGTTACATAAAAAGATATATGACAAAAAATATATACAAAAATGTGGGGGATACTGGTTTTATCTCTGTTTTAGACAGAAGAACGAAAAGACGGGTAAAAAAGAGGGCACCGACCTAGTGTGACGGTGTTAAAAATAAATAAATAAATAGACAAATTAATGTAGTACACTCTCATTGTGTAGAAAAAAAACAGACACATCCATTAGAGGCTGTGGTTACTCTCCTGAGTTCAGAAATCCAAGCAGGATGTAAAGCGAACTAAATCTGTCCAATAGTCCACAAGCAACCGCCAACAAACTGCATGAGAGCCACCTCACTGCATGAGGATCCTAGAAAGCAGAGAGACGCCACACAAAGACACGCGCACATAATCCTCATAAACCAGCTGATAAATGACACTTGGTGTTTGCTATGACTACACGTTTCAGAGGGGGTGGCCTCCTTCAGGTCTACCATGTGGCCTTATAGCACTTTTAACTAGTTGCCGACCGCGCGCCGTCATTTTGCTGCGGAAAGTCGGCTCTCCATAGCTCTACGTCGGGTGGTGAATGGTAAGGGGGCGCGCGTCTCCCCGCCGTTCCCGATGATCAGATTCGTTTCAGAACTGATCAATCATCAGGTCCAGGCCAATAAAATCTGACCTAGACCTGGTGATCACTCTTAGCCAATGGTTTACTTCCCATGTCTCTGTATTTGTAAACATTGACAGGGGAAGTGCTGCTCTCTCCCTCCTGTCGGTCTTTTTGTTCCAGACCGTGAGGGAGAGAGCATCTAAACGTGAGTTGCACAACAGCACACTAACACCAGGTCACATAGGTACACATTTAACCCCCCGATCACCCCCTGATCACCCCTCAAATTAACCCCTTCACTGCTTGTCACTGTGTCACCCAGTACAGCGATCAATTTTTTTTTTTGATCGCTGTACTAGTGTCATTAGTGACTAAAATCATTGTTAGGGTAATTAGTCTTAGGCCCTAATAAGTCTAGGGACCCCCCCAAAAAAAAGTTTAACCCTTTGATTACCCCCTATTACCAGTGATCACAGTATAAGTGTCACGAGTGACGCAGTTTAGCTAGTTTATTTTTTATAGCGTCAAGGCACCCGCCATATATTTTGCAATAAAGTTTTAATCCCCTGATCGCCCAGCGGGTGATCAAAGTTTGGTTTTAGCGCCAGATAGTGTCTGCGTCGCCCCAGGCAGCGTCAGATTAGTGCCAGTAGCGCTAACACCTACGCACGCACCATACGCCTCCCTTAGTGTTAAAGTATCTGAATGGATTGATACCTGATCTGATCAGATCTATACTAGCGTCCCCTGCAGTTTAGAGTTCCCAAAAACGCATTGTTAGCGCGATCAGCCCAGATACCTGCTAGCACCTGCATTTAGCCTCTTCGCCCAGCCCAGCCCACCCAAGTGCAGTATAGATCGATCGATCACTGATACAAAACACAAAAACACATAACTGCAGCGTTCGCAAAGTCAGGCCTGATCTCTGCGATCACTAACAGTTTTTTTGGTAGCGTTTGACTCAGTCGCTAACAGGTCAGGTGCTTTTTTACCTGTGAATCTACTACTGTACCCCTAAATTTAGAGCTCAAAATGGCAAATCGAAGGTACAGTGGTGAAGAGGCCTACTTATTTCTGAGCCTGACAGATAGTGAGGAGGAGGTCACGCACCTGTCAAATTTTAGCTCATAATACGATCCTGCAGATGACAGTGGCTCCCTGACAGATAGCTCTGACAACGGAGTTGTGGTTCCTGCTACGGTCAGGTGTACCAGACCCCAATCTTCTGCTGTCGCTGAGGTGCAAGATCCGCAGGGCTCTCGTATGGAGCAGAGAGCCAGTACTAGTGCCGCTATTCCTTCTGGTGAACTGGCAAGCACCAGCAGCCTAGTACATCCTGGTCATACATCCAGCACTGCAGTAACACTCGGTGACGTGGCGAGTCCCATAAGTGCAGTTCAAGCTGGCGAGGTGGCAAGCACATGTAGTGTCCCGCTGCCACCAAAAAGAAGACAAAGACAGGCCCGTTGTGCCCTTCCTGCTGCATTTGCCAATCCTGATTGGATACCCACCACTTCTGCAGCACCCGTACTTCCCCCATTCACTGGCCAACCCGGAATTCAGGTGGAAACAGTTGATTTTACGCCACTGGTTTTTTATTCGCTGCTTTTCACCGAAGATCTCTATAGATCTATTGTGGACCAAAGCAATTTGTATGCTGGTCAATACATCGCCACTAATCCCCCTTGCCAGAGATTGGAAGCCAATTACGGTTTCCGAATTTAAGATCTTTCTGGGCCTTACCCTCATCATGGGCATGACTAAAAAGAGTGAGCTGCGGTTGTATTGGTTCATGCACCCAGTTCACTATATGCCCATTTTCTCTGCCTCCATGGCCAGGACATGATACAAACAGATTTTGCCCTTCATGCATTTCAGTGACTTGGATTTGATCGGCTCTACAAAATTTGACCCCTCGTAAACCATTTCAACGAACGGTTTGCAGCCTTGTATAATCCCCATCAAGTTGTCTGCGTTGATGAGTCCCTGATTAAGTTTTCTGGCCGCTTGTCATTCAAACAATACCTTCCCAGCAAGCGTGCCAGATACGGGGTCAAGATGTATAAGCTCTGTGAAAGGGCAAAAGGCTATACATCTAGCTTTATTTTTTTTACGAGGGAAAATACAGTCACGTAGAGTCGGAGAATTGCCCAGATTACATAGGGAGCGCTGGTAGGATAGTGTGGGAATTGGTGTTACCCTTATTCGGAAAGGGGTACCACTTGTACGTGGACAATTATTACACAAGTGTGCCACTTTTTAGTCACCTTTTTAATTATGGAATTGGCGCATGTGGCACCGTGCGACCTAATCGCCGGGGCTTCCCCCAACGGCTTGTAGAATCCCGTCTTAGTCGGGGGGGGGGGAGAGAGCCTGCTTACAGTGTAATAATTTGTTAGCAGTGAAGTGGAGGGATTCACAAAATGTTTTCGTTCTGTCCACGCTTCACGCAGACACGGCAGTCCAAATTTCCCATTCGTCTGGTGTTGTGGAGAAACCCCTCTGTATCCACGAGTACACCCTTAACATGGGAGGGATGGACCTTAATGACCAGTTGTTGGCGCCGTATCTAATTGCCCGTAAGGCCAATGACACCCGCTTTTATTGTCCCGACTGTCCTGACCAACCCGGTCTCTGCATTGGTGTATGTTTCAAACGCTACCACACACTAGTTGAGTTTTAGCATAGGGTACAGCACCACACAGTCCTAGGCACACTAACACAGGGTCTCGGAAGATGTGATGGCCATCACATTTTGAGAGACCATAATCTGCAACGTTCAGTTTAATTATTTTTTTTACAGTTTTTGTAAAAGTGAAAATAAGTGGGAAAAAAATTAAAAACTCACACAAAAACACAAAAAATAAAATAAAATAAAAAATAAAAAAATAGTGGTGGTTGTATTTTTCTCCTCTCTTTATTGTTCTCTTATGTTCACTCTCTACTGTCCACTCACTATTGTTCTATATCTATTCTCTCTATTTTTAGAATGTTTTATTGTATTTGCTTTGCAGGTATGGTATGTTATACTGTAAAGTTTGTTTTATTGTTAACCATTATGCCATTCAGTTGCATTGTGGATTTATTTAGCGCGACAGCAACAGCGTTTGCTCCCACGATAAATAAAGCGGCAAATCTAACGCTGTAGGAGGTGATTTCACCACCACAGTTTAAAAAAAAGAGCATATATGCCAAAGCATGGGGGCATTGGGGGCGGAGGAACAATTTTGCTCCTAATGCCGCGTACATACGGTTGAAATTCCGACGGAGGCTTGCCTGTGGAAAAGTTCGAACATGTGTACGCGGCATAACTTTATTTTTTTTCAAATAATTTTTATTGAGAATAATAATAAGTACAACAAATGTGTTGAGCAATCTATCATACAATGAAATAAAGAGAAAATCTAACGTGATAGTATGTATACAGCCCGGAAAGGAATAGGGAACATACCGCACATGTAACTAAAATTAACTAAAATTATATCTCGATGATAGCCGAGCCCCAAAATGTGGGTTCCATGAACTACAATGACACATGAATAACAGCATATATCAATAGGTGTCGGCCACGCAGGGCCCAATTAACGACATTAAGCGTCCATTCCAGCTAGTGGATATATCCAAATAACAAACAATAAAGAAAACATGGAAGTACAAAGACTATGAGAATTATTAATAAACAATAATAGTTCACCTCCTGTTAAGTAAATAATTATCGCCTGTACCACTCATTCCAACAATTACAGTTTTTATCGAAAATTGAGCAAAAAGAGTTTCTAATAGCAAGAAGTTTTTCATAATGAGAATTAAGATTAACTTGTGTCAGGACTTCTGAAGCGTTTGAGGCCTGTGAAGTAGGGGGGAAACCTGACATGGAAATTGTTTTCCATGAATCAGCCAATAGAAGATCTTTTAAATTAGGGGATTTGGTAAGAGCGGCTTCGCTACCAACCCATAGGGGTTCTGAGTGGGGGTTGAACCAGTGTTTAATTTGGGTTAACACCGTCGCCCAATAGTAGTCCTTTATATCAGGAAGTCCCATGCCACCTACTTTACAATGCCTAACTAGACCTGTGTGAGAGCAGCGTGCCTTTTTACCCTGCCAGACGTAGTGTTTAAGCAGTTTATGAAGTTCCAAGAAATGTTGATTTTTGAAAAGAATAGGGAGAGTGTGAAAAATATAAAGTATTTTGGGAAGTATTAACATTTTAAAGGATGCTATCCTGCCTGCCCAAGAGAGCTCAGTTTTAGCGATACGTGATAAGGTTTGACGAATGTTCGAGATAAGGGGTTTAACATTAGTCTCCGCTAAGAGTGATGTCTTGGCCGTTAATAATATACCTAAGTAAGGGATGGAATCTTTAGCCCACGTGTACGGGAACGATTTGATTAGGTGCGAGCGGGTGTGATGATTAACTCCTAAACCTAAAATAAGGGATTTATTAAAATTGACTTTATAATAAGAGATATTACTGAATAGGTTCAAAACCTCATGAGCAAACGGAAGTGATACAACCGGGTTGGAAAGTAGCAAAATGACATCATCTGCAAAGAGATTTATAACATGAGAAGTTTGATGTAATTTAAATCCCGTTCTAATGGTCTCCGCCAAGGGCTCCATCTTAAGATTAAAAATAGTGGGGGAAAGTGGACAACCTTGGCGGGTACCATTCGATATCGTAAAAATTTTGGACAATAATCCAGGTGTAAGGACTTGCGCACAGGGGGTGGAGTAGAGGGCCAGGATGGCTGAAAGAAATGGGCCCATGAAACCAAATTTAATTAAAACAGCTCTCATATAATCCCAGTGCACTCTGTCACTCTTTCTATAGAAAGAAGCAGAGAAGGCGTTCTGCGAGATTCAGCCAAGTGCAGGATGTTCACTAGACGTTTAGTGGTGTCAGAAGCTTGTCTTCCTTAAGTAAAGCCTGTTTGATCCTTTTTTATCAGTAGGGGAAGTAAGTCAAATAATCTATTGGCAAGCACCTTTGCATATAGTTTAACGTCTACGTTTAAAAGGGAAATAGGGCGAAAATTGGAAGGTTGATCAGGTTTCTTACCAGGTTTGGGTAGGGTGATCACGTACGCTCTTAACATTTCAGCCGGAAAATTTCCAGATGACATGCCTTCATTAAATACAGCCAATAAATTGGGGAGTAATATGTTCTTAAAAGTCTTATAATAAGCATTCGGAAGCCCATCGGGACCTGGAGCCTTATCTGCAGGGAGAGAAGAAATAGCATGATCCAGTTCATTTAATGAGATGGCATTATTTAGTGATTGCAAGTGTTCGACCGAAAGGGAAGGTAAGGTAATTTTGGCTAAAAATTGCTCTATAGCTGTAGACACTGGTTGGACAGTTGAAGTATCGTCGTTCAGATTGTAAAGAGCTGAGTAGTAATCCGCAAATGCATCCGCTATTTCCTGCGGGTTTTCCACTTTGGTGGAGGTTTTTGGATGAAAAATGTGAGGGATTCTAGTTTTGGACCTTTGAGCTTTTAAGTGGTTTGCTAAGAGTTTTCCTGCTTTGTTATTGTTTGCGTAGAAGTTCAGTTTCAACCTTCTCATATAATTCTCGTTTGGATACAAAACAGTTCTCTTAAGGAGTTACAGACCGTGGATAGTTTAGATGCTAAATTCATAGAGGGATTCGATTGGTTCTGAGCTTCCAGGGTGCGCAACTCATTGAGGAGAGCATTTAATTTAGCCGAACGCGTACGATTTAATTTAGAATTTAGCTTGATAATAGCTCCTCTAATGAATGCTTTGTGGGCATTCCAGTTAGTAAATTAATTGGTGGCGTTCGGATCGTTAAAGTGAAAAAACTCCTCTAAATGTTGAGCTAATTCTTTGTGGGAGCTAGGGTCTTGAATCACCGAAGCATTACATCTCCATACACGCGATGGAGCAAAGCTATGCCCCTCCTCTATCTGGATTGTAACTGGGGCATGATCGGCTCATGTTATATCGTGGATAGAGGAGGAGGACACCCTCTGCAAAATCCACTGATCTGCTAAGAATAGATCTATCCTAGAATAGGAGTTGTGCCTAGGGGAATAATATGTAAAAGATCTTTCATTAGCATGTAAACATCGCCAGACGTCGAATAGTTCCTCTTTAACCACTTCCCGCCCGGCCAATAGCCGATTTACGGCAGGGAAGTGGTTATGAAATCGTGACTAGACGTTCTCAAACGTCTAGCACGATTTCAATGCCGCGCGCGCCCGTGCGGGCGCGCAGCGCGGCGATCGGTGATGCGGGGTGTCAGTCTGACACCCTGCACCTCCGATCTCGGTAACGAGTCTCCGGCGGAGCCTCGTTACCACGTGATCAGCCGTGTCCAATCACGGCTGATCACGATGTAAACAGGAAGAGCCGCCGACGGCTCTTCCTCACTCGCGTCTGACAGACGCGAGTACAGGAGAGCCGATCAGCGGCTCTCCTGACAGGGGGGGTTCGCGCTGATTGTTTATCAGCGCAGCCCCCCCTCGGATCGCCACATGGACCACCAGGGAGTGCCCACACTAGACCACCAGGGAACATAAAAAAAGGGCAGTAAAAAAAAATGACAAAAAAAAAAAAATGTCAAAAAAAAAAAAGTCAGCAGGAAAAAAAAAAAGGGCAGTAAAAAAAAATGATGCCAATCAGTGCCCACACATGGGCACTGATTGACAACATTAATCCATCAGTGCCACCCCTCAGTGATCATCAGTGCCACCCCAGTGTCTGTCAGTGCCACCCCACAGTGCCAATCCATGCCCAGTGCCCACCTATCAGTGCCCACCTGTGCCACCTATCAGTGCCCACCTGTGCCACCTATCAGTGCCCACCTGTGCCACCTATCAGTGCCTACCTGTGCCGCCTATCAGTGCCCACCTGTGCCGCCTAACAGTGCCCACCTGTGCCACCTATGAGTGCCCATCTGTGCCGCCTATGAGTGCCCATCAGTGCCGCCCATGAGTGCCCATCAGTGCCGCCCATGAGTGCCCATCAGTGCCGCCCATGAGTGCCCATCAGTGCCCCATACCAGCGCCGCCTATCAGTGCCCATCAGTGCTACCTAATCGGTGCCCATCAGAACTACCTCATCGGTGCCCATCGGTGCCCATCAGTGCCACCATATCAGTGTCCGTAATTGAAAGAGAAAACATACTCATTTACAAAAAAATTAACAGAAAAAAATAAAAACTTTATTTTTTTTTCAAAATCTTTGCTCTATTTTTAGTTGTTGCGCAAAAAAAAAAAATCGCAGAGGTGATCAAATACCACCAAAAGAAAGCTCTATTTGTGGGGAAAAAAGGACGCCAATTTTGTTTGGGTGCAGTGTAGCATGACCGCGCAATTGTCATTCAAATTGCGACAGTGCTGAAAGCTGAAAATTGGCTTGGGCGGGAAGGTGCGTAAGTGCCTGGTATGGAAGTGGTTAATGAGGAGATCCCGAAAAGAATGGGAATGACCCGTCATTAAAGAGGTAGAGTCCAACTGACCATCAACAATTACATTGAAATCACCACAAATAAGTACATTCCCAACTCTCACTTGTAAAACCTTTTTAAGCACTTTTCTGAGAAACCTAATTTGTTGCGTTTTGGGCGCGTAAACAGACACTAACGTAACAGGCAAGTTATTAATAGCACACACCAGAATAATATATCAACCTTCTGGATCAAGAAAGGAGTCCTTAAGATCAAAAGAGACAGTATCTCTGACGGCCAGCATAACCCCCCTCTTCTTAGCTGTAAAAGAAGACATGAAAACATGAGGGAAACTTACATGCAAGCATTTTGGGGAGGCCATCTTTGGAAAATGAGTTTCTTGCACTGCTACAACGTCTGCTTTTTGAGAAAGTGCTTCTTTCCAAAGAGATCTTCCTTTGGCCGGGTGGTTAAGTCCCCTTGCGTTAATAGAAAGTAACTTAATACCCATTAGTCAGTACCTAGAAAAAAGTGATCTTCGAAGTGGATATACAAACTGAGGATTGTTGAAGGATGACGAAACAGCGGTACAAGCAAATTCACTGAAAGGATATGAAAGGTAAACATCATGGGCGAGACAAAACCAATCATGAGGGTGGACAAAACAGAGTACAATAGCTGCTGGAACGTAATTGAGGCAGAACAGGACATGGGCTGAAGAGATGCTCAAGAAGTTAACTGAAAACAAATTGTCCCAACTGGGACCGGATAAATAATACACAAAGAACTTAAGTAAGGGTGCAAAGGACGAGGCAGTTAACTGCCTAAGATAGTGGGGTGCTAGGTACGGTGATAAGTACCACAGGCTCTGGGGAATTCTAATGAAATGTTGTGAACCTGCCGTTAGGGCTTTAGGTACGCTTAGAAGATTGTTTTCGTCGTGGCATTACTTGCCAATCTGGTTGGACCTTACGTGGCAGCGTATGGTGTTGCAGGACTGGACCGGTATCAGGTGCAGAGGGTAAAATGTTCCAATTTTTTAGGAGAATAAAACCGTCTTCCAAAGTGGAGATGAGATGGTTGGTGCCATTGTGTGTAACACTAAGTTTAGCTGGATATTTCCAACGATAAATCATTTTTCTGTTTCGTAAGGCTTTGGTGAGTGTGGACATGTTGCGCCTCTGTTGCAGCGTATGTTGAGACAAGTCTGGCAGCACTTGTAATTTCTTTGCTTGTTCTGGCAAGTTGTCCACTGTACGGAATGCGTCTAGGATCGCTTCTTTGGTTTTAAAGAAATGAACTCTTAGTATGACATCCCTGGGCACTTCCGGTGGTAAAAAGGCTGGTTTGGGCACCCTGTGAATCCTGTCCAAAGTAAGATCCATCGGAGAAAGTGACGGAGCGACCGCCTGAAAGAGATCTCTAGCATATTGTGGGAGATGTTGAGTAGAAATAGATTCGGGCACCCCCCTCAGTTTTAGATTGTTTCTACGGGAGCGGTCTTCCAGGTCAGCTAATTTCATCTGCAGCCTAATAATGGTTTCATGTTGTGCCGCATGAGAGTCCACCAGAGCATTAAAAGATTGCGTGCCATCGCAGACTCGTTCTTCTACTTGGTGGACCCTCTCACCTAGGTCACGTACTTCAGCTCTGCATTGTTGGATGCAAGTTAACATGTCCGATTGAATAGAGGACCTTAGAGACATCAACATTTCTTTTAGTGTGACGTCAGATATAGGTTGCCCTGTAGTAGGGAACTAAGCAATCGGATCAGTCTGAGATGTATTGACGCCACTGGTGGTAAAAGGTTCACTCACCTCCATATTGAGTGCTGAAAATCTGTTAGGTGTTGTGACTTCAGGGTCCAGCCTAGATCTCGTTTCCGACGGAGGGAGATTCGTCTGAGTCAGGATAGCAGGCGCAAGAGATCCGGCATTCAGCGGCGCAGCATGTCTCCCGTCGCCATTTTGTTCTGGCCCGCGGCTCACCGCCAGAAAAAAAATCAGGCAGTTTCAGGGATTGCGGAGGAGATTGCAGCTTTCTTCTCATACCGATCCACTTCCCGGGGTGTTCAGCAGCCGTGCTCGTTGAAGACCTGACAGACAGCGCGTCTCTAACGGTCGAAATAGCGGTGAATTCCCCCGAGCAGAGCGGAGCTCTTTTCCTATGCGGCCATCACAGTGCGCGGTCGCCACGCCCCCCCGGCATAACTTTTTTTTGCGGGAAGATGCCCCCATGCTTCGGCATATATATTTTTTAGGCACAGGTTGCGTTAAAAAATGTTTTATTTTTAACTGTTTTTTTTTTTGGTATTTGCTTTGCAGGTATGGTATGGTAAGATCTTCCTGTTAAAATGTATGGTTACTTTGTTTTAATGTTAACCATCATTTGCTTAGCAGGTACGCCATTCAGTTGCAGCGCCAATTTATTTAGCGTGACAGCAGCAGCGTTTGCTCCCACGATACATAAAGCCGCGACTCCAACACTGTGGGAGGTGATTTCACCACCACAGTTAAAAAAGAGCATATATGCCGAAGCATTGGGACATTAGGGGCGGAGGAGCGATTTTGCTCCTAATGCTGCGTACATACGGTCAAAACTCCATCGGAAGCTTGCCCATGGAAAAGTCCGACCATGTGTATGCTCCATAACTTTTTATGCGGCATACATACGTGTGTGAGCGGCATACATTTTTTGCGGGAGGATGCCCCCATGCTTCGGCATATATAACTGGTGCATGTATGTCCATCATTAGAAGTGGGTGGATGAAGGGAGGTATTCTAATGGTGGGCGTACCCACCGATCAATCTTTTTTTTTTCGTTCAGCCAACAGGCTGCATGAAAAAAAAAAAGATTACAATACATGTCCAACAAGAACCATCAACGTATGGTATGTTGCTGGACTTTGAATGGTTATACCAGAATGATGCCTTCGGGTTTAGGTATCATCTTGGTATCATTCTTTTCAGCCAGTGGTCGGCTTAAATGTAAAAGCAATCCTAGCGGCTAATTAGCCTCTAGAATGCTTTTACAAGCAGTGGGATGAAATGTCCCCTCCCCAGATATATACCGTGCCATTGGGAAAGTGGGAAAACATTTTATCACACCGATCTTGGTGTGGTCAGATGCTTTGAGGGCAGAGGAGAGATCTAGGGTCTAATAGACCCCAATTTTTTCAAAAAAGAGTACCTGTCACTAACTATTACTATCATAGGGGATAGTTACATGCCCTAAGATAACAATACAAATTATAAAAAAAAGTAAGGAACAGTTTAAAATAAAATTAAAAAATCAAAATAAATAATAATAATAAAAAAAAGCACCCCTGTCCCCCCCTGCTCTCGCGCAAAGGCAAACGTAAGTGTCAGTCTGGCGTCATATGTAAACAGCAATTGTACCATGCATGTGAGGTATCACCGCAAAGGTCCAATCGAGGGCAGTCATTTTAGCAGTAGACCTCCTCTGAAAATCTAATGTGGTAACCTGTAGAGGCTTTTAAAGGCTTTTAAAAATGTATGTAGCGGCGAGCTCCGGGACTGCGGGACTTATACAGGGAATCACAATCAATGATGTCACACCTACAGCCACACCCCCTACAGTTGTAAACACACATTAGGGAACACATAACCCCTACATCGCCCCCTTGTGGTTAACTCACAAACTGCAAATGTAATTTTCACAATAAACAATGCAATTTAAATGCATTCAATTTTTTGCTGTGAAAATTACAATTGTCCCAGAAATGTGTCAAAATTGGTTAGTAGTAAAAAAAAAAATGCAATAAAACTATCCCCTATTTTGTAAACGCTACAAATTTTGCGCAAACCAACCGATAAACGTTTATTGCGATATTTTTTTTTTTTTTACCAAAAATAGGTAGAAGAACGCGTATCGGCCTAAACTGAGGATTTTTTTTTTTAAATATTTTTTGGGGATATTTATTATAGCAAAAACTTAAAAATATTGTTTTTTTTTCAAAATTGTCGCTCTATTTTTGTTTATAGCGCAAAAAATAAAAAACGCAGAGGTGATCAAATACCACCAAAAGAAAGCTCTATTTGTGGGGAAAAAAGGATGCCAAATTTGTTCGGGAGCCACGTTGCACAACCACACAATTGTCCATTAAAGCGACGCAGTGCTGAATCGCAAAAAGGGGCAAGGTCCTTTAGCAGCATTTTGGTCCGGGTCTTCAGTAGTTAATTATAACTTTTTGTGAATTGGGACATTTAAACTTGCTTTTTTTAAATTCTAAATTTAGTAGGAGTTGGAGTCGATGCATTGTTTGCCGACTCCGACTCCAGGTACCCAAAATTACCTCTGACTCCGACTCCTCGACTCCAAAGCACTGTAGGCAACCATCAGTAATCATGATTGATGTGGATTTGCATCTACTAGGCAAAGTGATTGACAATAAATGTAAATGTGTTTGTTTTTATTTACCACTGACTTTTTTTGTGGTAATAAGTATAGGTACTATATACCCCTTTTTCATTCATTAACAATTAAGGGGGGGGCATATCTGGTGGCACACTATTAGGGGGAGGGGGCTTTAATATTCAAATAAACACACACATGCTTTTTTAATTTATTTTTTGATGATGGGCTCCCTTGTTTACTTTCTGCTGTCAACCAGGAATCCCCAGCTGCCAGCAGGGATGTTTGCTGGCTCCTTAACAACCAACATTTTTTAAATTAAGCAGTCTCCTTCCCCTAAAAACATTGCAGCAGCATGTATAAAGTAGGCATGAAGATATCAATCAAGGACACCACATCCCATAAAATGCAACAAGTGGAAAAATGGGGGAAGGTGGGGCAACAAACCCCCGGGACTTTAAACGGTGTCCAAATAAATGAATAAACAATAATTAAGAAAATATACAACATTTATTACAATTTGAACATACAAAGATTGACATAAAATGATTAGAATGACATAATCAATTGATGGTCCATAACGAACCGATGTGGCTCACAATGAAGGCCACTGGAGTCCCTATACCCGACAGTTGCCCAACATGTTTCGCCCAGGGCCGGGCTTCATCAGGGGCTTAGTACAGGGAAAACTACAAAATAAATAAAGAAAAACGCATTAATTAAACAATAAAGCCAGTTGCTTATTGAGAAGGATTGGATTACAGAGTCCAATCCAAAAACATTATTATATAGCACAAAAAGAATACATTAGGCAATAAACGTTTTTAACAGAAAAACGATAAATGTAGGGAATATGAATAATGTTAACAACAATGTAACATGCATATAATTTGCATAATAGCAATAAAACAGGACAAACACCACTCACCCTCAGAGGTCGGCTAAAATCCAGGCACATAGCAGCCAATTATAAATTATAATTGATATCAAAAGGAAAGAAAAATGGTAAATAAGATTCCGAACTGATTCGCCAAGTAGAGAAGGGGGGAGAAAAACCCTCAAATTCAGTCCTATGCCCACAGATGATAAGGCTGCAGTAAGAAAAAGGGGAGGACATTAGATTAAAAGGAATTAAATATAGTAAACTGAGTAATTGAAAAGTAAATAAGGGAGCAGATACATGCATCATGGGAGAACCCCCCAGATGCATGGATAGTATCCCCTAAGATTGATCAAATACCTAGTTGGTGTGTGCTGGTAGGGTCACAACATTGTTAAAGGTTGGATGCAGAGAAAAATCCCAAAGCCACTAAAGCCTCCGCAGTCTTCAACGTATATAGTTTGGATTGGTCAGAGCCCAAAGGCTCAATCTACAAAAAAAAAAACATCAATTGATGAATTGTCAGTGAATAATATAGCTTAAAACAAGTTAAAAATCTGTGATGTAAGTTTGAAACAGACCTGCATAAGGTCTAGAAATGAATTTACCCTGTGCGCCTGGATCCAAACAGGAAAGAATTTTTTGCTGGGAGAGACAGCATGGATTCAGAGATACCGATTGGATGTTGACAGTAAAAGTTTGACTTTTAAATACCCCTCGGCGGCGTCTGACGTAGCCGACGAGGGCGGGCAGTAAAAAAGATGCAGAGAAAACCCCAACCAATTACGCTGCGAGCGTCAGGGGGAAGGCGTGCCTATAAGCTCCGGCCCGCCTCAATAGGCGTGTCCGGCAGCGAATGACACTCCTTACATAGACGCTGTCGGCGCTGAGTGTCCGGGCGCCATCTTAGGTGCTGGAGGTTTGCCACTACACCCCCAGCAAAGATGCAAACCTGACCCTTCAGACATGACAGAAGGGAAACAAACTAGGACTGCTAGAGGACACAGGGATCCGAAGGATCCTTAGCCCTGCAGCCCTGTCACCACAGAGTTAGAGCGATGCGAGACGGGGAGAACCCTGTTGCTCCGCCTAAAGTAGGCGTGGCCGGCAAGAGCATTGCAAGCAAAACTCAACACTAGGGGAAAGAACAGGCGCCATCTTAGGTGGTGGCAGGAGCCCACAGTCTAATGTGGCTCAGCCGCTGGATAGATGGAGATGAACCGGCCCAGACAGAAACGGTGAAGTGTTCAAGGCATTTAAACAAGGGATCTCCTAGAGAAACCTGGAGTGACCATTGGTGCTATATTGGAGCGCCCATACTGCCCGTACAGCCTAATTCAAAATAGTGGAGAACAGACATAGATGAGGGGTGCCCCCTAAAGGCTTGGCGGAGGAATTATTTTTTTTTTTTCCCCTCTCAAAGCAATAATAACTAAATACCGATAATGGTTATAAAGAATCATGATTAGAAACTGTTCACAAATGAATGAATGAACAGATAAGGGACAAGTGTCCGTATAAATTGTCAAAATGGTAAAAAATACTGATGTGTATTTGGAATTCAACCTAACCGAGGGTGACGTGGTAATACCTGTGTACGCAATATTTGTTGTACATAACTGAGGTTTAACAAAAAGATATAAATGCATTAAGACAAAAAAAACCAAAAAAAAAAAAAACACATCTTTAAATTATTGAGGGTTGCCGGCCAATGCCAACAAGCCAAAACAGAACAACACCGACAAAAACACAAGAAAAACTAAAACAGGGCTGATCAAAGGAAAGGCTTAAAACTAAAACCGTCATTCAAACCAGGCGGTTTGAGAGCTGATAAACTGAATATCCATTTCGCTTCCCTTTGTAACAATACTTTGTCAAAATCACCTCCCCGATCCCCGGGGGGAATATGTTCCAGAGCAAAAAAGCGCATTTTAAGGCTATTAAATTGGTGGAATAGACCCATATGCCGGCTAATTGGTGTCTCCATTTTTTTCTTTAGCACTAAGGACACATGGTCTCTGATGCGATGATAAAAAGGCCTTTTAGTTTTCCCTATGTAGAATGAGTTACATGTACATGTCATGATGTATACGATTCCAACGGATTGGCAGTTTACTGCAAATCTAGGTTTGAATGTCCTGCCATTGGGGAGCACAATGGTTGATGCTGCATGTACATAGCTGCAAAAATGACACTTGTGGCATAGTCTGGTCCCCATCTGTCCCTGTGATGGAACTGTTGGAGCGGAATGATGACTGTGGACCAGGCAATCCCTAAGGGAATTGGAGCGTTTGAAGGTGATTTGTGGATGAATGGTGAGGTGTTTGGCCACCATATCATCACCCATTAGGAGATCCCAATGTTTTTCAAGGATACCTCGTATTTGTTTGTGGTTGCTGGAGAAACGTGTAATAAGTCGAGTGCCTGCATTGGTCTTTGGAGGTTTGGGGTCATGTAGAAGGGAACTTCTATTTTGTACCTTGGCTCTGGCAAATGCCCTTTTGAGGCATCTCTGGCTGTAGCCACGTTCTATAAATCTTTTTCGAAGAATTTGGGATTCTGATGTAAAATCGGTTTCAGAGCTACTGTTTCTCCGCAGCCTCAAGTATTGTCCATAGGGGATACTATCCTTGAGGGGTTTGGGATGGGAGCTGGATGCATGAAGTAAGGAGTTTCCAGCTGACGTTTACGAAACAGACTTGTCCCTATTGTACCATCATCATGGATTTTAATTGATAGATCCAGAAAGGTCAATTGAGTCTGACTGCTGGAATACGTAAACTTTAAATTAAATTGATTGGTCATGAGGCTAGATATAAATGCCTCAAGGTCATTACTATTGCCAGTCCAAATAAAAAAAATATCATCGATAAATCGCCTCCAAAGAGGGATCTGTTCGAGATAAGGCTGAGTGGAGTCCTGGTGGAAGAGGTCACGCTCCCACCCCCCCAGGTACAGGTTTGCATAAGAGGGGGCACATTTGGTCCCCATAGCAACACCCTGTACCTGGAGGTAGTGGGAGCCACCAAACAGAAAAATATTGTTTGTTAGTACAAAACCAAGTAAATCCAAAATAAATCAATTGTAGGTGAGTGACACCTCACTGTTCTCTGAAATGAAGCCCTCTACAACCCTCAGCCCCAAATGATGGGGGATGGAGTTGTAGAGGGCCTCGACATCAAGGGACACAAGCCATGAGCCCGGAGGGACATTAAGTCCATCCAAGGTCTTCAAGAGATCCCCAGTGTCTTTAAGGTAAGAGACTAGCCCCTCAACGTGAGGACGCAACAAATCGTCAATCATGGCACTGGCCTGTTCCGTAAGGCAGCCATTTCCCGAAACAATGGGGCGGCCAGGTGGATGGTGCACATCCTTGTGGATCTTTGGTAATGCATATAAAGTGGGGGTACGGGGAGACAAAACATTTAGATATTCCCATGTTTGTTTTGTAATGACCCCCTTGTGATAGGCTGCACCAATGAGCCTATAATACAAAGAGGTGGTGAGTTTGAGATGGTTCGGTGACACCTTGCGGTACCATTCCGTATTTTTGAGTATGGTAAATACCATCGACTCATAATTACTTGTGTCCATCACCACCAGGTTGCCCCCCTTATCCGAGGGTTTGATAATTAAGGTGGAATTGCGTTGAAGATCACTGAGAGCTTTCTTTTGGGCTGGAGTTAGATTGGCTTGAGATGGATTGTGCCACTTGGTTTTCAAAATAGCTTGGGTGACCTGTTTAGTAAACGCCCTGACACTGGGGTTCCCCTGAAGTGTTGGGAACATCCGTGATCTGGGTTTATAATTGATTTATTTAGACGTTATGGATATAGAGGGACTGACAGCCTCGATCTGTGAAAAAGGGAGGGGGCAACAGGCACGATCAAGGAGATCTGCTTCAGACATATTAATGTCATCAATATGACCCTCCTCCCATAATTCCATCAGTTCCTCCACTGCTTTGACATCTTCAATTGTCATGCTGTCCCATAATGGATTAGAGAAATTGGTTTAATTTACCATGGTTTTCAGCATTAGTTTGCGAGCAAACAAATTGATGTCTTTAATTAATTCAAAGTTGTCAACATTTTGAGTGGGACAAAACGACAATCCCAACCTCAGAACTGAGATTTGGTCGATTGTCAAAGGAGTGGAGGAAAGGTTAATTATTTGGAAGTTGTTTTCAGAAGGGAGGGATTCGCCAAAATTGGATTGATTCCCTTGTTGGGGTCCACAACTGGTTGTGAAGGTGATTGACTGGGACGAAAGTCCCCCTGTGATGATCCTAGATCTGCATCCAAGTGGTGCAAATTTGGTACTGGTTGAGAGGAATTTGACGTGGTTGCAGCCATAGAGGCTGGAGCCGCCTCCATAGTTGCAGCAGCATGAAAAATGCATCAACATGCACCAATGTCACACCACAAAATTGCACTGAAGTCACAACTGCACTAGTATGAATGAGCCTAGCCTAAATGCAACTGTTCTGAATTTTCATATTTGAGTAACACATTTATTTTTTATTTTATATTCTCAGGATGGCTCCTGAAGTTGCTGCTGTGGAAAGAAAAGGTGGTTATAACCAGTTATGTGATATCTGGGCTGTTGGCATTACAGCCATAGAGCTTGCAGAACTTCAACCTCCAATGTTTGATTTGCATCCAATGAGGTATTTTGTTTAGTGTTCAGTTGTATTTGCGTTATATATATTTATTTATTTTTTGTTCATACTGCTAAAAAGAAGTCAAGATGAATGAAATTCATGTTTTATATGCAGGTATTGAGTTCCAAGCAGAGAATGGTCCTGCGCTTGCTGACCGCCGCCTGTACTTATACGTTGGCAGTATAGCACGACTGCGCAAAGACACGTACCTGTATGTTGCCTTGCAATTGCCGCCACGGCCCTGCCGCAAGCTCCGTGACCACGGGACTCACAGACTCGATGTCCGCCTGTGCACCGCTATCATATCACAGAACTGCAGAACGGGGCAACAAGGGGTAAACAAGGCATTTCCCTGTTCTGCCTAGTGACAGGACAGTGATCTACTGCTGTGTCACTCGTAGCCCACCCCCGCCTCACAGATAAAATCACTCCCTAGGACACACAACCCCTGCCTTGCCCCCTAGTGGTTAACCCCTTCCCTGCCAGTGTCATTTACACAGTAATCGGTGCATTTTTATAGCACTGATCGCTGTATAAATGACAATGGTCCCAAAATATCATTAACATTGACTGATGTGTCCGCCATAATGTCGCAGTGACGATAAAAATCGCAGAGAGCCGCGATTACTAGTACAAAAATAAATATTAATAACAATGCCATACAACTATCCCCTATTTTGTAGACTTTATAACAATTGTGCAAACCAATCAATATTTTTATATGTTTTTGGGGGATATTTATTATAGCAAAAGTTAAAATAATTGATTTTTTTTCAAAATTGTTGCTATTTTTTGTTTATCGCACAACAAATAACAACCACAGAGGTGATCAAATACCACCAAAAAAACTCTATTTGTGGAAAAAAAAGGATCTGTTTTGTTTGTGTGCAACATCGCACTAGTCAGTTAAAACTACGCACTGCCGAATTGCAAAAAATGGCCCGGTCATTGGGCAGCCAAATCCTCCGGGACTAAAGTGGTTAATATATTTATAGCTTGTAGTACAAAGAAATGCATTTTAAATGGAAGACTATTTTCTCACTGTGCTTTTGTGGAGATTTTGTGCCATCTCTTTCATAAACATACTAGTAAACTAACTGGCTTCATTGATTTGACTGGCTTTACACAGTATGTCAGTGCAGATACTTTTACAGTGGGGAATATTTTAGTTTTTAAGCCCCACCAGAAAATTTATCAAATCGTGTTTTATTTCTGTTTCCGAATACACAAATGGGTATTATTTTTTTTTCTAGGGCCTTATTTTTAATGACTAAAAGTAACTTCCAGCCACCAAAGTTAAAAGACAAGATGAAATGGTAAGTCAGTATTTCTTTTATGCAATGTCTTATTTTTTTTTTCTTCTTTTGCTCACATTTTTCTTTGTTTATTTGTTTTTCACGTTTGTTGAACTTTTATTATTTCTTCATTAAAGGTCAAATAGTTTTCATCATTTTGTCAAAATGGCACTTACAAAAAATCCTAAGAAAAGGCCAACAGCTGAAAAATTGTTACAGGTAATACAATACCGTGGATTATATGGTAATAGTACATTTATTGTATTTTTTTTTTGAGACCGTAAAGATATTGTATTAGGATGTTCACCGAAACTTGTATTTGTGAAAAGATTAGACAAGCGTTGGGGTAGGGAGGGAACATTTTGGTGGTCAGAAAGCAGACATTTTGCTATTATAGTATGACATTAACAACTTGTAAGTACTGTAATTTGTGTTCCACTTACAGTACACTAATTATTGTATACAAGGTGTATGTCATTTATTATACACAAAGCTCTGTAGTTACAGGAACAGATAATAAAAATGTGACCCAAAAAGGCTGTTTAACAAAAGTCCAGTACACATGGAAGTTAAGTTTTTGTTTTGCTGAGCATGGGATGGAATGAACAAAGACTGCTTTCTTCATCTCACAAGAGGAAAGGTCTTTCGTCCACAGCAGAAGGCTCCAAAACGGCCCTTCCCCGGTGCAAGACTTGGAACACAAAGCTCACTACGTCTGCTACAAAGCCCTCCCCACAATGAAGGGCACCCTCACTCCTAGGAACAGGGGGATGTCTTACAGTTTGCATTCCTCTGAGTCACAGATGCCCCAGACCTGGGTTCAATCTGTAGTTTCAAATGGGTACAAAATAAAGTTTCAAACTGTACCCTTTCATTGTTTTCTTCTCTCAAACAGCCAAAGTCTGCTCAAGGACGTTTACATTTACAATCTGCCCTGAAACATATCTTTTTCTAGAGTGTTTTTTACAGTTTTTCGAAAGGACAAATGCAAAGGATTTTTTTACTTTCAAAATATGTATTGGAAGTTTTACATAGGAATGAACAAACATCAGTACCAAAGTTCTGTTTTTACTGAAACATGTAGGCAATTGCAGGTGCCTATGCTACCCTCCATGGCATGCACCACTCCATCGCATACCTGCAGGGCCGCCATCAGGGGGTACAGGTATCAAATCTGTAAGGGGCCCGGGTGGCCCCCCTCCTGTTTTTCTTTTATATATATATTTTTTTTATTAGATTTTTTTTGCATTACACCTGTAAGGGGCCCGATGGTCCCCAGGGCCCCCTACAGGCCCGGCTGGCCCCCCTCCCATTTTTTTTTTTTTGCATTACAACTGTAATGGGCCCAATGGTCCCCACGACCCCTTATAGGCCCGGCCGGCCCTCTCCGTTTTTTTTTTTTTTTCTTTTTTTTTTTTTCAAAAAGTTTTTATTAGGATTTTCCAGAGGACAAAATGTACATACAGCAAAAACATGGGCAATGAATGCGTATAAACAAGGGATGGGGGGGAGAGGGTGAGGGCTGGGGAAGGAAAAAAAGGAAGGAGAGAGAGGAAAGGGGAGAGAAGAGAAAAGAAGATATGAAGGGGAAGCAGGGGGTGGGGGGGGAGGAGTGAAGAGGGAAAGAGGCTTGGAGGCTGCAGTGCAATTGTAGGGGAAAGGGGGCAGAGTGCCTGTCCAACATATAAACAAATGATGAGATACAACAATATTCCCGATGCCCCCAGCTAGGAGGGGCAGTGGGAGGACAAGTACCTTACTAGGACATAAACTGGTCGGATCTAGGAGAGGTGGGTACATGTAAGGTATGTAGTATAGAGGCATAACATAGCACAATTACAGCAGGGAGGTTCAAAAAAAGAAACAGAAAAAAAAATAGCAGATATAGTGTAACCCCGGGATAAGGGGAACAGTGTTCAAGTTCTGCATGAGGGGGGGGGGGAGGCACCGAGGGGTTGCAGAGGTTTCGCTGGTGGGGGGGGGAGTGGACAGTGATCCAGTCGCCGATAGTGGTTATGGATAAGTGGTGGCCAAAGCGGAGGGTGGTGACGGTTCTCCCCCCAAGGACGGGGGAGGAGGGGACTTGTGGTATGTGAAAGAAGATTGTTCAAAGGTGGCTATGTCATCCTGAGATAGCGTTGATTCCATGAAGGGTCGCCAGATTGAGAAGAAGCGGGATTGTGCAGTGTCTCGTGTGAAGTCTGTGGTGGCTCTTTCTCTATAGAGGAGGAGGAGAAGGTCCCGTTGAAGCTGGGTGACAGACGGGGGGTGTGGGGAGATCCAGCTTCTCAGGATCACCCTACGTGCAGCAAGGAAGCAGAGTAAAGGCCAATCCTTACACGGCCGTGGAGCGGCTGGGGGGGCGGAAGCGGTGGAGACATCTGAGACATCCTGCTGGGATCTCTGGAGTAGGAGAGGGTCCCAGTATCCGAAGATGAGGAGGAGCGGATCTTTAGGCAGTTTCAGTAGGGTAACTTTGAAGATGTAGGCAAGGGTTTGGTCCCAGAAGGCTGAAATAAAGGAACATGACCAGAAGCGGTGGGCCAGGGAGGGCTTTGGGTGGAGGCATAGTGGGCACCTGGCACCGGTGGGGTCTTGCGATGAGTGAAGAAAGGGGATATGTGCCCGGTGGAGGATCTTTAGTTGGCTTTCTCTCCATATTTCATTGGGGGTGAGACGCATAACTGTGTTGAAGCCTTGGAGCAATTTGTGGATCAAGTCATCGTCGGGGAAGTCCTTACCCCAGTTGGACGCGGATGTGTCAGCCAGGTGGATCGAGGTTCCGGTGAGCAGGGGTTTGTATATGTCAGAGATTTTATACGAACCATCTGAGAGCAGCCGATCCACGAAAGAGGGGGAGAAGCGCCTACATGGGTCGTTGCATGATGAGCGTAGGTAGGTGGCGCATTGCCAGTAGTGGAAGACATCCGTTTTGGGCAGCTTAAAGGTTTCCGCCGTGGTGGCAAAAGGTAGAGGTCGCCCAGTTGAGATGTCGCAGAGAGAGGCAAATAGTGTGAGTCCCTTTTCCTGCCATCTTTGGAAGGGTTTGTGATCCAGACCCGCGGGGAAGTTGGGGTTTCCTTGGATGGGGAGATGTCGTGACACAAAGGGGGACAGCCCGAGGAGTTTCCTGATTTCCCTCCAGGCGATGACCGTGTCCCTGAGTAACAGGTTGTGCTGGAGTTTGGGGGTAATTGACTTCCATTTACAGTGTAGGAGGGCCGCCAGAGAGAGGGGGTGTACCATGTCAGATTCCAGTGAGTAGTTCGAGTATCTCGAGGCTTGAGATATCCAGTCTAAACTAAATCTTAACAGACATGCTAAGTTGTAGAGCCTAACATTGGGGAGACTAGCGCCGCCCTCGCGTCTGGGGAGAAAGAGTTTCTTCATAGCTATGCGTGGCCTTTTGCCGTGCCAGATGAATTTAGATATAGCCGATTCAATGAGTTTAACATCTTTATGGCGTACGAGAAGTGGGATAGTCTGCAGTGGATATAACAGTCTGGCAAAGCTGACCATTTTGACTAGGTGGCATCTCCCCAGGAGCGAGAGCGGTAGATCTGACCAGTTCGACAGTTCTTGGGATAGTTTAGCAATCAGAGGGGGGTAGTTTAGGTGATATAGAGATGAGGGAAGTTAGCCTATCTTTATGCCGAGGTAAGTGATGTGGGAAGTGGCAATGGTAAAAATGGAATGTTGGGACCAGGGCGGTTTGGGATGGATGCCTAGAGGGAGAATTTCACTTTTGGAATAATTTATTCGGAGGCCCGAGCAGAGTCTGAAGTCATCAAAAATTGACTTGATGGTGAGCATGTCAGAGGAGGGGTCCGCTGAGAAGATGAGGACGTCATCTGCAAAAAGTGAGGAGCGAAGTTCGTGTGTGCCGCTTTTGATGCCGTGGAGGGGTGCTACCTGGATGAGATGTCTGGAGAGGGGTTCAAGGGCTAAATTAAAAAGGAGTGGGGAAAGGGGGCAGCCCTGTCGCGTCCCCTTGTGGAGCCGGAACTCTCCTGAGAGCATCCCGGCCGCCACCAGGGTCGCCGAGGGGGTTTTATACATGGCGTTAATGAGGTGACAGAAGGGGCCAGAGAAACCCATTTTGGCCATGGACAGAGAAAGCCACTCGAAACTCACATTATCAAAAGCTTTCTCCGCGTCCAGGGTGATGATGGCGAAGTCGCCATCAGGGTGATGTTTGGCGTGTTCCAAGGCCAGCATGACTTTGCGAATATTCAAAGTGGCTGTCCTACCCTTTACAAAGCCTGATTGCGCCGGGTGTATCAAGGAGGGGATAATGTCTGCGAGTCTGTTTGCAACGATTTTTGAAAGGATCTTTACATCCAGGTTCAGTAGGGATATTGGTCTGTATGAGCCTGGCTCAAGGGGGTCCTTTCCTTTTTTGGAGAGTAGTTTGATAATGGCCCGGTTTCCCGAGGGGAGGTAGGGGCCGCCGGCCCACATGCCGCTATACACCTTATGGAGGGTGGGTTCTACGATGGTCTGCAGGGTCTTGTAGAATTCGCTTGTGAAACCGTCAGGGCCTGGGGCCTTGGAAGGTGTGAGTTTGCGTATGGTGTCTGAGATTTCGGTAGTGGAGATAGGGGCGTTGAGGGCTTCTAGTTGAGAGGGGGTAATATTGGGGATCACCAGGTTTTCTAAGAAGGCGGCGGCTACAGTTTTGTCAATGGGGTCTGGGGCGTATAGGGCCGAGTAGAATTGAAGCATCGTTTTGTTTATGGCCGGAGGTGTGGTGTGAACGGAGCCTTTGGGGTCTCTCAGGGCCGTGATATGGGTGGGATTGGATGGGCCTTTACTTAACCTAGCGAGCAGCTTGCCCGCTTTGTTCCCGAATCTGTGGAGGATGGCGTCTAGGTTCGCTCTTTTAACTGTTTCTATAGTGTCTGCCCAGGTGTCAAAGGATCTTTTTGCTGCGTGCCATTTGTCCCTGTTTTCGGGGGAGTCAGTAACATAAAGAGCCCTTTGGGCTAGGTGTAACCGGGAACTGGCCTGTTTGTATTGTGATAGGGCGTTTCTCTTGAAGGAAGTGGCGTAGGATATGATCTGACCCCTGAGGAAAGCCTTACCGGCGTCCCAGAAGAGGTTTGGATCGTCCATGTGGAGGGCATTAGACGAGGAGTATTCCGCCCAGGCATTTTCTATGAAACATTGAAAGTCAAAGTGATTGTTGAGATAGGAGGGGAAGCGCCATAGTTTCGGGTGGGGGGGGAGGTCAAGGTTGTCAAGTGAGACTGAGATCGGGGCGTGGTCTGACACGGCAATGTCGAGTATGTCGGAGGCGGAGACTAAGGGAATTAGGTCGTCTGAGGCGAAAAGGTAGTCAATTCTAGTAAAGATTGCATGGGGGTTGGAGTAGAAGGTAAATTCTCTGTCAGCAGGGTGGGCTAACCGCCAAAGGTCACGCAGGCGGAGTGAGTCCATTGTGGAGGCAAACAGAGAAGGGTTGGGAGGGGCAAGGGCTAGGTTGGACCGTTTAGGGGAAGATCTGTCATCTATCTGGTGTAGGGTATCGTTGAAGTCGCCTCCCACCAGGTGGGGGAGGTGGGAGTGTTGCAGTAGCCATGTGGACAATTCACAATAGAAGTCCTTCCCCGGGGAATTGGGAGCATAGACGTTTGAAAGGACAAGTTCCTTGGAGCCTATCTTAACATGGGCGGACAATAATCTACCCTGGGTGTCCGATTTTATCGCAAGGACCGAGCATGGGAGGTTTTTATGAATCAGTAGGAGGACACCGGCCTTCCGGCCGACGGCCTCAGAGCCTAGGACCGTACCCACCCAGAGTTTTTTCATGCGGGGGAAGTCAGAAGTAGGGAGGTGGGTTTCCTGCAATAGAGCAATATCTGCTTTTAGCCTTTTCAGGTGTCTGAGGATTTTCATTCTTTTGTTTGGGGACCTGAGTCCCTTTACATTCCATGAGACAACTTTCATGTTATTGGTTCGGGAAAGGGGGTCTGAGAAGGATTTTTAGGATGGGTATCACGTGAAGCATCTCCGATGATGATCAGCTTAGGCGGTGGATATGGGCGACGTAGGGTATTTGCAACGGGGAAAGCGCGGGGGGGGAATGGGCAGGTGCCTGGGGGAATGTGTGGGGTAGGGATGATGGTAGGGGGAGGAAGGAGGGCGAGAAGAAGAGAGGGGGGTAACAAGAGCAACAAAACCAAACTTGTGAACTTCGCTTTTTTCCACATGAAGTCGCTGTACGGGGCGGCTCCCCTGTCACGACCTTGGTGGCGTGGGGCCCGGAAGCCCAGATCAAGGCGCAGGGCAGCATGCGGCTGGCTGGTGCGTACCCGGGTATGCCGGGTATGCCTAAGTAGACCGTACAGTGAGGCCAGGAGGCGCTAACAGTGAGACCAGTAATAAAATAGTAGTCTAACAATACAACAGGTTTTATAGAGCAGAGAGAGGGAGGGATGTAACATAATACATTTTAGTAGGGGGTAGCAGGATTCAAAACAACATATCTAGTAGAGGCATCAAAAGTAGGCATGGAACATGGTAAAGGTTATGGCATAACAGAGGTTAAACATAGGTGGATAATATGATAAATCAAACTGACCATATTCCTAAGCATGGAAGGAGAAAATGCAAGGTGAACATCAGAAGGTGGCAGGGGGTGAGAAAGCATTGCTCAAGAGCCTGACCTGGCTGGAGGGTGCAGAGGGTTAGACCATAGCAGGGGCCACCGGGGCAGCAGGTGCCCGAACAGATCGTGATCTGGAGGGGCCCATCAGTGTGAGACACAAGGATTGGAGTAGAGGGCAGAGTCATGTGAGTATTCACAGAGCAGATAGCGGTCATCTCGTGGCGGCCAGATTCGGGTCGACGCCCGAGTGCCTGAAGCGCTTCGGGGAGTCCTTCCTTGGGCTCCTTTGATCCAGGGAGCGGTTGAGTGGAGGGGCTTTGGAGGGGGTCTGGGGATGCGGCTGCGCGTGCTGTGATCTCAGGAAAGCTTCGGCCTCCGAGGGATCCTGGAAGGTCAGCTGGTCTCCGTTAGGGGCCTTGAGGCGTAGTATGGCCGGGAAGACCAGTGTAAATTTTATTTGTTGCTTAAAGAGCTCCGAGCATATTGGTTGAAAAGCCTTTCTTTTCTTTGACACCTCGGCCGAGTAGTCAGCGAATACTAGGACTTTTATACCGTCGATATGGAGCTGGCGAGCTTGTCGGAATGTATGCAGTATGAGAGACTTGTCCGCATAGTTTAGGTATTTGGCTATGATCGGGCGTGGGGATTTGCGGTCTGAATTGAAGGCCCCCATGCGGTGCGCGCATTCTACCATGCATGGGCCTGGGAGGCCCAGTGCTTCTGGGATGCGGTGGGAGCAAAAGTCAGCTAAAGCAGAGGACTGGAGCGTTTCGGGGACCCCCACAAACCTAAGGTTGCTCCTCCTGGACCTATTCTCCAAATCATCCAGTTTCTGGAGAATGTACTGGTTGGTCTTATCTTGGGCATGTTCCAGGGCTTGGGTCTGATAGAGGTCTTCCTCAGCGTGAGATAGGCGATGCTCTAGATCAGTGAGCCTAGTGCCATGTTCCCCTAGTTGGGCCTTGAACTGCGCCATCCCGGCGTTCACGGCCTTCTCCACAGAGGCTGTGATCATGGGGGTCAATAGGGCGGCTACTGCTAGAGCGATCCGCTCCGTGGTGTCATCCCCAGTGTCCTGTGTCAAGGATGCGTGTGGAGGAGGAGGGGGTGACGTGTTGCCGCTTACCTCCATCTCGGCCGGCTGTTGTGATGTCCGCGGAGCGGTGTAGGCCGAGACCGGGACCTCGATTTGCGGCTGGGCCGGCGCCGGCTGCGCCGTCTGGGCCGAGTTGGAGCGGGCGCCTGTTTTCTCCAGGAATCGGTCCATGATGGTGTGAGGACGTGCCCAGAGATGGATGGATGGTCGTGGGGCTTCCCGGGCCGATTTGAAGGCTGATTTGGGGTCGTGCTGCGGGAGCTGCAGTGAAGAGCAGCTACTCCATGCGGCGCCGGAACCGGAAGTTCTTTATTTTCTTTATCGTACATCACGGGACACAGAGCAGCAAAGTAATTACTATGTGGATTATATGGTCTACCTTCAGGTGATGGACACTGGCACTCTTCAGACAGGAAGTCCCTCCCTATATAACCGCCTCCCCTATCAGGAGTACCTCAGTTTTTTCGCCAGTGTCTAGGTGTTGGTCACGTTTAAGCTCTGGTTCATTGTGGCTGGGCTATACTATCTACCGGATCCGTCCAAGGTGCCGCAGAGCCAAAATGGACGGTACCCGGGCCCCGGGTGGAAGAACGGGGTTTTTGCCTATAATGCTTCTCTTTTTTTGAGCTGGATCCTAGGCCCAGAACATTGATCAAGTTAAAGACCAAATGTTTTTCTGCTTGCCAGGATGCTTGTATAGGTCCAGGGGAGAGGTGGCCTGCTATGGACCGCAGTCCCTGAAGGTCTGAGACAATGCCCACGGTGAGGGGTAAAGGCTGGGCCTCTTGCTTTGCAACACCCTGCGGCGTGGACAGGTAAGTGGAGGTCTGCAGTACGTGGTCCGTTGGCAGTTTTCCTCCCTAAAAGGGGACTATGGGCTGGCCGGTATCATGCTGCTATGCATAGGCACTTCACCACTATGTCTGCTGAGACAGGATGTTTTTTTTTCCATACACCTCCCCTGGCTGCTACTAGTACCTGCTGGAAGCACTTGTGCCGCTTATTAAGCATGAAAGCTTACTGGCCTAAGTTACCTGTGAGGTCGGCCAGAGTTCTTAGGGTCCCCCTTGGGCTTGGCTCTCTGGGTGGCATGCTGTTTCCCCTTGTGGTGCCGCCAGTTCGGCGTCCATGCATGCGTGTGTGCGCGCCCGGGGGTGTGCGTGAGCATGGCGGGGGGCGGAGCGGCGTGTCTGCACGCCATAAGAAGGCAGGTGAGATCTGCACTAGTCTCCAACAGAGAGACACAGAGCGCAGCTGCGATTGCCTTTCAGGGAGGTCCCTGGTACTCATGCGGACACCAGCTGGGGTTGAAAACTTGGATTCTGACACGCTGCTCAGTTCCCTCTTCTCGCCCCCTTTCCATTCCATAGATGTTCAGGGTTCATACTGGTACCAGCAAGCGGTAGTTCTGCTAAAGAGGGGCAGTTCTACCAGGGTTCCTAGTGATTGGTGTTAACCATCCAGTGGATACCGGTTATTTTATAGCAGATTTTAACCCTATACTACCTATATATTGAAGGTAATTAAAGAGGGGGTACCTCGGGCTTGTATCAATGGCCCCCAAGGGAGCTGGCTCTGCCAAAGGGACAAGGGCTGTTAAGAAGCCTAAGGGATCCCTATCGGGCTCAGAGGATTTGGGCCAGCCCTCAGTTACACCGCCCTCCCCGGTAAAATCAGAGCTGGGCCTCCCGGGTGAGTCTTTGGAAACTGTTGCTGCTGCTGGTCCCAGTCAGCCAGCCCCAGTCTATGTGACCGAAGAGGTACTGGCCTCCACCTTGGGGGGATTGGAGAACAGACTGGCAGCATTAATTGTGGCTTCCTTACCGCGTAAAAGTGGTCTAGATCTCTCTCTCCTGCGTTTCAGACCCAGGAATTCGATAATCTCTCTTCGGATGAGATGAAATTTCCGGGTAACCAGAAGGAGGAGGTGGAGGATGGGGACTCGGAGGAGTCCACCAATGAGGAGCCTTTCTCAACCTCTCAAGCAGAGAGACTCTGGATCCAATCCCTAACGGAAATGGTCCGGTCGGTTTTTAAGTTACCTATTCTGGAGTCTCCGGTGGGTATTGTATCCTCCCTGGGATCCTTGAAGGCCCCTCAAACTAGTACCTTTTTCCCGATCCACCCCCTCCTAGAGGATCTGATGTACAAGGAATGGGCTAAGCCCGATAGAATCTTTATTCCCCCCAAAAGGTTTGCGGTGTTGTATCCTATGGACGATAAGTTTTCAAGGAAATGGTCAGTTCCGGCAGTGGATGCCGCAATATCTTGCGTTAATAAGACACTGACCTGTCCAGTGGAAAAATGTCCAAATGTTCAAGGACCCGGTTGACAAGCGCTTAGAGACCTTGTTAAAATTGTCCTTTACCACCTTAGGGGTGGTAGTCCAGCCAGCTATTGCGGCTATAGTGGTATGCCAGGCCCTAAAGGATCAAACTAATCAAGTTTTAAGGGACATTCCAGCCCAGAAGGCTCAGGAATTGGCGGATCTGCCCAGAGCACTTTGTTTTGCGGTAGACGCAATCAAGGATTCCATTCAGCAGGCCTCTCGCCTCTCGATGTTTCTCGTACATATGCGTAGTCTTCTGTGGCTGAAAAATTGGTCTGCCGAGACCCCCTGTAAAAGACTCCCGACAGGGTTTCCTTTCCACGGAGAAAGGTTATTCGGTGCCGATCTGGATGCTTATATACAAAGAATTTCCAGTGGAAAAAGCACTTTGTTACCGGTAAAAAATAAGTTTAGAGGTCCCACATTCAAGCGCTCAGCCTCGTCGACGCCAGGACAGTCTAACTTTAGGCAGTCTCGACGGCCGTCTGATCGACCTGCGAATGAGATTAAACCACAAGGCCAGTTCTCAGGGAACAAGAGGCCGTGGACCCGTAAGCCGGGTAAGGCCGCCCCAAAGGCATCCTTGTAAAGGGGCGCCCCCATCCTTACGGGTGGGGGGAAGACTCCAGTAATTTGCAAGTGTCTGGGAGGCGGAGGTCTCCGACAAATGGGTCCTTTCTACAGTCGCTTCGGAGTATCGGCTGGAGTTCCGAGGTTTTCCCCCACCACGATTCCTGAGGTCAAGTATGCCAAAAGACCCGGGAAAGGAAGCTGCACTGTTGACATCGTTAGACCACCTCTTGGCCCAGGGGGTAATTGTACAGGTTCCTGCTCACGAAAGAGGTCTGGGATTTTATTCAAACCTGTTCATCATCCGAACGGCGATGTAAGGCCTATCTTAGACCTAAAATGCCTAAACAAATATCTAGTGGTGCAGTCATTTCGAATGGAGTCAATTCGCACCGTGGCCGCGGCCCTGCAGGGGGGAGACTTCTTAGCGTCCATAGACATAAAGGGCGCATACCTTCACATTCCTATCTTCCCGGGTCATTAAAGATTTTTGAGGTTCACGATAGGTCAGCGCCATTTTCAATTTGTGGCCCTCCCCTTCGGGTTAGCCACGGCCCCCAGGGTATTTACGAAGGTCCTGGCGCCCTTGCTGGCAAATTTGAGATCCCTCAGAATCCAAATTTTGCCATATTTGGGTGACAATCTCCTGATAGATCGCTCAGCCTCTGGCCTGAGGGGATCAGTCCAAACCACGGTTCTGTATCTAGGAGCCTCAGGTTAGATTATAAACAGGGACAAATCGGCCTTGCAGCCCACCAGAAGACTAGAATATCTGGGTATGCTTCTCGACATGATTCTGCAGAAAATCTTTTTGCCCCAGGCAAAGATAGATGCCTTAAGGGTAATGATTCAGGCAGTACTGAAGAAAAGAAGACCAACCATTCGGCTCTGCATGCAGTTGTTAGGTTATGCTCAGATTCACTCGAGGAAGTTGCAGTGGGCAATTTTATCGAAGTGGAGCAAGGCCGTACAGGCTTTAGACATACCCATGAAACTCTCCCCAGTAGTTCGGGAGAGCCTCAGCTGGTGGTTGACACCTGGGAATCTAGTAAAGGGGAGATCATTCTACCCGGCAACCTGGCAGATAGTCACGACGGACGCCAGCCTAAGCGGTTGGGGAGCAGTCTTGGGGGACCTATCCCAGCAGGGGAGATGGTCAAGCACGGAACAACATCTGCCTAGCAATGCCTTGGAGATTCGGGCTATCCGATTGGCCTTAAGGGCCTGGACGACCAGGTTACAGGGAGCCCCTGTCAGAGTTCAATCAAATCGATACAAAAGGGTACATTTTGGCCAACTGTGTTGGGACAAGGTGCCAGCGAGTAATCACTTTCAAATTTGCCTATATCAAGACTACAGATTTAAAGGATTTTATTCAAACCTGCTTATGATACCAAAACCCAGCAGGGGTATTCAAATCTCTTAACAAATAACTGTGTTGGGAAGTTTTGCATGGAAGCCCCTAGGTTGGTTATTGCCTCTGCAAGACATGGGGAATACCTGGTGAAATACATTTTGGGTGGTTTTGGATTTCTCCTATTATAAATATGTATTAACTTTTCTATTCCTATAGTTAGCTAGTCTATCAAAGCTCTAATAAAGTTAATGATATTACAATAACAAGGTTACCTATAAAAGGAAGGTGTGCTGTAATGTCCACTAGGGGCAACATTCATCCATGAATCACCACTATTTAACCCGGGTCATCCTTCATTAACAGCTGGCCTTTGATCTTCTGTAACTCAGGACATTTTAATTTGCCCCTCCCCAGGAGGTCTTATCTGGTGCTTCTCTACCCCTGTACTTCCCATCAGGAGGCCTGCGAGAACATCCTGTTAGGATATGCATTCCCATTTGACTCCCTGTCACGAACACCCTGCTGGTTTAATTGCAAATTCCAACTTGGGCCAAATGGCTATATCAACAAGGAAGTAAATCTCCAGACATATGGTAATAAACCATGTTGCCTTCCAACAAATGCCGGTTTGTGCCTGGAGAGCGCTCATCACCCTTCTTCAGAAACAGCTCCTATGAAACGGCCCATAACTGTCTTAACGTGTTGTGCTTCCCAGCATGTGCCGCTTTGCCCCTGAGTGACACACCAGAGTCCATGACACATTTTTGTCCTGTACTAACACACGCTCTACCAACCTCTTAAAATGGTGGATACAATCTTGAGCCATTTTAACCTGGGTATTATTGTGACTTTGTTGCATGTTATTAAGGATGTCATTAAACTTTCTCTGAGTAACAAAGCCCCGCTTACTGTCTGAAGCTACGGCTGAGAGTTTGTTCCTCAGGATACCGATGTCCACTTCATTAATAACACCCATCACAGCTCTTATTCCCCCCCAATATAGTGCCGAATATATCCTCTAAACCTTATATTGCAAGTATTAATCTGAATAGTTTTGTCTGTGCCTTCTCCCTTGAATGTTTGTCAGAACAAATTTGCGATGTGGCATGGCACAGACAAATTACCAACCAGATAAACATCTTTCTTCCATGTTCCAGAGACTTTTTCAATCTCTCGCTCCACCAGCACCCTGGAAATGAAAAACAAGAGCAGAATCAAATTCTTTTTTTTCACCACAAAATAATTTTATTGAAGGTGAAATAAGGTTCGATTTACATTATATTCAACATAGCGTCTGTAAAATTAGCCATGACATACTATCACATTAAAGTAAAACAGAAATCATGGGGAATAGAACACCAGGGTTCTGTATATATAAACAGATACGTCTATCTATTCCCACCCTCTGGTTGGAGCAACCCTACATGCCTTTGACAGGGCGTGCAGGGTACATTGGCTTTTGAATATACAGGGAGTGCAGAATTATTAGGCAAGTTGTATTTTTGAGGATTAATTTTATTATTGAACAACAACCATGTTCTCAATGAACCCAAAAAACTCATTAATATCAAAGCTGAATATTTTAGGAAGTAGTTCTTAGTTTGTTTTTAGTTTTAGCTATTTTAGGGGGATATCTGTGTGTGCAGGTGACTATTACTGTGCATAATTATTAGGCAACTTAACAAAAAACAAATATATACCCATTTCAATTATTTATTTTTACCAGTGAAACCAATATAACATCTCAACATTCACAAATATACATTTCTGACATTCAAAAACAAAACAAAAACAAATCAGTGACCAATATAGCCACCTTTCTTTGCAAGGACACTCAAAAGCCTGCCATCCATGGATTCTGTCAGTGTTTTGATCTGTTCACCATCAACATTGCGTGCAGCAGCAACCACAGCCTCCCAGACACTGTTCAGAGAGGTGTACAGTTTTCCCTTCTTTGTAAATCTCACATTTGATGATGGACCACAGGTTCTCAATGGGGTTCAGATCAGGTGAACAAGGAGGCCAAGTCATTCGTTTTTCTTCTTTTATACCCTTTCTTGCCAGCCACGCGGTGGAGTACTTGGACGCGTGTGATGGAGCATTGTCCTGCATGAAAATCATGTTTTTCTTGAAGGATGCAGACTTCTTCCTGTACCACTGCTTGAAGAAGGTGTCTTCCAGAAACTGGCAGTAGGACTGGGAGTTGAGCTTGATTCCATCCTCAACCTGAAAAGGCCCCACAAGCTCATCTTTGATGATACCAGCCCAAACCAGTACTCCAACCTCCACCTTGCTGGCGTCTGAGTCGGACTGGAGCTCTCTGCCCTTTACTAATCCAGCCACGGGCCCATCCATCTGGCCCATCAAGACTCACTCTCATTTCATCAGTCCATAAAACCTTAGAAAAAAAGTCTTGAAATATTTCTTGGCCCAGTCTTGACGTTTCAGCTTGTGTGTCTTGTTCAGTGGTGGTCGTCTTTCAGCCTTTCTTACCTTGGCCATGTCTCTGGCCTCGTACACACGAGCAGACAGATTTGTTAAAATCGGTCGGGCCGACCGATTTGAACAAATCTGTCTGCTGGGGACATATTGGTTTAATCGTGTACACACAATCAAACCAAAATCCCCGCCGCCAGACGGTGCGGTGACGTGGCGGTGACGTTGACGCCGCCACGTCACCGCACCAGGAAGTAAAACACTTCCGCGCATGCGTCGAAACCATTCGGCGCGTGTGCGAGAAGACATGTCTGCTGGTAAGCGTACTAACCAGCAGACATGTCGGGCGGACGGGTTTGCAGCCGACGGATTTCAAAGCATGCTTTGAAATTTGTCGGGTGGCCAAATCCTTTGGTTTGTCCGTACACACGATCGAATCTGTCTGCTGAAACGGCCCGTCAGACGGGTTTCAACAGACAGATTTGATCGTGTGTACAAGGCCTCTGAGTATTGCACACCTTGAGCTTTTGGGCACTCCAGTGATGTTGCAGCTCTGAAATATGGCCAAACTGGTGGCAAGTGGCATCTAGGCAGCTGCACGCTTGACTTTTCTCAGTTCATGAGCAGTTATTTTGCGCCTTGGTTTTTCCACACGCTTATTGACTATTGACTATTTTGAATGAAACGCTTGATTGTTCGATGATCACGCTTCAGAAGCTTTGCAATTTTAAGAGTGCTGCATCCCTCCGCAAGATATCTCACTATTTTTGACTTTTCTGAGCCTGTCAAGTCCTTCTTTTGACCCATTTTGCCAAAGGAAAGGAAGTTGCCTAATAATTATGCACACCTGATATAGGGTGTTGATGTCATTAGACCACACCCCTTCTCATTACAGAGATGCACATCACCTAATATGCTTAATTGGTAGTAGGCTTTCGAGCCTATACAGCTTGGAGTAAGACAACATGCATAAAGATGATGATGTGGTCAAAATACTCATTTGCCTAATAATTCTGCACTCCCTGTATACTGTCCAATCACGCCCATCAGGGGCAACCCAGACTTTCCCCCAGGTATGGAAGGAGCCTTCCTAGCGGCAGAATGGCCCTACGCAGATATACAGGCTAAGCGTTTTTTTTTTCCAGAGGAAGGTTTTTCCGCCAGGGTGAACTTGCGTCCTTGTCCAAAACAAAGTCTTTCCCATTTTGGGCCTATCTCCAATTGAGGCATTTCCTGGATAGTCCAGCGAATAGAGAGAGTTTTTCAAAGTCCTCCACGTTGTTTGAATTGCTGTGCTCTAGTTCCCCTCCCCGGAGCCACCTGATCTCAGGGCTTTATGCCGCAATGTTTGGGGAACCTTATGTTTCTCTGAGATCGGAGCATGCCTTCTGGGAGGCTGAACTGGATACAGAGATTGATGATGCGGCCTGGGAGCGGGTACCTTTGTATATCCTCAAGGGCTCTCTGAACATCCATACCCAGGAAAATGGCTATAAAATCAAAACGAGGTGGTACAGAACCCCGGAGATACTCCACAAATTCATTCCTGAGGTGTCTGATCAATGCTGGAGATGTGAGCGGGATCTGGGCACACTTCTCCACATCTGGTGGACGTGCCCAATGATTCAGTCGTACTGGCGTAGAGTGCATGAAGTAGTGACTGAGGTATCTTCGCTTGCTTTGGAGTTCTCTCCGGCACAGTACCTGCTCCATCTTTCGGGAATTCCCCGTAAGAAATACTACAGATCACTGGCCATGCACATGGTCAACGCTGCCAGGCTCTGCCTGCCAGTGCACTGGAGGTCTAAGTCGCTCCCTTATGTCAAAGAATGGGTGTTGCGGTTTAACCGGATTGCATCAATGGAAGAGTTGATCTGTACCGCCCAAGACAGGATAGAGCATTTTTCAGGAACACGGGCACCTTGGCTAGAATACCGAAACTCACAGAGGTTTCAAGACCTTATCCAAGGCAATCCTTGATAAGCGCTCTGGTGGTCAGCACACCTCTTGTGTAATTGGGATCTATTAGGAAGGGCAGTTGGTGGCGATTCCACCCCCTACCCCTATATTTCCCCTATAGTGCCTCGCTCTTCTTCTGCTCTCTCCTCTCCCTTGATCTGCTTTCCTTCTTTCTCCTCTTTCCCCCCTCCCCCTTTATATATATATATATTTATATATATATATATATATATATATATATATATATATATATTTGTTTTTTACTTTTATTTTATTTTGCATACCATGGTGGTCGAATCCCGACATAGGTGTCGGGCATTGCTCTTATTTTTTACATATCTCTTAGTGTTTACAATACCTGTATTGAGTACCTTGGCTGGTACCTGCCCACCCCTATATGAGTCCATTGGGCCTGTACTACGCTGCACTATGTCCTTCTTGACTGATAGTGTCCTGATACTCCTATGTTCCTTCTGCGACACCCTTCTTAATGGCGTAATCTGGAGGCAATATCTGTGGACTCATTCTCCCCTGAATGTTGTACCCTATAACTTCCCCCTTTTGATGGAACTATGTATTCACACCTTTTGCTGTATGTTTTCTAGTACTTTCTATACCATCTGTGAACAAAATTCTTTTTTTTTTCAATAAAACTTTTGTGGGGAGAAATAAACAGATACGTCTCATAGGCCTATGAACATTTTATGGATAACCAACACATTAACATATTAAGATCAGGTATCTGGATGGAATCAAGTACCCCTGCAATTGGTTGCAAAAATCCTGTAGACCAATATCAGCAGGTCTATCTGAGGTCATGGAGAATCTCTCAAACTTGATATTACTATGGTCGTATAGATGGTAGGAGACCATGGCAGTGCTCTTGGTTATGTCACTGTAGACATGGAAAGGGGGTGGAAAGAGAAGAATGTAATTGAAGAAGAGCTATAGAATGGGAGTGGTGAGGGGAATGAGCAAAAGAGGGGGAGAAGTAAAGGATAGCGGTAAAGGCTAGTGGGGACCACTTCTCGTCTCGGGGCTCTCGGAAATGTTTAGGGTGCATGGAGGACTGCAATGAGCAGTCTAGACAACTTAATGTTGTGTTGGGAAGAAAGATTTGTAGTAATCTGTAGTCTTAAAATGTATCCAACAGGCCCAGGTCAACGTGAACTTCTGAATATGGCCTTGGGATGTGTGGACGAAGGACCTTTCCTCTATCTTGGCAGCTCTGATCAGCCATTGTCTACTACTGGTTGGGATATCTGTTGATCACTAGTGTGTAGGAATGCAGAGTCTGGCTGCATTAACCATATGCTTGGCCAATGATTTCTGGAAGGTTTGTTTGGGTAGGGTAGTGTGATGTAAGATGTATGGAGCCGGATTATAGTCTAGGGTAAAAGTGGTAACCCACATTATTATGGAGTGAACCTCCCTACAGAATGGCACTCCCACCAATTGTGGATCATGGATCCCACAGCTTCTTTGTATCTCCAACATACATTTGGAATTGAGGGTGAGAATTTATGTACATGAGCTGGGGTTCTATACCACTTTGTAATAATTTTGTATCCATTTTCTTGGATCGCTACATTCATTGATTCTTTGTGAGAGTGCATAAATGGATTCCCAGTCATCATCCTTCAGTGTCAGTTGTAGATCTTTTTCCCAAGAAACACGCACGGTCTGCATCAGGGAGGGACCAGGACCGTCTCGCATTAAGGTATAAATGTATGAAATGAGATGTCGTCGTGGCGTGGTACCTGAGCACAGTGCTTCGAATGGTGTAAGTTGTCTATGCCATGTGATATTCAAATCTTTAGAGGTGAGGAAGTGTGTCCAGCTGTCTAAAAGACCAGAAAGGAAAAGTGTTAGTCTGTGATTGAGAGACCAAGTCTTCATAGGATTGTCTTCATAGGACCCGCCAGAACCTCCTCGTGTGGCCATTCCATATGGAGGAATGTGTTGGATTTACCCGGGGGGAACTCGGGTTTACCCTGTAAAGAGGTCAATGGTCCTGGTTGTCAGGGTAGGTTAAGGAGAGCGACTGCTTTCCTAAAGGCCAATAGCGAGGGGGTGATGAGCGTATCTTGTATCTTAAGGGTCTGGGGCCAGAATCGTGGTGACAACCAGGGGAGTGTGTGAGTTGGGATTCGCCTGAGAGAGTTTTGCAGCACCACCCATGCTTTCCCTAGTTTGTGAACTTTCCAGTCCACCAGGTGGCAGGTAGTCAGGTGGCAGGCCAGATAATACTTGTAAAGGTCTGGTAGACCAATTTTGCTTGTAGCTTTGGAGAATGTGAGTCATGAGTATTTGATTAGTGGGGCTGTATTCTTCCATATGAAGTTTGTGCCTGCTCTTTTATATGCCACAAAAAAAGAAAGGGGGAGGTGAATTTGGATTGTCTGCATTAGGTACAGTAGGCAAGGGAGAACAATCATCTTAATGTGGGCAGAGCGACCAAACCATGAAACGTTGAGATTGGCCCATTCCTTCAGATCTGCTTGAATTTTAGAGAGGGTGTGTAGGAAATTGTGACTATAAAGATCTGTTATTTTCTTGGTAATTTGAATGCATATATAAGTAATGGCTTGTTTCTGCCATTGGAAGGGACAGCATTCTTGGCAGTACGTGATTTAGTGGGGTTAGTGATACATTCAGGGCATGCGATTTGAAATAATTAATTAACTCACCAAAGTGTTGTATGTCTTTCAGAAGGTTAGGTAATGACAGCCGGGGGGTTTGTGAGGAAAGCAAGATATCATTGGCAAATGATATCTTTGAGTCAAGACAAAGATCAAGAGAGATGGAGGACAGCCCTGACAGGTACCATTGCTTATTGAGAAGGCATCTGACAGGAGGCCATTAGCCTTCACCCTTGCGGAGGGATTAGTGTAGAGGGCATTGATGTGTGCAAGCATGTGGGTTGGAGGCCTTATACCCTTTAATACTGCTTGCATGTAATCCCATTCCACCCTGTCAAACGCCTTCTCAGCGTCGAGGGATAGGAGAAAACCCCTGGTCTCTGATGAGGCAAGCAAATGGTGTACATTTAAAGTGCAAAAAGGTATTGTCCATGGCCTTCCTACCCGGGATGAAACCCACTATTTGCTAGCATCTTTGCATAGAGTTTTATATCTACATTAAGCAGAGAGATTGGCCTATAGTTGGAGACTTGTGAGGTATCCTTGCCTTCTTTCGGATAAACACTACATGGGCTTCTAGTAATCTGCCTAAGAAAGTGTGGGGGTTCGATAGTGAATTAAATGTTTGTAGCATCTTGGTTGCAAGTTTGTCCTGAAAGCATTTATAGTATATTAAAGGGAGGCCATTGGGTCCTGGGCTTTTACCTACTTTCATCTCTTTAATTGCTAAGTGAAGTTCTTCCATTGAAAATTGGCTTTCCATGGCTTTTGCCTGCTGGGAAGTGATAGGTTTGAGTCAATGTTGAGCTAGGAAGTCAGTTATTTGGGAGGATCGTCTGGCCATATTGATAAATTCTCCCTTTTCTTGCACTAGGTTATAGAGTTTCAAATAAAATGTTTCGAAGTGTTTGGCTATTTCTTCGTTCTTAAAGAGTAGTGTACCCTGATTATCTTGAATATTATGAATCACAGACAAGGTCTTAGCTGCCTGTATCTTACACGCTCCCACTTTTGTTACCATGTTCATAGAATACTTTCTGTTTAAGGAGGTCCACCGAAAAAATAAATAAAAGTCAGCAGCTACAAATACAGCAGCTGCTGACTTTTAATATATGGACACTTATCTGTCCAGGGCGCCCGTGATGTCAGCAGCCGAAGCTGATCTGTCTGTAAGCCTTGCAGTGTCACTTCCTGGTTCCCTACTGCGCATGCGCGAGTTGCGTTGCGCGTCATCACTGGTCCCTGCTGTCTTCTGGGACTTGTGTGTGTGGGGAGGACAAAGTAGGTACCGGAAGTAGTGTAGGTTACCGCAAACACCTTGGTGGTCTATGCCAGAAAGTGGGAGAAAATGCCTGTATTACACAGGTATCTGCTCCCTCCTCCCCCATGAAAGGTGCCAAATGTGAACCAGAGGGGAGAGGGGGGTTCCAAAAAGTGGAAGTTCCATTTTTGGGTGGAACTCCACTTTAAGAACATACCACCTTCTGGTGCGTTTCCCCAACTCATCTACTAATGTGGAATGTGCATGCAGAAGATCGTGCAATGTAGCTTTCATGGATGATTGTTTATGGTCTATTTCCAGACGATTAATTGTTTCAATTCGTGATTTGATATACTCCTGATGTCTTTTTTTGGCAGTTGTTGCTAACAGTATTAATTTCCCTCTTAGAACACAATTATGTGCTTCCCAAAGCGTAATGTGTGCGACATCCGGGGTAGAGTTTTCTTAAAAATATAATTAAATTTGGGTACGTATTTGTCTAAGATTTTCAGGGTCTTTTAACAGGTGTGGATTTAGTCTACAGGTTTTCGTTATTTTGTTAGATTCTGGGAAAATGAGAGTTACCGTAATGGGATGGTGGTCCAAGAAAGTGTAATCTTTATCGGTGGGAAACAAAGTACGTCATGTGTCATGGAGTGTTAAGTTTTGCAGTTGGAGTTTGATCTGGAGAAGGGCCCGGTATGTAAGGGTAGATGCCCCTGTGGAGGAATATAGAGATGGGTTTAATGGAACATTAAAGTCTTCTCTCGGTATTACAATAACCTCTAGGAACGTAGCGAGCAGATCGCAGATTTTCCTGAAGAATGATACTTGGTGTTCATTAGGACAGTTCACATTTGCCATTGTGATTGGTTTGGAAGCATATATACCTTTAACCACTTAACCCCCGGACCATATTGCTGCCCAATGACCAGAGCACTTTTTGTGATTTGGCACTGCGTCGCTTTAACTGACAATTGCACGGTCGTGCGACGTGGCTCCCAAACAAAATTGGCGTTCTTTTAAATAGAGCTTTCTTTTGGTGGTATTTGATCATCTCTGCAGTTTTTATTTGTTGCGCTATAAACAAAAATAGAGCGACAATTTTGAAAAAAATGCAATATTTTTTACTTTTTGCTATAATAAATATCCCCCAAAAATATATAAAAAAAACTTATTTTTTTTCTCAGGTTAGACCGATACATATTCTTCTACATATTTTTCTTTAAAAAAAATCATAATAAGCGTTTATTATTATTTACAAAATAGGGGGTAGTTTTATGGCATTTTTATTAATTTTTTTTTTTTACTAGCAATGGCGGCGATCAGCATTTTTTTTCAGTACTGCGACATTATGGCGGGCACTTAGGACACCTTTGACACATTTTTGGGACCATTGGCATTTTTTTAATGCATATAAAAAATGCATTGGATTACTATAAAAATAGAATGGAATGGAATGCCTGTTTGTACACATGGTTCTCCAGCTTGGGAATTGCATCTGATCGGAATTGTGTTTCCTGTAACATGAGAAAGTGAGCTTTGTGTTTGGTCAGCGCTAATAGTACCTGCGTCTTTTTTTCTGGGAGGTTTAGGCCCTTAACATTAAGCGAGAGGCATTTCAGTGAAAGATGTGACTAAATTACCTGCTCCTTTTGCATATTGTAAGCTCAAGGAGTGTATGGTATGTGTGAGAGGGTCTCGTGTACGAAACCAGAATTTTTTTGTGGCACTCTGAGGTTACTGAATTGGCCCTGATGGAGGAAAGGAGAGAGGAGCGGCCCCCACAATAATACAGAGGTAGAAGAAAAAGAAGAGAAAGAAGGAGGTCAAGGAAAATCAGGAAAGAGGTGACCAAAACCCAAGGGTGGGGTGAAGATACATAAGTAAAAAGAAAACACACTGTTGTGGGTAGGACCAACAACGTGTGCGCGAGATTACCGGAAGACGGTTATAAGTATACCTAACCACTTATTGGGGGTAAGTCTGGAGTGTCAGCTTCAATCCACTAGGAAACTGTGCGCGGACAATAAACTTAGAACAGGTCACTGGGGTCTAGCAGTAAGAAGGACGGAAAGGGGTAGACAGGTGTTTAAAAAATATTGAGTGGTAGATTTAGGAATTATGAGATAGAGTTTTAGGGTATAATAGAGACCAGTAGAAATTCTAGGTAGAATTGCCAAGCTCAGCCTGTGCGTGCAGAGCTACTGTCTATGGAACGTAAAGTGTTTAGTAATCGTGCCTGGGCTGGATGATAGACGTAGCATTAAGTAGCATAGCATAAACATAGACACCACCTGGGGTAGTACTAGGCACAGATTAGTCATATAAATTGTGAGGGTGGCCCGACCCCCACCAGGAAGAATGTAATTTCCAACATTTGAAAGGAACCTTCTAGTATGTTAGTTACATTAATATAGGTCCAGAACAGGAACCCATATAATAGGCAACAATTTTGAAGCAGAGAGACTCCCCCCCCCCTCTACTAGTCAATAAGCATTTGGATATGACATTATATGTATGTCAAATCGTGTCTCTGGTATACATTACAGGTTCACATAAGTTAAACTTCTCGCTAGAGTACCATGCATAATCTCTGAGAAAAAAAACAAGCAATAAGTGGGTCCTCAAGACACCTCTTAGAGGGCCTGGAGGAGTAAACTAGAGTAGTACATGCAAAAGCTGGTCCTCCAAAATTGTGCGGATAATAAGATAGTAACAGTACCTGTACAGGAGAGTGCAACTGGTCAAATCAGCCGGAGTCAATGGGGGTTAATGCGTTTCAATTTTCCCTAGGGAACTGATGCATAATGGTTTCTGTACAGGGGAAAGTACCTGAACAAATTAGCTGGAGCCAATGGGGGTTAGTGTAGTCCAGTCGTCCTTGAGGGGTTTGAAGTCATCATGGAACCAATGCTTTAGTAGAAGTGGAGAGAGAAACAAATAAACAGTTAAACAACAATAGCAACAGAACAGTCTGGTTTAATTCGATCTAACTAATGTACAGGCATGAGATTAAATGTAGAGAGGTTAAACATCCTGGTGTACCCACCGCGAGGTGGCAGCAGGTTCCGGGTTTTGCGGGGGAGGATCTCGGCGGGCATATCGGTCCCCAGGTGATGTTGGGTTCAGTCTGCGACGTCTGGAGCGTTACCACTGAGCCTTCGGTGAGGAGGTGTGAGACACTGATCTCCATTGTGCGAGCGTGCAATGTTTCCAGCAGGGGTGTAGAGTGTGTCTGTTCTGCAGAGTTATTTGAGAGAGGTCTTGAAATAGCTGTCCGCGCTATTAAACAAAATGCGGCCCCTGTCTCTTGCCTTCTTCAGTATCTCCTCCTTGAGGGGAAAGTTAACAATACAGCACACAATGTCTGAGTCACAGGGAGGAGGTCTCAGGGCACTTCATCTCAATGGGGGACTCTCCTGGGCGGTCAAGCAGGTCGTTGAAGATGGAGAAGATCATTTGTGCGTTTGGTTCCACTCCCTCAGGGACCTTCCTCACCCTAATGTTATGTCTGCAGCCCCATTATCTAAATCTTCCACCTGTCTGTGGAGCTCAAACATGTGCGGTAGTTGTAAGTCATAGGTCCTTTGCACTTGCCTGATTGCTGCTGCCTGCATTTGGGAGGATTCTTCCACTTCAGTGATGCAGTGATTCATTGTGTGGATATCCAAGTGTGGATATCCAACTTCAGGTCTGAGATGGCCACCGTCAAAGTGTGTTTAATATCTAGAGCTACTCTCTGCAGATCTCTTTGGAGGTCGAGTAGGCTCACGTCGGGAGCTGTGGCGCCGTCAACGTCTGACATTGTTCCGGTGGCTTTTTCGGGCGAGACCGGGGATGAGGCCTGTGAAGCCTGCTTCTCCCCGTGGTATCCTGTTGGCCGGGTCCGGAACATCTCCGGGATGTTATTGCTCAATTGCATCCCGGAATCTTTTCGTGTGCAGGGCGTTGAGGAACTCCTAATGAATTTACCCATGTTTTTAGCAGTTTATGGATCCTGAAAATATTAAAAATTTTGTCCCCGATGTGCAGGATCTCTGTCTTCATGCTCCCATCTCGGGTCCCATCCAAGCCATGCCCCCCAGAATCAAATTATTATCTTCAATATCTATTCACTTGCACTTTTTCTTATAGAACCTGCCTTGGAACCCAGCAGCTTAGTTTTCCTGGCTTCTACAACTCTGACCAAACTATCAAAACAACCATGACGTCTTTAGGCTGAACTCACTCTAAAAAGGATCCCCACTATAAGAGAAAAAAAAAAAGTGAACGGTGCTTCTCAAAAATCTCATTTCTTTATCGTACATCACGGGACACAGAGCGCATAGCCATTACACTTGGGTTATATGGGTACCTTCAGGTGTGGACACTGGTGTAATCAATTTCACAGGAAGTTTCCTCCCTATATAACCCCCTCCCACTGGGAGTGCTTCAGTTTTTTCGCCAGTGTCTTAGGTGTTGGTCACGTCTAGCTGTCCCTCGGAGGTCTCGGGACCCAGGATAGCTAGCCGGATCCGTCCGAAGTGCTTCAAAGCCAAGGTGTACGGTACCCGGGCCCTGCTGGAGTGGGGTTTTGCCTATAATGCCTCTCCTTGGAGGGCTGGATTCTGGGCTCCAGTGCCTTAGTCTCTTCCAAGAACTAAACGCCACTGATGCCAGGATGCTATATAGGTCCAGGGGTGTGGGTTCCTTAAACACAGGACCCCGGTCCCTGAAGGTCCAAGACAATACCCACGGAGATGGGGGAAGGCTGGGCCTCTTGCAGTTTGCAATACCCTGCGGCGTGGAGCAGGTAAGAGGGAACCTGCGGGACTTGGTTCGACAGTAGGTATCCCCCTGGGGGTTCTGGGTTGGCTAATGGTATGCTTGTGCATCAGCCACTATCTCCACTATGTCTTTTGAGGCAGGATGGGATGTACTAATGTTTACCCAGATAACATGTAGATCTATGTATGCTTGTTTAAGATATACATTTTGCTACTCCCCCCATATTTGCCTGTTAGCATGGATACTGCAGCCCCCACGTACTATAAAGAGGGAATGCTGGTGAAACTCCTGTTTCTTAGGAAGCCTATGGGGACAGCTTCCTCTATGTGTGCACTACATTGAGAATTAGTGCTTACCTGGTGTCAGTTTGGGCTGCTGGCGTTGGTCCATGCTTCTCCTCTGCTCCCTGCTTCCTCCATGTTGATTTCAGCGTGGGGAGGGTGTGCGCGCGCTTGCGCGCGCGTGCACGCCGTCTTTTATGGCGTCCTCGTGCATAGGGGGGGCGGGCCGGCTGGTCTTTCCCTTCTGAGAGCGGGGGAGAAAGGACACAGAGCGCGCAGCTGAGCCATTTTTTTGGCATGCAGTGACACCTAGTGGCGGTTGGTGGATCTTCAGGTCTGGACTTAAAGTCCACTTTGACCAAGAAAAAAAAAAAAAAAAAGGTTTTTTTTCTGAAAGGGACTCAGCCTTAGATCTGGCAGCATCCGAGTCTACCTTGGGCTCCAGCTAACGGGCATTGGTGTTGCAATACTCACAGGTTTTCCTCGGTATTGCCACATTCTAGAGCGTGGAAAAATTAAAAAAAAAAAAAAAAAATTCCATAGCCTGTTCTTATTTGTTCACTCCTAGCTACAACAGTCGGGTGTTGGCTACAGGGGTGTCTCAAGGTTGTGCAATGGCTCCCAAGGGATCAGGACCAGCTAAGGCTGCAAAGGGTGCCAAAGAACAAGTCTCCATCTGGGTCAGAGGATTTGGGTCAGGATGGTCCCACCCTCGCTAGATAGGCCACCGAGTAGCATCTTACAGGAGCCATTGAGGGTGCTGGGGGCAGAGGCGGCCCCCAATCCACCTATTCCCGTTTACGTAACGGAAGAAATGCTAGCGACCACCCTGGGTGGGCTAGAGGAAAGGTTAACGGCTTTGATTGCCCGCTCTTTGCCAGGTGGCAAACGGGCTAGATCCCCGTCACCTAGATTGGTGTTTTCAGATGCGGGGTCTCCTCGCCGGAGGAACAGGACCCACAGGGGGATCAAGCGGACCAGAGTCCCGACGGGTCAGACATGGAGGGTTCCACTCTAGATACATTTTTTCGGCTTCTCAAGCGGAGAGCCTGTGGATCCAGTCTCTGACAGATATTGTTCGCACTGCTTTTAAAAAACTTTCAGTGTCAGAACTATTAGCCCCTGCAGTATCCTCATTAGGTTCTTTAAAGGCACCAATAACTTGGGTGTCTTTTCCAATTCACCCCCTTCTGGAGAGCGTGTTTTGTTCAGGATTGGGCTCGACCTGATAGGATCTTTTTCCCTCCTAAAAGGTTCACTATTTTCTATCCTATGGAAGAAAAATTTGCAAAGAAATGGGCACTCCCTACTGTGGACGCGGCCATTTCCTGCGTGAATAAATCCCTGACCTGTCCGGTTGGAAATGTCCAGATGTTCAGAGATCCGGCCGACAAAAAATTGGAGACCCTACTGAAGGCTTCGTTTACCACAGTAGGTGCCGTGGTTCAGCCAGCAGTGGCAGCCATTGGCGTTTGTCAGGCTTTAAAGAAACAGTTGTTAAAAGGACATGCCGGCTCAGCAGACTCGTGAATTAGCAGACCTCCCAAGGGCTCTCTGCTTTGCAATAGATGCTATTAAGGTCTCCGTTCAACGGGCGTCCCGTCTATCTCTGCTGTTGGTTCATATGCGTCGTCTTTTGTGGCTAAAGAACTGATCAGCAGAGGCACCCTGCAAAAAACTTTTAGCAGGATTTCCCTTTCAGGGTGGAAGACTATTCGGTGAAGACCTAGATAAATATATCCAAACCATATTAAGTGGTAAAAGTTTTTCCTTACCGGTCAAGAAAAGACCGCGTGGGCCCGCGTTTAAGCGACGGGCCTTTTACTGGCTCGGCCCCTTCAGCTTCCCGTCAGTATCGACGGCCTCCCGGGCGTTCAACATTTAATAGCCGCCCACAGGGACAAGCCGCGGCAAACAAGAGGCCATGGTCTCGCAAGCCGGCTAAACCTGTCATCAAGTCAGATTCATGAAGGGGCGCCCCCACTCTCTTGGGTGGGCGGAAGACTTCGGTTTTTCTCCGAAGTGTGGAAAGCCAGAATTCCCGACTCTGGGGTTCGGTTCGTGGTAGCCACGGGCTACAAACTAGAGTTTCGAGAAGTCCCCCCTCCTCATTTTCGGGGGTCAAAGTCTTCCAAGCGGCCCATTAAAGAGGGCCTCTCTCGTAAAGGCATTGAATCGCCTCTGGCTCCAAGGAGTAATTGTAGAAGTACCAACCCAGGAATGGGGTCTGGGATTCTATTCCAACCTTTTTTATAAATACCCAATGGTGACGTCAGGCCTATCTTAGACCTCAAACGCCTAAATCGCTTTCTAAGATGTAGACCTTTCGTATGGAATCCATACGTTCGGTGGCAGCCAGCCTACATCATGACGACTTTCTAGCATCTATAGACATAAAGGATGCTTATCTGCACATGCCAATCTACCCGGCACATCACAAGTTTCTTCATTTTATGATAGATCAACGTCATTTCCAGTTCGTAGCCCTCCCTTTCGGGTTGGCAACAGCTCCGCGGGTATCCACAAAGGTGTTAGCCCCGGTGCTGGCCGTCCTAAGGACAGAAGGCATTTTGGTCCTGGTATACCTGGACGATCTCCTGCTTATCGACAGATCAGCTTCCAACCTCAATCATGCAGTAGTCCGCACAGTTCGGCATCTAGAGGAGTTTCGGTGGACTTTGAACCAAGAAAAATCGAGGTTGCAACCCACAAAACAGTTAGAATTCTAGGCCTTCGGCTAGATACAGTCGGCCAGAGGATATTTTTTCCTCAAGCAAAAGTCAGGTCATTGACTCAAACAGTTCAAATAGTCTTAGGCAAGAAGAGGCCGACTATTCGCCTAGGCATACGACTGCTGAGGAAGAGGGTGGCCGCCTTCGAAGCAGTGCCCTATGCCCAGATCCATACCAGAGTTCTCCAGGCAGCCATTCTCTCTGCTTGAAACAAGTCCATGCAGGCACTAGTCCGTTAATTCTCTCAGGGGTCCGGCGCAGCCTGTTCTGGTGGCTGGTCCCTCAATATTTGTCAAAGGGGAAATCCTTTTGCCCCATCACATGGAAAATTTTAGGAAGACTGACCCAGCAGGGACAGTGATAGGAGGCAGAAAGACTGCTTCCCATTAATATCCTACACATCAGAGCTGCTCGGTTGGCCCTGGTCGTCTGGACTCTCCCCCTTCAGGGTCTACCAGTAAGGGTACAGTCCGACAATGCCACGGCGGTGGCATACATAAACCACCAAGGGGGCACAAGGAGCCTAGTGGCTCAAAGGGAAGTAAACCTGATTTTCTCATGGGCCGAAGCCCATGTACCCTGCATCTCGGCAGTGTTCATCCCAGGGATAGACAATTCTCAAGCAGAGTTTTGAATCTTCAACAGTTGCTCCCGGGGGATTGGTCTCTTCACCCCCAGGTATTCCAAGACATTTGCCAAGGATTCGGAGTTCCCGATGTAGACATCATGGCAACGAGAGTCAACAAGGAATTGGACAAATTCGTATCCTGAGCCAGGGATCCCTCGGCCTACGGGACCAATGTGTTGGTTTGCCCCTGGCACCAGTTGTCTCTCCTGTATGCGTTCCCTCCACTGCAGATGATTCCCCGCCTTCTACGAAGGATCAGGGTGGAGCGCAGGCCTGTGATCCTGGTGGCCCCAGCCGGGTCCAGGAGGGCTTGGTACGCGCCCATCATGAGGATGTCAGTGGGGGCACCGGGGCCACTCCCCCTGCGCCCAGACCTGTTATCTCAGGGCACGATATGCCACCCTGCTTTACAGCAGCTAGATTCGATGGCTTGGCGGCTGAATCCCTAATTCTTAAGGGCAGAGGCCTCTCAGCCCAGATCATATCTACGTTGATTCTGGCTAGGAAACCAGTCTCTAGAAATATCTATTACAGAGTCTGGAGGACCTATGGGGAGTGATGCGAGTCTCAAAGAGGGCATCCTCGTAAGTTTTATCGACAGGATCTTGCGATTCCTCCAGGTTGGCGTTGATAAGGGATTAGCGCTTAGTACTCTAAAGGGGCAGGTGTCTGCCTTATCGATATGGTTTCAAAGGCCTTTGGCCGCGCATTCGCTTGTGAAAACCTTCTTGCAGGGGGTCTTGCATGTAAATCCCCCTATTAGAGCTCCCCTCTGCCCCTGGAATTTAAAACTCGTCTTGTCAGCTTTACAAAGACAACCGTTTGAACCTCTGATAGAAATCCCTCTTGTGCTGCTAACCCGAAAGTCGGTTTTCTTGGTGGCTATGGCTTCGGCCAGAAGGGTCTCCGAGCTGGCAGCCTTGTCTTGCAGGCAACCGTACCTGATTCGGCATAAGGTCAGAGTGGTTCTGCGGCCTCAACCTTCTTTCCTTCCTAAGGTCATATCCAGTTTTCACTTGAATCAGGACCTAGTCCTACCATCCTTCTTTCCTACTCCCCAGTCCAGAGAGGAAAGACTGCTTCATACTTTGGACGTGGTCCGAGCCATGAGGGTTTATCTCAGGGCTACAGAGAAGATTCGGAAAACAGATGTGCTTTTTCTTCTTCCGGATGGCCCCAAAAAGGGTCAGCTGGCTGCCAAGTCTTCCTTGGCTAGGTGGATTAAGCAGCTGATTTTTCAGGCCTATGGTCTGAAACGCATTCCACCTCCCTTATCAGTTAAAGCCCATTCTACGAGGGCCATGAGTGCCTCTTGGGCGGCACACCATCAGATCTCTATGGCACAGGTTTGCAAAGCGGCAACCTGGTCTTCTGTACATACGTTTATTAAATTGTATAAGTTGGACGTCGCAAAAGCTACGGACGCAGCATTTGGGCAGGCGGTCCTACGGGCAGCAGTATAGAATCCTCTGGCCCGGTTCACGCCCCCTTGTTTTTCTGTTGGTGGAGCTATTTTTTCTCCTGATAATGTTTTTATTTGGCTATTCTTGGCCTTACGGTCTCCCTCCCTTCATAGAGCATTGCTTTAGGACATCCCAAGTGTAATGGCTATGCGCTCTGTGTCCCGTGATGTACGATAAAGAAAAAAGGATTTTTAATAAACAGCTTACCTGTAAAATCCTTTTCTTGAAGTACATCACGGGACACAGAGCTCCCACCCCTCTTTTGGGGAACATTGTGTAACCTCAGAGGAATTGCTTGCTACAAAACTGAAGCACTCCCAGTGGGAGGGGGTTATATAGGGAGGAAACTTCCTGTGAAATTGATTACACCAGTGTCCACACCTGAAGGTACCCATATAACCCAAGTGTAATGGCTATGCGCTCTGTGTCCCGTGATGTACTTCAAGAAAAGGATTTTACAGGTAAGCTGTTTATTAAAAATCCTTTTTTTAAAAGCCAAAAAAAAACAATGCATTTATCTGTTCTTTAAGACCTATGCACTAACTCCCCTTTCAGGTGGACAAAATCTAAACATTTTGGATTTTTCTTTTCCCACCTGAATGAAAAAAAGAAAAAGAAAAAAAAAACCTACAATAACTTCAGCAGCTAAAATGGCTTTCTACCAAATCTTATCTTAAGCAAAATGCATTCAGCTGAAAATATGGGGCAGTCAATGACCCTCCTTTCAGGTGGACTAAACCAATTTGGAATTTTTCCACCTAAACAAAACTAAAATAAAATAGATGAACAAACAAATAACAAAAAAATAAATACCAAAATGTCCTCTAATATATTCAAAAAGTGAAGGCCAAATCTCTGAAATTCACATCAAAACCTTATTCATAGCAAAGAAACATTAACCAGGAAGTTCTTACCATCTATGCACATACCTCCCAACATTTTTAGATGGGAATGAGGAAAACCTATTACCAAATGTATGTAGGCATAGAACACACCCACTGCCACACCCCTTAAAGGAGAATTAACCCCAAAAATAAGGTCGATTAAATCCATAAGGGATTTTTTTACTACTACTATTCCTTTTATACTGGCTTTTAAAATTAAAAAATAAATAAAAATGCAGCAACATAGACATTGGATGACAGGTTTAGCACTGGGAAACATCTTTTGAAACATAAAAAGTGCATTTTATATACAGACCAAAATGAGGGACAAAGGGACATTGCTCCAAATCAGGGACAGTCTCTCAAAATCAGGGACAGTTGGGAGCTATGCATGCGACTCATTAAGGGCTGCTAACAAAACATTTGTTTTCCCCAGTGCTATACCTTAGTGAACATGAGGCTACCTCCATGTTGAGTTAATTCAGCTGTTCTACATACTGATTGATGCCTTTCTTGCCTTAACTGACTATTTTCAGTTAGTAGTCAGTTTGGGATTTAAAAGGGACACAGGTTTGATGACTATGGCCTCTATGCTTTGGATTGCTTCCCCATCTCACAGAATAAATGTCACAATGCCTTGGTGTGGTTTTAGGGTAGTGTGATTTCCTTTTGCATACTATTATTAGAATTATTAGCCACCAAACCATACCAGCAATGTGACTCCATGTTTTACAAACAAAGCATTTGAGAGCTGGTCTCCCTGCATTGGCCCTTTCACTAATCATATGGCGATGACAACTCAAATTGCTGCATAATATTACTATGATTGGAATCAACTGACTTTACACTTTCATTGTCTGAGGAGTAGTCACTAACAAAGTCTCCACTGCCACTGTGTTACTATTCTTGAAAAGAATGATTCTAACCAAAGCAACATCACTTGCAGCAACAAGAGCATCATGTTTCCCTAACTGTTGTTCTAGAGCAGGGGTCTCCAAACTTTATAAAGAAAGGGCTAGCTTACTGTCCTTCAGACTTTAGGGGGGCCAAACTGTGCCCACTGGGAGTAAACAATGCCTGAGCTTTGGTATTAAGGGGAGAAATAGTTGGTGTCCTATGCCCTATTGTTGGTGTCAGTAGAAGGAATAGTGACATATTGTTGGTGTCCGTGGCAGGGATAATACCTCAATGGCCGGATAAAGGCAATCAAAGTGCCACATCTGGCCCCAGGGCCACTGTTTGGAGACCACTGTTCTGGGGCCTCCATCTGTGCTGAACACAGAGACTGCTCAGCCTTTGCCTGTTTGGAGGATAACTCCGTTGCAGCTGCATGTGCCTCATGTAACTCCTTCCTAAGCAGTATTGTATTATGCTCATTCTCAGCCTCTCTTTGATTTAAAGAGGCATTACAACTTTCTCTTAGTTTACTCGTTTCTTCCAATCCATCAATTGTCTGTTCCATTACACACTTCTCAGTCACCAATTGTTCAATGTAATCACAAACATTTGCATCTGCCTTTGCACCTATTGCCAATATATTTTTACCTACACTTTCTATCGGTTTTATTAACCACTTTAGCCCCGGACCATATTGCTGTCCAAAGACCAGAGCACTTTTTGTGATTCGGCACTGCGTCGCTTTAACTGACAATTGTGCGATCGTGCGACGTGGCTCCCAAACAAAATTGGCGTCCTTTTTTTCCCACAAATAGAGATTTCTTTTGGTGGTATTTGATCATCTCTGCGGTTTTTATTTTTTGCGCTATACACAAAAATAGAGCGATTATTTTGAAAAAAATGCAATATTTTTTACATTTTGCTATAATAAATATCCCCAAAAAAGAAATAAAAAAACATATTTTTTTCCTCAGTTTAGGCCGATCGGTATTCTTCTACATATTTTTCATAAAAAAAAAATCGCAATTAGCGTTTATTGATTGGTTAGCGCAAAATTTATAGCGTTTACAAAAAAAGGGGTCGTTTTATGGCATTTTTATTAATATTTTTTTTTACTAGTAATGGCGGCGATCAGCGTTTTTTTTTCAGTACTGCGATATTATGGCGGACATATCGGACACTTTTGACACATTGGCATTTTTATAGCGATCAATGCTATAAAAATGCATTGGATTACTATAAAAATGCCATTGGCAGTGAAGGGGTTAACACTAGGGGGCAGGGAAGGGGTTAAGTATGTTCCTGGTGTGTTCTAACTGTATGGGGGGGGGTTGACTCACTAGGGGGAATCACTGATCTTCTGTTCATACATTGTATGAACGGGAGATCAGCGTTTCCCCCGCTGACAGGAACGAGAGGAATGTGTTTACACACATATCTCCCGTTCCACGCTCTGTAACGAATGCGTGCCCGACTCCGGGGCGTGCGGGGGGCGTGCGCGTGGGCCGCCGGCGGCGCGCGCGCCCCCTAGTGGCCGAAAAAGATAGGACGTAGAGCTACGTGCTCTCGTTCAGCAGTGCCACCGTCCAGGAGTAATATGACGGCGGGCGGTCGGCAATCAGTTAATTGCATTCTCTCAGTATGCCACTGCACTTCTTTTTGTTCAGCAATCTCCTTCACTCCCAACAGCATGCGTACCACATTCGCCATTCTCACTTAGTTGCCTTTCTTAGACAATGGTTTGTTTTATATTGTCATTTTGAATATCACATTATTTTAATAAATCATTAAATTGGTGAGTCAAAGTGTTCTCTGCCGACGTGTTAAAATTAGCAGAGGCATACTTTTTAAGGAACATTCCAATGACCTCCATTGATTGGCTCACCTGACCAGTTCTTACACTAGCTGCAGGCACAAGACACCTGAGACAAACACATATACAACTGTTCCCAAGCTAATATGGACGTGTAGTTCCACAAGGAGACGCACACTATTAAATCAGTACCCTACTCTCTCCTTACCACCACTGAATTTAGCCCTCTTATCTCAGATCGAAGGCCAGATTGATCTTCTATTAGAGCAGAAAGCTATTTTACTTTTCCGTGGATACAAAAAATATAATCTATATTTCTCCCACTTTCTCAAAGATCTGTGGTTTATCCTATAAATCTGCAGGGCACATCAGTTAACCAAGGGTGATCAGCCCTTTACATTTGTCAACACACATACCTGGACAGCTAAACAAGCCTAAAACAATTTGCATTAATAATACAATAAACTTTAACACATCTACATATACCAGCCAAAATTCAGTTGTGTGTGTCCGCTCACTGATGGAATATTTCACAGAACTTTCAGGACCACTCAAGCAGGTCTTCAGAATTTGTAAACCAGCGCAAATCTTGTCCACAGTAGAGAAATGCTTTCAATTTAAGGTCTCGTAGATGACTTCCCAGCTTATAGGAACTCAAGACAAAAATACATTAGGGTTTGGATTCTGTGTAGAATTTCTTTCTACACTCCTGCTTCTGGGGTGCCAAATGAAATTTCACACTCTTGCTTCTGGGGTGCCACATTAAATAAATATGGGGTGGTTTTGGATTTCCCCTATTTATTATAAATATGTATTAACTTGTCTCTTTCTATAGCTAGCTAGTCTATAGCTCTGATGAATGTTAATAGTGAGGGTACATTAAAAAGGTTAGCTTTAACAATAAACACACTGCCTAAATAAACAAGAGTCTCATTTATTTCCCAAGAAAGTAGGAATGCTAACATAAAAACACTAAAGAAAAATATTACAGAGCATGCAAAAAAAAAGAACATAAATTATACTTTACCTAAGTTCCTCTTTGATATGCTGTCTCAGCTGAGCTCAGTGGAAAAGCGGAAGTCGCTCCAGCCGGTCAGTGCTTTTAAAGCCCACTCGGACACCACCCAAAAAAACGCCATTGTCTGCCTATATATCCAAGCCATCTGTATCCAATAAGTATCTTTAAGAGGTTGTCCTTCCTAATCATCAGGAAGTTTATTTTTATGTTCCCCCTCCTCCAGGAAGTATGCTGTAATCTCCACTAGGGGCAGCATTCATCCATGAATCACTGCTATTTGACTTGTGTCATCCGTTATTAACAGTTGACCTTTGATCGTCTGTAACTCAGGACATTTTAATTTGCACCTCCCCAGGAGGTCTTATCTGGTGCTTTTGTACCCCCGTAACTCACGTCAGGAGGCCTGCAAGAACATCCTGTTAGGACATGCATTCCGATTTATGACTCCCTGTCATGAACACCCTGCTGTGTTTTTTTTTTTTTTTAAATCAGAAAGGTTTTTATTGATTTAGAAACAAATTCAAACAAACAGTACAGCTCTCCAGTGCACAGACAGAGGTTAATTCTTTCAATGCGTACATCAGGCATAAATAGATACATGACCCTCGCTTCACCCACCGGCATCAGTCCTTCCCCTCTAACAAATATACATGCCCTCCCACCCCTATGCCAATAATACAACAAACAAACCATCCCCCATGATCTCCTAATTGCACCTGTTTACAGACACCTCAGAAGTCTGGTCATGACCAACTCCCTGGGGCTCAGACCCAGCATATCTAGCCACATCCCCCATATTCTCTCAAACCTGCCAGGGCATCCTCTGTGCTGATAAATATGTTTTTCCCTCACCATTGTCTTTCCCACGTAGGAAATCCAGGAGGAATGAGTTGGTGGGGAGGCAGACTTCCACCCCATCAGTATTAATTTTCTAGCCTGGAACAGGGTCCTAGAGACAGCCACCCTGGTCGTTTCCTCTGGGACTATTTCCTCCAGCACCCCCAACAGGCAGCATACAGGGTCGACCGGAACCTTGGTCTGAAAAGCAGCGTTAATTGTCTCCACCACTCCACTCCAATATCTGTGCAATTTCGGGCATCGCCACAGGAGATGTATTAGGTCCCCCTCATGCTGCTGGCATCGGCAGCACAACGGGTCCGCCCACCTACCCATCCTGTGCAGTCTCACCGGAGTATAATGCACCCTCAGCAATATATAGAATTGTGAAACCTTTTGTGCGACATTTAGGGAACATGTGGTTAAGGATTGAAGGGCCTCCTCCCACTGGTCACCCGTAACCTGGCCGAGGTCCCGCTACCAAGCGGAAAACGCCCCACACGGGTATGCATCCAGGTGTTCAGATAGTAGCATCTGGTAGCACTGGGAAATAATTCCTTTGGTCTCAGAAGTCGAACGCAGCAAGTGGAATACCGGAGTGGGTGACAATGTCCACTCCACTGCATTCCCCTGTGCTACGACCTTGTGCCTAAGCTGATTATATGAGAGCCACATACACGCCGGTATATCAAACCGAGCCTGCAGTTGGGGGAACGTTAGCAGCCTGCCATTGTGAAAAATCTGAGACAGCATAGTTATCCCATGTGTTTTCCAGCGAGATCCCTGCTGCAATTTAGCCAACTCAATATAGGAGAAGTTATTGGATTATGTTGGATTATAAACATTGGATTATGTTCAGTGAACCCCCTCACCCCCTGAAGCTGCCTACCCTTGTTCCAAATTTTTTGGGTTAGCGTTAATGTCGGGTTTTGTTTATTGGACTTGAGAAACATTTGTGCCTCCAGGCCCAGGGGAATGGTCTCAGCTCCAGAAGCAAACAGCATCAGCCGTGCCGCCGATCCCACTGGGTCCCGAGCCATGGAGCCCACCAAATGCTGTAGCTGGGCAGCGATGTAGTATACCCAAGGGTTGGGGACCGCCAAACCTCCGTTATCTTTAGCCTGTTGGAGCTGCTCCAGCCTGATCCTGGGGGTCCTCCCATTCCACAGCAACTTTCTGAACAGGGTATTCACCACTCTTAAAACCTTCAAGTGTATAACCACCGGGGAGTTGTGCAGGATGTACAGCAACTGAGGCATTAATATCATTTTGATTAGGTTTGCCTTACCTGCCAGAGACATCTTAAGGTTGTTTCATGTGTTAATCTTATCTCTAAAATGGGATAACAAGGGGTACACATTAAGCAGACAGTAGTCTGACATTTTGGGCGAGATTTGTACACCTAGGTACTTAACGGTATCTACTACAGGAATGGGGCATGAGGCCGGGAGGGTCACCCCCCTGTCCTCATCTAGCATCATCAGGGCAGATTTGGACCAATTAATGGTCAGGCCGAGAAGTGACCGAACCTCTGTATGACAGTCATGACCCCCGGCAATGACAGGAAGGGGTCCCCCAGAAAGAGCAGCATGTCATCAGCGTAGAGCATGATCTTCTCATGGAGGCCACCATACCTGAAGCCCTCGATCTGGTCGCTCGCTCATATCAGAGCCGCAAGAGGTTCAATAGCAATCGCAAAGAGCAGGGGGGACAGAGGACATCCCTGCCTAGTCCCCCTGCCCAAAGCAAAAGCAGGCGACATCTTATCCGTCATCCTAATGGACGCCTGCGGGGACGCATACAATAGCCTGGTCCAAGCCACAAAGCGTTCTCCAAAGCCAAACTTACCCAGCACTGCCCACAGGTACCGCCAGCTGACACTATTAAATGCTTTATTGGCATCCAGCGACAGCAGGGCCCTTCGGCCCCCATTGTCCGCCTGCACTTGCATGTTTAAGTAAAGCCTACGTAGGTTAGTGGCTGTGGACTTTTGCGGCATAAAGCCAGCCTCATCTTGGTGAATGATTGGGGACACTATCCCATTGACTCGCAGTGCCAGAACCTTAGCCAGGATCTTCACGTCGCTCTGAAGCAATGAAATAGGCCTATATGAGCCCGGGTCTATCGGGTCCTTCCTAGGTTTTAACAGTGGGATCACGTTGGCCTTAGTTAATGGAGTCAGGGAGTACCCCCCTCTCCAGCGTATCATTGAAAACTTTCAATAGTTCAGGGAGTAATAACTCCCCATATTGGGTAAACACTTCCATGGGCATACCATCCTCCCCCGGGGCCTTACAAGTAGGAAAAAAGCAGGCCACCACCTGGAGCTCCTCCAAAGTTATAGGAGCGTCTAGTTGCTTACGTGCCTTGGCCGACAGTGAGGGCAAATTAATTTGGGACATATATGCGGCCAAATCATCCGTGTAAGCCTCTCTCGACCCATACAGGTCCTTATAAAAAGTAGCCAACTCGGTTATGATGTCATCAGGAGAGTTAACAATTCTGCCATTATTTGTGCGGATAGCGCCAATAGCTGGCGACTGCTGCTTGGAGCGTGCAATTCTAGCAAGTAAGCGGCCCGTCTTCTTCTCTTCCTCAAAGAATGCTAGTTTAGTAAAAAAACCTCTTATGTTCCACAGTAGAGGATCTCAGGCGGTCCAGGGAGTCCTGGGCCGACATCCATGCCTCCCTTGCCGAATCGGACGGATCAGTCACATATGTCAATTCAAGCTGCCTCACCTGGTCACCCACCTGTTCTAGCAGGGCCGAAGAGTTATGTTTAACAATTTGGATTTCGTTAATGAACACCCCTCTAGAGAATGCTTTAAAGGTCTCCCATTTTTGGAGGCTGTCACTGAGGCTGGCGTGTATTCTAAAAAAAAATCCTGCATCTGGGAGATGACCCTATCCTGAGAGGTAAACAATTTAAGCCAAAAGGCATTTAGCTTCCATGGAGCTCTCGGCAATGAGCTGGGGGGCTGTGTGACCAGCCAGAGAGCCAGCGGGGAGTGATCTGATACCCCTCGAGGATAATACTCCACTCCGGATATACTGCCCACCAAATTCGGGGTACCCACACATAGGTCAATTCGGGACAGAGACCCATGGGTCTTGGAGAAACACGAGAATTGTTTATTATAAGGATTGCAGATCTGCCAGATATCAGTCCAACCCACCTCAAGTAGTAGCCGACTAAGAGCAGTACCTCGGGGGGGTGTCTATCAAGTTTGGGGTCTAGATAACAATTAAAGTCGCCCATTATTAACACCGGAATGTCTGGCTTGTCGGTCAAATAGGATAGCAGTAATTGTAGCACCTCTCGAGAGAAGGGGGGGGGGGGATATATACAAAGGCTAAAATAAGTGTTAACATGTACAGTTTACAGTAGAGGAACACAAGTCTAGCTCCTGATAAGCCAATGCCCTATGTATCAGTACACTCACTCCGCAGGAAAACACAGAGTAAGTGGAGTGATATGCTTTCCCCACCCAGGCATATTGCAAAAACCCCACTGTATCTTTCTGTAGGTGTGTTTCTTGCAGGCCTATTATGGCCGGATGGAATTTCTTTAGACCAGCAGTAATTATTGTCCTCTTCAACAGGTCATTAACCCCCCAAACATTCCATGTTACTATAGGTGTATCAGACATTGCATAGATTCAGTCATCAAAATAGAGGGGTAGGGGGAACTCACATGTCCAGGGGCCAATCTCGAGTATGCTCGTTGATCAGTTCGTGAGCAAAGCAGGGGCATCCTCAGAAGTATCAGGACACGTCTTTTAGTACTAGGAATAACAGCTGTGCACTGGAAAAACGTCAAAAGTGAAAAAAGCAAGGTTGAAGTAATGGAGAAGTGTACCATACGCAGTAACGCGCCAAAAAACATAGGTAGACACGCACTGCTGCAACTTGCGAACACTGGCTCGCACCACATCGAAGAGGCCCAACAGGGGCCTTTAATAGGATCAAAGGAGGGTGTGACATGGCAACATGGCAAAACTGGAGCCACACCACCACAAACACAAGGCCACATACATGCATTGTGTATCGTTGCATATCGCCCTTTCTCAGGGACATAAAAAAGAAAAAAGGGCCTAAAAAATAAAAGGAAAGTGTACACCAAAAAATAAAACAAGGAGCAAAAACTGTTGTAGGAATTCCACTCGCCTCAGGTATGAATCCGGAACAGGCCCTCAACTGGACAAATGAAAACTTTAGTGGGAAAGCTTGCGCCCTCCATGCCCGGTGCGGACGGTCCAAGCAGTATCATCCTTTTCCCCCGTCACGGCCTCTTCTGCGTAGATCTTGTTCGTTGTAATCCAGCCAACCGGCAGCATCCTGAGCGGACTCAAAGAAGTGATTCTGATCTTTAGCCATTATGCAGAGTTTAGCAGGAAACAACATAGTGTATGGGAGTTGTAGCTTTTGCAGGCGCTTCTTGACCTCAACAAATTTCGATTGTCGGCGTTGTACTTCTGCCGAGAAATCAGGGTAGAAGGAAACTTTTGTGCCATTATGCAGCACCGTGCCTTTTTCTCTCGCCAGTCATTGCACCATCTCACGGTCTCTGTAATTCAGGAGTCTCGCTAGCATTGCTCTGGGTGGGTTCCCAGGGGGTAAAGGGCGCGGGGGCACCAGCATACAATGGGGAAAATGCGTCTTTCACCAACACCTTCTGCAGCCAGCCCTCGACGTATGCTGTGAGGTCTCTGCCCTCCACCTTCTCCGGGAGCCCCACTATGCGAACGTTGTTGTGCCTAAGGCGATTCTCAATCTCGTCAGTCTTGTCATATGCCTGTCAGGCTTGCTGGGCCCCACTTCGAGCATCCCTGGTAATATGAGGTATCTGATCTTCCATATCACTTACTCTCCCCTCCACAGCTGTGGTTCGCTCCCTGATCTTTTGTATATCCTGGCGGAGGAGAGACACCTTTTCCTCTAACCCTCCAAAGCGTACATTCAAGGCATTCACAGAAGCAGTGCATTTGTGGACAGCATACAATGGGGGTGATTTACTATTGAAGCTGCGCTGCGCCGGTTCATGCCTTAATTAGTGTGCTGGATGTAGCCTTAATTAGGCGCATGAACCGGCCGCAGCAGCAGCGCAATGCAATTGTTAAGTAAAGCCACCGCCGAACTCCCTGTTAAAGTCTATGGGGGAAATCTTAATTGTTAATTTTAAAGGCTAATCTGCAAGTTTTGTACTAAAAAGTGTTTGGGGACCTCAGTCCTGCCCCAGGGGACATGTACCAATGTTTTTTTTTTTTTTTTAAACGGCCGTTTTTTCGGGAGCAGTGCTGACTGTGCTGACGGAGCCGGGCCAGGACCTTTTGGACATGTCTTTGATGATCTGACAGGGAGGAAGAGAAGATCAGGATGTCATCTAGGTAAACAATAACGAATAAATCAAGATAGTCTCTGAAAATGTCATTTGCAAAATGCTGGAATGTGGCTGGGGCATTGCAAAGACCGAAAGGCATCACCAGGTATTCAAAATGCCCAAAACGAGTACGAAATGCGGTTTTCCACTCGTCGCCATCCCTTATGCGGACGAGGTTATAAGCCCCACGGAGGTCAAGTTTAGTAAAAATGGTGGCTGCTCCGAGTCTCTGAAATAGTTCAGGAACAAGAGGGAGAGGATACCTGTTCTTAATCGTGATTTTATTTAAGTCCCTGTAGTCTACGCAGGGGCGTAGAGAGTGATCCTTCTTTTCCACGAAGAATATACCGGCCCCCGCAGGGGATGTGGAAGGGCGGATGAACCCCTTCTCGAGATTCTCATCAATGTAAGACTTGAGAGTGCCCAACTCTAGCTCAGTCAAAGGGAATATTCTTCCAAACGGAATTTCCGCTCCAGGTAAAAGTTCAATAGGACAGTCGTAGGACCGGTGTGGAGGTAACGTCTCTGCTCCTCTTTTGCTGAACACATCTAAAAAACTATGATAGGCTTCTGGGATTAATTGACGGTTCTCCTCTTCGGATTCTAAGCACATCAAAGAAGGAGGGGAACTGGCAGGCTTCTGAAGGCAGTGTTGTCGACAGTAAGAGGAAGAAAAGTGGATTATTCCAGATTCCTAGTCGATCTGGGGATTATGGGCTTTCAGCCAAGGCATACCCAGAATGACCGGAAACATTGGGGACTCAATAATGTCCAGACAGAGTAGTTCCCAGTGATCCTTGGAGGTGAGTGCGTATAGGGGAATTGTCTCCTGGGTAACAGGGCCGGATTTGATGGCCGATCCGTCGGCTAAATGGACGGTAAGTTTCTGGTGTCGTGGTCGTAGAGGGACTCCATGTCGAAAGGCAAAGGAGGCGTCCATAAAACCGCTGCAAGCACCAGAGTCAATAATTGCGGGGACTTGGAGGTTCCTTCCTGGGAGCTGTAGAGAGATTGAAACAGCCAGGTGAGTATTATTGTTACGTAAGACAGAGAAGAGAGCCGGTGAGGGGACTGAACACTTACGGAACTTGACGGGGCAGGTGTTTACATAGTGCCCGGATCCTCCACAGTACATGCAGAGGTTATTGACTCGGCGCCTTTGACGCTCCTCCGGAGTCAGGGATGGCCAAAGTAGGCCTATTTGCATTGGTTCCGGATGATCGATGGGGTTTGGTCTGGGACCTGAAGGAGGCAGATGCGGTGGGCCAGGTACACGTGGCATCATCCATATGGGACGTGTGGGGCCGGATGTGCGTTCAGCACGCCGCTCCCTCAACCGTCTGTCGATCTGAACTGAGAGAAGGATGAGGGCTTCAAGTGTTGCGGGGATGCCCACTCGGGCTAATTCGTCTTTTAGAGATTCTGAAAGTCCCATACGAAATTGGTGACGCTGGGCAGCATCATTCCAGTTGGTGTCGGAACTCCACTGCCTAAATTCAGCTACATAGTCCACTGCTCTGCGTCCCTGCTGTAAGGCACATAATGCTGCTTCAGCGGCAGCTGCTAATTGGGAATCCTCATAGATAAGGTCCATGGCTTGGAAGAAGGTGCTGAGTAGGTTAAGACTTTCTTCCTTGCGTTCTAGAAGACGATGCGCCCAGGTCTGAGGTTCGCCATACAACAATGAAATAACGAAACCTACTTTTGTGGCCTCAAGTGAAAAGGTCCTGGGTTGTAAAGCAAAAAAAAGTTCACAAGCATTGCGGAAGGCTCTGTATTTGCTGCGATCTCCAGAAAATCTCTCCGGGATGGGGACTCTAGGTTCCGGTGGCAGCATCACTACAGAAGGGGCAGCTGCGGTTCCAGATGCTGCAGGTGCTGTTGTGGCCAGAGTTTGGACACGTCCTTCCAGGCGGGTATATCCTTCTTGTAAAGTCCGTACAGCCGCGGTGAGGCCATCTAGATGGCGGCATAAGTCCTCCATGGGAGACGCCCCCTGCGTGGGCTCGGACAGTACTGTCACGTACCTGGTTATGGAGCCCAATGTGCAGGGAGCGGCCTCTCGTAAGCCTCTAAATCAGGAACCCCTGGTAGAGCAGACAGGGGGTACGGAGTCTGGAGGGACACAAGCGCCAGATGGAAAGCTGGAGATGGACCGGAAGAGGAAGTAAACAGGTGTTGATGAGGTCCTAGCATAAATCCAGCAAACACAGGAACGGTGTTGTAGCGCTTGTGAAGAGGAGCCAAGGGATTGGCAGACACTGGATCAGGCACCAATCAGGAGATGGAAGCAGATCCGAGGGTTAAATCAGGTCCAGACCGGGTCGGTGAATCAGGTAGGCAGACAGCAAGGCGGGTTTAAGCAGAGTCGGTAGTCGGATCAGGCCGGGGTCAGGGGCAGGCTGCAGGCAGAGATGGGTCAACGGAAGCCGGGTCAGGTATTCGGTAATCAGGCAGACAGGTAACAGGTTCAGATTCAGTCAGGGATTGCTGCAGACTGGTCAGCAAGATACAGTGGGATCAGACGCTTTAAATAGCAGTTCTTGGCGCCGAAATGACGTCAGCGCGCGCTCCCGCTGTCAGTATTGGTAAGATTCCTGTATCTCATATCATGACAGGTATCTAAGTATGGATCTTGTTTTAAGATGTTCCAATGCTTGGTTAGTATATCTTCCATTTTTTTGTTTTGTTGGTGATATCCAGTTATAAAACGAACAGTGGGTATTTCAGACGGTTTTTTCTGTGTTGAATTTTTTCTCTTACACAGGAAGGTGTTGTATGCCTAATCTATTAAGGATTCAGGGTATCCTTTTTCTAGGAATTTTTGTTTAAGATATAGACTTTGATTGATATAGTCACTGGGCCAGATTCTCAGAGGCGTTACGACGGAGTATCTCAGATACCCCGTCGTATCGCCTTTTTTTTGTCCTCGTATCTATGCGAGTGATGCTTAGCATCACTTTTGCATAGATACGCTTCTACATCCGACAAGTGTAAAAGCATTAGACTTTCGGATCGTAGGTGTAATGACAACTCCGGCCACTAGGTGGCCTTCACGTTGTTTTTTCATTTGCATATGCAAATGAGGCTAGTACGGCGATTCCCGAACGCTTTTACGCCGCCCCGTCGTCGCGTACGTCATTTACGGACTCGTAAGGTTACCCCAGCTTCTATGTGGAGTAACCTTACGAAGTTCCGTCGGATGCCGTCGGGTGCCGTCGGACGCCATGTTAAGTATGGCGTCGGGTCAGCGTCGGCTTTTTCCGTCGCTTACGTCGTTTTACTAACTCGTTCGCGAATAGGGACTTGCGTAAATGACGCTCACGTCGTTTTGACGTCGGTTTCAACGACGCTTCCCGACGTGAGCTGGAGCATGCGCACTGGGCTTTTTCCCCGGCCGGCGCATGCGCAGTTCATTCGACGCGGGGGCGCGCTTAATTTAAATACAAGCCGCCCCATTTGAATTGCGCGGGTTTACGCTTGGCGATTTACGAGACGCCGGCGAAAACTACGGAGCAAGTGCTTTGAGAATAAAGCACTTGCTCTAGTACGCAGCGGCGGCGTAGTGTAAATGGCTTACGCTACGCCGCCGAAAATATATGAGAATCTGGCCCACTGTCTTTTGTGCAATTCTGTCTTAGTCTACAGAATTGTCCCTTGGGTATGTTTTTGATCCATATTGGGTGATGGCAGCTGTTATAGTGTAAGTATGAGTTGCCAGCAGTGGGTTTTGTGTAGAATAACCCCTTCTCACAGCACATTATATTCTATGGCCGCTATATCGATGATATAGTTATCATCTGGGATGGCCCTTTATCCATAGTAAAACAATTTGTCGAACACTGTAATTCCAATAATTTAGGCCTCTCCTTTACTTTTGTATGGAATGAAGACATATTAGCCTTTCTTGACCTTGAGCTGAGCCACAAAGAAAATATTGTAATTGCACGAAACTACACAAAACCCACTGCTGGCAACTCATACTTACACTATAACAGCTGCCATCACCCAAAATGGATCAAAAACATACCCAAGGGACAATTCTGTAGACTAAGACAGAATTGCACCAAAGACAGTGACTATATCAATCAAAGTCTATATCTTAAACAAAAATTCCTAGAAAAAGGATACCCTGAATCCTTAATAGATCAGGCATACAACACCTTCCTGTGTAAGAGAAAAAATTCAACACAGAAAAAACCGTCTGAAATACCCACTGTTCGTTTTATAACTGGATATCACCAACAACACAAAAAAATGGAAGATATACTAACCAAGCATTGGAACATCTTAAAACAAGATCCATACTTAGTTACCACCCTACGTGACAGGCCAAAAATCACCTATAGGAGGGCACCAACTCTTAAAAATAAAATAGCCCCAAGTAAATTAAAAGATCCCAAAATATCAAATCCCATCTGTTTGATCCCCCTCAAAGGGATGTACAGATGTAATAAATCTCGTTGCAAAACTTGCCAATTTGTCACCCATGGCCAAAAACATTTTACACATAGAGAAAAAACTTACCACCTAGAAAATTTCTATAATTGTTCCACCGATCATGTGGTATATTGCCTTACATGTTCTTGTGGCCTACTATATGTGGGTCGCACCATCAATCCTCTTAGGCAACGTTTCGGTACCCATTGACGCCTCATTGAGGCTAGTTGTGATGAGCATAGCGTACCACTCCATTTCCTTTTACATCACAATCACTCCACTGATAGCCTGCGAGTATGGGTAATCGAATCGATACCCCACAGGCTATCTGAGGCTGAGAGGTTCTCGCGACTATGTGAACGCGAGACTTTCTGGATTTTTACTTTAAATTGCCTTGCCCCACTTGGCCTCAACGAGGAATTAGATGTTAATATCATCCTCTGAGAAAACAACAAACAATGTTATATACAAAAAATAAAAATAATATTAAAATTAATATAATAGATGTCATGTTTATATTCCTCTTTCAACCGATCTTCCACTAATCCCAATTCCAACAGTATCTTTTCACTTGACAAATAACCGTTTCTTCTAATTTTTTAGGTGATCTCCAAGGTTCCCTTTAACGTGGAGATTACTTTTATTTATTCACTTATTCATTTGTTGCATGACCACATCATGCATTATAGGGTATATGTGAGATTTTTTAATTTTACATGTTAATTTTACATGTTAACTTGTATGTATGTCGATACATGTGTTCATTCATGTATACATGTATATATTTTAACAATTTATGTTGTCATTTTTATTTATTTGAAAAAAAACATCCACCCAGTGAAAGATATTTACTATTGTACTTTGCATTTTCACTTTTACTACAGTCCCTATCTTAGATATGTGATACAACGTTTGTTTTCTACCTATATTGTTCTCCCCTTTTCTTTCTGTTTGTATGTACCTTTTCCTATTTATCTTTTCACACTGGCCGTCTGACACATAAGCTGATCGTGTTTAGCGGCTTTCTATTGGTTGGCGAACCCCCCATGACTCCTACTTAATTTCTCCAATCCCATCTTTCCTCTACACTTGAGAAAGGAGCGCGCGGTTTTCCTCAACAGGCCAGCGCTAGCTCTGAAACGCGTTGTGTGCTTTTTGGCCCTGATCGGCCACCGTCCTCCTGACGTCACCATCCAACAGACTCTGCATACGAGCTGCTTCCCCTTCAGCTTTACAGCTCACAGATCGTAAACATCGCTCCTTGCCAGCAATCCAGAACATTAAAGGTTCACGGACATTCCTCATCAGCTGCTGTCCCGTTTTAAGTGTCAGCACTTCCACCTTTAGCAGTGATATACTTGGCACTCTTCAAGTCTCTGATCTGATGCTCCCCACAGCCTGTACACACTTGACTGCCAGCTTTTTCATCTCCTGCCGCTGCCTTATTTTATGTAAGTGCTGGATACGTCCTATTTGCTATTACATTTTACTAGATAACCTAGAGGCGCTTTTTTCTTTCTTTTCTTTTTTTCATGTATATTGGAGTTGACTTCACTCTTGGAGTAGCAGCTCTGGTTGTCTACAAAAAATCCATTCACCAATTGATTACCTCGTTATAGATCTGGATTTTTGGTACCGATTTTTTGGACAAAAATAAACGATACATTATAGACATTGCCGTTAAAATATTCCCGTACTAGCCAGTTACTCTTTATATATGATTTTCTCATGTTTATTCCTATTGGTGAACACTCTGAGCGCTGTATTTCCGTGTTATTTATGCACAACATTTAGAAGCTTATGTCGCACATCACCCACTCTTCTAACCACTTGAAGACAAAGCCCTTTCTGACACTGTTTGTTTACATAAAAACATTTATTTTTTTGCAAGAAAGTTAAGTTGAACCCCCAAATAATATATATTGTTTTAAAGCAAAGGCCCTACAGATTAAAATGGTGGGTGTTGCATTTTTTTTCCACGCAGTATTTGCGCAGCGATTTTTTAAACGCATTTTTGGGGGAAAAAATACACTTATTTTTATTTTAAAGCACTAAAACACACTATATTGCCCAAATATTTGATGAAATAAAAAAGATGATCTTAGGCCGAGTACACAGATACCAAACACGACATACTTTAAAATTTTGCACAATTGTGCAGTGGCGACAAACTGCATACATTTTTAAAAGCCTTTAAAAGCCTCTACAGGTTACCACATTAGATTCACAGAGGAGGTCTACTGCTAAAATTACTGCCCTCGATCTGCCCTTCGCGGCGATACCTCACATGCATGGTACAATTGCTGTTTACATATGACTCCAGACCGACGCTTGCGTTCGCCTTTGTGCAAGAGCAGGGGGGGGCAGGGATGCTTTTTTTTTTATTATTTATTTTGCTTTTTTAATTTTATTTTTAACTGTTCCTTTTTTTATTTTTTTTATAATTTTTATTGTTATCTTATGGCATGTAAATATCCCCTATGATAGCAATAGTTAGTGACAGGTACTCTTTTTTTGAAAAAATTGGGGTCTATTAGACCCTAGATCTCTCCTCTGCCCTCAAAGCATCTGACCACACCAAGATCGGTGTGATAAAATGTTTTCCCACTTTCCCAATGGCGCGGTTTATATCCGGGGAGGGGACATTCCTTCCCACTGCTTGTAAAAGCAGTCTAGAGGCTAATTGGCCACTAGAATTGCTTTTAAATGAAAGCCGACCACTGGCTGAAAAGAATGATACCAAGATGATACCTAAACTCGCAGGCATCATTCTAGTATAACCATTCAAAGTCCAGCAACATACCATACGTTGATGGTTCTTGTTGGACATGTATTGTAATCTTTTTTTTTTTTCATGCAGCCTGTTGGCTGAACGAAAAAAAAGATTGATCGGTGGGTATGCCCACCATTAGAATACCTCCCTTCATCCACCCACTTCTAATGATGGGCATACATGCACCAGTTATATATGCCGAAGCATGGGGGCATCCTCCCGCAAAAAAGTTATGCCGCTCACACATGTATGTACGCCGCATAAAAAGTTATGGCGCATACACACGGTCGGAATTTTCCACGGGCAAGCTTCCGACGGTATTTCGAACGTATGTACGCGGCATTAGGAGCAAAATCGCTCCTCCGCCCCTAATGCCCCCATGCTTCGGCATATATGCTCTTTTTTTTAACTGTGGTGGTGAAATCACCTCACACAGTGTTGAAGTTGCGGCATTAAATATCGTGGGAGCAAACGCTGTTGCTGTCACGCTAAATAAATCCGCGATGCAACTGAATGGCGTACCTGCTAAGCAAATGATGGTTAATATTAAAACAAAGTAACATTATATTTTAACAGTACGATCTTACCATACCATACCTGCAAAGCAAATACCAAAAAAGAAAAAAACAGTAAACAATAAATTAACGCAACCTGTGCCTAAAAAATATATATGCCGAAGCATGGGGGCATCCTCCCTCAAAAAAAGTTATCCCGCCTACACACGGTTGAACTTTTCCACGGGCAAGCTTCCGACAGAATTTCGATCGTATGTATGCGGCATTAGGAGCAAAATCGCTCCTCTGCCCCTAATGCCCCCATGCTTCGGCATATATGCTCTTTTTTTTAACTGTGGGGGTGAAATCACCTCCTACAGTGTTGGAGTCGCGGCTTTATATATCGTGGGAGCAAACGCTGTTGCTGTCACGCTAAATAAATCTGCGATGCAACTGAATGACGTACCTGCTAAGCAAATGATTGTTAACAATAAAACAAACATTACAGTATAACATACCATACCTGCAAAGCAAATACTATAAAAAATTGTAAAAATAGAGAGAATAGATATAGAACAATAGTGAGTGGACAGTAGAGAGTGAACATAAGAGAACAACAAAGAGAGGAGAAAAATACAACCACAACTATTTTTGGATTTTTTATTTTATATTTTTTTGTGTTTTTGTGCGAGTTTGATTTTTTTTCCAACTTATTTCACTTTTATAAAAACTGTAAACTGAACGTTGCAGATTACGGTCTCTCAAAATGTGATGGCCATCACGTCTTCCGAAACCCTGTGTTGTTGTGCCTAGGACTGTGTGGTGCTGTACCCTACGCTAAAACTCAACTAGTGTGTGGTAGCGTTTGAACTATTCACCAATGCAGAGACCAGGTTGGTCAGGACAGGAGGGACAATAAAAGCGGGTGTCACGCCTAAATCCGAGTTTGCTGCAGACACGACATCTTTTTTGGCGGGTTTTTTGGGCAGGGGTACCAGAGAGGATAAAAGGAAAATGCCTCTCATACAGCCGGCTCACTGTATTTGCGTTGGGAAGGTGGGGCAAAGCACCGTCTGTAAACAGAAGGGCTTCGGCGATCTCTTCCTGGAATTTTAGGAAGGATCCAGTCTGTCCTGAAGATTTGTATAGCACATGAGCGTTCAGCAAAGCCAATTGAAACAAATGAACCGACACTTTTTTGTACCAGCGTTTGGTCTTACGGGTAATTAGGTACGGCACCAACAACTGGTCATTGAGGTCCACCCCTCCCATGTTAAGGTTGTACTCGTGGATACAGAGGTGTGTCTCCACAACACCAGTCGCCGTAGGAATTTGGACTGCCGTGTCTGCGTGAAGCGTGGACAGAACGAAAACATTCCGTGAATCCCTCCACTTCACTGCTAACAAATTATTACACTGTAAGCAGGCTCTCTCCCCCCGACTAATATGGGATTCTACAAGCCTTTGGGGGAAGCCCCGGCGATTAGGTCGCATGGTGCCACATGCGCCAATTCCATAATCAAAAAGATGACTAAAAAGTGGCACGCTCGTGTAATAATTGTCCACGTACAAGTGGTACCCCTTTCCGAATAAGGGTGACACCAATTCCCAGATCTTACCAGCGCTCCCTATGTAATCAGGGCAATTTTCCATCTCTACGTGACTGTCTTTTCCCTCGTAAACCATAAAGCTAGATGTATAGCCTGTTGCCCTCTCACAGAGCTTATACATCTTGACCCCGTATCTGGCACGCTTGCTGGGAAGGTATTGTTTGAATGACAAGCGACCAGAAAACTTAATCAGGGACTCATCAACGCAGACAACTTGATGGGGATTATACAAGGCTGCAAACCGTTCGTTGAAGTGGTTTACGAGGGGCCGAATTTTGTAGAGCCGATCGAATTCAGGGTCTCCCCGAGGACGACAGAGTTGATTGTCACTAAAATGCATGAACCGCAAGATCTGCTCGTATCGTGTCCTGGACATGGAGGCAGAGAAAATGGGCATATAGTGAATTGGGCGCGTGGACCAATACAACCGCAGTTCACTCTTTTTAGTAATGCCCATGAGGAGGGTAAGGCCCAGAAAGATCTTAAATTCGGAAACCATAATTGGCTTCCAATCTCTGGCAAGGGACAGGTGGGGATTAGCGGCGATGAATTGACCAGCATACAAATTGCTTTGGTCCACAATAGATCTAAAGAGATCTTCCGTGAAAAACAGTGAATAAAAATCCAGTGACGTAAAATCAACTGTTTCCACCTGAATTCCGGGTTGGCCAGTGAATGGGGGAAGTACGGGTGCTGCAGAAGTGGCGGGGACCCAATCAGGATTGGCGAAAGCAGCAGGAAGGGCACTATGGGCACGAGGGGCCTGTCTTTGTCGTCTTCTTCTTCTTGGTGGCAGCGGGACACTACTTGTGCTTGCCACCTCGCCAGCTTGAACTGCACTTATGGGACTCGCCACGTCACCAAGTGTTACTGCAGTGCTGGATGTATGTCTAGGATGTACCAGGCCGCTGGTGCTTGCCAGATCACCAGAAGGAATAGCGGCGCTAGTACTACTCTGCCCCATACGAGAGCCCTGCCGTTCTTGCACCTCAGCGACAGCAGAAGATCGGGGTCTGGTACGCCTGACCCTAGCAGGGACCACTCCGTCGTCAGAGCTATCTGTCATGGAGCCACTGTCGTCTACAGGTTCATATGAGCTAGAATTTGACAGATGCGTGACCTCCTCATCACTATCTGACAAGCTCATAAACAAGTAGGCCTCTTCATCACCGTACATTCGATTTGCCATTTTGGGCTCTAAATTTAGGGGTACGGTGGTGAGATTCAGAGGAAAAAAAGCACCTGACCTGTTAGCGACAGTCAAACGCTACCAAAAAACTGTTAGCGATCGCAGAGATCAGGCCTGACTCTGCGAATGCTGCAGTTATGTGTTTTTGTGTTTTATGTCAGTGATCGATCGATCGATACTGCACTTGGTTGGGCTGGGCTGGGCGAAGGTGCTAAACGCAGGTGCTAGCAGGTATCTGGGCTGATCCCGCTAACAATGCGTTTTTGGGAACCCTAAACTGCAGGGGACGCTAGTATAGATCTGATCAGATCAGGTATCGATCAGTTCAGATACTATACCACTGAGGGGGGTGTATGGTGCGTGCGTGGGTGTTAGCGCTACTGGCACTAATCTGACGCTGCCTGGGGCAACGCAGACCCTATCCGGCGCTAAAACCAAACTTTGATCACCCGCCGGGCAATCAGGGGGTTAAAACTTTATTGCAAAAAATATGGCGGGTGCCTTGATGCTATAAAAAATAAACTAGCTAAACTGCGTCACCCGTGACACTTATACTGTGATCACTGGTGACAGGGGGTAATCAAGGGGTTAAACCTTTATTGGGGGGGGGGTTAGGGGGGGTCCCTAGACTTATTAGGGTCTAAGGCTAATTACCCTAAATTATTTTAGTCACTAATGACACTTGTACAGCGATCAAAAAAAAATTTGATTGCTGTACTGAGTGACACAGTGACAGGCAGTGAAAGGGTTAATTTGGGGGGTGATCGGGGGGTTAAATGTGTACCTATGTGACCTGGTGTTAGTGTAGTGTTGTGCAACTCATGTTTAGATGCTCTCTCTCTCTCGGTCAGGAACGGAAAGACCGACACGAGGGAGAGAGCAGCATTTCCCCTAGCAATGTTTACAAAATATTGGCAGGGGAAAACAACCATTGGCTGAGGGTGATCAGCAGGTGCAGGCCAGATTTTATTGGCCTGGACCTGATGAGTGATCGATTCTTTATCGAATCCGATCGTCGGAAACGGCGGGGGGGCGCGCGCGCGCGCCCCACAGCCGTTCTTGTGTCGGACGTAGAGCTACGTGCTCCCGCGCAGCAGTGCCACCGCCCCGCAGTAATATGACGGCGGGCGGTCGGCAACTAGTTAAAGGGCCCAGAGGTCCCAAGGCAACCCCCCTTTTTTATATATATATATATATATATATATATATATATATATATATATATATATATATATATTTTTTTTTTTTTTTTTTTCATTAAAGGGCCCAGAGGTTTATTTTTAAAGGGCCCAGAGGTCCCCAGGGCCCCCGGATGGCTACCACCCTTTTTTAATATATATTTTTCTATATAAATTTTTTTGTAAAGGAACCCCCCGCTTATCAAATTGCGGCAGCCCCCCCTTCTCAATTTCAGGCAGCAGCACCCACCCCCCGTTCTCTGCTCCAGGGGGCCCATGCCTGAAGCTGTGTAAGGGGCCCCATAATTCCTGATGGCGGCCCTGATTCCCCCCCCCCCCCCCCCCATGGTACGAAATTTAAAGGAATTTTTCACTTTTATTGTTGCACTTTAACCACTTCCATACCGCACCTATTCTGGCACTTCTCTCCTTCATGTAACAATTATATTTTCTTCCTTGAAAATTAGTCAGGACCCCCGAACATTATATATATTTTATTAACAAACACCCTAGGGAATAAAGTGGCAGGCATTTTTTCTTACAAATTTCCAACGGTATTTGCGCAAAAAAAATTCTAACGCTTTTTTTTTTTTTTGGCTTACAACCTGTTTCATGAATTAAAAAATAAGAAAGCAGTAAAGCTAGCCCAATTTTTAGGCATAAGGTGAAAGATGATGTTACACAGAGTAAATAAATACCTAACTTGTCACGCTTTCATATTGCGCACACTCATGGAATGGCGCTAAACTTCGTTATTAAAAATCTCCATAGGCGACGCTTGACTTTTTTTTCAGGTTACCAGTTTTGAGTTACAGAGGAGGTCTAGTGCTAAAATTATTGCTTTCACTCTAACGCACGCTATGATACCTCACATGTGGGGTTTGAAGGATGTTTACATATGTGGGTGGGACTTGCATGCGTGTTTGCTTCTGAGTGCGAGCTACTAGGGACAGGGGCATTTAATTTTTATTTTATTTTTTAACTTAATATTTTTCTTTTTGCACTTGTTTGTCCCTTTTTTTGTATTTTCCACTTTTCTTCCTATTACAAGGAATGTAAACATCCCTTGTAATAGGACTAGTGTGTGACAGGTCCTCTTTATAGAGAGAGGCGGGGTCAACGCTGATCTCATGCTTTCAGCTGTGATCATGTTCATTCAGCACAGTGGTGTAGTGTATAGCATGTTCACCTAGCAGCAAAAGGGTTGCTGGTTCGAATCCTGCCCGTGACACCATCTGCCTGGAGTTTGCATGTTCTCCCTGTGCCTGCGTGGGCTTCCTCCCACAATCTCAAAACATGTTGTAAATTGGATCCTGTCTAAATAAGCCCTAATATGCAGTAGGATATTTAGGTTTTGTGCTGCCCTAGGCCTGACCTAATTTCGGCACCCCCTAATACAGGGGTGGGCAACCTCGGCCCTCCAGCTGTGATGAAACTACAAATCCCATCATGCCTCTGCTTTTAGGAGTCATGTCTGTGATTGTCAGGGTCCTGCAATGTCTCATGGGACTTGTAGTTTCACCACAGCTGGAGGGCCGAAGTTGCCCACCCCTGCCCTAATAGAAAAATGACCCACCCTTCCTGTCAAGGCCACACCCTGTTTTTTTTGACCCACCCAGGAATTTTCAGGGGACACACACAAGTTCTGTGGGGGGGGGCACAGGAGTCCCTTAATTTGCCTAGTTTTTCTATCACTTCCTGTTTGGCTATGGGGCAGGAAGTGAAGGCCAATCTCCCCAAACGGACATGCATGATACAAAATAAACTGACAGAGCTTCTAACCCTTCCCCCCCCCCCAACTCTATCCAAAATGAAAGAAAACAAAAAAAAAGAAGTGTTGATTTTAGTTCCAGTTTAACCCCAAATTTAAGATAATTTTAGTGAGAGGCTTAAGAAAATATAACCATGCCAATAGGCCATGATCCAGCGTTGCTAATATGTATGAATGTGTGTTAGGAGCCCCCACAAACACCACCCAATGTTAAATCAAAAAATTTCTTGTTTGTTTTGGGGATGCCTGCACCCCTGATAGGGTAAAGACACCTCACAAATGTCACTTTCTACTAAATTCATTCACTTCCTGCCACATAGCCAAACAGGAAGTGAGGGAAAAACCTGAGTAATGTTTTGTTGGGGACACACAGATCAATCTAAATAGTTTCCCATTTTGGAAATGGCATTTTGCTGTGTACACCCCAAATTTGTAGGGATCTTGGACTTTGGGGTCCATTTACTAAAGGCAAATCCACTTTGCACTACAAGTGGACAAGCAAGGAAGAAAAATAAAAACTTGGCGGGATTGGAAGTTAAAACCATCAGTGCTTCCCTTCTGATTTTCATTGACTATGCTTCTACTGCAGAGCGGCTTTGCCTTTACTAAACCCCAAAGTAACTAATCATTTGGGGTGTACACAGCAGTGCAATTTGCCTAATGGGGACACTAGTTAGATGTGTCCCGAAGAAAAGACCATTGGTAGGGTTATAACCTCACTTCCTGTTCAGCTGTGTGACAGGAAGTGAAGCCAATTTTTAAAAAAAGGGACACAAAGCCCAACCTAAAAACACTAGCAGGGGTTCTAACACTCACTTGGCTTCCCTCAAACAACTCACAATTAGAATAGGATTGCCTTGTGCTAGTTTCAAGCACAGCGCTGTAAATCAGCACTCCAAGCCTGTCCACCAATACACCCCCCCCCCCCCCCCAAACAGGCCCTGTTTGCAGGTTTTCCTTCATCTTGCACATGTGCTTTAAAAAGTCAGTCTGGACATCAATTCTAGGAAACAATACTTACCGCTTTGTCCTTCCTTTTTTGGTGACTAAACATGGCAAACATTTCATGCATACACACCAGGAAAGCGCTTAGAGACAAATCACACTTGATGGTTTAAGCCCAAACTATTTCAGCTGCAGCTGTTGAAATCTGTAGCATAAAAAAAATATCACAAAACAAACTTCAAAATTTGAAAGTAATTTTATTGGTCCACAAAACAAGGAAAGCAAAACAAAATATTAAAAATAAACACACAAAAAAATAAAAAAACATAAAAACAAAAAATAGACCAAGGTTTATTTCACACAGTCATTGGAAAATTAATCATTCTTTTCAAATAACAGGATAGACCCACAGGATTAAAACATTAGTCATTAACATCTTGAGAAACATTTTGCAAAATTATGCAGCAGACAAAACATCGAAGTGGAAATCAGTATATCAAAGAATTGCCCCCCCCCAAAAAAAAAAAAAACTTGCTCCAAAACATCTCTGTTTCGCTCTACCATCCCTTCCAGTCAGCAAGTCTGCCCCCTGTCAGGGCAGCTGACATGTGCTCTATCCACGCTTTTTATAACATGTGTGCTAATGAACCAATTGGAAACACATGAAGAAGTGTCAGCCTCTAGTTTGTGTGCACTTGTAACTGCTTACACCTGTTAAGGATGTCCTTAAATTACTAAGCCAAAAAACAAGCTTTCTGAGCATGCTCAGAAAGATGCATGTCATTTTCAGGCACAAGCACCCTGCTTAATTTTCTAAGTGTTCGAGCATGCCCAGTTTACTCCAGATGCATTACCAGAATCAAATCTGCAATGGCGGATGAAAGCATGAGAGGTGTTTTTTTTTCCCCCCTGAACTGATGCTTTACACACAGTAATGCAAGGCTTTTTCCCTGGTGTGGAGAAAGCCTCTTGAGGGGGGAGGGGGTGAGCAGGACGCCCACTAACACACAGCTCATTTCTCTATCTGCAAAGTACAGAGCGTCCTGACTTCCTGGTCGCCCCTCCCCCCTCAAGAGGTTTTCTCCCCTCCCCCAGGTGTGTGAGGGGGATAATTGCACTGAGGTAAAGAAAGCTGTTTAGGGAAAGAATTACCATTACAAATGCTTTTTATCTTCACACAAAATAAGTGAAATAACCCTTCAAACAAACCTTAATAAATCCACAACCGTACATGCGATCGATACAGCGACTTCACCGTATAAAAGACAAGACCCTTGTGAACGCATCGATATGAAATTGATGTTGATAAACTTAAAAATGTGGCCATGTCAGCGATTTAGAAAAGAGTATCTTTGTGTGTCTTACTAACAAATTTTAAAAGTCGGTTATAATGAAGGCCTATGGGGAAAAATTTGGAACTCTTGTCCTTTAGAAGCTCCAGCAACGAAAAGTAAAATGCGCATCACAAAACTGATCACATTGCCTGAAAGCAGACAAAAATACCTTCCATTTGATATATAAATTGTGTATGACAAGTAGATCTTGTGGGCGTGAGAGCAATGTGTTCCCCCTTTTTTATAGATAATCCGAGTTTTTTCAAAACTCACACTCTAAAGGTCACATGACTCACTCTGAGCCATGTCCATAGGAAGACTGTTTAATCGAATAAATTTTCTGAAAAAATCACTAAACGTAAATTGCTTTTTCACAAAAACTATAAAAGATTTCGATCTGAAAAGTCATAGCCGGATATCTGAATATTTTGTGACCGTGGTAAAGTTTGTTTGGTGTCTGTCAGTGAAAGTATGAAGGAGGAGATACATTTTGTACAGCATGAGATTTGAAGCACGGAAAAGCATGTTCTCATTGACTTCAATGTTAAAAAAAAGCGACTAAAAGCTTAATATTTTAAAAAGTATAAATAGCACACAAAAACTTGAAGAAGTCCCATCGTTAGCTAAATGAGATGAACATTTTAAAAGTTGAATGGTCTCAATCGCTGAAAGTATGGCGAAGTTACGCAGAGCCAAAAAACGTACGGAATAAAGGATAAAATTAAGAATAATAAAAAACGAACTAGAAAATGCATTTCCTGAGGAAAATACGTGGGAATGCTGAATAGCTGAATTGCTAAGCCCGCACAAATCCCATTCACCATAACCGCTATACTATCTTTAGGACATACAAGCAGTGTTCCTTCATTACTTATAAAGCCTCTCTTTAATCATTAAAGGTGTTGTAAAGGTAAAATCGTTTTCCCTAAATAGCTTCCTTTACCTTAGTGCAGTCCTCCTTTACTTACCTCATCCTTTGATTTTGCTTTTAAATGTCCTTATTTCTTCTGAGAAATCCTCACTTCCTGTTCTTCTGTCTGTAACTCCACACAGTAGTGCAAGGCTTTTTCTCTGGTGTGGAGAAAGCCTCTTGAGGGGGGAGGGGTGAGCAGGACGCCCACTAACACACAGCTCCTTTCTCTATCTGCAAAGTACAGAGCGTTCTGACTTCCTGGTCGCCCCTCCCCCTCAAGAGGTTTTCTCCCCTCCCCCAGGTGAGTGAGGGGAATATTGCACTGAGGTAAAGGAAGCTATTTAGGGAAATAATTACCATTACAAACGCTTTTTATCTACACACAAAATAAGTGAAATAACCCTTCAAACAAACCTTAATAAATCCACAACCGTACATGCGATCGATACAGCGACTTCACCGTATAAAAGACAAGACCCTTGTGAACGCATCGATATGAAATTTATGTTGATAAACTTAAAAATGTGGCCATGTCAGCGATTTAGAAAAGAGTATCTTTGTGTGTCTTACTAACAAATTTTAAAAGCGCGTTATAATGAAGGTCTATGGGGAAAAATTTGGAACTCTTGTCCTTTAGAAGCTCCAGCAACGAAAAGTAAAATGCGCATCACAAAACTGATCACATCGCCTGAAAGCAGACAAAAATACCTTCCATTTGATATATAAATTGTGTATGACAAGTAGATCTTGTGGGCGTGAGAGCAATTTGTTCCCCCTTTTTTTAGATAATCCGAGTTTTTTCAAAACTCACACTGTAAAGGTCACATGACTCACTCTGAGCCATGTCCATAGGAAGACTGTTTAATCGATAAAATTTTCTGAAAAAATCACTAAACGTAAATTGCTTTTTCACAAAAACTATAAAAGATTTCGATCTGAAAAGTCATAGCCGGATAGCTGAATATTTTGTGACCGTGGTAAAGTTTGTTTGGTGTCTGTCAGTGAAAGTATGAAGGAGGAGATACATTTTGAACGGCATGAGTTTTGAAGCAGGGAAAAGCATGTTCTCATTGACTTCAATGTTAAAAAAAAGCGACTAAAAGCTTAATATTTTAAAAAGTATAAATAGCACAAAAAAAACTTGAAGAAGTCCCATCGTTAGCTAAATGAGATGAACATTTTAAAAGTTGAATGGTCTCAATCGCTGAAAGTATGGCGAAGTTACGCAGAGCCAAAAAACGTACGGAATAAAGGATAAAATTAAAATTAAGAACTAGAAAATGCATTTCCTGAGGAAAATACGTGGGAATGCTGAATAGCTGAATTGCTAAGCCCGCACAAATCCCATTCACCATAACCGCTATACTATCGTTAGGACATACAAGCAGTGTTCCTTCAGTACTTATAAAGCCTCTCTTTAATCATTAAAGGTGTTGTAAAGGTAAAATCATTTTCCCTAAATAACTTCCTTTACCTTTGTGCAGTCCTCCTTTACTTACCTCATCCTTTGATTTTGCTTTTAAATGTCCTTATTTCTTCTGAGAAACCCTCACTTCCTGTTCTTCTGTCTGTAACTCCACACAGTAATGCAAGGCTTTTTCCCTGGTGTGGAGAAAGCCTCTTGAGGGGTGAGCAGGACGCCCACTAACACACAGCTCCTTTCTCTATCTGCAAAGTACAGAGCGTCCTGACTTCCTGGTCGCCCCTCCCCCTCAAGAGGTTTTCTCCCCTCCCCCCGGGTGAGTGAGAGGGATAATTGCACTGAGGTAAAGGAAGCTATTTAGGGAAAGAATTACCATTACAAACGCTTTTTATCTACACACAAAATAAGTGAAATAACTCTTCAAACAAACCTTAATAAATCCACAACCGTACATGCGATCGATACAGCGACTTCACCGTATAAAAGACAAGACTCTTGTGAACGCATCGATATGAAATTTATGTTGATAAACTTAAAAATGTGGCCATGTCAGCGATTTAGAAAAGAGTGTCGTTGTGTGTCTTACTAACAAATTTTAAAAGTCGGTTATAATGAAGGTCTATGGGGAAAAATGTGGAACTCTTGTCCTTTAGAAGCTCCAGCAACGAAAAGTAAAATGCGCATCACAAAACTGATCACATTGCCTGAAAGCAGACAAAAATACCTTCCATTTGATATATAAATTGTGTATGACAAGTAGATCTTGTGGGCGTGAGAGCAATTTGTTCCCCCTTTTTTATAGATAATCCGATTCTTTTCAAAACTCACACTGTAGAGGTCACATGACTCACTCTGAGCCATGTCCATAGGAAGACTGTTTAATCAATAACATTTTCTGAAAAAATCACTAAACGTAAATTGCTTTTTCACAAAAACTATAAAAGATTTCGATCTGAAAAGTCATAGCCGGATAGCTGAATATTTTGTGACCGTGGTAAAGTTTGTTTGGTGTCTGTCAGTGAAAGTATGAAGGAGGAGATACATTTTGAACGGCATGAGTTTTGAAGCAGGGAAAAGCATGTTCTCATTGACTTCAATGTTAAAAAAAAGCGACTAAAAGCTTAATATTTTAAAAAGTATAAATAGCACAAAAAAACTTGAAGAAGTCCCATCGTTAGCTAAATGAGATGAACATTTTAAAAGTTGAATGGTCTCAATCGCTGAAAGTATGGCGAAGTTACGCAGAGCCAAAAAACGTACGGAATAAAATTAAGACATAAGAATAATAAAAAACGAATAACAATACTGGGAATGCTTATTAAAGCATTCCCACTAATAATAAAAAACGAATAACAATACTGGGAATGCTTATTAAAGCATTCCCACTAATAACAATACTGGGAATGCTTATTAAAGCATTCCCACTAAATACTGGGAATGCTTATTAAAGCATTCCCACTAATAATAAAAAACGAATAACAATACTGGGAATGCTTATTAAAGCATTCCCACTAACTAGAAAAGGTACAATTTCTGGGGAAATTGTGTGACGTGTTCTTGCCTTCACCAATACTCCAGACTGGTGATGATACCCCATCAAAACTGCGCCATCCTATTTGCCCCATCAAAAACGGGTTGCTATGGAGGGGTTGCTATGGAGGGGTTGCTATGGAGGGGTTGCTATGGAGGGGTTGCTATGGAGTGGTTGTTATGGTCTGGTTGCTATGGACAGTTGCTATGGTCTGGTTGCTATAGTCTGGTTGCTATGGACTGGTTGCTATGGATGGTTGCTATGGTCGGGTTGCTATGGACTGGCTGCTATGGACTGGTTGCTATGGATGGTTGCTATGGTCGGGTTGCTATGGACGGGTTGCTATGGACAGTTGCTATTGACTGGTTGCTATGGACATTTGCTATAGTCTGGTTGCTATGGACTGGTTGCTATGGACTGGTTGCTATGGACTGGTTGCTATGGACGGGTTGCTATGGACGGGTTGCTATGGACGGGTTGCTATGGACGGGTTGCTATGGACAGTTGCTATGGACGGGTTGCTATGGACTGGTTGCTATGGACTGGTTGCTATGGACTGGTTGCTATGGAGTGGTTGCTATGGACAGTTGCTGTGGACAGTTGCTATGGACTGGTTGCTATAGAGGGTTGCTATGGAGGGTTGCTATGGTCTGGTTGCTATGGATGGTTTCTATGGACTGGATGGTATGGATGGTTGCTATATGCAGAGTATGCAGAAGTTATGCAGAGCAAATACAGGCATACCCCGCTTTTAAGTACACACTAGGGTTTATTTACTAACACTGGAAATCGCAATATCAGGCTCACTTCTGCAGAAAAGCAATAAGCTTCTAACCCCAGCTTGTTCAGTTAAGCCTGGTAATAAAACCTGGAAGCTCATTGGTTTGTGTGCAAAAGTGAGCCTTATATTGCGCTTTCCAGCTTTAGTAAATAAACCCCATTGTGTACTTAAAAGTGGGATACGCCTGAAAAACAACCATATCACCTCACAGCTGTGTGGGAGGAGCTATAGAAAGCACCTTAGCTGTGTGTGAGGAGACATCGTCTCCTAGGAAACCAATGTAAACACATCCAAACAGCCACTCTAAACAGCCACTCAGATTCTGGCTTGTTTTTTACTGTGCTTCTTCAAATGATTGTATTTTAAAAACTATAAATCGCACAGCGAATATCTTTATATTTTACGAATCACAAGACCCAGACCTTCAACCAGATGTATAGTATGTCTCTAAAATATTAAATTTGAAGGCACAGTCGCAGTTTACAAATTGCCTTGCAATATTCAGTTTTCAATTTTCTTTCCTCCATTGACTTTCATTGAAATGATGGATGGCGTGTGTTGCAAACAAATGTCTATATCTTGAAAACCATTTGACCGATCGCTTAGTCGTCAACACGTGTAGTGTCAGCAGGGACAGCTGAACATTTTGATATAAGATTTGTGTAGGTCGGCCTAAAAATGAGGGAGTGGTCGCAGTTTGGAAATCATGTAATGATTTTTCCGTTTGACAATCTACACTCTAAGCTTCACCATTCATTCCTATGGGAAAATTTCGCCGCAAATATGACGATATTTCGCGAACGATTTGGCGAAACGTTCCACAAAGTAATAGCCCACTATTCGGGAACAAGCCGCTCGATTTGATATATTACTCGTCTATGTAGCATAACAACTGTGGGAGGAGTTAGGGTGGCAAATTTGGCTATAATAAGAATAATAAGAACTAGAAAAGGTACAATTTCTGGGGAAATTGTGTGACGTGTTCTTGCCTTCACCAATACTCCAGACTGGTGATGATACCCCATCAAAACTGCGCCATCCTATTTGCCCCATCAAAAACGGGTTGCTATGGACGGGTTGCTATGGGCAGGTTGCTATGGAGGGGTTGCTATGGAGTGGTTGCTATGGTCTGGTTGCTATGGTCTGGTTGCTATAGTCTGGTTGCTATGGACTGGTTGCTATGGACTGGCTGCTATGGACTGGTTGCTATGGATGGTTGCTATGGTCGGGTTGCTATGGACGGGTTGCTATGGACAGTTGCTTTTGACTGGTTGCTATGGACATTTGCTATAGTCTGGTTGCTATGGACTGGTTGCTATGGAGTGGTTGCTATGGAGTGGTTGCTATGGACGGGTTGCTATGGACGGGTTGCTATGGACAGTTGCTATAGTCTGGTTGCTATGTACTGGTTGCTATGGACTGGTTGCTATGGACTGGTTGCTATGGAGTGGTTGCTATGGACAGTTGCTATGGACTGGTTGCTATAGAGGGTTGCTATGGAGGGTTGCTATGGTCTGGTTGCTATGGATGGTTTCTATGGACTGGATGGTATGGATGGTTGCTATATGCAGAGTATGCAGAAGTTATGCAGAGCAAATACAGGCATACCCCGCTTTTAAGTACACACTAGGGTTTATTTACTAACACTGGAAATCGCAATATCAGGCTCACTTCTGCAGAAAAGCAATAAGCTTCTAACCCCAGCTTGTTCAGTTAAGCCTGGTAATAAAACCTGGAAGCTCATTGGTTTGTGTGCAAAAGTGAGCCTTATATTGCGCTTTCCAGCTTTAGTAAATAAACCCCATTGTGTACTTAAAAGTGGGATACACCTGAAAAACAACCATATCACCTCACAGCTGTGTGGGAGGAGCTATAGAAAGCACCTTAGCTGTGTGTGAGGAGACATCGTCTCCTAGGAAACCAATGTAAACACATCCAAACAGCCACTCTAAACAGCCACTCAGATTCTGGCTTGTTTTTTACTGTGCTTCTTCAAATGATTGTATTTTAAAAACTATAAATCGCACAGCGAATATCTTTATATTTTACGAATCACAAGACCCAGACCTTCAACCAGATGTATAGTATGTCTCTAAAATATTAAAATTGAAGGCACAGTCGCAGTTTACAAATTGCCTTGCAATATTCAGTTTTCAATTTTTTTCCTCCATTGACTTTCATTGAAATGATGGATGGCGTGTGTTGCAAACAAATGTCTGTATCTTGAAAACCATTTAACCGATCGCTTAGCCGTCGACACGTGTAGTGTCAGCAGGGACAGCTGAACATTTTGATATAATAATTGTGTAGGTCGGACTAAAAATGAGGGAGTGGTCGCAGTTTGGAAATCATGTAATGATTTTTCCGTTTGACAATCTACACTCTAAGCTTCACCATTCATTCCTATGGGAAAATTTCGCCGCAAATATGACGATATTTCGCGAACGATTTGGCGAAACGTTCCACAAAGTAATAGCCCACTATTCGGGAACAAGCCGCTCGATTTGATATATTACTCGTCTATGTAGCATAAAAACTGTGGGAGGAGTTAGGGTGGCAAATTTGGCTATAATAAGAATAATAAGAACTAGAAAAGGTACAATTTCTGGGGAAATTGTGTGACGTGTTCTTGCCTTCACCAATACTCCAGACTGGAGACGGTGCCCCTGGAGATGTAAATGTGATTCAACAATGTGTCTATCCATTTCGATCCATTGCCCCATCAAAAACTGCTTCATCAAAAACTACCCCATCAAAACTGCGCCATCCTATTTGCCCCATCAAAAACGGGTTGCTATGGACGGGTTGCTATGGAGGGGTTGCTATGGAGGGGTTGCTATGGAGGGGTTGCTATGGTCTGGTTGCTATGGTCTGGTTGCTATGGTCACGTTGCTATGGTCGGGTTGCTATGGACGGGTTGCTATGGGAGGGTTGCTATGGATAGTTGCTATTGACTGGTTGCTATGGACAGTTGCTATAGTCTGGTTGCTATGGTCTGGTTGCTATGGAGTGGTTACTATGGACTGGTTGCTATGGACTGGTTGCTATGGACGGTTGCTATGGACGGTTGCTATGGACGGTTGCTATGGAGTGGTTGCTATGGAGTGGTTGCTATGGAGTGGTTGCTATGGAGTGGTTGCTATGGAGGGTTGCTATGGTCTGGTTGCTATGGATGGTTTCTATGGACTGGATGCTATGGATGGTTTCTATATGCAGAGTATGCAGAAGTTACACAGAGCCAAATACAGGCATACCCCGCTTTTAAGTACACACTAGGGTTTATTTACTAATGCTGGAAATCGCAATATCAGGCTCACTTCTGCAGAAAAAACAATAAGCTTCTAACCCCAGCTTGTTCAGTTAAGCCTGGTAATAAAACCTGGAAGCTCATTGGTTTGTGTGCAGAAGTGAGCCTTATATTGTGCTTTCCAGCTTTAGTAAATAAACCCCATTGTTTACTTAAAAGTGGGATATGCCTGAAAAACAGAGCCATATCACCTCACAGCTGTGTGGGAGGAGCTATAGAAAGCCCCTCAGCTGTGTGTGAGGAGACATCGTCTCCTAGGAAACCAATGTAAACACATGCAGGCAGCCACTCTAAACAGCCACTCAGATTCTGGCTTGTTTTTTACTGTGCTTCTTCAAATGATTGTATTTTAAAAACTATAAATCGCACAGCGAATATCTTTATATTTTACGAATCACAAGACCCAGACCTTCAACCTGATGTATAGTATGTCTCTAAAATATTAAATTTGAAGGCACAGTCGCAGTTTACAAATTGCCTTGCAATATTCAGTTTTCAATTTTCTTTCCTCCATTGACTTTCATTGAAATGATGGATGGCGTGTGTTGCAAACAAATGTCTATATCTTGAAAACCATTTGACCGATCGCTTAGTCGTCAACACGTGTAGTGTCAGCAGGGACAGCTGAACATTTTGATATAAGATTTGTGTAGGTCGGCTTGAAAATGAGGGAGTGGTCGCAGTTTACAAATCATGTAATGATTTTTCCGTTTTTGCCATTCTGTGCTCTAGCTCTCACCATTCATTCCTATGGGAAAATTTCACCGCAAATATGACGATATTTCGCGAACGATTTGGCGAAACGTTCCACAAAGTAATAGCCCACTATTCGGGAACAAGCCGCTCGATTTGATATATTACTCGTCTATGTAGCGTAAAAACTGTGGGAGGAGTTAGGGTGGTAAATTTGGCTATAAAAATAATAATAATAATAATAATAATATATATGTGAGAGAATAGTAAGTGCTCTTGCTATGCAAGACCACTTAACTAGAAAAGGTACAATTTCTGGGGAAATTGTGTGACGTGTTCTTGCCTTCACCAATACTCCAGACTGGAGACGGTGCCCCTGGAGATGTAAATGTGATCCAACAATGTGTCTATCCATTTCGATCCATTGCCCCATCAAAAACTGCTTCATCAAAAACTACCCCATCAAAACTGCGCCATCCTATTTGCCCCATCAAAAACGGGTTGCTATGGAGGGGTTGCTATGGAGGGGTTGCTATGGAGGGGTTGCTATGGAGGGGTTGCTATGGTCTGGTTGCTATGGACTGGTTGCTATGGTCGGGTTGCTATGGATGGGTTGCTATGGACGGGTTGCTATGGGCGGGTTGCTATGGACAGTTGCTATTGACTGGTTGCTATGGACAGTTGCTATGGTCTGGTTGCTATGGTCTGGTTGCTATGGAGTGGTTACTATGGACTGGTTGCTATGGACTGGTTGCTATGGACGGTTGCTATGGAGTGGTTGCTATGGAGTGGTTGCTATGGAGTGGTTGCTATGGAGTGGTTGCTATGGAGGGTTGCTATGGATGGTTTCTATGGACTGGATGCTATGGATGGTTTCTATATGCAGAGTATGCAGAAGTTACACAGAGCCAAATACAGGCATACCCCGCTTTTAAGTACACACTAGGGTTTATTTACTAATGCTGGAAATCGCAATATCAGGCTCACTTCTGCAGAAAAAACAATAAGCTTCTAACCCCAGCTTGTTCAGTTAAGCCTGGTAATAAAACCTGGAAGCTCATTGGTTTGTGTGCAGAAGTGAGCCTTATATTGCGCTTTCCAGCTTTAGTAAATAAACCCCATTGTTTACTTAAAAGTGGGATATGCCTGAAAAATAGAGCCATATCACCTCACAGCTGTGTGGGAGGAGCTATAGAAAGCCCCTCAGCTGTGTGTGAGGAGACATCGTCTCCTAGGAAACCAATGTAAACACATGCAGGCAGCCACTCTAAACAGCCACTCAGATTCTGGCTTGTTTTTTACTGTGCTTCTTCAAATGATTGTATTTTAAAAACTATAAATCGCACAGCGAATATCTTTATATTTTACGAATCACAAGACCCAGACCTTCAACCTGATGTATAGTATGTCTCTAAAATATTAAATTTGAAGGCACAGTCGCAGTTTACAAATTGCCTTGCAATATTCAGTTTTCAATTTTCTTTCCTCCATTGACTTTCATTGAAATGATGGATGGCGTGTGTTGCAAACAAATGTCTGTATCTTGAAAACCATTTGACAGATCGCTTAGTCGTCAACACGTGTAGTGTCAGCAGGGACAGCTGAACATTTTGATATAAGATTTGTGTAGGTCGGCTTGAAAATGAGGGAGTGGTCGCAGTTTACAAATCATGTAATGATTTTTCCGTTTTTGCCATTCTGTGCTCTAGCTCTCACCATTCATTCCTATGGGAAAATTTCGCCGCAAATATGACGATATTTCGCGAACGATTTGGCGAAACGTTCCACAAAGTAATAGCCCACTATTCGGGAACAAGCCGCTCGATTTGATATATTACTCGTCTATGTAGCGTAAAAACTGTGGGAGGAGTTAGGGTGGTAAATTTGGCTATAAAAATAATAATAATAACTAGAAAATGCATTTCCTGAGGAAAATACGTGGGAATGCTGAATAGCTGAATTGCTAAGCCCGCACAAATCCCATTCACCATAACCGCTATACTATCTTTAGGACATACAAGCAGTGTTCCTTCAGTACTTCTAAAGCCTCTCTTTAATCATTAAAGGTGTTGTAAAGGTAAAATCATTTTCCCTAAATAACTTCCTTTTCCTTTGTGCAGTCCTCCTTTACTTACCTCATCCTTTGATTTTGCTTTTAAATGTTGTGACGGTATGCGAGGTGAGATACTTGACCATAGATATATTTCACCACGCATACATTCTATTTTGAGAAGCTGAACCGGAATCCGGGCCGGGTTTTACGGCCTCTTGTGTTCCGGTCCGGATATTTGGGTCCACTGGAGTTCAATGTCAGGTGGACCTTAAAAACAACCAGGAATAGATCAGACGGGGGCTCTCTGGTTTTGGGACACTGAGGAGGGAACCTGAGTGTGAGGAGCTCTCTAAAGACATTGCAAGAAAAAGGTTTGCGTTGTTGTTTATTTTGTGGGTGGTGGAGACCAGCCCCACACTGTATAGATAGGAGACCCTATCGAAGTTAAGACCAATGTAAGGAGCATTCTTCCCACTGAACACCAATGTAAGGGACATTCTTCCCACTGACCCCCAATGTAAGGGACATTCTTCCCACTGACCCCCAATGTAAGGGACATTCTTCCCACTGACCACCAATGTAAGGGACATTCTTCCCACTGACCACCAATGTAAGGGACATTCTTCCCACTGACCCCCAATGTAAGGGACATTCTTCCCACTGACCCCCAATGTAAGGGACATTCTTCCCACTGAATACCAATGTAAGGGACATTCTTCCCACTGAATTCCAATATAAGGAACATTCTTCCCACTGACCATTAATGTAAGGGACTTTCTTCCCACTGAATTCCAATATAAGGAACATTCTTCCCACTGACCACCAATGTAAGGCACATTATTCCCACTGACAACCAATGTAAGGCACATTATTCCCACTGACCACCAATGTAAGGGACATTTTTCTCACTGACCACCAATGTAAGGGACATTCTTCCCACTGACCACCAATGTAAAGGGACATTCTTCCCACTGACCACCAATGTAAGGGACATTCTTCTCACTGACCACATATGTAAGGGACATTCTTCCCACTGACCACCAATGTAAGGAACATCCGTCCCACTGACCACCAATGTTAGGAGCATTCGTCCCACTGACCACCAATGTAAGGGAGATTCTTCTCACTGACCACCAATGTAAGGGAGATCCTTCCCACTGACCACCAATGTAAGGGAGATCCTTCCCACTGACCACCAATGTAAGGGACATTATTCCCACTAATCACTAATGTAAGGGACATTCTTCTCACTGACCACCAATGTAAGGGACATTCTTCCCACTGACCACCAATGTAAGGGACATTCTTCCCACTGACCACCAATGTAAGGGACATTCTTCCCACTGACCACCAATGTAAGGGACATTCTTCCCACTGACCACCAATGTAAGGGACATTCTTCTCACTGATCACCAATGCAAGGGACATTCTTCTCACTGACCACATATGTAAGGGACATTCTTCTCACTGATCACCAATGTAAGGGACATTCTTCCCACAGATCACCAATGTAAGATACATTCTTCCCACTGATCTCCAATGTAAGGGACATTCTTCCCACTGACCACCAATGTAAGGGACATTCTTCCCACTGACCACCAATGTAAGGGACATTCTTCCCACTGACCACCAATGTAAGGGACATTCTTCCCACTGACCACCAATGTAAGGGACATTCTTCCCACTGACCACCAATGTAAGGGACATTCTTCCCAATTTTGTTTATTGAAAGTCTTGCAATCATTAAGCATAAAATCTCTATATATACAAAATACATAAATATATACATATTTACATAAATGAAAATAAATATAGCAAATCCGCTCTCAAACAAAAAGACTTTACAGAAAAAGCAAAAATCATGTAATCACCGGGGAAAATAAATCTTAATACAACACCACTACACCAGACAAACCTGCAAGGTCAAGAAACAAACCCACACCCATTATGCATGCAGCCCTTCTTCAAAAGGACACTAACCAACAAAAGCTAAGGGAGTGAAAGAGACAGAAAAGGAAAAGAAACCCTCACCCAGAGATAGGCAGGAAACATCCAACACCATGCGTCTACCCATTACTACCTCAATTACCCGCCGGCACGTTACCATATCGGTTTTAAAAAGAACCGCAACTCCGCTGCAGGGCTCAGCCGCAAGAGACCAAAAAGAGGGACCCGCATCTCCACTCCCTTTTTGCCAGATGGACATCGGCCAAAGTATGGAGCCAGGTCTCTTGCAAAAATAAAATCTCGGCATCAAACTCGCTGAGCAAAAATAAGGCCATATCACGAGCTCTTGCAGACTTAGTGCTGGCGACATTAATGGTCGCCACCTTTATCAGAGTGGGAACTGCCATCAGGATGATTGGGGTAGTCGTTTCTTGACCTTCACCACCCTCTCATCACCAGAAACAGCTCTCTTCAAACTACGCGACTCCCCCTCATCCATAGATGATAAGGGAGAAGACAAAGACATCTCATCGCCCACAACACATTAAAGGTGTTACCAAGGGGAACCTCTCTTGGATCCGACTCTGAGGAAGAGACGACCGTTTTTTTTTAGTCTTTCTCTTCTTTTTTTTCCCCTTCCTGACTTTCTCCCACCCCTCCTCATCCGAATCCCCATCAACCGAATGTGAGACATGGGGTACGGACACCCCTCCATCAGCCCCACCCCCATCCAGCACCCCCACATTCCCCTGACCACGCTTGCGCTGCCGAGGGGCAGGGACTGGAGGCTGAGTGGGAAGGTCCGTTAAACCTGCCCCCCCAGCAGCCTCTGCCAGTCTGGAGGATCTACGAATTGATGGATTAGGGATAGGAGGGACAGATTTAGGGACCACATCTGTAGGGGAACAGAAACAGATGTCACAGACACAGAAGGGACAGACTCAGGACCACACCACTGGGGGAATAGAAACAGATGTCACAGACACAGAAGGGACAGACTCAGGGACCACATCACTAGAGGAAACAGAAACGGGTGCCACAGACACAGGAGGGACAACAACAGTTTTTGGTGGCCTCATCCTCCTTATCCAGCCTCTGCAGCTCAGCCTCCAACCCTGGCAGGTTATGTAATGCCTCTGGGCAAAGACTGTAGGGGTGACCAAGTTTTTGGCACAAGTTGCACCGAATATCTGTACAGTCTTTAGCCAAATGGTCCAGCGCCTGGCACAAAGAACATTTCTTTCGGGTGCAGGTGGAGGCAAAGTGGCCCTTGTCCCCACATTTATTGCACACTTTAGGCTGACCCTGGTAAAAAAATGGTCAGCCTGTCCCTCCCCAGAAAGGCTGAACAGGGCAGATGTTGAACAACATTTCCCTGCACCCCCAATTTTAACGACACTGTCCAGGCCCTGTCCATATCCCATGCTGATCAAGGACCTTCCGCAGTGGAGCGAGGACCTCACCATATCGGCGTAACCACACTACCAAATCAGCCTCTGGGATGGATTCATTACGCACGAGGATCGTCACCGATTTTATTAGAGGCTGCCTGGAAACCACCTTTGGCATCCAACCATTCCACTGCGGAAGGTCCCTGCGCCCCTAAAACGTTCCCAAAACAAATCCAAACCCTCAGGTTTTACAAAGGACAAATCAAATTCCGAACTTCCAACAGGACAAATCAAAGCAAAAATGTCTGCGACTTTAAATCCCATTTCCAGGATCAACTCTGCCACCCTCCCCCTTACTGGTGGGTCCCCTCCCCCTCCCACTTCAACTGGACCACGTTTCTTCTTTTGTACCCACCAACCATCCCCCCACTAAACCCCCCCAAATTGTGACCACCAACATTTGCCCCATTTCCCCCCACCCTCCTTGGTGCGACTCCCCAAAACTGCTGCATAGCTGCCGGTGTTCACAGACCTCCCCGCAGAGGGTCCAGTTGTGCGTTTTGCAGATGAGTCTTTCCTCTGCTGAGCAGGAGGAGAAATGTGTCATTGTTAACCCTTCACCACCACCCACCACATCCATTGCTTCATCAATACTATTACTGTTATTATTTCCTGGCACATTCATAGTTCCTGCCGTGTCCACACTCACAGCGGCGCCCTCACATACTTCACCTCCAGGCAGACTCTCTTCTCCATCGGGGACAGGGTTGTCAGATAAGCAAGATTGCTGTGATACAGTAACAACAGGTAGATCAGTGCAGGAAACTTCCATTGCTGCTTCCACTCCACATGCTGCACTGTGCTGCTCCCCTCCCCCACCTGCATCAGTCAGCGAGCAGCCCAGGTGAGGCTGAAACAGGCTCTTTGGAGCTGGCAGCCATCTTGGTTGTAGAACCACAGGTCCCAGCAGTCATAGCAGAATCCATTTGCGGGGGGCATGATGTAGATCCATCCATACTGCTCTGGTGGGCTGGTGACACCTCTGCTAGGGGATTTCTCTTCATATCTGCAGAGGATTTCTCCACAGCAGAAACACCACTTACTACAGCCGGGACACCGTCCACTTTAGCCGGGACACCACTCACTGCAGCCGGGACACTCATGTTGGAAGGCGGCTGCACCGTACAGTGGGCTTTCTCCATTAGTGCCGTTCTGCGACCCTTCTGCGACTCCACAGCGACTTCTGACGCTTCACCAGCAGACCTGTCTGCCCTTAGGGGTGACTCCATCCATCTGTTGGATAAACTGTAAGGTGCCATGTTCACCCTCAACCCCCTGGCTGGTTGCCGCTGGCGATTCCCCAGCCTGACATGGGGGGAGGGGTGCAGAGGCAGATGGACCCGGGTTTTCTGTAACCTGCGACTGCTGCTGATCCACAGAGGTCTGGCTGGCAAATCTCCTCTCATTTTTAAATTTTTCTTCAAACGCTCCACTTTTATATTTTAATTTCTCCAACAATAAAGATTGTTTCTTTACTTTCTCCTCCATCTCTTGTAGCTCAGGCTTCATGGCCGAACGATTTTTACTCCAAGCCTGGAAGTACTTGGTTTTGAGGTTTTTATGTTCATCTTTCAAACATTTTAGTTTCTCCTCTGCTCTTCCGACCGCCCGAAAATGATCGACAACCTTTTGTCTGTATATATCAACATTCTCACCAGGGCCTGAACCCACAGTCAGATCCTGCACGACCCCTCCTCCTCCTCACTAGGCCCCGTATCATCAGGGGGATCCGTCCCAGGGCCTCCCCCAGGATCAGGCATTGTTCCTGGGCCAAGCTAGCAGGCAAGGCCCAGGCTTGAAAAAAGCTGGTTCTCTAAGAGAGCTCCTTGGGTGTGTCCTCCTCCTTCTTCCCACTGATCACCAATGTAAGGGACATTCTTCCGCACTGACCACCAATGTAAGGGACATTCTTCCCACTGACCACCAATGTAAGGGACATTCTTCCCACTGACCACCAATGTAAGGGACATTCTTCCCACTGACCACCAATGTAAGGGACATTCTTCCCACTGACCACCAATGTAAGGAACATCCGTCCCACTGACCACCAATGTTAGGATTATTCGTCCCACTGACCACCAATGTAAGGGAGATTCTTCTCACTGACCACCAATGTAAGGGAGATTCTTCCCACTGACCACCAATGTAAGGAACATTCTTCCCACTGACCACCAATGTAAGGGAAATTCTTCTCACTGACCACCAATGTAAGGGACATTCTTCCCACTGATTATGTGTTTCATATTTTTTTTTTTTTTACTTTTTTTAGTCCTTTAAAGTAGTTACTGAGGTAGAATAGAATATGGACTGAGAGAAGTTTAATAGATCCAGAAGGAAGGCTGAGGAGAATCCAAAGGCGAGTCCAGACCTGACCTTATATGACTGCCCAGTGACAGGAGAGGTGGTGTGGAGAAAGCCTCTTGAGGGGGGAGGGGGTGAGCAGGACGCCCACTAACACACAGCTCCTTTCTCTATCTGCAAAGTACAGAGCGTCCTGACTTCCTGGTCGCCCCTCCCCCCTCAAGAGGTTTTCTCCCCTCCCCCCAGGTGTGTGAGGGGATAATTGCACTGAGGTAAAGGAAGCTATTTAGGGAAAGAATTACCATTACAAACGCTTTTTATCTACACACAAAATAAGTGAAATAACCCTTCAAACAAACCTTAATAAATCCACAACCGTACATGCGATCGATACAGCGACTTCACCGTATAAAAGACAAGACCCTTGTGAACGCATCGATATGAAATTTATGTTGATAAACTTAAAAATGTGGCCATGTCAGCGATTAGAAAAGAGTATCTTTGTGTGTCTTACTACCAAATTTTAAAAGCGCGTTATAATGAAGGTCTATGGGGAAAAATTTGGAACTCTTGTCCTTTAGAAGCTCCAGCAACGAAAAGTAAAATGCGCATCACAAAACTGATCACATCGCCTGAAAGCAGACAAAAATACCTTCCATTTGATATATAAATTGTGTATGACAAGTAGATCTTGTGGGCGTGAGAGCAATTTGTTCCCCCTTTTTTTAGATAATCCGAGTTTTTTCAAAACTCACACTGTAAAGGTCACATGACTCACTCTGAGCCATGTCCATAGGAAGACTGTTTAATCGATAACATTTTCTGAAAAAATCACTAAACGTAAATTGCTTTTTCACAAAAACTATAAAAGATTTCGATCTGAAAAGTCATAGCCGGATAGCTGAATATTTTGTGACCGTGGTAAAGTTTGTTTTTGGTGTCTGTCAGTGAAAGTATGAAGGAGGAGATACATTTTGAACGGCATGAGTTTTGAAGCAGGGAAAAGCATGTTCTCATTGACTTCAATGTTAAAAAAAAAAGCGACTAAAAGCTTAATATTTTAAAAAGTATAAATAGCACAAAAAAACTTGAAGAAGTCCCATCGTTAGCTAAATGAGATGAACATTTTAAAAGTTGAATGGTCTCAATCGCTGAAAGTATGGCGAAGTTACGCAGAGCCAAAAAACGTACGGAATAAAGGATAAAATTAAAATTAAGAATAATAAAAAAAGGAATAACAATACTGGGAATGCTTATTAAAGCATTCCCACTAATAATATATATGTGAGAGAATAGTAAGTGCTCTTGCTATGCAAGACCACTTAACTAGAAAAGGTACAATTTCTGGGGAAATTGTGTGACGTGTTCTTGCCTTCACCAATACTCCAGACTGGAGACGGTGCCCCTGGAGATGTAAATGTGATCCAACAATGTGTCTATGCATTTCGATCCATTGCCCCATCAAAAACTGCTTCATCAAAAACTACCCCATCAAAACTGCGCCATCCTATTTGCCCCATCAAAAACGGGTTGCTATGGACGGGTTGCTATGGAGGGGTTGCTATGGAGGGGTTGCTATGGTCTGGTTGCTATGGTCTGGTTGCTATGGACTGGTTGCTATGGTCGGGTTGCTATGGTCGGGTTGCTATGGACGGGTTGCTATGGACGGTTGCTATGGGCGGGTTGCTATGGACTGTTGCTATTGACTGGTTGCTATGGACAGTTGCTATAGTCTGGTTGCTATGGTCTGGTTGCTATGGTCTGGTTGCTATGGAGTGGTTGCTATGGACTGGTTGCTATGGACGGTTGCTATGGACGGTTGCTATGGAGTGGTTGCTATGGAGTGGTTGCTATGGAGGGTTGCTATGGTCTGGTTGCTATGGATGGTTTCTATGGACTGGATGCTATGGATGGTTTCTATATGCAGAGTATGCAGAAGTTACACAGAGCCAAATACAGGCATACCATGCTTTTAAGTACACACTAGGGTTTATTTACTAATGCTGGAAATCGCAATATCAGGCTCACTTCTGCAGAAAAAACAATAAGCTTCTAACCCCAGCTTGTTCAGTTAAGCCTGGTAATAAAACCTGGAAGCTCATTGGTTTGTGTGCAGAAGTGAGCCTTATATTGCGCTTTCCAGCTTTAGTAAATAAACCCCATTGTTTACTTAAAAGTGGGATATGCCTGAAAAACAGAGCCATATCACCTCACAGCTGTGTGGGAGGAGCTATAGAAAGCCCCATCAGCTGTGTGTGAGGAGACATCGTCTCCTAGGAAACCAATGTAAACACATGCAGGCAGCCACTCTAAACAGCCACTCAGATTCTGGCTTGTTTTTTACTGTGCTTCTTCAAATGATTGTATTTTAAAAACTATAAATCGCACAGCGAATATCTTTATATTTTACGAATCACAAGACCCAGACCTTCAACCTGATGTATAGTATGTCTCTAAAATATTAAATTTGAAGGCACAGTCGCAGTTTACAAATTGCCTTGCAATATTCAGTTTTCAATTTTCTTTCCTCCATTGACTTTCATTGAAATGATGGATGGCGTGTGTTGCAAACAAATGTCTGTATCTTGAAAACCATTTGACCGATCGCTTAGTCGTCAACACGTGTAGTGTCAGCAGGGACAGCTGAACATTTTGATATAAGATTTGTGTAGGTCGGCTTGAAAATGAGGGAGTGGTCGCAGTTTACAAATCATGTAATGATTTTTCCGTTTTTGCCATTCTGTGCTCTAGCTCTCACCATTCATTCCTATGGGAAAATTTTGCCGCAAAAATATGACGATATTTCGCGAACGATTTGGCGAAACGTTCCACAAAGTAATAGCCCACTATTCGGGAACAAGCCGCTCGATTTGATATATTACTCGTCTATGTAGCGTAAAAACTGTGGGAGGAGTTAGGGTGGTAAATTTGGCTATAAAAATAATAATAATATATATGTGAGAGAATAGAAAGTGCTCTTGCTATGCAAGACCACTTAACTAGAAAAGGTACAATTTCTGGGGAAATTGTGTGACGTGTTCTTGCCTTCACCAATACTATACCAGACTGCTGATGATACCCCATCAAAACTGCGCCATCCTATTTGCCCCATCAAAAACGGGTTGCTATGGACGGGTTGCTATGGGCGGGTTGCTATGGACGGGTTGCTATGGAGGGGTTGCTATGGAGTGGTTGCTATGGTCTGGTTGCTATGGACAGTTGCTATGGTCTGGTTGCTATGGACTGGTTGCTATGGACTGGTTGCTATGGACTGGCTGCTATGGATGGTTGCTATGGTCGGGTTGCTATGGACGGGTTGCTATGGACAGTTGCTATTGACTGGTTGCTATGGACATTTGCTATAGTCTGGTTGCTATGGACTGGTTGTTATGGAGTGGTTGCTATGGACTGGTTGCTATGGACGGGTTGCTATGGACGGGTTGCTATGGACAGTTGCTATAGTCTGGTTGCTATGTACTGGTTGCTATGGACTGGTTGCTATGGACTGGTTGCTATGGACTGGTTGCTATGGACAGTTGCTATGGACTGGTTGCTATAGAGGGTTGCTATGGAGGGTTGCTATGGTCTGGTTGCTATGGATGGTTTCTATGGACTGGATGGTATGGATGGTTGCTATATGCAGAGTATGCAGAAGTTATGCAGAGCAAATACAGGCATACCCCGCTTTTAAGTACACACTAGGGTTTATTTACTAACACTGGAAATCGCAATATCAGGCTCACTTCTGCAGAAAAGCAATAAGCTTCTAACCCCAGCTTGTTCAGTTAAGCCTGGTAAAAAAAACCTGGAAGCTCATTGGTTTGTGTGCAAAAGTGAGCCTTATATTGCGCTTTCCAGCTTTAGTAAATAAACCCCATTGTGTACTTAAAAGTGGGATACGCCTGAAAAACAACCATATCACCTCACAGCTGTGTGGGAGGAGCTATAGAAAGCACCTTAGCTGTGTGTGAGGAGACATCGTCTCCTAGGAAACCAATGTAAACACATCCAAACAGCCACTCTAAACAGCCACTCAGATTCTGGCTTGTTTTTTTTACTGTGCTTCTTCAAATGATTGTATTTTAAAAACTATAAATCGCACAGCGAATATCTTTATATTTTACGAATCACAAGACCCAGACCTTCAACCAGATGTATAGTATGTCTCTAAAATATTAAAATTGAAGGCACAGTCGCAGTTTGCAAATTGCCTTGCAATATTCAGTTTTCAATTTTTTTCCTCCATTGACTTTCATTGAAATGATGGATGGCGTGTGTTGCAAACAAATGTCTGTATCTTGAAAACCATTTACCCGATCGCTTAGCCGTCGACACGTGTAGTGTCAGCAGGGACAGCTGAACATTTTGATATAAGATTTGTGTAGGTCGGCTTGAAAATGAGGGAGTGGTCGCAGTTTACAAATCATGTAATGATTTTTCCGTTTTTGCCATTCTGTGCTCTAGCTCTCACCATTCATTCCTATGGGAAAATTTCGCCGCAAATATGACGATATTTCGCGAACGATTTGGCGAAACGTTCCACAAAGTAATAGCCCACTATTCGGGAACAAGCCGCTCAATTTGATATATTACTCGTCTATGTAGCGTAAAAACTGTGGGAGGAGTTAGGGTGGCAAATTTGGCTATAATAAGAATAATAAGAATAATAATAATATATATGTGAGAGAATAGTAAGTGCTCTTGCTATGCAAGACCACTTAATTAAAACTAGAAAATGCATTTCCTGAGGAAAATACGTGGGAATGCTGAATAGCTGAATTGCTAAGCCCGCACAAATGCCATTCACCATAACCGCTATACTATCTTTAGGACATACAAGCAGTGTTCCTTCAGTACTTATAAAGCCTCTCTTTGATCATTAAAGGTGTTGTAAAGGTAAAATCATTTTCCCTAAATAACTTCCTTTACCTTAGTGCAGTCCTCCTTTACTTACCTCATCCTTTGATTTTGATTTTAAATGTCCTTATTTCTTCTGAGAAATCCTCACTTCCTGTTCTTCTGTCTGTAACTCCACACAGTAGTGCAAGGCTTTTTCCCTGGTGTGGAGAAAGCCTCTTGAGGGCGGAGGGGGTGAGCAGGACGCCCACTAACACACAGCTCATTTCTCTATCTGCAAAGTACAGAGCGTCCTGACTTCCTGGTCGCCCCTCCCCCTCAAGAGGTTTTCTCCCCTCCCCCCAGATGTGTGAGGGGGAATATTGCACTGAGGTAAAGAAAGCTATTTAGGGAAAGCATTACCATTACAAACGCTTTTTATCTACACACAAAATAAGTGAAATAACCCTTCAAACAAACCTTAATAAATCCACAACCGTACATGCGATCGATACAGCGACTTCACCGTATAAAAGACAAGACCCTTGTGAACGCATCGATATGAAATTTATGTTGATAAACTTAAAAATGTGGCCATGTCAGCGATTTAGAAAAGAGTATCTTTGTGTGTCTTACTAACAAATTTTAAAAGCGCGTTATAATGAAGGTCTATGGGGAAAAATTTGGAACTCTTGTCCTTTAGAAGCTCCAGCAACGAAAAGTAAAATGCGCATCACAAAACTGATCACATTGCCTGAAAGCAGACAAAAATACCTTCCATTTGATATATAAATTGTGTATGACAAGTAGATCTTGTGGGCGTGAGAGCAATTTGTTCCCCCTTTTTTATAGATAATACGATTCTTTTCAAAACTCACACTCTAAAGGTCACATGACTCACTCTGAGCCATGTCCATAGGAAGACTGTTTAATCGATAAAATTTTCTGAAAAAAATCACTAAACGTAAATTGCTTTTTCACAAAAACTATAAAAGATTTCAATCTGAAAAGTCATAGCCGGATAGCTGAATATTTTGTGACCGTGGTAAAGTTTGTTTGGTGTCTGTCAGTGAAAGTATGAAGGAGCAGATACATTTTGAATCACGTACGTTTTTAAGCAGGAATAAGCATGTTCTCATTGACTTCAATGTTAAAAAAAAGCGACTAAAAGCTTAATATTTTAAAAAGTATAAATAGCACAAAAAAACTTGAAGAAGTCCCATCGTTAGCTAAATGAGATGAACATTTTAAAAGTTGAATGGTCTCAATCGCTGAAAGTATGGCGAAGTTACGCAGAGCCAAAAAAACGTACGGAATAAAATTAAGATATAAGAATAATAAAAAACGAATAACAATACTGGGAATGCTTATTAAAGCATTCCCACTAATAATAAAAAACGAATAACAATACTGGGAATGCTTATTAAAGCATTCCCACTAATTAATAAGAATAATAAAAAACGAATAACAATACTGGGAATGCTTATTAAAGCATTCCCACTAATTAATAAGAATAATGCTTATTAAAGCATTCCCACTAACTAGAAAATGCATTTCCTGAGGGAATGCTGAATAGCTGAATTGCTAAGCCGGCACAAATCCCATTCACCCCATAACCATATACTATCTACATACAGGTGTAGTGTAGTACTTATAAAGCCTCTCTTTAATCATTAAAGGTGTTGTAAAGGTAAAATAATTTTCCCTAAATAACTTCCTTTACCTTAGTGCAGTCCTCCTTTACTTACCTCATCCTTTGATTTTGATTTTAAATGTTGTGACGGTATGCGAGGTGAGATACTTGACCATAGATATATTTCACCACGCATACGTTCTATTTTGAGAAGCTGAACCGGAATCCGGGCTATACGGCCTCTTGTGTTCCGGTCCGGATATTTGGGTCCACTGGAGTTCAATGTCAGGTGGACCTTAAAAACAACCAGGAAGATATCAGACGGGAGCTCTCTGGTTTTGGGACACTGAGGAGGGAACCTGAGTGTGAGGAGCTCTCTAAAGACATTGCAAGAAAAAGGTTTGCGTTGTTGTTTATTTTGTGGGTGGTGGGGACCAGCCCCACACTGTATAGATAGGAGACCCTATCGAAGTTAAGACCAATGTAAGGATCATTCTTCCCACTGACCACCAATGTAAGGGACATTCTTCCCACTGACCCCCAATGTAAGGGACATTCTTCCCACTGACCACCAATGTAAGGGACATTCTTCCCACTGACCACCAATGTAAGGGACATTCTTCCCACTGACCACCAATGTAAGGGACATTCTTCCCACTGACCACCAATGTAAGGGACATTCTTCCCACTGACCCCCAATGTAAGGGACATTCTTCCCACTGAATACCAATGTAAGGGACATTCTTCCCACTGAATTCCAATATAAGGAACATTCTTCCCACTGACCACCAATGTAAGGGACTTTCTTCCCACTGAATTCCAATATACGGAACATTCTTCCCACTGACCACCAATGTAAGGCACATTATTCCCACTGACCACCAATGTAAGGCACATTATTCCCACTGACCACCAATGTAAGGGACATGCTTCTCAATGATCACCAATGTAAAGGGACATTCTTCTCACTGACAACCAATGTAAGGGACATTATTCTCACTGACCACCAATGTAAGGGACATTATTCTCACTGACCACCAATGTAAGGGACATTCTTCTCACTGACCACCAATGTAAGGGACATTCTTCCCACTGATCACCAATGTAAGGGACATTCTTCCCACTGATCACCAATGTAAGGAATATTCTTCTCACTGACCACCAATGTAAGGGACATTTTTCTCACTGACCACCAACGTAAGGGACTTTCTTCCCACTGATCACCAATGGAAGGGAGATTCTTCTCTCTGACCACCAATGCAAGGGACATTCTTCTCACTGATCACCAATGCAAGGGACATTCTTCTCACTGATCACCAATGTAAGGGACATTCTCCCTACTGACCACCAATGTAAGGGACATTCTTCTCACTGATCACCAATGCAAGGGACATTCTTCCCACTGACCACCAATGTAAGGGGCATTCTTCCCACTGACCACCAATGCAAGGCACATTCTTCTCACTGATCACCAATGCAAGGGACATTCTTCTCACTGACCACCAATGTAAGGGACATTCTTCTCACTGATCACCAATGCAAGGGACATTCTTCTCACTGACCACATATGTAAGGGACATTCTTCCCACTGATCACCAATGTAAGGGACATTCTTCCCACTGACCAATGTAAGGGACATTCTTCTCACTGACCACCACTGTAAGGGCATTCTTCCCACTAATCACTAATGTAAGGGACATTCTTCTCACTGACCACCAATGTAAGGGACATTCTTCTCCTGATCACCAATGATCACCAATGTAAGGGACATTCTTCCCACTGATCACAATGTAAGGGACATTCACTGACCACCAATGTAAGGGACATTCTTCCCACTGACCCACCAATGTAAGGGACATTCTTCCCACTGACCACCAATGTAAGGGACATTCTTCCCACTGACCACCAATGTAAGGGACATTCTTCCCACTGACCACCAATGTAAGGGACATTCTTCCCACTGACCACCAATGTAAGGGACATTCCCACTGACCCACCAATGTCATTCCCCACTGACCACCAATGTAAGGGACATTCTTCCCACTGACCACCAATGTAAGGGACATTCTTCCCACTGACCACCAATGTAAGGAATAGGTCCCACTGACCACCAATGTTAGGAGCATTCGACCACCAATGTAAGGGACTGACCACCAATGTCTTCCACTGACCACCAATGTAAGGGAGATTCTTCCCTGACCACCAATGTAAGGGAGATTCACTGACCACCAATGTAAACATTCTTCCCACTGACCACCAATGTAAGGGAAATTCTTCTCACTGACCACCAATGTAAGGGACATTCTTCCCACTGATTATGTGTTTCATATTTATTTTTTTTTACTTTTTTTTAGTCCTTTAAAGTAGTTACTGAGGTAGAATAGAATATGGACTGAGAGAAGTTTAATAGATCCAGAAGGAAGGCTAAGGAGAATCCAAAGGCGAGTCCAGACCTGACCTTATATGACTGCCCAGTGACAGGAGAGGTGGTGTGGAGAAAGCCTCTTGAGGGGGGAGGGGGTGAGCAGGACGCCCACTAACACACAGCTCCTTTCTCTTATCTGCAAGTAGAGAGTGTCCTGGTCGCCCCTCCCCCCTCAAGAGGTTTTCTCCCCTCCCCCCTCAAGACGTTTTCTCCCCTCCCCCAGGTGTGTGAGGGGGATAATTGCACTGAGGTGAAGGAAGCTATTTAGGGAAAAAATTACCATGACAAACACCTGTATTCACAGACCAAATGAGTTACCTAACCCTTCAAACAAACCTTAATAAATCCACAACCGTACATGCGATCGATACAGCGACTTCACCGTATAAAAGACAAGACCCTTGTGAACACATCGATATGAAATTTATGTTGATAAACTTAAAAATGTGGCCATGTCAGCGATTTAGAAAATAGTATCTTTGTGTGTCTTACTAACAAATTTTAAAAGCGCGTTATAATGAAGGCCTATGGGGAAAAATTTTGGAACTCTTGTCCTTTAGAAGCTCCAGCAACGAAAAGTAAAATGCGCATCACAAAACTGATCACATCGCCTGAAAGCAGACAAAAATACCTTCCATTTGATATATAAATTGTGTATGACAAGTAGATCTTGTGGGCGTGAGAGCAATTTGTTCCCCCTTTTTTATAGATAATCCGAGTTTTTTCAAAACTCACACTGTAAAGGTCACATGACTCACTCTGAGCCATGTCCATAGGAAGACTGTTTAATCGATAACATTTTCTGAAAAAATCACTAAACGTAAATTGCTTTTTCACAAAAACTATAAAAGATTTCAATCTGAAAAGTCATAGCCGGATAGCTGAATATTTTGTGACCGTGGTAAAGTTTGTTTGGTGTCTGTCAGTGAAAGTATGAAGGAGGAGATACATTTTGAATCACGTACGTTTTTAAGCAGGAATAAGCATGTTCTCATTGACTTCAATGTTAAAAAAAAGCGACTAAAAGCTTAATATTTTAAAAAGTATAAATACTACATAAAAACTTGAAGAAGTCCCATCGTTAGCTGAATGAGATGAACATTTTAAAAGTTGAATGGTCTCAATCGCTGAAAGTATGGCGAAGTTACGCAGAGCCAAAAAACGTACGGAATAAAGGATAAAATTAAAACTAGAAAATGCATTTCCTGAGGAAAATAAGTGGGAATGCTGAATAGCTGGATTGCTAAGCCCGCACAAATGCCATTCACCATAACCACTATACTATCTTTAGGACATACAAGCAGTGTCCCTTCAGTACTTATAAAGCCTCTCTTTGATCATTAAAGGTGTTGTAAAGGTAAAATCATTTTCCCTAAATAACTTCCTTTACCTTAGTGCAGTCCTCCTTTACTTACCTCATCCTTTGATTTTGCTTTTAAATGTCCTTATTTCTTCTGAGAAATCCTCACTTCCTGTTCTTCTGTCTGTAACTCCACACAGTAATGCAAGGCTTTTTCCCTGGTGTGGAGAAAGCCTCTTGAGGGGGGAGGGGGTGAGCAGGACGCCCACTAACACACAGCTCCTTTCTCTATCTGCAAAGTACAGAGCATCCTGACTTCCTGGTCGCCCCTCCCCCCTCAAGAGGTTTTCTCCCCTCCCCCAGGTGTGTGAGGGGGATAATTGCACTGAGGTAAAGAAAGCTATTTAGGGAAAGAATTACCATTACAAACGCTTTTTATCTACACACAAAATAAGTGAAATAACCCTTCAAACAAACCTTAATAAATCCACAACCGTACATGCGATCGATACAGCGACTTCACCGTATAAAAGACAAGACCCTTGTGAACGCATTGATATGAAATTTATGTTGATAAACTTAAAAATGTGGCCATGTCAGCGATTTAGAAAAGAGTATCTTTGTGTGTCTTACTAACAAATTTTAAAAGCGCGTTATAATGAAGGTCTATGGGGAAAAAATTGGAACTCTTGTCCTTTAGAAGCTCCAGCAACGAAAAGTAAAATGCGCATCACAAAACTGATCACATTGCCTGAAAGCAGACAAAAATACCTTCCATTTGATATATAAATTGTGTATGACAAGTAGATCTTGTGGGCGTGAGAGCAATTTGTTCCCCCTTTTTTATAGATAATACGATTCTTTTCAAAACTCACACTCTAAAGGTCACATGACTCACTCTAGCAGCCTTTCATAGACAGGCAGTGTAATCGATAAAATTTACTGAAAAAATCACTAAACGTAAATTGCTTTTTCACAAAAACTATAAAAGATTTCAATCTGAAAAGTCATAGCCGTATAGCTGAATATTTTGTGACCGTGGTAAAGTTTGTTTGGTGTCTGTCAGTGAAAGTATGAAGGAGGAGATACATTTTGAATCGGGTACGTTTTTAAGCAGGAATAAGCATGTTCTCATTGACTTCAATGTTAAAAAAAAGCGACTAAAAGCTTAATATTTTAAAAAGTATAAATAGCACAAAAAAACTTGAAGAAGTCCCATCGTTAGCTGAATGAGATGAACATTTTAAAAGTTGAATGGTCTCAATCGCTGAAAGTATGGCGAAGTTACGCAGAGCAAAAAACGTACGGAATAAAATTAAAACTAGAAATTTGCCTGAAAATGAGGGAAATGCTGAATAGCTGAATTGCTAAGCCCGCACAAATCCCATTCACCATAACCACTATACTATCTTTAGGACATACAAGCAGTGTTCCTTCAGTACTTATAAAGCCTCTCTTTAATCATTAAAGGTGTTGTAAAGGTAAAATCATTTTCCCTAAATAACTTCCTTTTCCTTAGTGCAGTCCTCCTTTACTTACCTCATCCTTTGATTTTGCTTTTAAATGTCCTTATTTCTTCAGAGAAATCCTCACTTCCTGTTCTTCTGTCTGTAACTCCACACAGTAGTGCAAGGCTTTTTCCCTGGTGTGGAGAAAGCCTCTTGAGGGCGGAGGGGGTGAGCAGGACGCCCACTAACACACAGCTCCTTTTCTCTATCTGCAAAGTACAGAGCGTCCTGACTTCCTGTTCACCCTCCCCCCTCAAGTGGTTTTCTCCCCCTCCCCCGGGTGAGTGAGGGGGATAATTGCACTGAGGTAAAGAAAAGCTATTTAGGGAAAGAATTACCATTACAAACGCTTTTTATCTACACACAAAATAAGTGAAAAATAACCCTTCAAACAAACCTTAATAAATCCACAACCGTACATGCGATCGATACAGCGACTTCACCGTATAAAAGACAAGACCCTTGTGAACGCATCAATATGAAATTTATGTTGATAAACTTAAAAATGTGGCCATGTCAGCGATTTAGAAAAGAGTGTCGTTGTGTGTCTTACTAACAAATTTTAAAAGTCGGTTATAATGAAGGCCTATGGGGAAAAATTTGGAACTCTTGTCCTTTAGAAGCTCCAGCAACGAAAAGTAAAATGCGCATCACAAAACTGATCACATTGCCTGAAAGCAGACAAAAATACCTTCCATTTGATATATAAATTGTGTATGACAAGTAGATCTTGTGGGCGTGAGAGCAATTTGTTCCCCCTTTTTTATAGATAATACGATTCTTTTCAAAAACTCACACTCTAAAGGTCACATGACTCACTCTGAGCCATGTCCATAGGAAGACTGTTTAATCGATAACATTTTCTGAAAAAATCACTAAACGTAAATTGCTTTTTCATTAAAACTATAAAAGATTTCAATCTTAAAAGTCATAGCCGGATAGCTGATGATATTTTGTGACCGTGGTAAAGTTTGTTTGGTGTCTGTCAGTGAAAGTATGAAGGAGGAGATACATTTTGTACGGCATGAGTTTTGAAGCAGGAGAAAGCATGTTCTTATTGACTTCAATGTTAAAAAAAAGCGACTAAAAGCTTAATATTTTAAAAAATATAAATAGCACAAAAAACTTGAAGAAGTCCCATCGTTAGCTGAATGAGATGAACATTTTAAAAGTTGAATGGTCTCAATCGCTGAAAGTATGGCGAAGTTACTCAGAGCCAAAAAACGTACGGAATAAAATTAAAATTAAATTAAGAATAATAAGAATAACTAGAAAATGCATTTCCTGAGGAAAATACGTGGGAATGCTGAATTGCTAAGCCCGCTCAAATGCCATTCACCATAACCACTACACTATCTTTAGGACATACAAGCAGTGTTCCTTCAGTACTTATAAAGCCTCTCTGATCATTAAAGGTGTTGTAAAGGTAAAAATAATTTTCCCTAAATAGCTTCCTTTACCTTAGTGCAGTCCTCCTTTACTTATCTCATCCTTTGATTTTGCTTTTAAATGTCCTTATTTTCTTCTGAAAAACCCTCACTTCCTGTTCTTCTGTCTGTAACTCCACACAGTAGTGCAAGGCTTTTTCCCTGGTGTGAAGAAAGCCTCTTGAGGGGGTGAGCAGGACGCCCACTAACCCACAGCTCCTTTATCTGCAAAGTAGAGAGTGTCCTGGTCGCCCCTCCCCCCTCAAGAGGTTTTCTCCCCTCCCCCAGGTGTGTGAGGGGAATATTGCACTGAGGTAAAGGAAGCTATTTAGGGAAAGAATTACCATTACAAACGCTTTTTATCTACACACAAAATAAAATAATGAAATAACCCTTCAAACAAACCTTAATAAATCCACAACCGTACATGCGATCGATACAGCAAAACTTCACCGTATAAAAGACAAGACCCTTGTGAACGCATCGATATGAAATTTATGTTGATAAACTTAAAAATGTGGCCATGTCAGCGATTTAGAAAAGAGTGTCGTTGTGCATTTTATTGGCAAAAATTAAATGACGTTTATAATGAAGGCCTATGGGAGAAATGTTGGAACTCTTGTCCTTTCGAAGCTCCAGCAACGAAAAGTAAAATGCGCATCACAAAACTGATCACATTGCCTGAAAGCAGACAAAAATACCTTCCATTTGATATATAAATTGTGTATGACAAGTAGATCTTGTGGGCGTGAGAGCAATTTGTTCCCCCTTTTTTATAGATAATACGATTCTTTTCAAAACTCACACTCTAAAGGTCACATGACACACTCTAAGCCAGCCCCATAGACACGCAGTGTAATCGATAAAATTTTCTGAAAAAATCACTAAACGTAAATTGCTTTTTCACAAAAACTATAAAAGATTTCAATCTGAAAAGTCATAGCCGGATAGCTGAATATTTTGTGACCGTGGTAAAGTTTGTTTGGTGTCTGTCAGTGAAAGTATGAAGGAGGAGTTACATTTTGAATCACATACGTTTTTAAGCAGGAATAAGCATGTTCTCATTGACTTCAATGTTAAAAAAAGCGACTAAAAGCTTAATATTTTAAAAAATATAAATAGCACAAAAAAACTTGAAGAAGTCCCATTGTTAGCTGAATGAGATGAACATTTTAAAAGTTGAATGGTCTCAATCGCTGAAAGTATGGCGAAGTTACGCAGAGCCAAAAAACGTACGGAATAATAAAATTAAGACATAATAAGAACTAGAAAATGCATTTCCTGAGGAAAATACGTGGGAATGCTGAATTGCTAAGCCCGCTCAAATGCCATTCACCATAACCACTACACTATCTTTAGGACATACAAGCAGTGTTCCTTCAGTACTTATAAAGCCTCTCTGATCATTAAAGGTGTTGTAAAGGTAAAATAATTTTCCCTAAATAGCTTCCTTTACCTTAGTGCAGTCCTCCTTTACTTATCTCATCCTTTGATTTTGCTTTTAAATGTCCTTATTTCTTCTGAAAAACCCTCACTTCCTGTTCTTCTGTCTGTAACTCCACACAGTAGTGCAAGGCTTTTTCCCTGGTGTGGAAGAAAGCCTCTTGAGGGGGTGAGCAGGACGCCCACTAACCCACAGCTCCTTTATCTGCAAAGTAGAGAGTGTCCTGGTCGCCCTCCCCCCTCAAGAGGTTTTCTCCCCTCCCCCAGGTGTGTGAGGGGAATATTGCACTGAGGTAAAGGAAGCTATTTAGGGAAAGAATTACCATTACAAACGCTTTTTATCTACACACAAAATAAGTGAAATAACCCTTCAAACAAACCTTAATAAATCCACAACCGTACATGCGATCGATACAGCGACTTCACCGTATAAAAGACAAGACCCTTGTGAACGCATCGATATGAAATTTATGTTGATAAACTTAAAAATGTGGCCATGTCAGCGATTTAGAAAAGAGTGTCGTTGTGCATTTTATTGGCAAAAATTAAATGACGTTTATAATGAAGGCCTATGGGAGAAATGTTGGAACTCTTGTCCTTTCGAAGCTCCAGCAACGAAAAGTAAAATGCGCATCACAAAACTGATCACATTGCCTGAAAGCAGACAAAAATACCTTCCATTTGATATATAAATTGTGTATGACAAGTAGATCTTGTGGGCGTGAGAGCAATTTGTTCCCCCTTTTTTATAGATAATACCGAGTTTTTTCAAAACTCACACTCTAAAGGTCACATGACTCACTCTGAGCCATGTCCATAGGAAGACTGTTTAATCAATAACATTTTCTGAAAAAATCACTAAACGTAAATTGCTTTTTCACAAAAACTATAAAAGATTTCAATCTGAAAAGTCATAGCCGGATAGCTGAATATTTTGTGACCGTGGTAAAGTTTGTTTGGTGTCTGTCAGTGAAAGTATGCAGGAGGAGATACATTTTGAATCACGTACGTTTTTAAGCAGGAATAAGCATGTTCTCATTGACTTCAATGTTAAAAAAAAAGCGACTAAAAGCTTAATATTTTAAAAAGTATAAATAGCACAAAAAAACTTGAAGAAGTCCCATCGTTAGCTGAATGAGATGAACATTTTAAAGTTGAATGGTCTCAATCGCTGAAAGTATGGCGAAGTTACGCAGAGCCAAAAAACTTACGGAATAAAGGATAAAATTAAGAATAATAAAAAACGAATAACAATACTGGGAATGCTTATTAAAGCATTCCCACTAATAAAAAACGAATAACAATACTGGGAATGCTTATTAAAGCATTCCCACTAATAATAAAAAACGAATAACAATACTGGGAATGCTTATTAAAGCATTCCCACTAATTAAAATTAAAAACTAGAAAATGCATTTTTCTGAGGAAAATACGTGGGAATGCTGAATAGCTGAATTGCTAAGCCCGCACAAATCCCATTCACCATAACCGCTATACTATCTTTAGGACATACAAGCAGTGTTCCTTCAGTACTTATAAAGCCTCTCTTTGATCATTAACCACTTGCATACTGGGCACTTACACCCCCCTCCTGCCCAGGTAAAATTTCAGCTTCCGGCACTACGTCGCTTTAACTGACAATTGCGCGGTCGTGCGACGTGGCTCCCAAACAAAATTTACGTCCTTTTTTCCCCACAAGTAGGGCTTTCTTTTGGTGGTATTTGATCGCCTGTGCGATTTTTTTTTTTTTTTTTTGCGCTATAAACAAAAAAGAGCGACAATTTTGAAGAAAAATACAATATTTTTTAATTGTTGCTATAATAAATATCCCAATTAAAAATAAAAACACATTTTTTTTTCTCAGTTTAGGGCGATGCGTATTGTTCTACATATTTTTGGTAAAAAAAAAAAATCGCAATAAGCGACTGGTTTGCGCAAAAGTTATAGCGCTTACAAAAATAGGGGAGAGAATTATTATTTTTTATTTTTTTTTTTTTACTAGAAATGGCTGTGATCTGCGATATTTATTGGTACTGCGACGTTATGGCGGACACATCGGACACTTTTGACACATTTTTGGCGCCATTCACATTTATACTGCGATCAGTGCTATAAATATGCACTAATTACAGTATAAATGTGACTGGCATTGAAGGGGTTAACACTAGGGGGTGAGGAAGGGGTTAAATGTGTATGCTAGGTGTGTTTTTTATAACTGTGGGGGGAGGGGGGCGTGACCGATCTGTGTCCCTATGTAAGAAGGAACACAGATCGGGCTCCTCCCTCCAGAGACAGGACATTGTCTCTGTGTGAGCCGGCAATGAGAGATGATCTATGAGAGATCATCTCTCATTGGCCCACAGATCGCATCGCAATTGGCCGCTCTGATTGGCCGTTTGCCGCGATCTGTGATTGGCCGTGTCAAGGGACACGGACAACACAGGGCTTCCCCGCAGCGCGCTTACAGCGCGCGCTGGGAACGCCAGATAGACATGCGTCAAATGACGGCATGTTGGCTATTCAGGCCCGCGCTGTTGCCGTCATCCGATGGTAGCGGGGCCTCAAGTGGTTAAAGGTGTTGTAAAGGTAAAATCATTTTCCCTAAATAACTTATTTTACCTTAGTGCAGTCCTCCTTTACTTACCTCATCCTTTGATTTTGCTTTTAAATGTCCTTATTTCTTCTGAGAAATCCTCACTTCCTGTTATTCTGTCTGTAACTCCACACAGTAGTGCAAGGCTTTTTCCCTGGTGTGGAGAAAGCCTCTTGAGGGGGGAGGGGGGTGAGCAGGACCCACTAACACACAGCTCCTTTCTCTATCTGCAAAGTACAGAGCGTCCTGACTTCCTGGTCGCCCCTCCCCTCAAGAGGTTTTCTCCCCTCCCCCGGGTGAAGTGAGGGGATAATTGCACTGAGGTAAAGGAAGCTATTTAGGGAAAGAATTACCATTACAAACGCTTTTTATCTACACACAAAATAAGTGAAATAACCCTTCAAACAAACCTTAATAAATCCACAACCGTACATGCGATCGATACAGCGACTTCACCGTATAAAAGACAAGACCCTTGTGAACGCATCGATATGAAATTTATGTTGATAAACTTAAAAATGTGGCCATGTCAGCGATTTAGAAAAGAGTATCTTTGTGTGTCTTACTAACAAATTTTAAAAGTCGGTTATAATGAAGGCCTATGGGGAAAAATTTGGAACTCTTGTCCTTTAGAAGCTCCAGCAACGAAAAGTAAAATGCGCATCACAAAACTGATCACATTGCCTGAAAGCAGACAAAAATACCTTCCATTTGATATATAAATTGTGTATGACAAGTAGATCTTGTGGGCGTGAGAGCAATTTGTTCCCCCTTTTTTATAGATAATACGATTCTTTTCAAAACTCACACTCTAAAGGTCACATGACTCACTCTAACAGCTCTCCATAGAAAGACTGTTTAATCGATAAAATTTTCTGAAAAAATCACTAAACGTAAATTGCTTTTTCACAAAAACTATAACAGATTTCAATCTGAAAAGTCATAGCCGGATAGCTGAATATTTTGTGACCGTGGTAAAGTTTGTTTGGTGTCTGTCAGTGAAAGTATGAAGGAGGAGATACATTTTGTACGGCATGAGTTTTGAAGCAGGAGAAAGCATGTTCTCATTGACTTCAATGTTAAAAAAAAGCGACTAAAAGCTTAATATTTTAAAAAATATAAATAGCACAAAAAAACTTGAAGAAGTCCCATCGTTAGCTGAATGAGATGAACATTTTAAAAGTTGAATGGTCTCAATCGCTGAATGTATGGCGAAGTTACGCAGAGCCAAAAAACGTACGGAATAAAATTAAAATTAAGAACTAGAAAATGCATTTCCTGAGGAAAATACGTGGGAATGCTGAATTGCTAAGCCCGCTCAAATGCCATTCACCATAACCACTACACTATCTTTAGGACATACAAGCAGTGTTCCTTCAGTACTTATAAAGCCTCTCTGATCATTAAAGGTGTTGTAAAGGTAAAATAATTTTCCCTAAATAGCTTCCTTTACCTTAGTGCAGTCCTCCTTTACTTATCTCATCCTTTGATTTTGCTTTTAAATGTCCTTATTTCTTCTGAAAAACCCTCACTTCCTGTTCTTCTGTCTGTAACTCCACACAGTAGTGCAAGGCTTTTTCCCTGGTGTGAAGAAAGCCTCTTGAGGGGGTGAGCAGGACGCCCACTAACCCACAGCTCCTTTATCTGCAAAGTAGAGAGTGTCCTGGTCGCCCCTCCCCCCTCAAGAGGTTTTCTCCCCTCCCCCAGGTGTGTGAGGGGAATATTGCACTGAGGTAAAGGAAGCTATTTAGGGAAAGAATTACCATTACAAACGCTTTTTATCTACACACAAAATAAGTGAAATAACCCTTCAAACAAACCTTAATAAATCCACAACCGTACATGCGATCGATACAGCGACTTCACCGTATAAAAGACAAGACCCTTGTGAACGCATCGATATGAAATTTATGTTGATAAACTTAAAAATGTGGCCATGTCAGCGATTTAGAAAAGAGTGTCGTTGTGCATTTTATTGGCAAAAATTAAATGACGTTTATAATGAAGGCCTATGGGAGAAATGTTGGAACTCTTGTCCTTTCGAAGCTCCAGCAACGAAAAGTAAAATGCGCATCACAAAACTGATCACATTGCCTGAAAGCAGACAAAAATACCTTCCATTTGATATATAAATTGTGTATGACAAGTAGATCTTGTGGGCGTGAGAGCAATTTGTTCCCCCTTTTTTATAGATAATACGATTCTTTTCAAAACTCACACTCTAAAGGTCACATGACACACTCTAAGCCAGCTCCATAGACACGCAGTGTAATCGATAGAATTTTCTGAAAAAATCACTAAACGTAAATTGCTTTTTCACAAAAACTATAAAAGATTTCAATCTGAAAAGTCATAGCCGGATAGCTGAATATTTTGTGACCGTGGTAACGTTTGTTTGGTGTCTGTCAGTGAAAGTATGAAGGAGGAGTTACATTTTGAATCACGTACGTTTTTAAGCAGGAATAAGCATGTTCTCATTGACTTCAATGTTAAAAAAAAGCGACTAAAAGCTTAATATTTTAAAAAATATAAATAGCACAAAAAAACTTGAAGTCCCATCGTTAGCTGAATGAGATGAACATTTTAAAAGTTGAATGGTCTCAATCGCTGAAAGTATGGCGAAGTTACGCAGAGCCAAAAAACGTACGGAATAATAAAATTAAGACATAACTAGAAAATGCATTTCCTGAGGAAAATACGTGGGAATGCTGAATAGCTGAATTGCTAAGCCCGCACAAATCCCATTCACCATAACCGCTATACTATCTTTAGGACATACAAGCAGTGTTCCTTCAGTACTTATAAAGCCTCTCTTTAATCATTAAAGGTGTTGTAAAAGTAAAATCATTTTCCCTAAATAACTTCCTTTACCTTAGTGCAGTCCTACTTTACTTACCTCATCCTTTGATTTTGATTTTAAATGTTGTGACGGTATGCGAGGTGAGATACTTGACCATAGAAATATTTCACCACGCATACGTTCTATTTTGAGAAGCTGAACCGGAATCCGGGCCGGGTTTTACGGCCTCTTGTGTTCCGGTCCGGATATTTGGGTCCACTGGAGTTCAATGTCAGGTGGACCCTAAAAACAACCAGGAAGAGATCAGACGGGAGCTCTCTGGTTTTGGGACACTGAGGAGGGAACCTGAGTGTGAGGAGCTCTCTAAAGACATTGCAAGAAAAAGGTTTGCGTTGTTGTTTATTTTGTGGGTGGTGGGGACCAGCCCCACACTGTATAGATAGGAGACCCTATCGAAGTTAAGACCAATGTAAGGAGCATTCTTCCCACTGACAACCAATGTAAGGGACATTCTTCCCACTGACCCCAATGTAAGGGACATTCTTCCCACTGACCACCAATGTAAGGGACATTCTTCCCACTGACCACCAATGTAAGGGACATTCTTCCCACTGACCACCAATGTAAGGGACATTCTTCCCACTGACCACCAATGTAAGGGACATTCTTCCCACTGACCCCCAATGTAAGGGACATTCTTCCCACTGACCCCCAATGTAAGGACATTCTTCCCACTGAATACCAATGTAAGGGACATTCTTCCCACTGAATTCCATATAAGGAACATTCTTCCCACTGACCACCAATGTAAGGGACTTTCTTCCCACTGAATTCCAATATGAGGAACATTATTCCCACTGACCACCAATGTAAGGCACATTATTCCCACTGACCACCAATGTAAGGCACATTATTCCCACTGACCACCAATGTAAGGGACATTCTTCTCAATGATCACCAATGTAAAGGGACATTCTTCTCACTGACAACCAATGTAAGGGACATTATTCTCACTGACCACAAATGTAAGGGACATTATTCTCACTGACCACCAATGTAAGGGACATTCTTCTCACTGACCACCAATGTAAGGGACATTCTTCCCACTGATCACCAATGTAAGGGACATTCTTCCCACTGATCACCAATGTAAGGAATATTCTTCTCACTGACCACCAATGTAAGGGACATTTTTCTCACTGACCACCAACGTAAGGGACATTCTTCCCACTGATCACCAATGCAAGGGAGATTCTTCTCTCTGACCACCAATGCAAGGGACATTCTTCTCACTGATCACCAATGCAAGGGACATTCTTCTCACTGATCACCAATGTAAGGGACATTCTCCCTACTGACCACCAATGTAAGGGACATTCTTCTCACTGATCACCAATGCAAGGGACATTCTTCCCACTGACCACCAATGTAAGGGGCATTCGTCCCACTGACCACCAATGCAAGGAACATTCTTCTCACTGATCACCAATGCAAGGGACATTCTTCTCACTGACCACCAATGCAAGGGACATTCTTCTCACTGATCACCAATGCAAGGGACATTCTTCTCACTGACCACATATGTAAGGGACATTCTTCCCACTGATCACCAATGTAAGGGACATTCTTCCCACTGACCACCAATGTAAGGGACATTCTTCTCACTGATCACCAATGCAAGGGACATTCTTCTCACTGACCACATATGTAAGGGACATTCTTCTCACTGATCACCAATGTAAGGGACATTCTTCCCACAGATCACCAATGTAAGATACATTCTTCCCACTGATCTCCAATGTAAGGGACATTCTTCCCACTGACCACCAATGTAAGGGACATTCTTCCCACTGACCACCAATGTAAGGGACATTCTTCCCACTGACCACCAATGTAAGGAACATCCGTCCCACTGACCACCAATGTTAGGAGCATTCGTCCCACTGACCACCAATGTAAGGGAGATTCTTCTCACTGACCACCAATGTAAGGGAGATCCTTCCCACTGACCACCAATGTAAGGGACATTCTTCCCACTGATCACTAATGTAAGGGACATTCTTCTCACTGACCACCAATGTAAGGGACATTCTTCCCACTGATCACCAATGTAAGGGACATTCTTCCCACAGATCACCAATGTAAGATACATTCTTCCCACTGATCTCCAATGTAAGGGACATTCTTCCCACTGATCTCCAATGTAAGGGACATTCTTCCCACTGACCACCAATGTAAGGGACATTCTTCCCACTGACCACCAATGTAAGGGACATTCTTCCCACTGACCACCAATGTAAGGGACATTCTTCCCACTGACCACCAATGTAAGGAACATCCGTCCCACTGACCACCAATGTTAGGAGCATTCGTCCCACTGACCACCAATGTAAGGGAGATTCTTCTCACTGACCACCAATGTAAGGGAGATCCTTCCCACTGACCACCAATGTAAGGGACATTCTTCCCACTAATCACTAATGTAAGGGACATTCTTCTCACTGACCACCAATGTAAGGGACATTCTTCCCACTGACCACCAATGTAAGGGACATTCTTCCCACTGACCACCAATGTAAGGGACATTCTTCCCACTGACCACCAATGTAAGGGACATTCTTCCCACTGACCACCAATGTAAGGAACATCCGTCCCACTGACCACCAATGTTAGGAGCATTCGTCCCACTGACCACCAATGTAAGGGAGATTCTTCTCACTGACCACCAATGTAAGGGAGATTCTTCCCACTGACCACCAATGTAAGGGAGATTCTTCCCACTGACCACCAATGTAAGGAACATTCTTCCCACTGACCACCAATGTAAGGGAAATTCTTCTCACTGACCACCAATGTAAGGGACATTCTTCCCACTGATTATGTGTTTCATATTTTTTTTTTTTTTACTTTTTTTAGTCCTTTAAAGTAGTTACTGAGGTAGAATAGAATATGGACTGAGAGAAGTTTAATAGATCCAGAAGGAAGGCTGAGGAGAATCCAAAGGCGAGTCCAGACCTGACCTTATATGACTGCCCAGTGACAGGAGAGGTGGTGTGGAGAAAGCCTCTTGAGGGGGGAGGGGGTGAGCAGGACGCCCACTAACACACAGCTCCTTTCTCTTATCTGCAAGTAGAGAGTGTCCTGGTCGCCCCTCCCCCCTCAAGAGGTTTTCTCCCCTCCCCCCTCAAGACGTTTTCTCCCCTCCCCCAGGTGTGTGAGGGGGATAATTGCACTGAGGTGAAGGAAGCTATTTAGGGAAAGAATTACCATGACAAACACCTGTATTCACAGACCAAATGAGTTACCTAACCCTTCAAACAAACCTTAATAAATCCACAACCGTACATGCGATCGATACAGCGACTTCACCGTATAAAAGACAAGACCCTTGTGAACGCATCGATATGAAATTTATGTTGATAAACTTAAAAATGTGGCCATGTCAGCAATTTAGAAAAGAGTATCTTTGTGTGTCTTACTAACAAATTTTAAAAGTGCGTTATAATGAAGGTCTATGGGGAAAAATTTGGAACTCTTGTCCTTTAGAAGCTCCAGCAACGAAAAGTAAAATGCGCATCACAAAACTGATCACATCGCCTGAAAGCAGACAAAAATACCTTCCATTTGATATATAAATTGTGTATGACAAGTAGATCTTGTGGGCGTGAGAGCAATTTGTTCCCCCTTTTTTATAGATAATCCGAGTTTTTTCAAAACTCACACTGTAAAGGTCACATGACTCACTCTGAGCCATGTCCATAGGAAGACTGTTTAATCGATAACATTTTCTGAAAAAATCACTAAACGTAAATTGCTTTTTCACAAAAACTATAAAAGATTTCAATCTGAAAAGTCATAGCCGGATAGCTGAATATTTTGTGACCGTGGTAAAGTTTGTTTGGTGTCTGTCAGTGAAAGTATGAAGGAGGAGATACATTTTGTACGGCATGAGTTTTGAAGCAGGAGAAAGCATGTTCTCATTGACTTCAATGTTAAAAAAAAGCGACTAAAAGCTTAATATTTAAAAAAATATAAATAGCACAAAAAAACTTGAAGAAGTCCCATCGTTAGCTGAATGAGATGAACATTTTAAAAGTTGAATGGTCTCAATCGCTGAAAGTATGGCGAAGTTACGCAGAGCCAAAAAACGTACGGAATAAAGGATAAAATTAATAAGAATAATAAAAAACGAATAACAATACTGGGAATGCTTATTAAAGAATTCCCACTAATTAATAAGAATAATAAAAAATGAATAACAATACTGGGAATGCTTATTAAAGCATTCCCACTAATAAGAACTAGAAAATGCATTTCCTGAGGAAAATACGTGGGAATGCTGAATAGCTGAATTGCTAAGCCCGCACAAATCCCATTCACCATAACCACTATACTATCTTTAGGACATACAAGCAGTGTTCCTTCAGTACTTATAAAGCCTCTCTTTAATCATTAAAGGTGTTGTAAAGGTAAAATCATTTTCCCTAAATAACTTCCTTTACCTTAGTGCAGTCCTCCTTTACTTACCTCATCCTTTGATTTTGCTTTTAAATGTCCTTATTTCTTCTAAGAAATCCTCACTTCCTGTTCTTCTGTCTGTAACTCCACACAGTAGTGCAAGGCTTTTTCCCTGGTGTGGAGAAAGCCTCTTGAGGGGGGAGGGGGTGAGCAGGACGCCCACTAACACGCAGCTCCTTCCTCTATCTGCAAAGTACAGAGCGTCCTGACTTCCTGGTCGCCCCTCCCCCCTCAAGAGGTTTTCTCACCTCCCCCAGGTGTGTGAGGGGGATAATTGCACTGAGGTAAAGGAAGCTATTTAGGGAAAGAATTACCATTACAAACGCTTTTTATCTACACACAAAATAAGTGAAATAACCCTTCAAACAAACCTTAATAAATCCACAACCGTACATGCGATCGATACAGCGACTTCACCGTATAAAAGACAAGACCCTTGTGAACGCATCGATATGAAATTTATGTTGATAAACTTAAAAATTTGGCCATGTCAGCAATTTAGAAAAGAGTATCTTTGTGTGTCTTACTAACAAATTTTAAAAGTGCGTTATAATGAAGGTCTATGGGGAAAAATGTGAAACTCTTGTCCTTTAGAAGCTCCAGCAACGAAAAGTAAAATGCGCATCACAAAACTGATCACATCGCCTGAAAGCAGACAAAAATACCTTCCATTTGATATATAAATTGTGTATGACAAGTAGATCTTGTGGGCGTGAGAGCAATTTGTTCCCCCTTTTTTATAGATAATACGATTCTTTTCAAAACTCACACTCTAAAGGTCACATGACACACTCTAAGCCATGTCCATAGGAAGACTGTTTAATCGATAAAATTTTCTGAAAAAATCACTAAACGTAAATTGCTTTTTCACAAAAACTATAAAAGATTTCAATCTGAAAAGTCATAGCCGGATAGCTGAATATTTTGTGACCGTGGTAAAGTTTGTTTGGTGTCTGTCAGTGAAAGTATGAAGGAGGAGATACATTTTGTACGGCATGAGTTTTGAAGCAGGAGAAAGCATGTTCTCATTAAATTCAATGTTAAAAAAAAGCGACTAAAAGCTTATTATTTTAAAAAGTATAAATACTACATAAAAACTTGAAGAAGTCCCATCGTTAGCTGAATGAGATGAACATTTTAAAAGTTGAATGGTCTCAATCGCTGAAAGTATGGCAAAGTTACGCAGAGCCAAAAAACGTACGGAATAAAATTAAGACATAAGAAGAATAATAAAAAACGAACTAGAAAATGCATTTCCTGAGGAAAATACGTGGGAATGCTGAATAGCTGAATTGCTAAGCCCGCACAAATCCCATTCACCATAACCGCTATACTATCTTTAGGACATACAAGCAGTGTTCCTTCAGTACTTATAAAGCCTCTCTTTAATCATTAAAGGTGTTGTAAAGGTAAAATCATTTTCCCTAAATAACTTCCTTTACCTTTGTGCAGTCCTCCTTTACTTACCTCATCCTTTGATTTTGCTTTTAAATGTCCTTATTTCTTCTGAGAAATCCTCACTTCCTGTTCTTCTGTCTGTAACTCCACACAGTAATGCAAGGCTTTTTCCCTGGTGTGGAGAAAGCCTCTTGAGGGGTGAGCAGGACGCCCACTAACACACAGCTCCTTTCTCTATCTGCAAAGTACAGAGCGTCCTGACTTCCTGGTCGCCCCTCCCCCTCAAGAGGTTTTCTCCCCTCCCCCCAGGTGTGTGAGGGGGATAATTGTACTGAGGTAAAGGAAGCTATTTAGGGAAAGAATTACCATTACAAACGCTTTTTATCTACACACAAAATAAGTGAAAAAACCCTTCAAACAAACCTTAATAAATCCACAACCGTACATGCGATCGATACAGCGACTTCACCGTATAAAAGCCAAGACCCTTGTGAACGCATCGATATGAAATTTATGTTGATAAACTTAAAAATGTGGCCATGTCAGCGATTTAGAAAAGAGTGTCGTTGTGCATTTTATTGGCAAAAATTAAATGACGTTTATAATGAAGGCCTATGGGAGAAATGTTGGAACTCTTGTCCTTTAGAAGCTCCAGCAACGAAAAGTAAAATGCGCATCACAAAACTGATCACATTGCCTGAAAGCAGACAAAAATACCTTCCATTTGATATATAAATTGTGTATGACAAGTAGATCTTGTGGGCGTGAGAGCAATTTGTTCCCCCTTTTTTATAGATAATCCGATTCTTTTCAAAACTCACACTGTAGAGGTCACATGACTCACTCTGAGCCATGTCCATAGGAAGACTGTTTAATCGATAAAATTTTCTGAAAAAATCACTAAACGTAAATTGCTTTTTCACAAAAACTATAAAAGATTTCGATCTGAAAAGTCATAGCCGGATAGCTGAATATTTTGTGACCTTGGTAAAGTTTGTTTGGTGTCTGTCAGTGAAAGTATGAAGGAGGAGATACATTTTGAACGGCATGAGTTTTGAAGCAGGGAAAAGCATGTTCTCATTGACTTCAATGTTAAAAAAAAGCGACTAAAAGCTTAATATTTTAAAAAGTATAAATAGCACAAAAAAACTTGAAGAAGTCCCATCGTTAGCTAAATGAGATGAACATTTTAAAAGTTGAATGGTCTCAATCGCTGAAAGTATGGCGAAGTTACGCAGAGCCAAAAAACGTACGGAATAAAATTAAGACATAAGAATAACTAGAAAATGCATTTCCTGAGGAAAATACGTGGGAATGCTGAATAGCTGAATTGCTAAGCCCGCACAAATCCCATTCGCCATAACCGCTATACTATCTTTAGGACATACAAGCAGTGTTCCTTCAGTACTTATAAAGCCTCTCTTTAATCATTAAAGGTGTTGTAAAGGTAAAATCATTTTCCCTAAATAACTTCCTTTACCTTTGTGCAGTCCTCCTTTACTTACCTCATCCTTTGATTTTGCTTTTAAATGTCCTTATTTCTTCTGAGAAACCCTCACTTCCTGTTCTTCTGTCTGTAACTCCACACAGTAATGCAAGGCTTTTTCCCTGGTGTGGAGAAAGCCTCTTGAGGGGTGAGCAGGACTCCCACTAACACACAGCTCCTTTCTCTATCTGCAAAGTACAGAGCGTCCTGACTTCCTGGTCGCCCCTCCCCCTCAAGAGGTTTTCTCCCCTCCCCCCAGGTGTGTGAGGGGGATAATTGCACTGAGGTAAAGGAAGCTATTTAGGGAAAGAATTACCATTACAAATGCTTTTTATCTACACACAAAATAAGTGAAATAACCCTTCAAACAAACCTTAATAAATCCACAACCGTACATGCGATCGATACAGCGACTTCACCGTATAAAAGCCAAGACCCTTGTGAACGCATCGATATGAAATTTATGTTGATAAACTTAAAAATGTGGCCATATCAGCGATTTAGAAAAGAGTGTCGTTGTGCATTTTATTGGCAAAAATTAAATGACGTTTATAATGAAGGCCTATGGGAGAAATGTTGGAACTCTTGTCCTTTAGAAGCTCCAGCAACGAAAAGTAAAATGCGCATCACAAAACTGATCACATTGCCTGAAAGCAGACAAAAATACCTTCCATTTGATATATAAATTGTGTATGACAAGTAGATCTTGTGGGCGTGAGAGCAATTTGTTCCCCCTTTTTTATAGATAATACGATTCTTTTCAAAACTCACACTCTAAAGGTCACATGACTCACTCTAGCAGCCTTTCATAGACAAGCAGTGTAATCGATAAAATTTTCTGAAAAAATCACTAAACGTAAATTGCTTTTTCACAAAAACTATAAAAGATTTCAATCTGAAAAGTCATAGCCGGATAGCTGAATATTTTGTGACCGTGGTAAAGTTTGTTTGGTGTCTGTCAGTGAAAGTATGAAGGAGGAGTTACATTTTGAATCACGTACGTTTTTAAGCAGGAATAAGCATGTTCTCATTGACTTCAATGTTAAAAAAAAGCGACTAAAAGCTTAATATTTTAAAAAATATAAATAGCACAAAAAAAACTTGACTTGAAGAAGTCCCATCGTTAGCTGAATGAGATGAACATTTTAAAAGTTGAATGGTCTCAATCGCTGAAAGTATGGCGAAGTTACGCAGAGCCAAAAAACTTACGGAATAAAGGATAAAATTAAGAATAATAAAAAACGAATAACAATACTGGGAATGCTTATTAAAGCATTCCCACTAATAAAAAACGAATAACAATACTGGGAATGCTTATTAAAGCATTCCCACTAATAATAAAAAACGAATAACAATACTGGGAATGCTTATTAAAGCATTCCCACTAATTAAAATTAAAACTAGAAAATGCATTTTCTGAGGAAAATACGTGGGAATGCTGAATAGCTGAATTGCTAAGCCCGCACAAATCCCATTCACCATAACCGCTATACTATCTTTAGGACATACAAGCAGTGTTCCTTCAGTACTTATAAAGCCTCTCTTTGATCATTAACCACTTGCATACAGGGCACTTACACCCCCCTCCTGCCCAGGTAAAATTTCAGCTTCCGGCACTGCGTCGCTTTAACTGACAATTGCGCGGTCGTGCGACGTGGCTCCCAAACAAAATTTACGTCCTTTTTTCCCCACAAGTAGGGCTTTCTTTTGGTGGTATTTGATCGCCTGTGCGATTTTTTTTTTTTTTTTTTGCGCTATAAACAAAAAAGAGCGACAATTTTGAAGAAAAATACAATATTTTTTAATTGTTGCTATAATAAATATCCCAATTAAAAATAAAAACACATTTTTTTTTCTCAGTTTAGGGCGATGCGTATTGTTCTACATATTTTTGGTAAAAAAAAAAAAATCGCAATAAGCGACTGGTTGGCGCAAAAGTTATAGCGCTTACAAAAATAGGGGAGAGAATTATTATTTTTTTTTTTTTTTTTTTTACTAGAAATGGCGGTGATCTGCGATATTTATTGGTACTGCGACGTTATGGCGGACACATCGGACACTTTTGACACATTTTTGGCGCCATTCACATTTATACTGCGATCAGTGCTATAAATATGCACTAATTACAGTATAAATGTGACTGGCATTGAAGGGGTTAACACTAGGGGGTGAGGAAGGGGTTAAATGTGTATGCTAGGTGTGTTATAACTGTGGGGGGAGGGGGGGTGACCGATCTGTGTCCCTATGTAAGAAGGAACACAGATCGGGCTCCTCCCCTCCAGAGACAGGACATTGTCTCTGTGTGAGCCGGCAATGAGAGATGATCTATGAGAGATCATCTCTCATTGGCCCACAGATCGCATCGCAATTGGCCGCTCTGATTGGCCGTTTGCCGCGATCTGTGATTGGCCGTGTCCAAGGGACACGGACAACACAGGGCTTCCCCGCAGCGCGCTCTACAGCGCGCGCTGGGAACGCCAGAAAGACATGCCGTCAAATGACGGCATGTTGGCTATTCAGGCCCGCGCTGTTGCCGTCATCCGACGGTAGCGCGGGCCTCAAGTGGTTAAAGGTGTTGTAAAGGTAAAATCATTTTCCCTAAATAACTTATTTTACCTTAGTGCAGTCCTCCTTTACTTACCTCATCCTTTGATTTTGCTTTTAAATGTCCTTATTTCTTCTGAGAAATCCTCACTTCCTGTTATTCTGTCTGTAACTCCACACAGTAGTGCAAGGCTTTTTCCCTGGTGTGGAGAAAGCCTCTTGAGGGGGGAGGGGGTGAGCAGGACGCCCACTAACACACAGCTCCTTTCTCTATCTGCAAAGTACAGAGCGTCCTGACTTCCTGGTCGCCCCTCCCCCTCAAGAGGTTTTCTCCCCTCCCCCAGGTGTGTGAGGGGGATAATTGCACTGAGGTAAAGGAAGCTATTTAGGGAAAGAATTACCATTACAAATGCTTTTTATCTACACACAAAATAAGTGAAATAACCCTTCAAACAAACCTTAATAAATCCACAACCGTACATGCGATCGATACAGCAACTTCACCGTATAAAAGACAAGACTCTTGTGAACGCATCGATATGAAATTTATGTTGATAAACTTAAAAATGTGGCCATATCAGCGATTTAGAAAAGAGTGTCGTTGTGCATTTTATTGGCAAAAATTAAATGACGTTTATAATGAAGGCCTATGGGAGAAAAGAGTATCTTTGTGTGTCTTACTAACAAATTTTAAAAGTGCGTTATAATGAAGGTCTATGGGGAAAAATGTGGAACTCTTGTCCTTTAGAAGCTCCAGCAACGAAAAGTAAAATGCGCATCACAAAACTGATCACATCGCCTGAAAGCAGACAAAAATACCTTCCATTTGATATATAAATTGTGTATGACAAGTAGATCTTGTGGGCGTGAGAGCAATTTGTTCCCCCTCACACACCTGGGGGAGGGGAGAAAACCTCTTGAGGGGGAGGGGCGACCAGGAAGTCAGGACGCTCTGTACTTTGCAGATAGAGAAAGGAGCTGTGTGTTAGTGGGCGTCCTGCTCACCCCCTCCCCCCTCAAGAGGCTTTCTCCACACCAGGGAAAAAGCCTTGCACTACTGTGTGGAGTTACAGACAGAATAACAGGAAGTGAGGATTTCTCAGAAGAAATAAGGACATTTAAAAGCAAAATCAAAGGATGAGGTAAGTAAAGGAGGACTGTCCAAGGGACACGGACAACACAGGGCTTCCCCGCAGCGCGCTCTACAGCGCGCGCTGGGAACGCCAGAAAGACATGCCGTCAAATGACGGCATGTTGGCTATTCAGGCCCGCGCTGTTGCCGTCATCCGACGGTAGCGCGGGCCTCAAGTGGTTAAAGGTGTTGTAAAGGTAAAATCATTTTCCCTAAATAACTTATTTTACCTTAGTGCAGTCCTCCTTTACTTACCTCATCCTTTGATTTTGCTTTTAAATGTCCTTATTTCTTCTGAGAAATCCTCACTTCCTGTTATTCTGTCTGTAACTCCACACAGTAGTGCAAGGCTTTTTCCCTGGTGTGGAGAAAGCCTCTTGAGGGGGGAGGGGGTGAGCAGGACGCCCACTAACACACAGCTCCTTTCTCTATCTGCAAAGTACAGAGCGTCCTGACTTCCTGGTCGCCCCTCCCCCCTCAAGAGGTTTTCTCCCCTCCCCCAGGTGTGTGAGGGGAATATTGCACTGAGGTAAAGAAAGCTATTTAGGGAAAGAATTACCATTACAAATGCTTTTTATCTACACACAAAATAAGTGAAATAACCCTTCAAACAAACCTTAATAAATCCACAACCGTACATGCGATCGATACAGCAACTTCACCGTATAAAAGACAAGACTCTTGTGAACGCATCGATATGAAATTTATGTTGATAAACTTAAAAATTTGGCCATGTCAGCGATTTAGAAAAGAGTGTAATTGTGTGTCTTACTAACAACTTTTAAAAGCGCGTTATAATGAAGGCCTATGGGAGAAATATTGGAACTCTTGTCCTTTAGAAGCTCCAGCAACGAAAAGAAAAAAGCGCATCACAAAACTGATCACATTGCCTGAAAGCAGACAAAAATACCTTCCATTTGATATATAAATTGTGTATGACAAATAGATCTTGTGGGCGTGAGAGCAATTTGTTCCCCCTTTTTTATAGATAATCCGAGTTTTTTCAAAACTCACACTAAAGGTCACATGACTCACTCTAACAGGTCTCCATAGAAAGACTGTTAAATCGATGACATTTTCTGAAAAAAATCACTAAACGTAAATTGCTTTTTCACAAAAACTATAAAAGATTTCAATCTGAAAAGTCATAGCCGGATAGCTGAATATTTTGTGACCGTGGTAAAGTTTGTTTGGTGTCTGTCAGTGAAAGTATGAGGGAGGAGATACATTTTGTACGGCATGAGTTTTGAAGCAGGAAAAAGCATGTTCTCAATGACTTCAATGTTTAAAAAAAGCGACTAAAAGCTTAATATTTTAAAAAGTATAAATACTACATAAAAACTTGAAGAAGTCCCATCGTTAGCTGAATGACATGAACATTTTAAAAGTTGAATGGTCTCAATCGCTGAAAGTATGGCGAAGTTACGCAGAGCCAAAAAACGTACGGAATAAAGGATAAAATTAAAACTAGAAAATGCATTTCCTGAGGAAAATACGTGGGAATGCTGAATAGCTGAATTGCTAAGCCTGCACAAATCCCATTCACCATAACCACTATACTATCTTTAGGACATACAAGCAGTGTTCCTTCAGTACTTATAAAGCCTCTCTTTAATCATTAAAGGTGTTGTAAAGGTAAAATCATTTTCCCTAAATAACTTCCTTTACCTTAGTGCAGTCCTCCTTTACTTACCTCATCCTTTAATTTTGATTTTAAATGTCCTTATTTCTTCTGAGAAATCCTCACTTCCTGTTCTTCTGTCTGTAACTCCACACAGTAGTGCAAGGCTTTTTCCCTGGTGTGGAGAAAGCCTCTTGAGGGGGTGAGCAGGACGACCACTAACACACAGCTCCTTTCTCTATCTGCAAAGTACAGAGCGTCCTGAATTCCTGGTCGCCCCTCCCCCCTCAAGAGGTTTTCTCCCCTCCCCCAGGTGTGTGAGAGGATAATTGCACTGAGGTAAAGGAAGCTATTTAGGGAAAGAATTACCATTACAAACGCTTTTTATCTACACACAAAATAAGTGAAATAACCCTTCAAACAAACCTTAATAAATCCACAACCGTACATGCGATCGATACAGCGACTTCACCGTATAAAAGACAAGACTCTTGTGAACGCATCGATATGAAATTTATGTTGATAAACTTAAAAATGTGGCCATGTCAGCGATTTAGAAAAGAGTGCAATTGTGTGTCTTACTAACAAATTTTAAAAGCGCGTTATAATGAAGGCCTATGGGAGAAATATTGGAACTCTTGTCCTTTAGAAGCTCCAGCAACTAAAAGTAAAAAGCGCATCACAAAACTGATCACATTGCCTGAAAGCAGACAAAAATACCTTCCATTTGATATATAAATTGTGTATGACAAGTAGATCTTGTGGGCGTGAGAGCAATTTGTTCCCCCTTTTTTATAGATAATACGATTCTTTTCAAAACTCACACTCTAAAGGTCACATGACACACTCTAAGCCAGCTCCATAGACACGCAGTGTAATCGATAAAATTTTCTGAAAAAATCACTAAACGTAAATTGCTTTTTCACAAAAACTATAAAAGATTTCAATCTGAAAAGTCATAGCCGGATAGCTGAATATTTTGTGACCGTGGTAAAGTTTGTTTGGTGTCGGTCAGTTAAAGTATGAAGGAGGAGATACATTTTGAATCGGGTACGTTTTGAAGCAGGAATAAGCATGTTCTCATTGACTTCAATGTTAAAAAAAAGCGACTAAAAGCTTAATATTTTAAAAAATATAAATAGCACAAAAAAACTTGAAGAAGTCCCATCGTTAGCTGAATGAGATGAACATTTTAAAAGTTGAATGGTCTCAATCGCTGAAAGTATGGCGAAGTTACGCAGAGCCAAAAAACGTACGGAATAAAATTAAGACATAAGAATAATAAAAAACGAATAACAATACTGGGAATGCTTATTAAAGCATTCCCACTAATAAGAATAACTAGAAAATGCATTTCCTGAGGAAAATACGTGGGAATGCTGAATAGCTGAATTGCTAAGCCCACACAAATCCCATTCACCATAACCGCAATACTATCGTTAGGACATACAAGCAGTGTTCCTTCAGTACTTATAAAGCCTCTCTTTAATCATTAAAGGTGTTGTAAAGGTAAAATCATTTTCCCTAAATAACTTCCTTTACCTTAGTGCAGTCCTCCTTTACTTACCTCATCTTTTGATTTTAAATGTTGTGACGGTATGCGAGGTGAGATACTTGACCATAGATATATTTCACCACGCATACGTTCTATTTTGAGAAGCTGAACCGGAATCCAGGCCGGGTTTTACGGCCTCTTGTGTTCCGGTCCGGATATTTGGGTCCACTGGAGTTCAATGTCAGGTGGACCTTAAAAACAACCAGGAAGAGATCAGACGGGAGCTCTCTGGTTTTGGGACACTGAGGAGGGAACCTGAGTGTGAGGAGCTCTCTAAAGACATTGCAAGAAAAAGGTTTGCGTTGTTGTTTATTTTGTGGGTGGTGGGGACCAGCCCCACACTGTATAGATAGGAGACCCTATCGAAGTTAAGACCAATGTAAGGAGCATTCTTCCCACTGACCACCAATGTAAGGGACTTTCTTCCCACTGAATTCCAATGTAAGGAACATTCTTCCCACTGACCACCAATGTAAGGCACATTATTCCCACTGACCACCAATGTAAGGCACATTATTCCTACTGACCACCAATGTAAGGGACATTCTTCTCAATGATCACCAATGTAAAGGGACATTCTTCTCACTGACAATCAATGTAAGGGACATTATTCTCACTGACCACCAATGTAAGGGACATTATTCTCACTGACCACCAATGTAAGGGACATTATTCTCACTGACCACCAATGTAAGGGACATTCTTCCCACTGACCACCAATGTAAGGGACATTCTTCCCACTGACCCCCAATGTAAGGGACATTCTTCCCACTGAATACCAATGTAAGGGACATTCTTCCCACTGAATTCCAATATAAGGAACATTCTTCCCACTGACCACCAATGTAAGGGACTTTCTTCCCACTGAATTCCAATATAAGGAACATTCTTCCCACTGACCACCAATGTAAGGCACATTATTCCCACTGACCACCAATGTAAGGCACATTATTCCCACTGACCACCAATGTAAGGGACATTCTTCTCAATGATCACCAATGTAAAGGGACATTCTTCTCACTGACAACCAATGTAAGGGACATTATTCTCACTGACCACCAATGTAAGGGACATTCTTCCCACTGATCACCAATGTAAGGGACATTCTTCCCACTGACCACCAATGTAAGGGACATTCTTCCCACTGACCACCAATGTAAGGGAGATCCTTCCCACTGACCACCAATGTAAGGGACATTCTTCCCACTGACCCCCAATGTAAGGGACATTCTTCCCACTGACCCTCAATGTAAGGGACATTCTTCCCACTGAATACCAATGTAAGGGACATTCTTCCCACTGAATTCCAATATAAGGAACATTCTTCCCACTGACCACCAATGTAAGGGACTTTCTTCCCACTGAATTCCAATATAAGGAACATTCTTCCCACTGACCACCAATGTAAGGCACATTATTCCCACTGACCACCAATGTAAGGCACATTATTCCCACTGACCACCAATGTAAGGGACATTTTTCTCACTGACCACCAATGTAAGGGACATTCTTCCCACTGACCACCAATGTAAAGGGACATTCTTCTCACTGACCACATATGTAAGGGACATTCTTCCCACTGATCACCAATGTAAGGGACATTCTTCCCACTGACCACCAATGTAAGGGACATTCTTCCCACTGACCACCAATGTAAGGGACATTCTTCTCACTGATCACCAATGCAAGGGACATTCTTCTCACTGACCACATATGTAAGGGACATTCTTCTCACTGATCACCAATGTAAGGGACATTCTTCCCACAGATCACCAATGTAAGATACATTCTTCCCACTGATCTCCAATGTAAGGGACATTCTTCCCACTGACCACCAATGTAAGGGACATTCTTCCCATTGACCACCAATGTAAGGGACATTCTTCCCACTGACCACCAATGTAAGGGACATTCTTCCCACTGACCACCAATGTAAGGAACATCCGTCCCACTGACCACCAATGTTAGGAGCATTCGTCCCACTGACCACCAATGTAAGGGAGATTCTTCTCACTGACCACCAATGTAAGGGAGATCCTTCCCACTGACCACCAATGTAAGGGACATTCTTCCCACTAATCACTAATGTAAGGGACATTCTTCTCACTGACCACCAATGTAAGGGACATTCTTCCCACTGACCACCAATGTAAAGGGACATTCTTCCCACTGACCACCAATGTAAGGGACATTCTTCCCAATTTTGTTTATTGAAAGTCTTGCAATCATTAAGCATAAAATCACTATATACACACAAAATACATAAATATATACATATTTACATAAATGAAAATAAATATAGCAAATCCGTTCTCAAACAAAAAGACTTTACAGAAAAAGCAAAAATCATGTAATCACCGGGGAAAATAAATCTTAATACAACTCACACCACTACACCAGACAAACCTGCAAGGTCAAGAAACAAACCCGCACCCATTATGCATGCAGCCCTTCTTCAAAAGGACACTAACCAAAAAAAGCTAAGGGAGTGAAAGAGACAGAAAAGGAAAAGAAACCCTCACCCAGAGATAGGCAGGAAACATCCAACACCATGCGTCTACCCATTACTACCTCAATTACCCGCCGGCACGTTACCATATCGGTTTTAAAAAGAACCGCAACTCCGCTGCAGGGCTCAGCCGCAAGAGACCAAAAGGAGGGACCGCATCTCCACTCCCTTTTTGCCAGATGGACATCGGCCAAAGTATGGAGCCAGGTCTCTTGCAAAAATAAAATCTCGGCATCAAACTCGCTGAGCAAAAATAAGGCCATATCACGAGCTCTTGCAGATTTAGTGCTGGCGACATTAATGGTCGCCACCTTTATCAGAGTGGGAACTGCCATCAGGATGATTGGGGTAGTCGTTTCTTGACCTTCACCGCACTCTCATCACCAGAAACAGCTCTCTTCAAACTACGTGACCCCCCCTCATCCATAGATGATAAGGGAGAAGACAAAGACATTTCATCACCCGACAACACAGAAAAGGTGTTACCAAGAGCAACCCCTCTTGGATCCGACTCTGAGGAAGAGACGACCGGTTTTCTAGCCTTTCTCTTCTTCTTTTTTTCCTTCCTCCTGATCTTCTCCCACCCCTCCTCATCCGAATCCCCATCAACCGAATGTGAGACATGGGGTACGGACACCCCTCCATCAGCCCCACCCCCATCCAGCACCCCCACATTCCCCTGACCATGCTTGCGCTGCCGAGGGGCAGGGACTGGAGGCTGAGTGGGAAGATCCGTTAAACCTGCCCCCCCAGCAGCCTCTGCCAGTCTGGAGGATCTACGAATTGATGGATTAGGGACAGGAGGGACAGATTTAGGGACCACATCTGTAGGGGGAACAGAAACAGATGTCACAGACACAGAAGGGACAGACTCAGGGACCACACCACTGGGGGGAATAGAAACAGATGTCACAGACACAGAAGGGACAAACTCAGGGACCACATCACCAGAGGGAACAGAAACGGGTTCCACAGACACAGGAGGGACAACAACAATTTTGGTGGCCTCATCCTCCTTATCCAGCCTCTGCAGCTCAGCCTCCAACCCTGGCAGGTTATGTAATGCCTCTGGGCAAAGACTGTAGGGGTGACCAAGTTTTTGGCACAAGTTGCACCGAATATCTGTACAGTCTTTAGCCAAATGGTCCAGCGCCTGGCACAAAGAACATTTCTTTCGGGTGCAGGTGGACGCAAAGTGGCCCTTGTCCCCACATTTATTGCACACTTTAGGCTGACCCTGGTAAAAAATGGTCAGCCTGTCCCTCCCCAGAAAGGCTGAACAGGGCAGATGTTGAACAACATTTCCCTGCACCCCCAATTTTAATGACACTGTCCAGGCCCCTGTCCATATCCCATGCTAATCAAGGACCTTCCGCAGTGGAGCGAGGACCTCACCATATCGGCGTAACCACACTATCAAATCAGCCTCTGGGATAGATTCATTACGCACGAGGATAGTCACTGATTTTATGAGAGGCTGCCTGGAAACCACCTTTGGCATCCAACCATTCCACTGCGGAAGGTCCCTGCGCCCCCTAAAACGTTCCCAAAACAAATCCAGACCCTCAGGTTTTACAAAGGACAAATCAAATTCTGAACTTCCAACAGGACAAATCAATGCAAAAATGTCTGCGACTTTAAATCCCATTTCCAGGATCAACTCTGCCACCCTCCCCCTTACTGGTGGGGTCCCCTCCCCCTCCCACTTCAACTGGACCACGTTTCTTCTTTTGTACCCACCAACCATCCCCCCACTAAACCCCCCCAAATTGTGACCACCAACATTTGCACCATTCCCCCCACCCTCTTTGGTGCGACTCCCCAAAACTGCTGCATAGCTGCCGGTGTTCACAGACCTCCCCGCAGAGGGTCCAGTTGTGCGTTTTGCAGACGAGTCTTTCCTCTGCTGAGCAGGAGGAGAAATGTCATTGTTAACCCCTTCACCACCACCCACCACATCCATTGCTTCATCAATACTATTATTGTTATTATTTCCTGGCACATTCTCAGTTCCTGCCGTGTCCATATTCACAGCGGTGCCCTCACATACTTCACCTCCAGGCAGACTCTTCTCCATCGGGACAGGGTTGTCAGCAACAGGTGAATCAGTGCAGGAAACTTCCATTGCTGCTTCCACTCTGAAACAGACTCTTTGGAGCTGGCAGCCATCTTGGTTGTAGAACCACAGGTCCCAGCAGTCATAGCAGAATCCATTTGCGGGGGGCATGATGTAGATCCATCCATACTGCTCTGGTGGGCTGGTGACACCTCTGCTAGGGGATTTCTCTTCATATCTGCAGAGGATTCCTCCACAGCAGAAACACCACTTACTACAGCCGGGACACCGTCCACTTTAGCTGGGACACCACTCACTGCAGCCGGGACACCCATGTTGGAAGGCGGCTGCACCGTACAGTGGGATTTCTCCACCAGTGCCGGTCTGCGACCCTTCTGCGACTCCACAGCGACTTCTGACGCTTCACCAGCAGACCTGTCTGCCCTTAGGGGTGACTCCATCTGTTGGGTAAACTGTAAGGTGCCATGTTCACCCTCAACCCCCTGGCTGGTTGCCGCTGGCGATTCCCCAGCCTGACATGGGGGGAGGGGTGCAGAGGCAGATGGACCCGGGTTTTCTGTAACCTGCGACTGCTGCTGATCCACAGAGGTCTGGCTGGCAAATCTCCTCTCATTTTTCAATTTTTCTGCAAACGCTCCACTTTTATCTTTTAATTTCTCCAACAATAAAGATTGTTTCTTTACTTTCTCCTCCATCTCTTGTAGCTCAGGCTTCATGGCCGAACGATTTTTACTCCAAGCCTGGAAGTACTTGGTTTTGAGGTTTTTATGTTCATCTTTCAAACATTTTAGTTTCTCCTCTGCTCTTCCGACCGCCCGAAAATGATCGATGACCTTTTGTCTGCATACATCTGTCCTCTCACCAGGGCCTGGACCCACAGTCAGATCCTGCACCACCTCCTCCTCCTCCTCACTAGGCCCCGTATCATCAGGGGGATCTGTCCCAGGGCCTCCCCCAGGATCAGGCATTGTTCCTGGGCCAAGCTAGCAGGCAAGGCCCAGGCTTGAAAAAGGCTGGTTCTCTCAGAGAGCTCCTTGGGTGTGTCCTCCTCCTTCTTCCCACTGATCTCCAATGTAAGGGACATTCTTCCCACTGACCACCAATGTAAGGGACATTCTTCCCACTGACCACCAATGTAAGGGACATTCTTCCCACTGACCACCAATGTAAGGGACATTCTTCTCACTGATCACAAATGCAAGGGACATTCTTCTCACTGACCACATATGTAAGGGACATTCTTCTCACTGATCACCAATGTAAGGGACATTCTTCCCACAGATCACCAATGTAAGATACATTCTTCCCACTGATCTCCAATGTAAGGGACATTCTTCCCACTGACCACCAATGTAAGGGACATTCTTCCCACTGACCACCAATGTAAGGGACATTCTTCCCACTGACCACCAATGTAAGGGACATTCTTCCCACTGACCACCAATGTAAGGGACATTCTTCCCACTGACCACCAATGTAAGGGACATTCTTCCCACTGACCACCAATGTAAGGGACATTCTTCCCACTGACCACCAATGTAAGGAACATCCGTCCCACTGACCACCAATGTTAGGAGTATTCGTCCCACTGACCACCAATGTAAGGGAGATTCTTCTCACTGACCACCAATGTAAGGGAGATTCTTCCCACTGACCACCAATGTAAGGAACATTCTTCCCACTGACCACCAATGTAAGGGAAATTCTTCTCACTGACCACCAATGTAAGGGAAATTCTTCTCACTGACCACCAATGTAAGGGAAATTCTTCTCACTGACCACCAATGTAAGGGAAATTCTTCTCACTGACCACCAATGTAAGGGACATTCTTCCCACTGATTATGTGTTTCATATTTTTTTGTTTTTAACTTTTTTTAGTCCTTTAAAGTAGTTACTGAGGTAGAATAGAATATGGACTGAGAGAAGTTTAATAGATCCAGAAGGAAGGCTGAGGAGAATCCAAAGGCGAGTCCAGACCTGACCTTATATGACTGCCCAGTGACAGGAGAGGTGGTGTGGAGAAAGCCTCTTGAGGGGGGAGGGGGTGAGCAGGACGCCCACTAACACACAGCTCCTTTCTCTATCTGCAAAGTACAGAGCGTCCTGACTTCCTGGTCGCCCCTCCCCCCTCAAGAGGTTTTCTCCCCTCCCCCCAGGTGTGTGAGGGGGATAATTGCACTGAGGTAAAGGAAGCTATTTAGGGAAAGAATTACCATTACAAACGCTTTTTATCTACACACAAAATAAGTGAAATAACCCTTCAAACAAACCTTAATAAATCCACAACCATACATGCGATCGATACAGCGACTTCACCGTATAAAAGACAAGACCCTTGTGAACGCATCGATATGAAATTTATGTTGATAAACTTAAAAATGTGGCCATGTCAGCGATTTAGAAAAGAGTATCTTTGTGTGTCTTACTAACAAATTTTAAAAGTCGGTTATAATGAAGGTCTATGGGGAAAAATTTGGAACTCTTGTCCTTTAGAAGCTCCAGCAACGAAAAGTAAAATGCGCATCACAAAACTGATCACATTGCCTGAAAGCAGACAAAAATACCTTCCATTTGATATATAAATTGTGTATGACAAGTAGATCTTGTGGGCGTGAGAGCAATTTGTTCCCCCTTTTTTATAGATAATCCGATTCTTTTCAAAACTCACACTGTAGAGGTCACATGACTCACTCTGAGCCATGTCCATAGGAAGACTGTTTAATCGATAAAATTTTCTGAAAAAATCACTAAACGTAAATTGCTTTTTCACAAAAACTATAAAAGATTTCAATCTGAAAAGTCATAGCCGGATAGCTGAATATTTTGTGACCGTGGTAAAGTTTGTTTGGTGTCTGTCAGTGAAAGTATGAAGGAGGAGATACATTTTGAACGGCATGAGTTTTGAAGCAGGGAAAAGCATGTTCTCATTGACTTCAATGTTAAAAAAAAGCGACTAAAAGCTTAATATTTTAAAAAGTATAAATAGCACAAAAAAACTTGAAGAAGTCCCATCGTTAGCTAAATGAGATGAACATTTTAAAAGTTGAATGGTCTCAATCGCTGAAAGTATGGCGAAGTTACGCAGAGCCAAAAAACGTACGGAATAAAATTAAGACATAAGAATAATAAAAAACGAATAACAATACTGGGAATGCTTATTAAAGCATTCCCACTAATAATAAAAAACGAATAACAATACTGGGAATGCTTATTAAAGCATTCCCACTAATAATAAAAAACGAATAACAATACTGGGAATGCTTATTAAAGCATTCCCACTAATAATAAAAAACGAATAACAATACTGGGAATGCTTATTAAAGCATTCCCACTAATTAATAAGAATAATAAAAAACGAATAACAATACTGGGAATGCTTATTAACCACTTAAGACCCGGACCAATACGCTGGCAAATGACCCAAGGGGTTTTTGCGATTCGGCACTGCGTCGCTTTAACAGACAATTGCGCGGTCGTGCGACGTGGCTCCCAAACAAAATTTGCGTCCTTTTTTTCCCACAAATAGAGCTTTCTTTTGGTGGTATTTGATCGCCTCTGCGATTTTTTATTTTTTGCGCTATATACAAAAATAGAGCGACATTTTTGAAAAAAATCAATATTTTTTACTTTTTGTTATAATAAAAAAACCAATAAACTAAATTTTAGTCAAACATTTAGGCCAAAATTTATTTAGCCACATGTCTTTAGTAAAAAAAAAATCGCATTAAAAAAAAATTAGCTACCTAGCGGGAACAGCGACACTAATACAGCGATCAGAAAAATGATCGCTTAGTGACGCTGGCAATAGGGAGTGAAAGGGTTAACTAGGGCAGTGATCAAGGGGTTAAAACTTTATTGGGGGGGTGGGGGGGGCTACTCTGACACTAACACTGACTGACTGTCACACTGTCTGTCACACTGACACTAAATACAGTAATCATACATGTATGATTACTGCATTCAGTGACACTGTGACAGGGGGGAGGGGGGGGGGCGATCGCGGGGGGTTAAATGTGTTTGTGTCTGTGTGTAAGTGTGCTGTTGGTGCAGACTTACTTGGTGTGTTGTGATCTCTCCTCAGCGGCGCTTGAAACAAACGCCGAGGGAGAGATCACGTCGCTTCCTCCTTCCTGTGTTTACACAGGAGGAGGAAGTGACAGGGCGGGCGGGCGCGCGCATTGGCTGGGAGCGATCCGGAGGGGGCGGATGAAAACGGATAGCCGCCCCCACTTGTCGGATCGCTCCTGCAGCCGAGCGGACCGCCGCATGTACGGGGGGGGTCCGATCGGACCCCCGATCCCCCCCCAAGGCACCAACGTATATATACGTTGATGTGCCTGTCGGTGCCATTCTGCTGACGTAAATGTACATGCGGCGGTCCTTAAGTGGTTAAAGCATTCCCACTAATAAGAATAATAAAAAACGAATAACAATACTGGGAATGCTTATTAAAGCATTCCCACTAATAACAATACTGGGAATGCTTATTAAAGCATTCCCACTAATAAACAGTCCAGAAAAGTCAGTCTCTCAAATGGACCATAAGGCCTCATGCACACTGGACATTTTTACAGCTGCTGTTTTTGGCTTCAGACGTTTTTTTCTACAGCCAATAAACTCTCCAGCATGTTATCCTATGTGTCCATGCACACATAGGCTGTTATCAACTGTTTTTGGTTGGGGAGTGTTTTGGCTGTAAAAAAAAATCCCAACCGAAGGATAGCTGTCTGGGTGGACCTGCTTTATACTGCCCCGAGCTGCTAGGCCTGAGGCCTATCACTGGAACATCTGGCTTTTAGGATGTCTGATAAGCAGCACAGGGTTGGGACTGCAGAATTGGAGTCCAACCAAGAGAACCAGTTGTGGTTAGGGTGACCACGTGTCCTGCATTTTGCAGGTCTGTCCCAGGCACCTTCATTCCAGGACAATACAGTGTCCCGGAATGAAACTGACACAGCCACCCCCAGGCCAATCTGATGCCCCCAAAAAAGGCCGCCACATCACTACTTTACTCAGTGACAGTACTTGTCCTGGCTGGGAATGCCTGGAGGAGCAATATCCCTGCCCCCTGCTTGTGATTGGAGAAATCAAAAATCCCGCCTCTTGTGTCCAATCACTGTGCTGTGATTCGTTACAGCACAAGCTGACCTTGTTACCGGAGACCACTGTGAGTAAGCTGGAGCCAGTACCAGAGCAGTCTTTTTACCAGCCAGGGACAGTGAAGAAGTGGGAACATTTCAGCAAGTGCCAAGCCAGGGACCCAGCAAGAAAGCAAAGATGATGCTTGAGGATCTTTAACAAGCACAGTGCCTCCACTCATTCGGGGCTTGTGAATAGCAAGTGAAATCCAAATTGAGAAATATATCTCCACATAGACAGTAATCTACACAGCATTGTGTTTAAAAGTCCATGTATTGAAGAAATAACATTCAGTGAACAATCCAACATAAAGGGCCAGATTCAGGAACACTTGCGCTGGAGTATTTCGATATGCGCCGCGTAACTGTGAAGATGCGCCGTCGTTTCTATGTGCCCGTACCCACCAAACTAGATGCGCCCAATAACGGGTCATTTGCGACCGGCGGAACGTTCCGACGCCAGAGTATCGTCAGCGCTTAATTTCGCTTGGCGCATCAGTCGCGCCTATTGATTTCCCCTGCAAATATGCAAATGAAGGATTTTTCACAATTCACGAACGGATTAGCACCATACGCTGGCTACATGCGCCGCGCGTATCTCGTCCGTCCGGCGCAAAGTTATTTCTACAAAAGGCTGCTTTATCTTTACTCCAGACGGTCACAGGTCAGCAGGAGAGCAGCTACAGCAGCGTTACCGACGAAACTAGCAAGCTGAACAACCACACTTGCAAGGACAACACCTCTGTGTGCCAACATGCCAGGGGCACTTGTGGTCCTAAGACTAGTACTGGGTCCCTCGCTACGGAGGAGGCGGGCACGTGAGAGGATATACCACACGCGTATGAACCTCTTTGGCATGGGTGATGAGGAGGTGTATCGCCTCTTCAGATTCAGCCCAGATGCAATACTTGAACTAACCACAACCCTGCAGGATGACATCACCAGCCCAACACACCGCTCACAAGCAGTGCAGCCACTGGTGAAGGTCCTGGCAACACTTCATTTCCTTGCCAGTGGATCATTCCAGCGTACAAGTGGAGTGGTGGCTGGGATGTCACAGTCCTCCATAAGCAGATGTGTGCACCAGGTTGTCCCTGCAATCCTCAGACGCATGTCCAACCAGTTCATCAGACCCACCACTGAGGACCTGCGACTGAAGGCAATGACAGATTTCTACAGCATTGCCAGATTCCCACGCACTGTGGGGGCCATTGATTGCACACATGTGGCCCTTCAGCCCCCCAGTGCCACAGAGCACATATACCGCAATCGGAAGCATTGGCATTCCATCAACGTACAGGTGATAGCCGATGCCCAACGCCTCATATGGCACGTCCGTGCCAAACACCCCGGGTCCAGCCATGACAGCTTCATATACCGTCAGAGTCCCATCCCAGCAGAATTCGAACAGAACATGTATGGGGACAGCTGGCTGGTTGGTGAGTGACATGGGTGGCAGGCATGACTATCCCCTCCCGTGATGCACAACAGAAGTGGCACATGCATGACTAACATCCTCCTGTCTTTTCCCTTCCAGGTGACTCTGCATATGCACTGGGACCCCATCTAATGACTCCTTTCCGAAACCCCCAAACCAGAGGAGAGAGAAAATACAATGAAGGACACATCAAAACCCGTGCAGTGGTGAAGCAAACATTTGGGCTCCTGAAGTCCCGTTTCCGATGCCTGGATAAGTCTGGGGGGACCCTATTGTATTCCCCTACCTTTGTGTGTCAGATCATCGCTGCATGTTGCATTCTGCACAACTTTGCTATGAGAAAAGGCCTGCAGATTGACATGCGTGATGACCTGACCCCCGACCCACACAGTCCCCACCTGCCAGAGGAGCCCCAGTCTGCTGATGGAAGAGCAGTCAGGAGGGTCCTCGCCGTAGGCATCTTTGGACACTAAACCAAGACATTAATCACACAGACAATGCACGCGTGTACACCACTGATGTCCCTAGATCACACACACCACATGCACATCGCATTGGATTAGCCCAAGTCCAGCATGGAGGACTTGGGAGCAGCAACGCCAGCGTCAAGGCCCCAATGATGTTGCTGTCCATTCATACACCTTTCACACGTCATTCATACAGCCGTGGGGTTAACTTCACCACCACGGCCGAGGGTGACACCCCTTACTGTCAGGAGTGCCACCCCCTCACATTCACACACCATTCACACTGTCCCCTACACTCCTGACCGTGTGCAGTTCAAAAGAAATAAAAAATCTCATCACCTGAGCATGAAAATAAAATATAAACTCATAACCTGAGTATAAAAATAACAAAAAACTCAGTACTCAGTACTAAAAAAAACCCAAATATAAACCAAATAAAAAAAAAGCCTCATCTGGGATGACGGGGGCTCCTCCTTGGGGGCACTCTCGGGCTCCTCAGCTGCCTGGAGGGAGTGGGTGGTGGTGGGGGTGTGGGGGCATCTTGAGGAGGCTGTTCCCCGGATGGGCCACTCCGGCCAGCTGTTGGCTGCATGCCCTCCAAGGCCACTGCAATCCTGCTCAGATAGAGGTTAGTCTGGGCCTGCATCCTCAACTGGCGGGTGATATTGTGCCGCTGGTCACGCTGCCGCTGCCTCCCCTCTTCCCAAATGGCAGCAGTGTTGGCATGTACAGCTGCTGTCAGGTGCCGGACATCAGCCTGCACCTCCCCCAGGCTGGTAACAATGTTCTGAACACCACTGGGCAGCTGCGACATGGAGCCCAGGCTGTCAGCGACCCGGTCCAGGTGGCCAGCAATCTCCCCCATCTGCTGGGTCTGCTTGGCGTGGTCCAACAGCACCTGGTCCTCGACCAGATCACACACCTTCCTGGGGGCAGGAGAGGGTTGTCCCCGTGGGGATGGAGTCGCCCCTGAGGGGCTACCTAGGATGGGGGAGGGGATCACAGAGGGCCCTGCAGAGGAGGAGGACTCCTCCAACACTAAGATGAAGTCCTGTTCAGGGACAGGCTCCTCCACAACCACCTCTGCAGAGGTGGTGTGGGCACTCTCCTCCACCTCGGTCTCTTCATCACCCAGGGCCTCTTCATCAGCATCCCGTTGGGAGGTTGGGGTGGCCTGGCCGCCAAGAGATGATGGCCCAGCTCCGTCATCTGTGGATGACACAAAGCAGACACATGTTGTTGGTCCCACACACTTGGCACATGTACCCTTCCCCCCCCCCACATGCAACAAACCAAATAGGGGATAAAAAACACTTACCTGTCCTGGAGCCTTCCTCCATGGAGTCATATCCAGGGACCCCCTCCAACTGCTCCCTGTCCAGGCAGCGTGCGACCACCTCCTCCTCTGCGGTCAGGCTGACAGGACATGGGGGACCACCACCTGTGCCCCTCTCATGCCTCCTGATGGTGGCCACCTTGCCCCTCACCTTGCGCCGCAAGTCATTGATTTTCTTTTGAATGTCCGAAGCACTCCGGGTGGAGTACCCCAAGACATTCACCCTGGCAGCAATGGACTCCAGGATGCCCTGCTTCCTCTCCCGGCTGGTCTTCCGGCTTTTTTGGCCATGGAGCAACTCATTAACAGACTCCATCGCTGATATGATGACCGAGACCTCCTGGGAATTAAAATTTAGGTTCCTCCTCTCTTTGGGGGTAGCGGGAGCAGCCATCACAGAGCAAAAGTATTTTCCCTGGGGTGGGGGAAAACGGAACTACTTTTGCGCCGGAATGGCTTTTCCGCCTGCCCTTCTAAGAGCCCAACGGAAGGCATTGCGCTGACGTTTCCCAGGAAGTGGTGCCGACGGAAGTTGTGAGCATGCGCACAAGGGGGCGAGTGGAGCCGCACTCACTGCGCATGCTCCGTGGATGATGCGCTGAACGTAAGCCTCTGCGCTGGGCTCCGCCCATCATTTACATATGATCACACCCACTTCCACTTGCGTCGGGTTACGCCAGCGCATTATCGTTACTCTGGCGCAAGTTTACGCGCAACTTCTATGTGAATAACAGTACTTGCGCCGAAAGGGTCTTCAGAGTAACGTAAATGAGAAACGTTGCTCCAGAGGAAAGATACTCCCATCTACCTGAATCTGGCCCAAAGTATTTTTATTTTCCAAACAGGAACATGAAATCATTAACAGTCTCTATGTATGTCTCAGTGAGATGAATCGGCAGCACTTACAGTCTTTCTCCCTCAGCAGGAATTCTCTGTCCTTATTCCACACGTCTCTCTCTCCATCCACTTACCCACAAAACCCCTTGCCATCCTCTGCTCTTCTTGATGACCTCATCCTTGGTGAGAGAGAGAGCATAGCAACCAGGGCCGGCCTTAGGCGTTCAGGCACCCTGTGCGAGCTAATCCTGTGCCCCCCCCCATCTTCACCCCTCGCCTTTGGGAATGTTATATAGCAGAAAGTGAAAAATATATATTTTTTTCAAAATTGTCGCTCTTTTTTTTGTTTATAGCACAAAAAATAAAAATCGCACAGGTGATCAAATACCACCAAAAGAAAGTTCTATTTGTGGGAAAAAAAGGATGTCAATTTAATTTGGGTACAGCGTCGCACGAACATGCAATTGTCCATTAAATTAACGCAGTGCCGAATCACAAAATAGGGCCTTGTCATTAAGCAGCAAAATCTTACGGTCCAGAAGTGGTTAACATAAGACAAATAACAAAGGAGTAAAATACAGTAAAATAATTAATACAAATAATGGGCCAGATTCACAGAGCCATTACGCCGGCGTTACAGGAGATGCGCGGCGTAAGTCTAAATTTGCGCATGCGTATCGATGCGCCGCATCCCCAAAACGATATACGCATGAAATCTACTTTTTTCGGACCGCTGCGCTAGGCACACCATTGATTTGCTATTCAAATATGCAAATGAGGGAGTTACGGGGATCCACAAAAGAACGTTGGTGCAGCGCAGGCTACGCGCTGTGCGCAACAGCTGCACATCCTGTCTAAATTTAGACCATATAAAAGGTGGAATAAAATTAGACAATCCGCTCTCAATGGCTCCCAGTTGATGGTGCTGGCTTACATGTGATTTTCTAAACAGAAGTGTGATTTTTAAACACAAGTGGGAAGAGTTAAAAAACAGGAGTTTGCTTTTAACTGTTTCTGCTTGCAAGGGTTTTTATTTCTCTCTGCTAAGGGGAGTGTTTAATTGTGATCAGGTGAACAGGTTATTTTTTTTTTCTCTGCTAATCAAGGGGAGTGTTTTATTGTGAACAGGTGAGTATAAAGTCTCTGTCAAGCTCCCATAAGGAGCTGACTCCCAGTTGATGGTGCTGGCTTACATGTGATTTTCTAAACAGAAGTGTGATTTTTAAACACAAGTGGGAAGAGTTAAAAAACAGGAGTTAAACACAAGTGGGAAGAGTTAAAAAACAGGAGTTGAAAACAGGAGTTAAGACATGAGTCTTCTAAACTGTAAGTAACATCTTAAACTTCCTACAAGTAATTATATTGTAACTGGGAAATGTGTGCTAGCAGGGTTGAAGGTTTTCTCAGTGCACAGTGTGTCGCATGTATGCAAAATTGGTGCAACAGCTCCAGGATGGATACCGCTGTGACAGATGTGAGCAGGTTGCCCTTCTGGAAGCTCGCATTAGAGATCTGGAGGAGCAAGTTGCAACACTGGGCAGAAAGGACAACCTTGAAAGGGGTCCTCTGCTTGCTGAGCAGGTGGTCAGTAGGGTTAATGTCGAGGGTGGAGGGGCAAGTCAGGATTATAAGATAAGAAGATAGAGGGAGTGGAAGGGGCTTGCAGACAAGGAAGGCCAATCCTGTATTTGTGCATCAAAACAAATTTGCCAAGTTGGGTGAAGATGTGGAGGTGGCTAACACGGAGGTGGCAGCACTAGATGTTACTCCTACCCTTAACAGCCGGGAGAGCAACCCATCTAGTAGAAGTGGAGTGCAGGTAGGCCTAGACAGTTGGTGGTAATAGGGGATTCTATAATCAGAAGGACTGATAGAATAATTTGTTGCCAGGATCGCCTCAACCGAATGGTTTGCTGTCTTCCTGGTGCCAGGGTTCGGCATGTGGTGGACCGGGTGGATAAATTACTGGGAGGGGCTGGGCATGACCCAGCTGTCTTGGTCCATGTTGGAACCAATGGCAGTATACATGGAAGGTGGAGGCTCCTTAAGAATCAATTTAAAGAACTAGGCTGCAAGATGAAGGGAAGGACCTCCAAGGTGATATTCTCTGAAATATTGCCTGTGCCATGCGCAACACAGGAAAGGCAGAAGGAGATTAGAGAGCTGAATGCATGGCTAAAGACCTGGTGTAGGAAGGAGGGATTTGGGTTTCTATAGCACTGGGATGACTTTTCATTGGGGTGCAACCTATATGCTAAAGATGGTTTGCACTTGAGTGGAAGGGGGTCTGCTGTGCTGGGGGAGAGGTTTAGGGGAATGCTGGAGGAGTATTTAAACTAGACTTGAGGGGGGAGGCGGAACTAGAATTACATCGGTCACACAGGTCCGTTAGGGGTCAGACATTACTGGAGAGTGGAATGGGGATAGATGGAGGTGGGGTTATGACAGGTGACAAGAAAGTTCCCATGTTGCAAACAGCCATTGGAAATTATAGTGCCATTTGCACTACTAAAAATTATATGAATCATATGAAAAACACCAGCGAAAAATGTAACAATACATTTAAGTGTTTGTTCATCAATGCCAGAAGCCTTCCAAGCAAAACAGGTGAGTTGGAAGCTCTGGTGCATGAGGAGAGCTATGATGTAATCGGTATTGCTGAAACTTGCTTCAATCCTCACATGACTGGGCTCTCTTTCGGAAAGACAGGGTAAAAAGGAAAGGTGGAGGCGTCTGTCTCTATGTGAGAAGTGACCTCAAAGCAAGCGTGAAAAAGGACCTGGTTGATGGAGAGTGTGATGAAGTTGAAGCATTATGGGTGGAACTGCATACAGATGTGCGTAGTTCAAAGTTAATCATTGGAGTTTGTTTTAGACCACCCAATGTTAATGAGGAGGTGGAGACTGGGCTCCTTGCACAGATGGAAAGGGCTGCAAGGGCTGGGACGATGATAATAATGGGGGATTTTAACTACCCAGAAATTGACTGGAATAATGGAATTTCTGGGACAGTTAAAGGACAAAAATTTAAAAACCTATTGCAGGACAATTTTATGGTCCAGTTTATTGAGGCCCCAACTAGGAATGATGCTCTGTTTGACCTGGTAATCTCAAACAATGCAGAGCTTATTACTAATGTTCAGATAAAGGAACACCTGGGTAGCAGTGATCATAACATGATTTCATTTAATATTAACTGAAAGCAAGAAATACATACAGGAAAGATAAAAACACTTAATTTCAGGAGAGCAAATTTTCAAAGCATGAGGACTGCTCTCCAGGGCTTGGACTGGGAGGGAATATTGGCACAGATGAACACAGAACAGAAATGGGAAGGAATGAAGGAACACTAGTGTCGTTTAAATGTTACAAAGAATATAATAGAATATGTAAAAAGGAAATCAAAGATGCAAAAATTCAAAATGAACGACAGATTGCAAAAGATAGTAGAACAAACCCCCAAAAATTCTTTAAATATATTAATAGTAAAAAGGTCAAGTCTGAGCATGTAGGCCCTTTACAAAATAATCTAGAGTGGGTGACTGAGGACATAGAGAAGGCAAATTTATTAAATGCTTTCTTCAGCTCTGTGTATACAATGGAGAATGGGGCAGCTCATGTCCATAATGGGGGTGGGAGTGACACAGTCCCAAATCCACAATGGCTCAAAAGTGATATGGTCCAGAAATATTTAGACAGAATAAAGGTGGATAAAGCACCTGGACCAGATGGCATCCACCCACGGATCCTAAAAGAATTGAGCTCTGAAATTTCAAAGCCACTGTATCTAATATTTAGGGACTCATTAATGACAGGAATAGTACCACTGGATTGGCATAAAGCCAATGTGGTGCCCATATTTAAAAAGGGAACAAAGTCTTTACCAAGTAACTATAGACCTGTTAGTTTAACTTCTATAGTTGGGAAGATACTGGAACGTTTAACCACTTAAGACCCGGACACATACGCTGCTAAATGACCCAAGGTGTTTTTACAATTCAGCGCTGCGTCGCTTTAACAGACAATTGCGCGGTCGTGCGACGTGGCTCCCAAACAAAATTTGCGTCCTTTTCTTCCCACAAATAGAGCTTTCTTTCGGTGGTATTTTATCGCCTCTGCGATTTTTATTTTTTGCGCTATAAACTAAAATAGAGCCACAATTTTGAAAAAAAAACACAATTTTTTTACTTTTTGTTATAAAAAAAATCAAATAAACTAAATTTTAGTAAAACATTTAGGCCAAAATTAATTCAGCCACATGTCTTTAGTAAAAAAAAAAATCGCAATAAAAAAAAATAGCTACCTAGCGGGAACAGCGACACTAATACAGCGATCAGAAAAATGATCGCTTAGTGACGCTGGCAATAGGGAGTGAAAGGGTTAACTAGGGCGGTGATCAGGGGGTTAAAACTTTATTAGGGGGGGTGGGGGGGCTATCCTGAACCTAACACTAACTGTTTTTACACTGCCTGTCACACTGACACTAAATGCAGTGATTAGATCACTGCATTCAGTGACACTGTGACAGGGGGGTGGGGGGGGCGATCACAAGGGGTTAATTTGCCTATGTGAGTGTGTGTCAGTGTTGTGTTGGTGCACACTTACTTGTAAAGTCTTCTCTCATCAGCAGCGCTGGGAAACAGCGCTGCGATAAGAGATTACATCATTTCCTCCTTCCTGTGTAAACACAGGAGGAGGAACTGACACGATGGGAGCGCGCTCCCATTGGCTGGGAGCGATCGCGGGGGGGGCGAAAATCACGGACATCCGCCCGCTCGTCGGCGATCGCTCCCCGATGGGACCCCCGAACCGCACGAAGGCGGGGGCCGTATATGTGCGTGCGGGGGTCCTTAAGTGGTTAATAAAAGACCACATGGATTAGTTCTTGCTGGAAACAAACTATTTAAGCAGCAGACAGCATGGATTCATGAAAGACAGAAGTTGTCAGACAAACCTGATTTCCTTTTATGAAAAGGTAAGTAAAACCCTGGACAGAGGCGTGGCAGTGGACGTGGTATACTTGGATTTTGCAAAAGCGTTCGATACAGTTCCCCACACACGGCTCATGTGTAAGGTAAGGTCTACAGGATTAGATATATCAGTTTGTAAATGGATAGAAAACTGGCTGAAAGACAGGATTCAGAGAGTTGTGGTTAATGATTCTTACTCTGAATGGTCCAAGGTTATCAGGTTCGGTGCTGGGTCCCTTACTTATTTATAAATGATATTGGGTCTGAGATCCAAAGTAACATTTCTGTCTTTGCAGATGACACCAAGCTATGCAGTGGAATAATGTCCTTGCAGGATGTCCCCAATTTACAAGCCGACCTCAATGCTCTGTCTAATTGGGCGACTATGTGGCAGATGAGGTTTAATGTTGATAAATGTAAAGTTATGCACTTGGGGGCTAAGAATATGCATGCATCATACATGCTAGGGGGAGTTCAACTGGGAGATCTGTAGTGGAGAAGGATCTGGGGGTTTTAGTTGATCATAAGCTCAATAATGGCATGCAATGCCAAGCTGCGGTTTCCAAAGCGAGCAAAGTCCTTTCTTGTATTAAGAGAGGTATGGACTCCAGAGATAGAGATATCATTTTGCCCCTGTACAAATTATTAGTAAGACCTCATCTGGAATATGCAGCCCAGTTTTGGGCACCAGTTCTCAAAAAGGATATCGAAGAACTCGAGAAAGTGCAGAGAAGGGCAACTAAACTGATAAGAGGCATGGAGGAGCTCAGCTATGAGGAAAGATTAGAAAAACTGAATTTATTCACTCTTGAGAAGAGGAGAATAAGGGGGGATATGATCAACATGTACAAATATATAATAGGTCCATATAGTGAACTTGGTGTTGAGTTATTCACTTTAAGGTCAACACTGAGGACAAGGGGGCACTCTTTACGTCTGGAGGAAAAGAGATTTCACCTCCAAATACAGAAAGGTTTCTTCATAGTAAGAGCTGTGAAAATGTGGAACAGACTCCCTCCAGAGGTGATTCTGGCCAGCTCAGTAGCTTGCTTTAAGAAGGGCCTGGATTCTTTCCTAAATGCACGTAATATAACTAAGTACTACGTTTTGTAAGTAAAGTTGATCCGAGGTAAATCCGATTGCCTCTCGGGGGATCAGGAAGGAATTTTTTTCCCCTCCGGTAGCAAATTGGATCATGCTCTGCCGGGGTTTTTTGCCTTCCTCTGGATCAACTGTGGGTATGGAGTTGGGTGTATGGGATGTACTGTGTTTTATTTTGTTTGTTTATTTTTTTATGGTTGAACTGGATGGACTTGTGTCTTTTTTCAACCTGACTAACTATGTAACTATGTAACTATACATGTCAGCTAAAGCAACACTGTTAGTGAGGAGCTGAGCAGTCACACTTGCTGGACAACAATCTGTATGCCAACATGCCAGGGGCATCCTTGCTCATAGCTATACTAATGACTTTACAGGAGCAAAGAAGGAGGGCACGGAGGAGGGCACGGAGAGGGCACGGGAGAGAATATATCGCACGCGCATAGACCTCTTTGGCATGAGTCCTGGAATTAACCACAACCTTGCAGGAGGACATCACCAGCCCAACACACCGCTCACATGCAGTGCAGCCACTGGTCAAGGTCCTGGCAACACTCCATTTCCTTGCCAGTGGCTCTTTTCAACGAACAAGTGGAGTGGTGGCTGGGATGTCACAATCCTCCATGAGCAGATGTGTGCACCAGGTTGTCCCCGCAATCCTCAGACGCATGGCCAACCACTGAGGACCTGTGGCTGAAGGCAATGACAGATTTCTACAGAATTGCCAGATTCCCACGCACCGTGGGGGCCATTGATTGCACACATGTGGCACTCCAGCCCCCCCATGAGACAGAGCACATATACCGCAATCGGAAGCATTGGCATTCCATCAACGTACAGGTCATAGTCGATGCCCAAGGCCTCATATGGCACGTCCGTGCCAAACACCCCGGATCCAGCCATGACAGCTACATATACAATCAGAGCCCCATCCCAATGGAATTCGAACAGAACGTGTATGGGGACACCTGGCTGGTTGGTGAGTGACATGGGTGGCAGGCATGACTGCCCCCCCCATGATGCACACATCACAAGGGGCACATGCATGACTAACATCCTCCTGTCTTTTCCCTTACAGGGAACCCCCAAACCCCAGGAGAGAAAAGATACAATGAAGCCCACGCCCAAACATGTGCAGTGGTGGAGCGCACCTTTGGCCTCCTGAAGTCACGTTTCCGATGCCTGGATAAGTCTGGGGGGACCCTGTTGTATTCCCCAAACTTTGTGTGCCAGATCATCGGTGCATGTTGCCTGCTGCACAACTTCGCAGTAAGAAAGGGCCTGCAGATTGACATACGTGATGACCTGACCCCTGAACCAGACAATCCCCCCCCTAACCGAGGATACCCCATCTTCTGAGGGAAGAGCAGCCAGGAGACAGCTCACATTAGGCATCTTTGCACGTTAAACACAAACATTAATCATGGCACAATGAGAATGCATGCATGCACACCACTGTGGTCCCTAGCACACACACCCCACATCCTCATCAAATTGGATTAGCACAAGCCCACCATGCAGGACTTGTGAGCAGCAACGCCACGCCACGGCTCCAATTGTGTCACTGTACATTCATACACCATTCACACAGACCTGGGGGTCACTTCTCCCTGGTCCTGGGGAACCCTTCTCCACCACAAATGAGGGTGACATCCCTTTTCCGGCAAGAATGTCACCCCCACATTCCGAAATCATTCACTACACAAAAAAGGAAAAAAAAGTCAAGAAAAAAAAGGGGAAAACCAAATTAATGCCGCTGGCGTGACCCACGCCTGGGGCGCCCACCGCCACGGCCCTGGCTCCTTAGGGGAGACTCATGGGGGGGGGTAATCCGGGGAAGGAGGAGCAGCCCCTGGTCTCTGCCCACCTGGCGGCCTGCCCTCCAAGGCCACGGCAATTCTGGTCAGGCCAGCACTTGTTGCTGTATTGGCCTGGATAGCCTGGGTGAGGGCCCTCACATCCTGCCCAACGTCTGCTGTAGTAGTTTGCAGTTCGTTTAGGCAGTTTGTAAGAGCCAGGGAGTGGCAGTCCAGGTACCCAAGCATATCCTTTATGGAGGACAGGCTCTCCTCCATCTGCACCAAAGTCTGGCTGACCTGTCCCAGATGGTGGGTCTGAAGGGCCTGGTCCCTTCTGAGATTGGCGGCCAGAACCTCGGCCACCCCTCTAGTCTTTTGGGATGACTTCCTGCCTCCAGCTAATGCTTGTGGCCGGGGAGAAGGGAAGGCCCTTGAGAGGGGAGCCCTGTTGGGGGAGGAGTGGGAGGGGCTACCCCTTATGGAGGGCTGGCACAAAACATTCACAGGTTGGAGGATCCACACACTTGCCACATATTCCCCTCCCCCCACACATGCTACACACCAGATAGGACAAAAAAACCTTACCTGTCATCACGGGCTCCTGACTGGAGTCATAGCCAGGCAGGCCCTCCACTTGTTGCCTATTAAAGGTGCAAAGGAAGGGCGTTTGTGTCTGTCTATTTAAGCTCTCTGCGTAGTTCACTAAGTTGCCCGGGTCCACTTCCAATTTCACTGATTGCGCCGTTCCCGAGTTGTGAGCATGCACACAGAGGTGCTGACCATGGTCTGCTTCATATGCGCGATCCGGCCGGCCCTTCATTTGCATGGGGTCACGGCTCATTTCAATGAAACACGCCCACGTCCTTCCCAATTTGAATTACTCCGTCTTACGCCTCGGAATTTACGTTACACCGGCGCAAATTTCTGCGCAAATACTACGAGGATACGGTGATTGCGCCTCTACATTGCGCCGGTATAACGTAAAGGAGGTGCGCTACGCCAGTCAAAATATGCGCCAATGTACGTCAATCTGGCCCAATATGTTTATTACATAATTGCATTGGTAATGGCAATTACATACATGCATACATTACATTGGTGGCGGCTGGTTATGTTTTAGGATGGGGGGCAAGACCCCGACCCTCCAAGTTTGTCCCTCTCACTTCTCATAAGCGACACCCCTTATAGAATCCACCCACTCCATCTCCTGTATTCCACTTGCTTCCACTCATAGAGTCAGGAGTATACAGCTCAGCATCACAGGACAGAGTATATAGCCCCAGCATCACTAATAAAGGTATATAGCGCAGCCTTACAGATCGGTGCAAACAAACTAAAAAATTAAACTGTTAGTAATGAAGGACTCTAAATGGGCAGGAGATTGCCAGATACTGCGGACATACTGCACAAGATTACCAGAGACTGCGGACATACTGCAGGAGATTACCAGAGACTGCTGACATACTGCAGGAGATTACCGGAGACTGCTGACATACTGCACGAGATTACCAGAGACTGCGGACATACTGCATTAGATTACCAGATACTGTGGACATACTGCACAAGATTAACAGATACTGTGGACATACTGCACAAGATTACCAGATACTGTGGACATACTGCACTAGATTACCAGATACTGTGGACATACTGCACTAGATTACCAGATACTGTGGACATACTGCATTAGATTACCGGATACTGCTGACATACTGCATTAGATTACCCGTATTTCCGTGAATTGGGGCCCTGATGACAGACTTTGCAGAGTGCACAGAGGACACATGAGGCTGTATTCGTGTGCTAGCCAGCAGAGAGGGGGCGGGGCCGGGAGCTCCACTCAGGAACAGAGCAGCTGTAGTGAGAGCCAGTGATCAGAGTGGGTGTGTCAGTGGAGCTCCCAGCCCCGCTCACGGACCTCTGTATTCCCCAACCAGTATAGAGGGACGCGCCCACTCCGATCACTGCTCTTATTACAGCCGCTCTGCATACAGGCTACATGGGGCGGGGTCATCGCGTCAATGGAGCTCCCGGCGCCTGCCCCCTCACTGCTAGCTAGATCAGGAATACAGCCTCCCGTGTCCTCTGTGCTCTACTGCACTCTGCAAAGCCGTCATCGGGGGCCCCAATTCACGGGTAGTGGGGGGTCCCCTACAAAGATTGGGCCTGTGGCAAGTTCCCTGTTTGCCCTGCGCTAAAAACGGCATTGACTAAATCGATGATCAGGCAGCAGCAGTGATAAGGTTCTGCAGACAACCTGAGACCCTTTCACACTAGTGACACTTTTCCTGCGACTTGTGACTGAAAAGTCGCATGACAAGTCATACCACATGATTTCCAATGAGTTCAATTCATATCTGTGCGAAAGTACCTGTACTACTTTCGTCTGACTTTGATGTGACTTGAGGCAGAGACCTCAAGATTACACAGACATTGCTTTAAGACGCCCCAAAAATCATGGCAAAATCACGTGACTTTCAAGTCTCAAGTGTGAAAGGAGCCTTAACGATTGGATTTTACTACCATGAGTACTTCGCCCGCGGTAGTAAAATCTGATCATTATTCCTGCGCATGTGCTGTAAAGACTATGGACAAATCTGATGTCTAGCAATGTTAACTGTGAAGTTTGTTCATCAGAATGCAGTTCACAGGCACAAAAACCCGCTTTTTATGACAAGTCGTACCCCATGATTTCCAATGAGAACCGTTCATATCAGTGCGACTTCAAGTCACGGCGACTTCAAAGTAGTCCCTGCACTACTTTGGTCCCACTTTGATGCAACTTGAGGTCCATAGACCTCCAGAATACACAGGCATTGCTTTAAGTCGCATTAAAATTGCAGCAGAATTGTGCAACTTTCAGGCTGCGTTAGCCTGAAAAGCCTAAAAGTCGCAACATTCTGCCACAATTTTTTGCACCGATTTTGCAGCGACTTTGCAATGCCTATGTATTCTGGAGGTCTATGGACCTCAAGTCACATCAAAGTGGGACAGAAGTAGTGCAGGGACTACTTTGAAGTTGCTGTGACTTGACGTTACACAGATATGAACGGTTTTCATTGGAAATCATCGGGTACGACTTGTCATGCAACTTTCCAGTCCCAAGTCGCAGGAAACAGAGTCTAAATGAAAAGCGGGTGTTTGTGCATGTGAACTGCATTCTGATGGGCCTGCACAGTTAACATTGCTAGTCATCAGATTTGTGCAAATCACATGCGATGTCCGTGCGATGTGATTAAATGTAATATAAATGTAATTAGCCGGGGGGGATGGTACTTGTGCTGCTCCTAATGTTAAAAAATAATTAAAAACCAGGGGGTTGTGCCGAACACCTAATGTTAATTAGCGGGGGGGGGGGGTTGTATGTGCCGCTGCTGTCGCCGAACACAAATGTAAAAAAACTAAAATGATAAGCAGGGGGGATTCCGCTGCTGTCGTGAGCACAGAATGTTTAAATAATTGATAAGCGGATGGAGGGTTCCATTATTGTCGCCGATTGAATTGGATAAAAAGTTAATAAGCAGGAAAGGGGGGGATTGTGGCACTATTGTGGCCGCACTGTCAATGTAAAAAAATGTTGTCGCCAAATAATCTGTTGCAGCAAAAATCTTAATGTAAAAACTTTCTGTGGTCAATCTTAATGTAGGGGATGCTGATTGGTATGGCTGTTGCCACCAGACTTTTCATGTAAAAAACTTTTAGTAAGGGAGGGGGGGGGGCTTGTCATGCATCGTTGAAGTCCCAAGTCACAGTACAAGTTGCACAAGTGGAAACAGTGCCTAAATGAAAAGCGGGTTTTTGTGCCTGTGAACTGCATTCTGATGAGCAAACTTCACATTTAACATTGCTAGACATCAGATTTGTCCGTAGTCTTTACAGCACATGCGCAGGAATAATGATCAGATTTTACTACCGTGGGCGAAGTACTCATGGTAGTAAAATCCAATCGTTAAGGCTCCTTTCACACTTGTGAGACTTGAAAGTCACGTGATTTTTCCATGATTTTTGGGGCATCTTGAAGCAATGTCTGTGTAATCTTGAGATCTCTGCCTCAAGTCGCATCAAAGTCAGACGAAAGTAGTACAAGTACTTTCGCACAGATATGAATTGAACTCATTGGAAATCATGTGGTATGACTTGTCATGCGACTTTGCAGTCCCAAGTCGCAGGAAAAGTGGCACTAGTGTGAAAGAGCCTCAGGTTGTCTGTAGAACCTTATCACTGCTGCTACATGATCATCGATTTAGTCAATGTCGTTTTTAGCGCAGGGCAAACGGGGAACTTGCCAAAGGCCCAATCTTTGTAGGGGGCCCCGCACTACCCGTGAATTTGGAGCCCCTGATGACGGCTTTGCAGAGTGCAGTAGTGCACAGAGGTCACAATAAAGTGGCGGTGGAGGGGCGCGCAGCGCGACGATCGAAGATTACGGTGTGTCCCTTGTGACACAGCTGATCCCCGATGGGCAGAATCTAGCAGCGGGCGGCGGAGATTCCGGTATAACCTACTGGATTTGATGATGCAGAGCTGCGCAGTGGCATGCACGATGCCCACAACCTCCTGGAAGGATCTGGGGGTTTTAGTTGATCATAAGTTCAATAATGGCATGCAATGCCAAGCTGCGGTTTCCAAAACGAGCAAAGTCCTTTCTTGTATTGAGAGGGATGGACTCCAGAGAGAGAGAGATATCATTTTGCCCCTGTACAAATCATTAGTAAGACCTCATCTGGAATATGCAGTCCAGTTTTGGGCACCAGTTCTCAAAAAGGATATTGGAGAACTGGAGAAAGTGCAGAGAAGGGCAACCAAACTGATAAGAGGCATGGAGGAGCTCAGCTATGAGGAAAGATTAGAAGAACTGAATTTATTCACTCTTGAGAAGAGGAGAATAAGGGGGGATATGATCAACATGTACAAATATATAAGAGGTCCATATAGTGAACTTGGTGTTGAGTTATTCACTTTAAGGTCAACACTGAGGACAAGGGAAGCGTCATGAGGACGTGAGGACGCGACGTGCGTGAGGAGGAGGGAGGTGCCGGGCTGCTCTATGGCTGCCAGAGGTCTATGCCGTCCACGCCGCAACGAGGATCCGACGGCTCAGCGGGACGAAGCACAGCGTGAGAGGCTGTGAGAAGCGGGTACCTAGGGAGGAACAAGCCCGCGACCCAGGAGATCAGGGGGTCCGCCTCACTCGACCCATCGGCAATCGGAGGGATGAATTCGGTGGAGGCAGCGAACCCACGATAGGCACGCTTGGAGGGTAGATGCATCAGAGCAGCAGGCGGAGGAAGCGCACGCCGGGATCTGTCGGGGAAGCGATCGCCACGGCAGGAGTCATCCAACATCCAAAAAAAACGATTGAAAGGAATCCGAGGGACGGGTGAGGCGCTCATTGAGCCGAGAGCGGACGGGGACCTCCATCCTCCATCCACCCCCCCCTGTGACCCCCCCCTCTATATGATTTGGCATTATCAGCAGCACAATGACAATATAGTGGTATTACAAGGCAATATAAATGTAGCAGGTACAAGTAAGGTCTAAGCAATCAGGAGTGACTTTTTTCTCATGTATCTTTCTTCTGGTGGAGGAATGTTTTACTTGTGACTTGTGAGTAGTCAATAGAACAAAAGAAGCATAAAGAATAAAGACATCAATATAAAACAAATAAAAGAGATTGTTGACCCTCTTAGCAGTATGGCAAGGAAGGCTTAATCTTTAATGAGGAGAGTGGAATGAAAGGGGGAAGAGGTAAAACGCTCTAATTAGGCAATAAGGCCCCCCAGTCCTCAATTAACGAACGCCCCTGGGACAGAAAAAGAGCTAATTAAACTCAATTGTCGAGAGGGAAGAATGTAAACAGGGACTTGACCTATAGCCCCCAATCAGTCTGGGCACCAACCTATTAACGGGATCAAGCCCCAAGATAAAATTCACCGGCTCCTGCTCCCGCTCTCGGAGAGCGGACATTGGAAGGTAAAGAAGGGGACAGTGCGGGGCAACCAGCCTATCCGGTCACTTGAATGGGGACAGGACTTTGGGCTCGGGAAAATTCGGTACAATAACCCCACTAAATAAAGCAGAAGGAAATACCAAGTATTAAATTGGAGCTTGAAAACGCACTTGAAGCTGGAAGCCTACGAGTACCCCAAAGACAGTAAGAGAAAAGAGAGTAGGAGAGCCAAAGAGCTGCTCTGGATGGGTGAAAGCCCTCAGGCACAAAATTAACGGTACCCCCAAATAAAAATAACAAAGGACCAACACCAAATTTGGGAGGATCAGCCCAATCTCCGGTAGGTGGAAGTACAGGAGTCCTTCAGGATCTCGGAACGGGGTGGAAAAGGGGGGGTGTGGTGCATGCTACGAGAGGCAAACTGGGGAAGAGAATAAGACCGACGAACAAAATTAAAATGAGTAGGTCGACGAGAGGCGTAGCCTCTAGAACACCGAAAAATAATGCCGGCAATAGCTCAATACAGCAGTACATGACACAAGAGGGAAACCCCAAGAGCCCAGGGGTAGTAAAAAAAACGGACAAAGAGAAAAGAAAAACGGGAGAGGTGAATGTGATCCGCTCAAAAGGTGAGACAACCCTGGAAAGTGAATATGATCAGAGTAGACTAGAGGAAGAAGTACATGACACACAACCCCCCTCAAAAGCAGAGATGAATGAGATGCTGCTGAGGATGGAAAATCTGATAAAAACGGAAATCAATAAATTAAGAACAGATTTGGGGGGATTACTTGAAAGAATAGAAGAAACGGAAAAAAAGAATAGAAGAACAAGATCAAGAACTGAACAAGCTAAAAACACAAGTCCAAGTAATGACAGCCAACCAAAGAACTCTAGCTTATCGGTTAGAAGACCAAGAAAATCGCAATAGGCGCCAGAACCTAAGAATACGTGCGATAGTGGAAGAGAAGGGAGAGGACCTAAGAGCTATTATGAATATAATTTTCAAACCTCTGTCGGATAAACCGGCCGAAGTAAAGCCTCTTAAACTAGAGCGGGTCCATAGAGTGGGGAACCCAAAACAACCGGTGGGAAAGGGCCCTAGAGATATCATTGTACGCTTCAGAAAATTTGAAGACAAGGCGGAAATATGGAGTAAATTAAGGGGGGCCCCCCCAATCATCTATAATGAAAACGAAATCCAAATATTCTCTGACCTATCCGGAGAAACTTTAACAAGAAGAAGACATTTGAGACCGCTGTTAGACCTGATGCGGATGAAAAATATAAAGTACCAGTGGGGTTTCCCGGCGTGTCTTATAGGCTTTAAAGAGGGAGTCACTGCACGTTTAGTTTTCCCAGAAGATCTAGAGAGGTTCTGCCAGAAACTGGACATAATAGCTCCTGAATTACCAGATTGGATTGCTTAGTACCAAAAGAATGTTGCCCGGGGGGGGGGAGGGGGGGGGTGGGTGGAGGTGGCAGTCAAGAGGCAGTCCTGGAGCACCACCTCAGGGAGAGGAGCCGAAGGTGAAGGAGTGGAGGCAACCTAGAGCGGTTCCCAGGCCTGCAATAGGCCAGGAGGGGAGAGGGGGGGAGAGGGATGGGGGGGTGGGGGGGGGGAAGCGGGGAGGAGGGGGGTAGGGGGGGGAAGGGGGGAGGGGGGGCCATCTCGTCGTGTCCACATTGTCTAGTTCGCCCAATCCTAGGGGTTCCCTGAAGGGAGGTAGAAAGGCAATAACAAAGAAAGTAAAAGAACAAATAATATACTTAGATGACAGAGATTAAATTCTTGTCATATAATGTGAAGGGTTTGAATTCACCTGTCAAGAGACATAAAATTTTAAGGGAAATACAGCACTACAAAGCGGATATAGCTTTCTTGCAGGAGACCCACTTGACTCTGGAATCCAACACGAGATTATACTCACATAGCTATCCGATATGGTACTACGGGGATACAATAAATAAAAGGGCGAGAGGAGTAGCAATTGGGATAGCAAGAGGTATACGCTTCGAGTTGGAAGATAGAGTGACAGATTCTGAAGGAAGGTATATATTTCTGAAAGGAAAACTGGGAGGAATAGAATATACGCTGGCAAATATATATGCTCCTAATACGGATTCTGCAGGCTATGTGAAAAAAATCCTAGTAAAATTAAAAAACTTCAAGGCGGGACATGTGATACTAATGGGGGATTTTAATTTATGTATGGAACCTGAGATAGATAGTACGTCCCGTGTACAGGGGACAAAGGAAAGCCAGTTAAAAACACTGAAGCAAAGAATGCACCATGATCAGCTGGTTGATGTATGGCGAAGCCAACATCCCAAAACAAGGGACTTTACATTCTTCTCCCCTGTGCACGGAACGTACTCGAGGATTGACTATATACTTGTGGAGCACAGACTATTGGAGAAGGTGGTGGAAACGGGCATAGAAGCTACGACGTTATTTGATCACGCACCCTTAATCATGAAACTGATTGTATCCGACCAAAGAACAACTCCACCAGAGTGGAGATTAGACGAGAGTTTATTGGGAGATGAAGAAATAGTTAAAAGAGTGCAGGAGGAATTAGAAATGTACTTCCTCGAGAACGACACGGAGGGGATATCTAGGGCCACTCTCTGGGAAGCCCATAAAGCTTACATCAGGGGAATATTCATAAGGGAGGGAGCCAGGAAAAGGAAAGAAAAAATAAGGATGTTAAAGGAAACGGCGAAAGAAATCCTAAAACTGGAACAGGAACATAAAAAAAGAGGCCAAAAAAGAGAAATATGGCATAAATTAACACTCAAAAGAGAGGAATATAGAGCACTCACAGATCAGGCAGCTAAGAAAGATCTAAATAGCATTGAAAGAGAAAGATATATTTGGGGGGATAAACCCAGTAAAGCCCTGGCCAGAATGGTACAGAAAAAGAAAGGCAGGAACTATATAGAAAAAATTAGAAAAAAGAACGGGGACCTGGTATACAACACAAAGGATATAGCCGAAGAGTTTAAAAATTACTATGAGGGTTTATATAATGTGAAACAAAAGAACTGGAACCCTGGAGAAAAAGAGGCAAATATAGAGGAAGTATTAAGGAGAGCCAACCTCCCTAGAATAGATAAAGAAGTAGCGGAAAACCTAGATAGACCAATTACGGAAGAGGAAATAAGGAGAATTGTTAAAAACTCTGCTAAAGGGAAAAGCCCCGGACCAGACGGCTTTACAACCAGATACCTGCAAAGGTTTGGAACTATTTTGATCCCAAGATTATGTCAGTATTTTAATGGACTAGGGTCTGAATATGATCTAAGTAGGGAGGCCTCGACAGCAAATATCACGGTCATAGAAAAGGAGGGGAAAGATATTACGCTCTGTTCGGGATTTAGGCCAATTTCACTACTAAACGTAGACATAAAGATCTATGCCAAGATCCTGGCAGAGCGTATGAAGGAGACAATGAAGGGCCTGGTCCATCCAGATCAGGTGGGATTCATACCAGGGAGGGAGGGGAAAGACAATGGGGTGAGGGCCCTCCTGATACTTGGGCAGATCAAAGAAAACAGGGCCCCCAGTCTGCTTCTGTCAGTTGATGCGGAAAAAGCATTTGACAGGGTAGACTGGGGGCTCATGATGCAAATATTAGAAGAGGTGGGGATAGGCCCGGGGATGAGGAGGAAGATCCAAACTCTGTACCACCACCCCCAGGCCAGAGTGAAAATCAATGGGTCCCTATCAATACCATTTAAAATGAGGAATGGGACCAGACAGGGGTGCCCCCTGTCTCCCCTTCTTTTTGTGTTATCTCTAGAGCCCCTGCTAGCAATGATACGCAATGACCAAAATATTAAGGGGATAAGAATGGGAGAAGAAGAGCACAAGTTAGCCGCGTATGCGGACGATGTGCTATTCTTCGTGAAGAATCCTAGCTCTACACTGCCTCACTTAATGGCTAATATCAAACAATATGGAGAGATCTCTAACTTTAAAATGAACGTGTCCAAAACAGAAATTTTAAATATCAACATTAAGGAGCCTGAAGAAAGATCCATTAAAAAAGCGTATAATTTCACCTGGCGCAAAGAGATAAAGTAATTGGGAATAAAATTAACAAAATCACTAAAAAAAATATATAGATCAAATTATATCCCCCTATTAGACGAAATTAAAGATGAAATTAAGAAAATAAAGAACAGGCCGATCTCCTGGTTCGGAAGGATAAACATAGTAAAGATGATATTATTGCCAAAAATCTTGTATAGATTTCAGATGCTCCCCGTAGCTGTACCACAAGCCTACTTCAAAATACTTAACTCCTTGTTAGCGAACTATATATGGAACAATAAGAAACATAGAATCTCTTTCCATGTACTAAAACAAGAAAAAAAACAGGGTGGACTAGCAGCTCCGGAGATAAGAAAATATTATAACGCTTCGGTAATCTCGCGCATAATAGAATGGGTCAAAGAAAATCACGATAAAAGATGGGTAAAGATGGAATGCACACTCGCAAGGACACAATTAGGTAGAATAATGTGGATCCCGCCACATCTCAGAAGCGGGGGAACAAATGCACATGAAATCACTAGGGTAGCACTAAGGGTATGGGACAGAATTCACAAACAGCTAGGATCAAAATATAACTCACCATTAATAGATTTAAAAGATAATACATTTTTTACACCAGGATTGAAAGAGGAAGGTGGGAACTGGATTAAAAATAGAATTCAGGTAAAAGACATCACTCAAAAGGGTAAAATTATGTCACTCCAAGAGATTAAACGCAAGTCAGAACTCACAGGGTGTAATGAATGGAGATACCGGCAGCTATCCTCTTTCATCAGGAGCCTCCCGAGCCCAATAAGGGAACAGAAGGAGTTTACGCCTTTGGAACAGCTGTGTTCAGCTGAAAACTCAAAAGGGAATATCTCAAAACTATACAAATTCCTGATGAAGGTGGAGGAGATGGGGGTTCCCAGGTACATTAAAAAATGGGGAAGAGAATTGGAAAGCACAAGGAGAAAGACGACTGTAGAAAGAATTATAAATTGAACCCATTCATCAGCAATAGACGTTAGAACGTCCGAGATGAACTATAAACTAATTACAGGGTGGTATGCTACACCAGACAAAATTAATAAATATAGAGAAGGGGAGTCAGCCGACTGCTGGAGAGGCTGTTCATCTAGGGGGACAATGGCCCATATATGGTGGAACTGCCCTAAGATTAAAAATTATTGGAAAAAAATATTAACCCTGATTAAGGAAATAACAAAAAAAGAGATTGTGGAAGATCCCTGGGTGATTCTCTTCCATGGGGGAGCTGACCCTATAAAGGAATATAAAAAATCTTTGACCCCACACCTCTTAAATGCAGCAAAAAGGTTAATACCTAAAAAATGGAGGGAAAAGGAAAGCCCCCAGGTGTGGGAGTGGATCGACGCAGTAGAAGAAACCCATAGGAGAGAGGAGTTGAGAAGTGGAGAGATGGAAGATAATGGGGACCCAAGGGACAAGTGGGGTACCTGGAAGGAATTTAAAAAAACCTGGAGTTTTGCTGAAAACCTAAGGCCGCGTACACACGAGGGGATATGTCCGCTGAAAACGGTCCGATGGACCGTTTCAGCAGACATCTCCGCTCGTGTGTATGGGCTAGCGGACAGATTTCTCCACCCGACAGATTTCAAAGCAAGCTTTGAAATCTATCCGGTGGGAATCTGTCCGCCCGACATGTCTGCTGGTTAGTACACTTACCAGCAGACATGTCGGCTCCCACCACCGCCGCGCCGCTGCCGAATGGATTCGGCGCATGCGCGGAAGTGTTTTACTTCCTGGTGCGGTGACGTGGCGGTGACGCGGCGGCGTCAACGTCACCGCCGCGTCACCACTACGTCACCGCGCCGTCCGGCGGCGGGGAATTTGATCCGATGGTGTGTACACGCCATCGGATCAAACTCCCGATCGGACATATCCGATGGAAATGGTCCGCGGACCGATTTCATCGGATATATCCGATCGTGTGTACGCCGCCTTAGAGTGATATAAAAGAAAAGAGAGCAAGGTAACCCCAGGGGGGGAGACTGTGGAAACGACGAGATGGCAGGGAGGGGGGGAGGGGAGGAATAAATGCATATATATGTAACAACTCCCAACAAAATAAAAATAAATAAATAATAATAATAATAAAAAAAAAAGGAGATAATAATAAGGCAAAAATAAATAAATAAATAAAGGAAAAAAAAAAAAGAATAATAATAAAATAAAAGGAAATGATGAGAAGCCACAAATGATGCCATGACTACAGGGGGAAGCGAAGGGCGGAAGGGTGTATGAGCTGGTCATCAGTTTGTACCCTGGTCTAGTCTGATGTGGAGTTAAAAAAAAAAAAACACTGAGGACAAGGGGGCAACACTGGAGGAAAAGAGATTTCACCTCCAAATACGGAAAGGTTTTTTCACAGTAAGAGCTGTGAAAATGTGCAACAGACCAGAGGTGGTTCTGGCCAGCTCAGTAGATTGCTTTAAGAGAGGCCTGGATTCGTTCCTAAATGCGCGTAATATAACTGAGTACTAAGATTTGTAGGTAAAGTTGATCCGGGGTAAATCCGATTGCCTCTCGGGGGATCAGGAAGGAATTTTTTTCCCCTCCTGTAGCAAATTGGATCATCGCTCTGCTGGGGTTTTTTGCCTTCCTCTGGATCAACTGTGGATATGGAGTTGGGTGTATGGGATTGTACTGTGTTTGTTTGTTTTTATTTGTTTTTTTATGGTTGTTTTTTTATGGTTGAACTGGATGGACTTGTGTCTTTTTTCAACCTAGCTAACTATGTAACTATATGTAACTAACTATGGGGGCGCGCATCGCGGTGATCGGCGCTGAGGCTTTTCCCGTGGATACAGCCCAGCCCCGATCACGGTAAAGAAACAATGAAATTGGCTCTTTACCACGTGACCGACTGTGCCCAATCACAGCCAGTCACTTAATGTAAACGAAACACACCAGTGTGTGTAATTTACTGTTGGAGATCAGCTAACAGTGAGTTACACAACACTACACATGTACTACTGTGCCCAGATTGCCCCCCCCCCCCCCGAAATAAAGAGTACCTGTCATCTAGTACCCACCACCAGAGTATCTGTCATCTAGTACCCGCCACCAGAGTACCCGCCACCTCACCAGAGTACCTGCCACCAGGAGTACCCACCACCTCACCAGAGTACCCGCCACCTCACCAGAGTACCTGCCACCAGGAGTACCTGCCACCAGAGTACCCACCACCTCACCAGAGTACCCACCACCAGAGTACCCGTCACCAGAGTACCCGCCACCAGGAGTACCTGCCACCAGAGTACCCACCACCTCACCAGTGTACCCGCCACCAGAGTACCTGCCACGAGAGTACAGTTCAAAAGACTCATTATGCCTCATAGATTATACATTGCAGTGTTAGCTTTCCAAAATCGGGGTCATTTTGTGGGCGTTTCCATTGACCTGGTGCTCCAGGGCCTTCAAAAGTGTGATAGGTTGTCATCAAATGAAATGTGAAATTTATGCTCCTAGAACACCTGACGGTGCTACTTGGATGTTAGACCTCTGTATGTGGCCAGGCTGTCTAAAAGTCTCACACATGTGGTATCACTATACTCAGGAGGAGTAGCAAAATGTTTTTTTTGGGGGGTGTCATTGCAAGTATGCATGTGCTGTGTGAGAGAAATAACTTATTATCACCCCGCCCCACTCACCTGTGGATTCATCTCCGGAGGGGGCCAGCAGCATCGGGGGGCAGTCGGGAGTCCCGGTCGGCCCGGATCCATGCACTCGCAGGGCGCCGCCATCTTGCGGCCTACGGACCGGGTTACATCCTCCCTCCTAGCGTGCCTTGGACTGGGGGGGACCGGCCACTCTGTATCCTATCCTTGTGCCAGGCATTCTTGGAGGAGCAGGCAGGTGTCACTACCCTCCTGTCCTAAGGAGATCAGCATTGCAGCAGCCTAAATTCAGAGGCCTAAATTCCAAATTTAAGAGAGCCCTCCTATTTCAATACCTGAAATCACATTCTCCCCAAATAATCCTCCTCCAGCCTGGCCCCTTCAGGCTATTCAGGGGCATGAGGCAGGGTTGCCCTCTCTCCCCGGCATTATTTGCCCCTGGAAGTGGAACCGGTGGCGAAGGCGCTGCTCACGTCCCCGCACATCAGGGGTCTACGCATAGGGCTGCTGGAGGAGAGGGTAACACTGTACACCGATAACATGCTCCTTTTCCTCTGTGATGCGGGTCCGTCGTTACAGGGTGCGCTGACAGTGCTGAACACCTTTGCAGGGGTCACAAGATTAAAGGTTAACTGGTCCAAATCGTTACTGTTCCTAATTTACCAAGCAGCCCGGGCGACATCCCCTTCTGACACTCCCCTTCAGTGGGTAGACACGTTCAAATACTTGGGTGTAATTATCTCCTCTCAAGCAACAGACTTAATTTCTCTCAACTTAGACCCAGTGGGCCAGATTCTGAGCTGATATACAACGGTATATCTCAGATACACTGTCGTATCGCAGTTTTTTTCTATGGGTATCTATGCGAGTGATTCTAATGCCGCGTACACACGATCATTTTTTGTGATGAAAAAAACCGACGTTTTCTGTGAAGTAAAAAACGACGTTTTTGAAACGTCACTTTTCAAAGACGATGTTGCATACACACCATCGTTTTTTTCACAAAAAGCGAGGTTACGTTCACCACTCTTTTCCATTGAAGCTCGCTTCATAACTAGCTTCTGGGCATGCGCGGGTTGAAAAACGTCGTTTTAAACGACGTTTTTGCTACACACGGTGACTTTTTGTGAAACAAAAAACGACGTTTTGAAAAACGACACAAAAAATTCAAGCATGTTGGAATTTTTTTTTGGTCGTTTTTTTGAAGACAAAAAACGACATTTTGCCCACACACGATCAATTTAAATGACGTTTTAAAAAACATAGTTTTTTTTCATCGCAAAAAACGACCGTGTGTACGCGGCATTAGAATCACTTACGCATAGATACACTAAAGATCTGACAGGTGTAAAGCAATTACACCGTCGGATCTTAGATGTAATGACAACGCCGGCCGCTAGGTGGCCTTTACGTTGTTTTCTCATTTGCCTATGCAAATGAGCCTAATAAGCCCATTCCCGAACGTTTTTGCGACGCGGGGACGTAGTTTACATAGGTTGCGTACGCGTAAGGTTACCCCTGCTATATGAGGGGTATGTTTCCAAAGTCCTGTCGTATGTTAAGTATGGCGTCGGGTCAGCGACGTCTTTTTCCGTCGGTTACGTCGTTTTACTAAGTCGTTCGCGAATAGGGAATTGCGTAAGTGACGATCACGTAATTTTGACGTCGGTTTCAACGACGCTTTCCGACGTGAGCTGGAGAATGCGCACTGGGCTTTTTTCCCGGCCGACACATGCGCACTTCATTTGACGCGGGGGCGCGCTTAATTTAAATACAGCACGCCCCCTCCTTCACTATTTGAATTACGCAGCCTTACGATGCCGCATTTACGATACGCCGCCGAAAATTACGGAGCAAGTGCTTTGAGAATACGGCACTTGCTCCAGTAATTTGTGTAGGCGTAGTGTAAATGCGATACGCTACGCCGCCAGATACGCCATTTTTTTAGAATCTGGCCCAGTATTGCTGGATACAAAGGTCAAACTTAAATCGTGGAGTAATTTGCCGCTGTCCTTATGGGGCCGAATTAACCTCATTAAAATTAAGATCATTCCCAGACTCACTTACCTTTTCCGTCATTCCCCGCAGTGGATTCCAAAATCTTTCTTTAAAAGGATTAATCAGATTTTTTTTTCTTTTTGGGGTCCCTCCTCGCCGAGATATAAACTAAGCACCTTGATGAGACTGCAAACACAAGGGGGTATGGCGTTCCCAGATTGTTATAAATACTACCTTGCCACACAACTGGTGACGGTGGCGTGGTGGCTAGATCCAGATGCTTCGAATTCAGCTATAGCCCTAGAGGCAGCAGTGGTGGGTTCATTGGAGGCACTCAAATTACTGATCTATAGGGGACCTCGTGCCCCCTACCCCCTGACCCCCTCCATGTGCATGGCGAGCGGGGTTGGTGGTGGAGAAATACAGATCTAATGAAATCTCACCGAACGCTCCGCTTTGGCTGAATCCGACTACACCTCATCTCTACAACATGCCGGATCCATATGTATGGACCAAGTATGGCATCAAACTTATATCGCATATAACAGAGAACAATACTTTGATTCCCTTGTCCCGACTCTCACAGACTCATAATATACCAAATCATTATGTTTTCCGGTACCTGCAACTGTCACATGCGTTTAATGCCCAATTCCCACATTCCTGCTGCATGGTGGTTTAGTCAGGGTTGGAGAAGACACTTCGCTCCCAAGAATGTGCTGTAAAAACCAACATCTCGTCTGTATGAACATCTGATATTTGTGTCTCTCCCTCCCATGGATAAGCTCTGGTCTTGTTGGCAAAGAGATATCCCTACGCTGGACAACGATGATTGGGACGATGTTTGGGATTTCCCCTTTAGCTTCCTAGTTTCATTGAGAGATGGGCTTGTGCAGTTTAAAATAGTACACAGAGCTTACTTTGCACCTCATAGGCTCATAAAATGAAACCTGAGCTCTCTGCAGAATGCTGGAGGTGTGGTGTCTCCCCAGGAGACTTTACACATATTTTCTGGGCTTGTCCTAGGATCCAGCAGTATTGGACTGAAGTGCTGGATCTAATTGGCCTAGTCGCCCTGATTACGGTGCCAATGACGATGGAGGTGTGCCTTTTGGGCCTGATAAAGACGCTGGTGCCGACTGTTGCGAGGAGAACTTTGATTGGGTTATTACTCTTTTATGCTCGAAAAAATATAGCTATGCATTGGATGAAACCCACGATGCCTTCTCTGGCTCAAAGGGAGCGTCTTGTAAACGAGAGCCTTCCCCTGTATAAAGATATGTATGAAAATAGAGGGTGACCCTTGAAAAATTACAAAACCTGGCGTACTTGGTTGGCGGAACCTACAACGGCTTGATTGCCAGGTGACGAAGTTACGGAGTAGTTGTAGATACTATGCTGAAGGGGGGTACGGGAGCATTGTATGCCTGATTGGGGAATAGCGGTTTCTGGTGATGGAGGAGATGTCAGACGTACTGGATTTCAAACTATGTCCCGAGTACGCATGTACTTGTCATGCACTGTTCAGATCACATGCTAAAAATATGAAGACTGGTTAAGCACTATCTGCCTGCTGATTATGTACCTGTTGTGTTTTTCACCTTTTTTCCTTTTTTTTTGTTTTGTTGTTTACTGTTCAAAATGCAATAAAAAAAGATTTATCAAAAAAAAAAAAAATTGTTATTATGACAATTTTGTGAAAAAAAAAAAAATTCCCAAGAATTGTGGGAAAAAAATACAACTTCAAAAAACTCACCATGCTTCGTACTAAATACCTTGGAATGTCTGCTTTCCAAAAAGGGGTAATTTGGGGGGTATTTTTACTTTCCTGGCTTGTAAGGGATCTCAAGAAATTAGATTAGGCCTTCAGTACATCAGGTGTGATCAGATGTGATAATTTTCAATGATTTGCACCATAGCTTGTAGACTCTATAACTTTCACACAGACCAAATAATATACACTATTGTTTGGTCATTTTTACCAAAGATATGTACCAGTATACATTTTGGCCCAAATTTATGAAGAAAAATGACATGCAAAATGTTATACTAGAAACTAGGGCACCCCCTATGGATGGGCCGCCACTGCATTACATACATGTGTACATTACATACATGTATTAATTGCCATTACCAATGCAATTATGTAGTAAACATATTGGCCCAGATTCACGTACATCTGCGCATTATTGGACCGGCGTAGCGCACCGCCTTTACGTTAGACTTGCGCAATGTAGCCGCGCAATCACCCTATTCTCGTCGCTTTTACGCAGAAAATAGCGCCTGCGCAACGTTATTTCTGAGGCGCAAGGCGGAGTAATACAAATTGGGAAGGACGTGGGCGTGTTACATTGAAATGAGCCGTGACCCCATGCAAATGAAGGGCCGGCCGGCTCGCGCATGCGCGCTTGAAGCAGACCATGTCAGCACCTCTCTGCGCATGCTCACAACTCGGAAACGGCGCAATCAGTGAAATTGGAAGTGGACTATGGCAAAATCATGAACTACGCAAACAGCATAAATAGACACACACAAACGCACTTCCATTGCAAAAGTACATCCCTTTGTATCCCTCCCTATACAGCAAGGTGCTTTTGTTCCTTAGTTAGTTGCGTTGTGATTTGTATTTGTCAGATGTGTGTACTGTGTGATCTTGTGTTTGTTAGAAGATATTTGAAAGTGTTTTTTGCTAATTGTTTGTGAGATATTTTGTTTGATATTTTTCTGTTTGTTTGTTTTCTTGCTTGATTGTTCCTGTTTGTTTTTGTGACTGCTTTTTGCTGAGTGTTGGTGAGAGTTTTTGTTTGATATTTTTCTGTTTGTTTGTTTTCTTGCTTGATTGGTCATGCTTGTTTTTGTGAGTGATTTTTGTTGACTGGGAGTGGTTTTTTTTTCAGTATGACTGAGAGGAAGGGAAAATTAAATTAATTAAATTATGGGCGTTTCCTCCATGGCCTGGACAGTGCCAACACCACCCCGGCCAGGAGGAGGGAGATTTTGGACATGATCACTGACCAGGTGAATTCAGCGGGGGAGGGGGAGACACGGAACCGGTCTGGGATTGAGAAAAAGATTAATGACCTCCGGCGTCTGGTCAAAAAGAAGCTGGCCAAAATGCTTGCCCATGCCAGGGGCACAGGAGGGGGCACACCATGCCCTGTTAGGCTGACAGCGGAGGAGCGTGCAGTGGCACAGACCTTTCATAGGCAAGAAGTGGAGGGCCTGCCCGGCTATGACTCAAGTCATGAAGGCGTGATGCCAGGTAAGGTTATTTTGACCTATCAGGTGTGTAGCATGTGTGGGGGAGGGGGTGAAAGGGAATATGTGGCAAGTGTGTGGATCCTCCAACCTGTGAATGTTTTGTGTTATCCACAGATGTGCAGGAGGGTGTTGGGCCATCTGGCCTGACCGCACCATTCCCAGGACAGCAGCCTAATGAGGCCCCCCGACAAGGCCAGAGTCCGCGGAGGAGGTTGAAGAGGAGGAGGAGGTTGAGGAGGAGGAGGTTGAGGAGGAGGTGGAGTCCATGTCAGGCACTGGCCTATTGTTGTTGGAGGACCGTTCCCCTCTGGCTGGCAGCAGCCAGCCCTCCCTAAGGGGGAGCCCCCCCTCCTCCCCCAACATGGCTCCCCTCCCAAGGGCCTCCCCTTCTCCCCGGCCACAAGCATCAGCTGGAGGCAGGAAGGCGACCCAGAAGACCAGGGGGGTGGCCGATCTCCTGCCCGCCACTCTGAGAAGGGACCAGTTCCTCCAGACCCGCCATCTGGGACAGGTCAGCCAGACATTGGTACAGATGGAGGAGAGCCTGTCCTCCATCAAGGATACACTTGGGAACCTGGACTGCCACTCCCGGGCTTTCACAAACTGCCTTAACGACCTGCAGACTACATCAGCAGGCGTTGGGCAGGATGTGAGGGCCCTTACCCAGGCTATCCAGGCCAACACTGCAACACTTGGTGCTGCCCTGGACAAAATAGCCGTGGCCTTGGAGGGCAGGCCGCCAGGTGGGCAGAGACCAGGGGCTGCTCCTCCTTCCCCGGTTTACCCCCTCCTCCATGAGTCTCCCCAGAGGAGCCGGGGCCGTGGCCGGGGGCGCCCCAGGCGTAGCTCACGTCAAGGGCACTAATTTGTTTTTCCCCTTTTTATTTTTTTTGCTGGAAATTTTTTGATTTTGCTGGTGATTTTTTTTTTTGGGGTTGTGAATGCTGTTTGAATGTGGGGGTGACATTCCTGCCAGAAAAGGGGTGTCGCCCTCAATTTTTTTTTTTTTTTTTTTTTCCACTGTCAGCTTTTACTGTACCCCAGAGACCAGCTCACAGTGATGATGCTCAATTTTTCGCCTCTGTTTCAGATTTGCATCATTTGTGGATTTTTTTTTTTTTTTTTTTAATTATTATTTAATACATTTATTTGTATGTTTGTTTCCTTTTATCCCTGTCCCCTCTACCTCCCCCCTATTATCCCCCCCTCCCCCTTCCCCTCCCATCCACCACATCTAATTGTTTAGGCTTATCTTGCATTCTGCCTTAGGTTTTCTGCGTAGCTCCAAGATTTTTTAAAAGCTCTCCAATTTTCCCATTTTGTGCTGCTCCTATTTTCCTCTAAACCGTCTCTTAGGTCTTCCATCGTGTAAGTTTCCTCCACGGTATCTATCCATTCCCATATCGTGGGGCATTCTGATTCCTGCCACTTCCTTGGTATCAGCCTTTTAGCAGCATTTAATAGGTGTGGGACCAGTGATTCTCTATATTTCTTGATCCCTTCTCTCCCTCCGTGGAAAAGTATCGTCCATGGCTCTATTTTTATTTTTTCCTTTGTGATCTCTTCTATTATTTTCATGATCTTTTCCCAATAATTTTTAACCTTTGGGCAATCCCACCAAAGGTGGGCCATGGTTCCAGGTGACTCGCAGCCCCTCCAACAGTCTGCGGACTGGTCTTTCCTGAATTTACTCAGTTTTTCTGGTGTACGATACCAGCCTGATAGGCATTTAAAATTCATTTCGGCCGTTCGACTGTCGATAGCCGAGGTATGGGTCAGTTTTAAAATGTTATCTATTGTGGACTTATCACACCGTGATCCTAATTCCTTTTCCCATTTTTTGATGAAGGGGTGTATGTCCAGCTCCTCCCACTGTATTAGAATCTTATAGATCTTGGAGATGATTCCCTTCTTACGGTCCCGAGAGCAAAGTTTTTCTAAGTCTGAGAGTTGATCCCCGGTTCTTAGAGGTTGGGGAAGTTTCTGAATAAAGTGGGTTAACTGTTGATACCTCCATTCATCAAGTTTCATAAAGTTTACTTTTTGCTCTATTTGCCTATATGCTAAAATGTGTCCTTTATGTGTTATATCTTTTACTTGTGCATTATCTTTTTTAATCCAGTTTCCCCCCACCTCTACTTTCCCCGGGGGGAAATAGTCGTTGTCTTTTAGAAAGATGAGGGGGGAATTGTAATTTTTGTCTATTTTCTTTTGTGTGTGATCCCAAACCCTCAGTGCGTTCATAGTGATTGCATGTGTTTCTACATTCAGTGCTCTATATTGTGGGGGGTTCCATAATTTTTTTTCTAATTTTACCTTTGCTAAAGTGTTCTCCAAACTAACCCATCTTTTTTCTGTGTTTACTCTGGCCCACTCCACTACTCGCGACAGGATTATTGCCTCATAATATTTTCTGAGATCCGGGATAGCTAGTCCCCCTCTGTTCTTAGTCTGTCTGAGGGTCTGGAAAGATATCCTATGTTTTTTATTTCCCCAAATTTAGTTCAAGATTATTTTCTGGAGGGTGCATATAAGTTGGTTTGGGATTTTAATCGGGATCATCTGAAACTTGTATAATATCTTAGGTACCAACACCATTTTACAAAGATTTATTCTACCAAACCACGAGATCGGTCTATTTTTAATTCTAGTTATTTCATTTTTAATTTCTTCTATCAGAGGTATATAATTTGTTTCATATATTCTTTTTTCCGTGCTTGCCAGCTGAATACCTAGGTATTTAAGCTCTTTTACCCATGGGAATTTGTAATTTGCTCTAATGGTTAGCATTTCTTTCTTAGGGGTGCTAACATTTAATATTTCAGTTTTGTTAACGTTTAATTTAAAGTTTGATATTTCTCCATATTGACTACATATATTTAATAGTTCTGGAATAGAGGTTTTAGGATTTGATAAATAAAAGAGTACATCATCAGCAAATGCCGCTAGCTTGTGTTCCTCTTTTCCCGCCCTGATTCCGTTTATTTTAGGGCAAGTACGTATTCTAGATAGTAACGGTTCAAGGGACAGCACAAATAGTAAGGTTGAGAGGGGGCACCCCTGTCTCGTTCCGTTTTTCATTGAGAAGTATTGGGAGAGGCCTCCATTAATTTTAATCCTAGCCATTGGATCTTTGTAAAGGGTTCCAATCCACCCCATCATCCTGCTTCCAAATCCCATGGCTTCTAACGTTTGGAGCATGAATCCCCAGTCCACCCTGTCGAACGCTTTCTCAGCGTCTATCGACAGGAGTAGACTGGGGACCCCACCCCTCCTCATCTCCTGGATCAGGAGGAGGGTCCTTACTCCATTGTCCCTCCCCTCACGTCCCTGAATAAATCCTGTCTGATCGGGGTGTATCAGTCCCGCCATTTCGCATTTTATTCTCTCTGCCAATATCTTGGCGAATAATTTCAAATCTGTGTTTAACAGCGAGATAGGCCGATAGTTTGAGCAGATCCTAGGATCCTTGCCTTCCTTCGGGATGACAGTAATTATTGCCTCTACAGCTTCTTTACTCAGGGTGTAATCTATTCCTATGCCATTAAAATATTGGCATAGTCGAGGAATGAGGATATCTTTGCATTTTTTGTAATATAGTGCAGTAAAGCCGTCAGGGCCCGGGCTCTTCCCCAAAGCCAAACCCGAAAGTGCTAGTTGTACTTCCCTTTCTGTGATCGGCCTATCCATTATTGAGGCATCTATTTGCTTTACTGATGGGAGATCCGCCCCCTGCAGGAAATCTGAGGTTTTTACTCTTTTCTCCTCATTTCCCCAGTTTTTCTGTTTAACTGCGTATAAATTTTCGTAGAACACTCGGAACGTTTCGGCTATCTCTTTTGTTTTATGAACCTCCCTTCCTTGTTCATTTTTAATTCTCCCTATATAGTTTCTCTCTTTATTTTTCTGTACCAACTTTGCCAGATGTTTACCAGTTTTGTTACCTACCATATACCTATCTTTAGCTAATATCTGTATGTCTCTTTTAGTTTCTTGGAATAACAGATCTTTAAGTTGGTTGCGTTTATTGACTAATTCTCGGTATAGGTCTTGTTGCTGCGCTTCTCTTTTATGTTTTTGTTCTAGCTTCTCAATCTCTTTAATTATTTTCTCTTTTTCGAGACGCTTCTCTTTTTTCTTTCTTGCTCCCTCAGATATCAGCGTACCTCTAATTAAGGCCTTGTGTGCATCCCATAACGTGGCTTTAGAGATGTCACTTGTGTCGTTTATTTTGAAATATTCTTCTAACTCCTTTTGAGTCCTCATTAAACTATTTGTGTCTTTCAATAATTCCTCGTTAGGTCTCCATATTTGGGGTGGCTTCGGGTTTCCTGATACCTTGAAAGACACACTTATTGGTGCATGATCTGAAATAGTCATAGGCTCTATTGTCGCGTCCACCACGTCCTCCAATAGGTAGTGATCTACAAGGACGTGGTCAATACGAGAGTAGCACCCATGTACAGGGGAGTAAAAGGTGTAGTCTCGCATTGTCGGGTTTAACACCCGCCAAGCGTCTACCAGCTGGCTTCTACTCAGGTTATTTTTTAGTTTAAGTAGTTGTTTTTTATTGGTCCCCACTATCTGAGTTGTTCTATCGACTTTTGGGTCCATGCACAGATTGAAGTCTCCTCCTAGGATAACCCTTCCTTTTTTAAATTCCCTTATCTTACCAAGGATGTTGATTAAGAAATTTGTCTGTTGATTATTTGGTGCATAGATGTTTATTAGGGTACATTCTGTATCTTCTAGTTTCCCTTTTAGCATGAGGAATCTCCCTTCGGGATCTGTCATTCTGTCCATCAATTGGAATCTTACTCCTCTGGCGAACCCAATAGCTACTCCCCTTGCACGTTTTGAGACAGTGTCCCCATAGTACCATACCGGGAAATCTATTGAATTTAGTTTCACATTTGATTCCAGAGTAAGGTGGGTCTCCTGTAAATAAGCTATGTCCGTTTTAATTCTCTTCAATTCCTTTGAGACTTTACGTCTCTTTATGGGACTATTTAAACCTTTTACGTTATATGAAACGCATTTTATTGTTGGCATTATCTAATTTTGGGGGTCTTCCTCTCTGGATTAAATTTTAACCTCGGCCTGATTTTATATGCCTTCTCGAATCGTCCTTTTGATGTGGTGTATCTCCCTCCCCATCCTCCTCCCCTCCGTCCCCCTCCTCCCCCCCTCCCCAAGCAACCCCCCTTCCCTTCCCTCCCTCCCTCCCCCCCATTCCCACCCTTACCCCCCCTCCTCCCTCCCCTCCCCCAGTGGTCAATATAAAGACCTCTGACCCAATATTCCCTTGAGTCAGCACCCCATTAGGTGGGATGGGACCTATTTTCCGATCCCCTTTCTAAACATAGATAGGGGAATGATTCTTCCTTGAACTCCTATAGCCATCTCTCTTATTTAGTTTCCCCCTCCCTCTCCTCCTCAGTCACCCCCTGGCAGTTTTCCCAATCTAGGCCCATCCTGGGAGTTCAGGTATCTGCAGATCCAACCGATTGCAAAAGTCCCTCAGATCTTCAGGAAACCTTAACATTGCGGACTTCCCATCTTTTGACCCCACTAGGCATGCTGGGAATCTCCAATTATACTTAATTTTTTCCTTCACTAGTTGTTCCAATAATGGTTTTAAGAGTCTTCTTCTAGCCAGAGTTTCTGCAGCTAGGTCTGCAAAAATCTGGATACCAGCCCCCCCATAGGAGGGGGGGGGGCTGGCCTCTCAGCTTCCTCCAGACCGCATCTTTGTCTTCAAACCTGTGGAACCTCACAATAATATCTCGGGGCCTTTCTATTTCTGATCTATTCGATCTTCCTATTCGATGCACTCTCTCTATTTTAATCGGATCTTCAATGGGTTTTTCCAGGATTGAATTGATTATTATCTTCATTTTTTCCTTCAGATCTTCTTCTTTTTCTTCCGGTACTGACTTTATTCTCAGGTTTAGTCTCTTGGATCTATTTTCTTGATCTTCTAACTTATAGAGTATGTTTCTCTGTTGCAGTTGGACCCGGTCTACCTGTTCTCTAAGAGTGTTTAATTCTTGTTTTTGGATTTCTGGTTGTTCTTCCAGGGCCTCCACCCTAGATAACAGGTGGCCAAAGTCTGTCCTTATACTATGTATCTCTTCTTTAATGGCGTTTTCGAGTCGTAGCAGCATCCTTTCCATATCTCCCATGGTTGGTAAATGTTCCTCGGATCTCCTCTCCTCTCCTCTACTATTCTCTGCCTCATCTCCATTTGCCCCTTCTCCTCTGGTGACCTCCAATGGATCCTTTTGCCTTGGGCTTAGAGATTTTTTCCCATCCATTTTTTTTTCTGTTTTCTCTTGGGGGGGCTTTGGAGATTTGGACATGTACTGTCTGATTGTACTTGTTGCGGTCACGCTCGCCGGGGTCTTTGGGGCTCCCCCTTTATTTGATCTGCTTGTCATCCTGGACATAGTATCCTTCGCTTTCCTAATTCTCTTCCCCAGGTTGACTATCTGTTGGCCTCCTTTCTACCTCAGAATCACAGTTCCATACCCAGGTATCAAACAAGAAGGAGGGGGGGGACGGGAGGGAGGAGTAAAAATTAACTGAATAGATAACCTGACAGGCAGCTACCGTGGAAAAGGGGGGTTTTAAGTACCCAAAGGTACACTGTTCCTTTCTCCTCCAGGAGCCCCAGTTGCAGGTTGAATTTCCCTTTGTATCTTTTGATATTTAGGATTTTTGCTGGTGTAGTTCTTTCCCTTTCTTCTCACCCCTTCCCTTTCAGTCCGCTATCCTAGTTGGTCTGTGGTTATTTTATCTCTGGCTCCTTCCTCCAGGATCAGGGTATAAGCCCCTCGTGGATACATATGGCGTGATGCATATAGTTATGCTACGGTTACTTCTAGAAAGTCACCCTACCCCCTCCCCTGTAGCCAAAAGTCTTTTTTAACCCCCCTTTGTATACCAGGGGTAGGGGGGAGGGTAAATTATACAAGACAAAGACAGCTCCAGAGGCAGCTCCCCATATATCTCTCTCTTGTGCATAAATATATATCGTTCTTCAGGTTAGTGTACTGGGTTTTTTGCGTTAATCACCAAATATATTTTCCATACTAGTGGTTCTACAGGTCCTTTGCCGTGGCAGTGCCTCTGAATTAGATATAAAGTCCGACTGAATTCATATGGTCAGTATGAGTCTATCTTTATAGTTCCTTTAAATACCATACCTTCAGGATCGGGTTTTATACTACCTGCAACTTGAGCCCTGTTCCATACTCTGATCGTAGAGATCCGATGGTCTGCTTAGCTGAGGCGGGGGGGGGGGGGGGATAGGCAGCAAGTAGTGAACCGGGTCGGTGGGGAGCGGAGGGGTGCGGCTATCCTATCTCCGGGTGCCGCCTAATCCTCTTCCTCTCCGGGGTCGCTGCGGGCTATCTCCCGATCTGTTGGCTGCGGTTTCCCGGTCCCCCTTTGCTGCGTTGAGGCTCTATAGCTTCAAGGGCTTCGAGGATTTCCTGGGCGTGCGGCATGGAGTGTCTCCTCCGTCACCTCCGTCCCAGCCATCCGCCGCGTCTCCTGGTCCCTCCCACCTTCGGCGCGTCACGTCCTCACGTGCACGCCGGATCCATCCCCCGTCCAACTGAGTCGCCCTCAATTTTGGTGGAGAAGGGTTCCCCAGGACCAGGGAGAAGTGATCCCCAGGTCTGTGTGAATGGTGAATGTACAGTGACCTAATTGGAGCCTTGGCATGGCGTTGCTGCTCACAAGTCCTGCATGGTGGACTGGTGCTAATCCAATTTGATGAGGATGTGGGGTGTGTGTGCTAGGGACCACAGTGGTGTGCATGCATGCAGTCTCATTGTGCCACGGTTAATTGCGCAAAGATGCCCAATGTGAGCTGTCTCCTGGCTGCTCTTCCCTCAGAAGACGGGGTAACCTCGGTTAGGGGGGATTGTCTGGATGGGGGGTCAGGTCATCACGTAGGTCAATCTGCAGCCCCTTTCTCACTGCAAAGTTGTGCAGCAGGCACCGATGATATGGCACACAAAGTTTGGGGATTACAAGAGGGTACCCCCAGACTTATCCAGGCATCGGAAACGTGACTTCAGGAGGCCAAAGGTGCGCTCCACCACTGCACGTGTTTGGGCGTGGGCTTGATTGTATCTTTCTTCTCCTGGTGTTTGGGGGTTCCGGAAAGGAGTCATGAGATGGGGTCCCAGTCAATATGCAGAGTCACCTGTAAGGGAAAAGACAGGAGGATGTTAGTCATGCATGTGCCCCTTGTGATGTGTGCATCATGGGGGGGTACAGTCATGCCTGCCACCCATGTCACTCACCAACCAGCCAGGTGTCCCCATACACGTTCTGTTCGAATTCCATTCGGATGGGGCTCTGATTTTATATGTAGCTGTCATGGTTGGACACTGGGTGTTTGGCACGGACGTGCCATATGAGGCCTTGGGCATCGACTATCATCTGTACGTTGATGGAATGCCAATGCTTCCGATTGCGGTATAGGTGCTCTGTCTCCTGGGGGGGCTGGAGTGCCACATGTGTGCAATCAATGGCCCCCACGGTGCGTGGGAATCTGGCAATTCTGTAGAAATCTGTCATTGCATTCAGCCGCAGGTCCTCAGTGGTGGGTTTGATGATTTGGTTGGCCATGCGTCTGAGGATTGCAGGGACAACCTGGTGCACACATCTGCTGATGGAGGATTGTGACATCCCAGCCACCACTCCACTTATACGCTGAAAAGAGCCACTGGCAAGGAAATGGAGTGTTACCTTGACCAGTGGCTGGTGATGTCCTCCTGCAAGGTTGTGGTTAATTCCAGGATGGCATGAGGGGTGAATCTGAAGATGCGATACACCTCAGAATCACTCATGCCAAAGAGGTCTATGCGTGTGCGGTATATCCTCTCCCGTGCCATCCTCCGTGCCCTCCTCCTTCTTTGCTCATCTAAAGTCAGTAGTATAGCTATGCGCGACAATGCCCCTGACATGTTGGCATACAGATTGTTGTGCAACACGTGTGACTCACTAACAGTGTTGCTTTATCTAACATGTAGACGTTTTTTCTCTTTTTAGACCAGCTTTCATATGGTCTAATTTTAGACAGGACATTTTGCTGTTGCGCACACTGCGTAGCCTGCACTGCCCCAACGTTCTTTTGTGGATCCCCGTAAGTCCCTCATTAGCATATTTGACTAGCAAATCAATGGTCTGTCTAGCGCAGTTTTGCGCGGACGGATGCGCCTGTCTAACGAAATTAAGCTGGACAAAAAAAAGTAGATTTCTTGCGTATCTCGTTTTGGGGATGCCGTGCATTGCAACGCACGCGCACATTTAGACTTACGCCGCGCATCTCCTGTTTTGCAGGCGTAATCGCTCTGTGAATCTTTTTTTTTTCTATGTTAAGTTCCTTATATCCTCCTCCCCTTCTGTGTATAGGCTGGCTATAAAAAGTAAATACTTTTTATTTTTATCTGAAAAAGTAGATGCATGCAGGGCTAGGGGCTCAGTGTGACTTACCTTTCGGTGGACGGTGCGGCTTTGCATTTAAAAATGGCGCCGCCCGACACTTAGACACCACTGTGCATGCGCCGTTTGCCCGGGAACAGCCAAGCGTTTTCAGGCTTTCCCAAGTAGCAGTGGTGCATGCAACGTGTGCCTGTTGGGGCTAGCAGCAGCCATTTTTTTTCAGGTACCGCAGCCGATAAGTTGCTCTTCACTCAATCCCAGGGCAGGGTGACCGGGCAGTGCCTGCTGCTGTGACTTGTAGGAGTCCGACTCCTGTGATGATCATGTGAGTAACTGACTGCGACACGCATTCTGCGAGCTGTGATAGCCGCAGACCGCCCTTGTTAGCCATGGCACTCTGTGCTGCCGCACAGCTTGCACACCCCAAAAAGGCCGGCCCTGATAGCAACCATATTGGAAAAGGGAAAACAAACACTGCATAACAAGAGTATACACTTAGTAAATGGGCAAAGAAATGATCACATCACATCACTACACAAGCATGACACTTTTTAAACATTTGTCCATTGGCTGATATGGCACCGTGCAATCTAATCAAAGGGGTTTCCCCCAATGGTTTGTTAACACTCCACTTAGAAATGGCGAGAAAGCCTGCTTGCACAATGTAGAACTACTCTCAGTAAAATGGAAGGGAAAACGTGATGTATTCATACTGGCTTTCATTCACCCAGGCATGACAATCCAAATTTACAAAGCATCTGGTGTCATTGAAAAGCCTCTGTGTCCACTACTATAATCTAAATATGGGAGTAGACTTCAACGTCCAAATGATAAAGCTGTATTTAGCCAGCCGCAGAGCTAGATACTGGTACAAAAAAAGTGTCATATATATATATATATAGTGACAGTAGAGAGATACTGTCAAGGTAAAATGGTCAGTTTGGTGGACACAGGGTATGCACATTTGCTTGGTGCAAGACTGCAGAGCGTAGATGTGGACTGGAGAAAACTGCTTTTGCAGCTTTCTTCAAGTTTTGATATTGCGGCATGGTGCTCTGTAGTTTGGAGATACCACAGTGTCTTGGGTGGGACGGGATCTCCAACCCTGTATCCAGACTTTGCAGATTACCAGCAGGGTGTGTGCTCAGGTGAGCACAGCACTTATAATGAGAGTATGTGAAGACCCCATGGCTCCAAGTTGGAGGCTGCTCCACACCAAGTGAGACAGGAGCCTGAGAGGCTGTAGGAGGCAGCCAGAACCTTTGTGACTGCAAGAGGCAGAGTTGTGGGTGCTAAAGGGAAGCCATCTAAATTAAGGAGTCCTGTGGTCTGGGTGACCAGGATAAAGTGCAGAAGTACTGCTACAGAGAGCCAGGTGGGCTAACATTTTCTGTTCTGTGTATTTGACGGAGAAGAAGCCCTGCGTGGGAAACCTTGTTACAGACTTTTATTTTCCTGTTTTAATAAACATGGGCTGCCTAAAATGTAATTCCTGACTGACTGGGATCACTAACAAAAGCAACTACCACGAGAGCCAACAATCCCCTATGCCACAATATATATATATATATATATATATATATATATTTGAATTTGCTCTATAAAGTGCTTTTGGTATTTACAAAGCTACTGAAAGAAGTGGATCTTTCCTAAATAGTCAGAAAGCGATCATCACAACCCTTTTGTATCCAGAAAGCGCCTTGGCCCAAATCCATATGCAGTTAGCCAGCTGCATGAGAGGCATTTTCCAGATGTCCTCCAATCTACCCCAACACAAAAGTCGCCCCAAAAAGAATATTGTCTGTGGTAAACACAGAATGAGGCACGAGAGACACCCATTTTTTTTTTGTCAACCTGGTCACTGCATCAAGGACTGCTTCTGTCTCTACCACACACTGGCAAAGATGGTAGTCTGAAAATGATCAAATTTGAGAGACCCTAAAAGAAAAGGCTGAAAAGGTTATTGTTCTGAAAAAATTATTGTAAAAAAATGTAAATAAAAAAAAATTGAAAGTAAGAAAAAAAGTTGATGTTTTATTGAGTTAATGTTATATAGTTACTGTGTGCTATTTTTGACCGTTGTTGCTTGTTTTGCAGGAATGCCAATCAGCTGCAGCACTGATCTGTATATTTTAAGAGCAGTAGGGTGCTGCTCTCAGAATACATATCGGTGCCTGTAGCACTGCAGGGGTGAGCAGAAGCTCCTATGCTTCAGCATATACTTTTTTTTTTCTGGCAGAGATTTCTTTATCCACATTGATTGATGTGAATGAAGGAATACGTTCTTTTTTTGTTTTGAACAAAAAGAAGGCTGAATGAAGAAGAACATTGCATGTATGCCCAATATTAGGAATGTAAAAGAGACTCTTAATGCATACATGTGATGATTTTAGAGGCATTTGAGGCATGGCAAGTCATCAAGTCATTTGTTGCCACAAGCTTTTGGAAAATGAAACATAATATTTTTTTTTAACCACTTCAATACCGCGTCACGTCCAAAGACGTGAACAGCGCGGACCTGAGGCGCCGGGGTCACGTCTTTGGACGTGATTTGCTTGAAAAACAGTCCCGACGCATCACCGAGGATCCGATGCGTGTACCCGGCGGCCGCGATGTCCGTCAGGTACACGCGATCGTCGGTGAGACAGCAGGGACGTGGAGCTCTGAGTGTAAACACAGAGCTTCACGTCCTGTCAGTGAGGTGACAGATGCTGTTTCTCTTGTACATAGGGAGACAGCATCGGTCACCTCCCCCAGTCACCCCCCTCCCCCCATACAGTTAGAACACACCCAGGGAATACATTAACCCCTTCCTCACCCCCTAGTGTTAACCCCTTCAATGCCAGTCACATTTATACAGTAATTAGTGCATTTTTATAGCACTGGTCGCTGTATAAATGTGAATGGCGCCAAAAATGTGTCAAAAGTGTCCGATGTGTCCGTCGCAATATCGCAGTCCCAATAAAAATCGCAGATCGCCGCCATTACTAGTAAAAAAAAAAATATAAAAAAAAAAAATCATAATTATGTCCCCTATTTTGTAGGTGCTATAACTTTTGCACAAAGCAGTCACTTATTGTGATATTTTTTTTTTTTTTTTTACAAAAATACGTAGAAGAATACGTATCGGCCTTAACTGAGAAAAAAAAATATAAAAAAAAAAAAAAAATGGGATATTTATTATAGCAACAAGTAAAAAATATATATATATTTTTAAATTGTCGCTATTTTTTTCATTATAACGCAAAAAATAAAAACCGCACGGGCGATCAAATACCACCAAAAGAAAGCTCTATTTGTGGGGAAAAAAGGGACGCCAATTTTGTTTGGGTGCCACGCAATTGTCAGTTAAAGCGACGCAGTGCCGGAAGCTGAAATTTCGCCTGGGCACGAAGGGGGTTTATGTGCCCAGTAAGCAAGTGGTTAATTAAATGTTTTTATTTTTCAAAAACCTTGTGGCAAAAAGTGAGATCTGCATACAGACCCGTCAGTGTAGGGAATCTTGAGCAGTCCAGGGGGTGATGCCAGTGAGCCGCTCGTTCCGCCCCAATCGGCTCACTGGCATCACCCTCTGGACTGCTCAAGATTCCCTACACTGACGGGTCTGTCTGCATGTATATGGCCGGTACAGCAAACTTAATGCTTTTTATCTATCGCCAAATTGTGAGTGTTTAGTACATATGTTACTCATTTATTAAAATTTTATAAAGGTTTTACACGATCAAGGTATCTTTTGTGTCTTTTCATGCAAATGTGGTCACCACTGTTTTGGATGATTGGAATGAGGAAATGACCTATACAAGGCTGTCCGCATCCTGTCAAGCCCAGCTGTTTGTGTATAACATATGCGACCTGGGGTACCCTGTAATTTAAAGGATCATTTGGATCTGGTAAGCAGATCTGTGTGCTCTATCGGTGGAGGCTTCTAGCGGTTGGATTGTCACCTATCATCTATACCAGGGATATGCAATTAGCGAACCTCCAGCTGTTGCAGAACTACAAGTCCCATGAGGCATAGCAAGACTCTGGCAGACACAAGTATGACACCCAGAGGCAGAGGCATGATGGGACTTGTAGTTTTGCAACATCTGGAGGTCCGCTAATTGCATATGCCTGATCTATACCATATATGACTACACCATTTTAGGATTTTTCACATGGGTGGAGGACGATTTGTTTTTTCCTTTCCCTTTTTTTTGGTCACAGTTGTGATTTTTCTTTGATCACTTTGAACTCCTTTTTATGAAAGCAATCAAGCTGTTATTTCATGAGGACTTGATTGGTCGCAGTTTTTTCACTATATATCACGTGATTTATGGACTTTTTGTTTGAAAACAGTCAAGTGTTTTTTTCATTAACATATGAGGACTGCTCAATTTGTTATATTATTTGTTTTCACTGATTTTTATATGCACATTGTTTTTGAGGTTTAGCGCAATTCTTTTCTTTTCCAAATACCTTGGGGTGTCCACTTTCCAGAAAGGGGTCATTTGGGGGGTGTACTGTCCTACCATTGTAGCGCCTCAAGCGCATTCAAAGTAAGAGCTGTGTAAATTGCAGTATATACACCATAGCTTGAAGACATTATAGCTTTTACACAAACAAACTAATATACACTTATTGGGATTTTTTTTTTACAAAAGACATGTAGCAGAATACATATTGGCCTAAGGCCCCATTTACACTTGTGTGACTTATCAGGCGTCTTTGAACCCCACTCCATGTTTCCCAATGAGTACCGTTCTTATCCGTGTGACTTAAAATCGCAGCGGTATTAAAGTAGTTTCTGCACTACTTTGGTCTGACTTTCATGCGACTTGAGTCACCCCTGCATTATATACATGTGACTTGTGTGTGAAAAGAATGCCGGCAATGAAAAATAAATGGAAATAAAACCTTGCCCCCCACCTTATCCATACCATGCCCCTTGGGTCTGGTATGTATTTGGGGGGGGGGATTTTTTTTTGCCGTAGGTTCCCCTGAATGGCCTGGTATGGATGGGGGACAGACCCCCACTGTTTTTCATTTAATTTGCATTGCCAGCATTCTTTTGTTTACATGACACTGTCAGTGGGGAAACCCAATTGACAGCTGCTGAGTCATCAGTTGTTAACCACTTTCCGCATAGACATGTGCCTCCATCCCTGTTCATTTACAGGGATGGAGAGATGATGTCCAGCAGGATAAGCCGTGATCGCACACCCGTGGGGGCGTGCAGAACAGTGATAGGTGGTGTTGTGTGTCACTCTGCAACACAGTAACATCAATTGTGGCTATGGCTATGATGTAGGCTCTTTACCACGTGATCAGCTGTGACCAATCACACCTGATCCCAGCGTGTAACCAGGAAGTGTCGGTAAATGGCTTTCCTCTGTTCGCACTGACAGGAGAGCCAATCGGTGACTCTTCTCTCAGAGGGGGAGTCAGCGCTGATAATCAGCTGCATATCAGTGCCTCATCAGTGACACCTTACCAGTGCCAAATCATCGGTGCCCATCAGTGAAGGAGAAAATAAAATGTTATAACAGAATTAAAGATTTTTTTTTCTCAAATTTCAGTCTTTAGTATGGTTAGCAAAAAATAAAAACCCCAGTGGTGATCAAATACCACCAAAAGAAAGCTCCATTTGTGGAACGAAAGTGATAAAAATTGAGTACAGTGTTGCATGATCGTGCAATTGTCATTCAAAGTCTGGCAGTGTTGAAAGCTGAAAATCCCTGTATTCAAGTGGTTAGGGATGCAGTGGCCAGCTTCCCAGCCCACTCCTTAACAACCAGCTAGTCTTCACACAGAATTTGGATCGGTCGAACAATTTTCGACCAATTCAAAACCAAATAGTTCTTAAAAATGTGAAATTCACTAGAAAATGAAGAAATCAAACAAAATAAAATAAATTTTTTATTTTGCACATGTATGGCAACTTTGTAGAGCACAAACAAAATAATCACATTGATCAAAGCCAAAGTCGAAAAAAAGTTATATACATTTAATTTGTGTATATTGTTGCAAGATTAAGCAGTAGCCAGTTAAAGTAGCACAGAGCTAATTAACAACCAATAGTCTGGTTATGAAGGGGGTAAAACCTTAGGGGGTTAAGTGGTTAAAAAATGAATTGACCATACTTTCATGTTAAAAGCACTATGTTTTTCTTCACAGAAACTGCATCGGATGAATTTTTCAAGAGATTTCCGGTTATGGATGTTGTTGGATCTTCTCAGTGCTACCAGTCGGGTGCTTTGATAACCCCGGAAAACTCCACTCTACAAGATAACCCCCCCACTATACCCCCAAAGCCAAACAACAAGGTTAAAGTCTCTAAGACCAATACACACCCTCTAGTAGGAAATGCATTTCAAGTTCGGGACCCAAATCATCATGACATTCGAAGACAAGTTTATGCCAACAAGAGACAGTACAGCATTGAAAAGCTTCCTGAATTATTCAGCCATCAAGGTCATTATAATAGCACACCCCGCCACTTCCCAAGCAACAGCAAGACAGAAGTCACTGTTTGAGGACTGTTATATATATCCTATCAATATAAATGAAAAATGTGGATGGCAATAACTTGCTGCACTTTTTTTTTGTGCTCTCAGTTTTGGTTTTGCTAGAATTTTTTGACTGGAAAATTACACAAAAGCACTAAAAACAAGAAAAGAAACGTCAGTTGCAGGATAAAGCATTCCCATACATAAAAAGCAGAAGAGCAAAGAGAACATGAAGAAGTGTAACTAAGTCTTAATTAGACTGTGGATTACAGCATCTTGCTTTCTTTCCTAACCACCTGACCTGTACTGTTATAAAAAAAAGCTCAAAGATTTTAAAATTAATTCTATTTGCATTGGTTTGACATGTTTTTGTTACAGATAAATAGTACTACATTTGGGTGAGCCTAAGCTGACCAGGAAAAAGCAGAAGCTAAATTGACAGTAATAAAGACACCAATAATTAGAAATTTGCAAGAATGTTGTTACATTTAAATAGAATATCAAATGCCTATTATATATCATATATTGCATTTCTAAAATACATACTTTTGCAACTACATTGCCAAATTTAAGGCCAACCATACAATCTTTTATGTGTCAATAATTGCCTTAGTAGCTACGTTTGAAAATCTTACATCTTTTGTACAGTTTACCATTGAGTTTAACCCCACCCCAGGCCCCTTCCACAGTCTTGCACTCATAAGTCCACGCTCCTGCCAGATTTATGCTGTGTTATCAATGGGGAGCTGCACAGCTGCTATTGCAACCTCTTGCAACCCTCACCTTTCAGTGCATGTGTAAAAAAATCTATAGAAAGGCCAACTGTTGTAGGAAATTTGCAATGGCAGATATATGCCCCCCCCCTCTCCATGGGCCACACATTGTATATCTGGTAGGCGTGTTTATAAGAATTTGAGGAAGAACTAAGAAGAGGGGATTTATTTAAAGGATACCTATACTTTTGTATATTCTTTATTGTTATGCTTTAACCACTTAAGGACCGCCTACTGCACATTTACGTCGGCAGAATGGCACGGCTGGGCACATCAACGTATATATACGTTGATTTTAGTACCCAGCCGTGGGTCGCGGGCGCGTGCCCGCGACCCGGTCCGAAGCTCCAGGACCGGGGGATTCGCGGACCCGATCGCCGCTGCAGTGCGGCGATCCATCCCTGGAGCGGAAGAACGGGGAGAGCCGTCATCCCTGTAATAGGGGGACGCGATCGATGACATCACACCTACAGCCACACCCCCCTACAGTTGTAAACACAACACATAGGCACACATCCCCTACAGCGCCACCTGTGGTTAACTCCCAAACTGCAACTGTCATTTCCACAGGAAACAATGCAAATTTAAATGTATTTTTTGCTGTGAAAATGACAATTGTCCCAAAAATGTGTCAAAATTGTCCAAAGTGTCCGCCATATTGTCGCAGTCACGAAAAAAATCGCTGATCGCCGCTATTAGTAGTAAAAAAAAAAAAATTAATAAAAATGCAATAAAACTATCCCTTATTTTGTAAACGCTATAAATTTTGCGAAAACCAACCGATAAACGCTTATTGCGATTTTTTTTACCAAAAATAGGTAGAAGAATACGTATCGGCCTAAACTGAGGAAAAAAATTTTTTTTTATATATTTTTGGGGGATATTTATTATAGCAAAAAATATTACATTTTTTTTAAAATTGTCGCTCTATTTTTGTTTATAGCGCAAAAAATAAAAACCGCAGAGGTGATCAAATACCACCAAAAGAAAGCTCTATTTGTGGGGAAAAAAGGACGCCAATTTTGTTTGGGAGCCACGTCGCACGACCGCGCAATTGTCAGTTAAAGCGACGCAGTGCCGAATCGCAAAAAGGGGCAAGGTCCTTTACCTGCATTTTGGTCCGGGTCTTAAGTGGTTAAAGTGTATTTCCACTTTTGCAGGCAAATTGGGATAATACCTACTTTATATTTGTTACATGTTCCCATTCACATAGTGTAACTTAAAAAAAAAATATATAAATAAAGTGCAGTTTTCCTTTTTATATGCTCTATTCTGGATCCTCACGCAAGGAGAAATCTCTTTGTGAGAGGGTAGGGCAGCTGTGTTTGCCATAATTATACCTGTTTGTACTGTGCGGGTATATCTTCACTATTAGTTGTAACTAGATTTGGACACTGTGGGGGAGATTTAGTAAAAATGGAGCAATCAGTATCTGGTGCAGCTGTGAATGGTAAACTAAAAAGAATTACAGCACTCGCAAACAAGTAAATAAAATGCAGACTTAAAATTAAAACAATTCATAGACAATTGGTGAAAGTCCAAAATATTGTGAATGATATGCTCCAAAATTAAAGTGCAGTCGTGCTCCAAATCTCAAGGTGCGCCACACTCCCTCCTGTGTCCCCACTCACTGGATGGATTGGACCTCTAGCTTTTCAGTCTGGGGGTTGTTCAGGCTTTGATATGTTGGCCAGGGATGGCTGAGTCACATCAATGTACCAAGAAGATCTACAGGGTTTATAACCATCACATGTGGATCATGATGCCCAAAATAATGAAAAGAAAAGGGACCATAGTAAAGTACTGTTTACCAAAGAATTTATTGCGCAAGTGGAGAAGTAATTGGATGAAGAGAATATTCATGACAGCCGCACTCAAAATCAATGCCTTTTTTTTTAAAAAGAGGTAATAATCCAAAAATACTAGCCACAGCAAACAAAGGAATACAGGAACTGATGCGTTTCACACTTTCAGCTATGAATAATCGCATTTAAAAATGTGAAACGTGTCAGTTCCTGTTTTCTATTGTTTGCTGTGGCTTGTATTTTTGGATTATTACCTCTTTTTTATAAAGGCATTGATTTTGAGCACGGCTGTCCAGAATTTTCTCTTTATCCAATTGCCTGAGCTTAGCCTGCACCTGCTGTTCCCATTTGGAAGAGAGTTACATATCCAGACGGAATCCCTCCTCCCTTTGCTTCTGGATGTTGTGCAAGTGGACAGGTACTTACAAACTAAGGTTAAAAATAGTAATGGATTCAGCAACAGTTTAAAACAGCAAGCAACGCAGCCGGCGTGCGTTCCACCGAAAACCAGAAGTGACGACTTGTGGATTAGGACCGGAAATTGTAGAAAAGCTGTGCATGGTAGCCAGCTTTGTGTGATTAAGCTTTTGCAATAAGGCTCTTTTCACACGGGCTTGTCCGTTTGACTTCACTCGCTGAGCAGGTGGATGACAGGCCTGTCCCTGTTCACTGTGCTGAGACAAACCTGTCAGAGTCCCAATCTCCTCTATGGGGAGAGCAGATGAAAACAGACCGCCTGTCCGTTATTATCCAATCCACCAAACAGATGGAAAATAGGGTCACCATCCGCCTCTATTTGGCGGACAGGATCAGATAGCAGCGGGTGTCAACAGACATGTAATCGCTGACATCAGCTGCCCCATAGGGGTGAATGGACTGACAGGTGGACATGATCAGAAAGCCCATGTGAAAGGGCCCTAAGGGTACATTCACACTGAATGCAGGTTTAAAATCTGCATTTCAGTGTGAGTTTGGGGGACTTCTGTGCAGGTTCATGCACAGATGTCTATTGAAATCACCCCCGAAGATGCCAAAAGTAGTGCAGGAACTACTTTTGGAAATAGGTGCAGGGATCAAAAAACAAGAACACATAGCACTAAAATAATAAAGGTTTGTGGGGAAAAAACGTTTTTGCTGTTGTCTCTCTTCTAGTTGGAGGAGGGGTTTTCCAATCACGTTCTGTCCCCCAATCTCGACACAGGGAAAGGAAGTAAATAAAGATTCGTTGAATAGGGACACACAACAATCAAAACGCAACTTAAATTCAAATCCTTTCTCGGACTCCACTGTAGTGGCAGTTCATGCTTGGCAACATATTAGGTTGTTCTAATAAAATACAATTAAACTTGTTTGTTCAATTATTTTGATACTATGAGAACACAGTGGCTATACAGTATCATTTTATATTAGTCTTGTAAGTTTTTCCTCTTCCCACCAAGCTGCCACAAGTTTACTACAAGGCAACTGAAGGGTCAGATGTTTTGCTGTGTGTGTCTTCATAAAGTACCTTAACCCTAAACTTCATTTCTACAGCCACTGGAGTAGACTGTTGAGGAGATTTAATGTCCATTGAGGATGATTCGCAAGAGCCCTCATTTAAAGCGGAGGTCGGCTGGAAAAAATAAATATTAAAAGTAAGCAGCTACAAATACTGCAGCTGCTGACCGCAACCGGTTCGGAGATGTCTGAACCGGCTACATTGAGAGCCGCTCACAGTCCCACATCCATTTCGCACTAGTGTGAACCCAGCCTATGCATTAAGGTGAAAAAAACACCTGGCAATCAACAGCCCTCCATCCCCCCCATTTTACTCAACTGAGCCAGTTTACCTGCTTGGCACGTCCCCGGCGTCCTCTTCTCCACGGAGTTGATTTTATCGATTGATAGCAGCGCAGCCATTGGCTGGCAGTGCTGTCAATCAAATATATTGACGCTGGCACCGGGGGGTGAGGCCGAGTCGTACACTTGGCATCTATGGACGTCGAGTGTATGACTCAAGAGCATGCCCGCAAGGTAACCCCCTCGGCAGAGCAATTCTCCAAGGGGGTTATCTAGGAGCAGTGAGAGCTGCAGAGGGACCCCAAAATAGGATGTTCGGGGCCACTGTGCAAAACGAGCGCACAGTGGAAGTATGACATGTTATTTAAAAAAAAAATAACCTTTAGTGTCCCTTTAATAATACTACAGAATTTAGGGATTGTAAAAATGGAAAGAGCCATGAACAGCCAGAATGCCAACATTCTATTAGTGGATGAGCAGAGTACACGTGAATGACCTCCCCAGCATGCCTTAGGGGCATCTCTTAACAGCATGCTCTGCTGGCCATTCTCCTCTCTCTATAGAATTAAACCTTTAAACATTCCCACTGATTGCTCTGGGAACAAACAAAAAATAAGTATTTGCCATCTTATGAGATGCTGTATATAGGAAAAAATCTAGAAATTCAAGTTGCGCCTAAACAACACCCTGAAGATTTTACTCTTTGTCTTCACTTCCCCTAATATATAACCATGTTCTTCCTGTGCCTGGTAACTCCTGTGCCTTAAAGTCCAAATCCAAGATTTAAAAAAAAATCCACCCTTTCAGTGCCCCACCCTCCATTCCCTGCATTGTAGGGGTAAATGCTAAGGGGTAAAAGTACAGCAGGATTTCTTTACTTACAGCTCCGCTCTCCTCTGCTTAAAGCTCCAGTCTTTGAGCAGACCCTCAGTATCATCACATACAATACACGGGCATTAACACTGTATTGTACACTGAGGAGGCTGGAGTGCAACTGGAGCCAGTCACAGCTTGAAAAGGCAGTGTTATAGAATAATTAATTGATTGATTGATTTCCTGACAATCTCAAGGCTAACCCATTTCTGCCAGATGACCCAAATTAATGAGAGCAATGTGCAATCCAGACAAAAAGATTTCACATCCTCACCTTCCAACATTCAGCCAGCAAAGAGGGGGCTATAGCCCACACGGCTTCTTTTTATTAATACATCACAAAATGCATTCTCATTGGTCAACCCCTATAATTCACTCCCATTCAGTCTCTTATTACACGCCCCCTGTGACGTCTGTACTTGGCATGGAGCCCACATCATCCTTGTAAGCCCACGTGTCATATAGGCATACAAAGTTTATTGTCAGCTCTGCAAGAGTTTTCTTCCAAAGTCTTAGAGTGAGGAGGAGGAGGACAGGGTAACAGCTGTCCTTGTAAGTCCATATCTGCAAACAGTTCTCTTGGTCATGAGACACAAATTCTTTCAGTGAAATGGAGACAGGAAGAGGGGGAAGGGTTGAACACATTTGAAACATGAAGGAAAAAATGGCATCTACTCCCATCTTCAGTCTTTTGTCCTTCATTTCAAATAGATTTTTAGTTGTAACTTTAGAACAATATATGACAAATATTTTTAAGGAAAATATACACTTCATTTCAGTGGTTCTAATGAAAACACAAAAATATTAATTTTAGCACGTCTATCACAGTCCCCCCCTTAAAATGACTATTTTATCAGTACTGTCCCTATGCTCTTTGTCCCTGTGTTTGGCCTGCCTACTGTCAACTCTAGCTTCCAGACAGGGCTATTCCGTAGTCCTTCTTCAACGAAACTTCAGGAGGCAGTCAAACACTATTCTTTCCCTCACTTGTAAATGTGGTATGTGTTTTTCTTAACAGGTAAGGACAGGAATGGAGGATACGGTCAATACAACAAAACATTATCGTAACCAATATAAGCAGAAACAAAATTGCTATACCTGGGTACAAATGTGTTATCACCCAAAATTACTGTCCCCAAGTAACATTCTAAATGCACCCCCCTTGTTCACTAGGGCCATAAGTTTTACAAAGTAATTTGTAAAGTGGCCTCTGTGTTTTGTAGTTAACGAACCTCTGTTGACCATAACAAACATAATTAAGCAAATCTACATTCCCATTACCAAGTTAAATTTCATAAAAGCCTCAGTTTCACCAAATTTCTGTATTTTCCTTCATAAGCATTTTAATTTTGCAGAAGAACATTAATTTTCACTATTTTATCTGACCTTTCTTAAGCTATGCAGATTAACACCGTATTTCATTCTCTTTAAAACGACACCCTTAAAGTAAGATGTTCTTCAAAACAAATGGTGCAAGAACGAGAGAGGGAGAGAGAGAACGAGAGAGAGAATGAGAGAGAGAGAGAGAGAGAGAGAACGAGAGAACGAGAGCGAGAGAGAGGAGAGAGAGAGAGAGAGAAACGAGAGAGAACGAGAGAGAAAACGAACGAACGAGAGAACGAACAAACGAACGAGAGAGAGAGAGAGAGAGAGAGAGAGAGAGAGAGAGAGAGAGAGCCCCCTATAATAAACCTTTAAAGCCTACTTAACATAAACTTGGATATTTTTTTTTTTTGCCCTCAAAAATCTCATTGAACTCCCTCCTAGGTTTCCTATTTCAACACTAGTATTCAGAGTGTCAGGCTGTGTAACCCGAACTCCAACAGCTAAGAGAGACTTTCATTCCCTGGTCTCCAGAGAGAGAAAAACATCTGCTAGCTATTCAAACCGAATCTTACAACCTTCATATACCATACAATTTGATCACGATAGAATCTTATCGTTTTTCTAATTTTTTAACCCTTTTTTTAAAAATGTAAACATATTTAGTTTGTACATCTGCCAAAGATCATGTACATTACATTATAATATGACATTTCCCAACTACAGCAGCAACAAAAGATCGTTTAGCAGACAAATCTCGCAAAATTCGAGAAGGACTTTTATGCAATTGCCTATATACTTCAGTGTAATTCTCTCCCTGCTATTTTTAATGTCTGTATGTTATGGGGTCTGCCTCTAGCCCTGGACAATTGGATTACTTTCCCCTTTGTAGAGGCATCTGTAAAACCTGTTTAAACCAGATTGCCATGCTGCCAGTAAGGGACAATGACCTTTCAATGCTAAGTGGCTTGTGAAATACCTTTCCATTGTGTTCTGCAGATGAATAGCCGTGTCAGAGACGAGACGCCTAGCCACCCGACCCCCTGGGGGCTTCTGTCTCAACACACATATTCAGGCTATTCAAGCTTTGGGACCAATCTCTGCTGTGTACTTTTCAAGTCCTCATTTGCATGGTTTAAGAGGACCTGAGTGAAGACTGCATACTTTACAATGGACCAATAGGAAAGCAGTTGTTGGGGGCGGGATGTTCCAAATCCTGTATAAAGTGTGCTGTGTACTTTCAATAAAGGGTGTCCTGTTTACATTCAGCATTAAGCCTTGGCTCATGTATGGATTATTTGGCGATTCCAGGGATATTCCTACTCATGGAATATTGGGCGATTTCTTTTATGGGAGAAGAAGGGAAGGCTTGACGGGGATATGTTCTACCACCGTCACAACTGGTTGGCAGCAGCGGGATTTTCCCTTCTACTTTCCTTTACACCAGGATTTCAAGCAGACACTGGGAACAGTGAATGGAAGACCGGTACACCGGCTTAAAAGAAATACACTGAAAAAACTACTGGAAGTTCGTGGAAGGATTGCTAGCAACAAAACTGAGCGTGTCATTATAGCAGAATTAATGGAGCTAGACCAGGAGAACTCGATTGCAGCAAGGCCTGCAGTACAAGAGAGGGAGACACCAGTGATTCAGGAGGAGGAATCACCAGCCAACAAGCTAATAAGAGAGAAATTAGCATGGTTCGGTCCGAACCCAACGGCGGATGTGGTGCTGAAAGTGATGACCCTGTTAGCGGAGGAGGCTGAACAAAAAAGAGACGCAGAGCTACAGTTAAAACTGGCAGCAGTCCAACAAACAGCCGCACATTCTCCAAACAGTGAGTACAGCACAGCAGACACAAGGAAGATTCCGTTTAGCGCTTTTAAAGCTTTTGATGAGAAAGAACGAGAGCGGCAACATGAGCTGAGAGCTGCAGAAATACGACGATCGGTGACAACGCCTAAAGAAGCAGCACCAAATGAAAGACGAGGAGAGGTACAGTTACCAGTAACCATGGAAGAGGAATTCAGAAGAATGTTACAAGAGATGCGGATACAGCACACAGGGCCAGAATCAGAGGAGGTCCTGCTGGGATGGGCGGATGTGATTCGGTGCCAACTCTGGAAAGAAGCGCTAGCTCTGGAGCAGCAACACCAAGGAGAGGTCCTGCCCTACATCTATGCAAGGTACTGGCCGCAGTATGACGTACGAATACCATTGTTGGGGGAACAACCGAAGCAGAAGTGGATAGCGGAATTAATCAGGCTGATCCGGGCAGAGATGCAGCTGGTTGAGAGCTACAGAGCCCTCCGGTGGTATGTAGCCCAAGAGTGCCCGTGGTCAGCGGATGACAGCCCCACAGAAGGCTATGACTATACTGACCTGGGATTGTTGTATTGGAGGATGTCCAGTGATCCCGACTTTGGGGATGATCGGGAGTGGCGCTTGGAGGACATAATGGAGCACAGAGAGAAAAAATTGAATATCTCGGAAGCGCACTGGCTACAGGAAGATTTGGAATTTCTGGCCGCTCGGGAATGGGACCTGGAGATCGCCTACAAACAGCTGCTAGACTCTGCTCAGTGCCAGGGCCGGGCTCCCTTTGCCTGGGACTATCAGGAACTACCAGTGGACAATGCGGAAATCCTGGCTGAAGAATCGTCCATGTGGCAGGGTAACAGTGTGCTTTTCCAACCTGCCCCTGCCGCTATGGACCAGGAGGTTATATGGCGGATGGAGCAAGTGCCGACTGACCTTGATGATCCCGTTTCTGCATGGGACGATCTTGAATGGAGGACTGTGCTCTGCCCAGCACCAAGAGCAGTATTTGTGGAGTTACAAGGAACTTCCCCAGCTGAAGCGCTGGTCACCGGACAGAGGGGTCAAGACCTCTGCCCCACCCCTGTGGCAGTTTCGGAGACTCAGGGTGAGAAGATGGCGATCACTCCCCAGCCACGGATTACAGAATGTATGGACTTGTTCAGAGGATGTTATGGATTATGCACCCCCAGCAGAAGTGCTGGCAACAGGGCAGAGTGCCAGCCATCTCTGCCCAGCACCGGGACCAACTGTGGAGTTCCAGGGAGCCGGGGCGGTTGGCCCCCTCCCCAGCAACCAGCTGAGGTGGTAAAGCTCTTACTCCCAGCGGAATCACTGGCAGCAGGACAGGATGCTACTGGCGGCTGCACCCCACAACAGCTTGAGCGGATATCGGTGAATGGGACTGTGGTCTCCACTCACAGCAACCCAGCGGAAGAGCTGGCAACAGAGCAGAGTGCCCCGGGCCTCTGCTGTCACCTAACAGAAGGGGTTCCTGGGGTAGTGGATGGGACTTCAGTCTCCACTGGCACAACCCCAGAAAATGGTACAGGACTGAAACAGGAGAATGTCGGCTTTGCTTTGCAAGCACTGGGGGATTTTCACCTCACACCAGTGGATGGGACTTCAGTCTCCACTGGTATACCCCATAAATGGTGGCCAGTTGGCCCAGATCCCCAACAGCATGATGGACTGAGCCCAGCCACCCTGTCATCTCTCCAGCGTCTGAAAGGACTCCAGGGAGAAGGGCTAGTCCAGGCCTCTCCTCAGCGGCAGACGTGTTCCCTGAGAGAGGCAGAGGATGGCGGGGTGAGTAATGCTCGGTTTGGAGCAAGTGATTTGGGGTACGGTATGGATACCGGCATTGGGGGACTGGAACTACTGACTAAATTCAGAGACAACCCATCTGGTGTCTCCTACTGGGTTAGTCCCCTGCCAAAAGGGGGGATGTGTGACAGGCCTAGCCGGGACAGGGGCTTTTGGAGAGGACTGAATGCGAGCCTCTTGCCGTCCGATTATGGGCCAGGGCCTCAAACCAGGAAGGCGGATGGGTTATCCTGGCAGACAGTCCTGGAAAAGACTGCTCTGGTTAATGCTCCGGTGTTGATTACCCCAGATCCTAACAAAAGATTTATTGTTCACACAGACGCTTCAATGTTTGGACTGGGGGCAGTACTAAGCCAGATCGGGGAGGATGGAGGAGAGCACCCGGTGGCATACCTGAGTCGGAAGCTGTTGCCAAGGGAGGTCAGTTACGCCACCATTGAAAAAGAGTGTTTGGCCTTGATATGGGCCCTCAAAAAGCTCACACCTTACCTTTATGGCCGGGCTTTCACTCTCACCGATCACAACCCCTTGGTGTGGCTTAACCGGGTTTCAGGGGACAACTAGAGCTTGGCCTTACAGCCCTATGACTTTACGATTCATTACCGCCCAGGCAAGCAAAACGGGAATGCCGATGGATTGTCACGCCAAACGGAGATAACCTCGGACTAAAAGCTCTGAACCCGTCAACCCTACTGGACCAGGAAAGGTCCAACCGAGTTGCCGAAGCAGGGAGAAAAGGGGGGGCCATTGTGAAGGACTTTTATGCAATTGCCTATATACTTCAGTGTAATTCTCTCCCTGCTATTTTTAATGTCTGTGTGTTATGGGGTCTGCCTCTAGCCCTGTATAATTGGATTACTTTCCCCTTTGTAGAGGCATCTGTAAAACCTGTGTAAACCAGATTGCCATGCTGCCAGTAAGGGACAATGACCTTTCAATGCTAAGTGGCTTGTGAAATACCTTTCCATTGTGTTCTGCAGATGAATAGCCGTGTCAGAGACGAGACGCCTAGCCACCCGACCCCCTGGGGGCTTCTGTCTCAACACACATTCAGGCTATTCAAGCTTTGGGACCAATCTCTGCTGTGTAATTTTCAAGTCCTCATTTGCATGGTTTAAGAGGACCTGAGTGAAGACTGCATACTTTACAATGGACCAATAGGAAAGCGGTTGTTGGGGGCGGGATGTTCCAAATCCTGTATAAAGTGTGCTGTGTACTTTCAATAAAGGGTGTCCTGTGTCCTGTTTACATTCAGCATTAAGCCTTGGCTCATGTATGGATTATTCGGCGATTCCAGGGATATTCCTACTCAGGGAATATTGGGCGATTTCTTTTATGGGAGAAGAAGGGAAGGCTTGACGGGGATATGTTCTACCACCATCACAATATATATATATATATATATATATATATATATATACACACACACACACAGTATATATTTATATTTAGATTGAACATAACATTCATATTTTAATATTTTCCCTGGGGAGCCTTAAGCAACTTAGAAAAATCTACTACCCCAATTCGGCAACAAAACCCAAGTTTAGAATCTGTTGTAAACATTGCTTGCAACCAGATCTGTAAGATTTTCTGTTAAAAACAAAATACCATGCTGTTTACCATCATTTGAGTTGTATACAATTCTTTACACAATCTTAATCAATCATTTTCTCTTAAACCTTTGCTCTGATCCCATGTTTGTGCTTTGAATGACATATCATAACACATTTTCAGTTGTTTAGGTTAGATATTCATAAACATTTACAGGCAGTATTAAACTTAATTTTCTCTCATTCTCAAGAACTTCTTTACACTCTGACATTAATTAACTAATTATCCTATGAGATATATCACAGTGATTATGGGACTCAAGACCTGTAGTTACATCATCTCTTAATTTAAACTCGTCTGGGACCCCTCTATATATCAGGGCCCATATCACACATATCAGCTATATTCCAACCCACAGATTCCTAGTGGTCACAATCACATGTATTTGAAAAAAAGATATATATAGTTTCATTCAGATGTGGATGGCACAGTCCATCATATCTCATCTCCAGAGAATGTTTTTGCGAAGGAACCTTTTAATCATCACCCAGGGGATATCGATAATTATCGGTACCTACATCAGAAATGCAAGAAAAACTCGTACACGGATATTAGTTAATTATTTTTCAAGAGCAGTCACATAATTTTCAAAGAATCAAACTGTAATTGCAACTGTCATCGCCCATAACAACCTCATTTAGAGACTGTCTCAAACAAGACTTCAAAAGAATACCGTATACTATGCCTGAGGGTGGTATGGTATGTCATGTGGAATAAAACCTGTTTAAATGTGATATGTAAAATGTTCTGATGTGATACCCAGAGGCCTTCATCCTTCATTTGTGACTGTGGATGCAAGGACTGTAGCAATGAACGCAAGGACTTACTCTCTCTGTCTACCCAACTCGGCTACCCCATGAAATCGGATTCTACCTCTGCATCAATCTCGTCCTCCATGTTTGTCCAATGAAATGGCATTATCATACCCCCCCTTTTAACAAAACCAAGGAGAGAAGGGCCGGTGGGCCGCAGAGCACAGAAGCCAGTATGGGCAATGGGCAGCGGGTAGGAGGGGACACCAACTGCATTCACAGGGGATGGGGTTTGGGGCAGGGCCTCCAGCATAGAAGAGCATCCGGGCAGGCCCATGCTTCCACCAGCTGAGGCATCGTTCAGCAAACATTTGGGCAGAACATGAGGGGAAGGAAGGGACAAGAACCATAGTAACAGGCCCTGGGCAACACATTACAACAGTCAAACTGGCAAAATAAAACTTTATGTATCAGAGCATAAATCGCATACCACCGTCAGGGTAAGTCGGCAAGGCTGTATCAGCTAAGGTCAGGTCCCCCAAGATCTACCCGATAAAATGAAGGCTAACCCCTATTTATATATATCTAAATCAAGCTCAGCGGAAGGAAATAAGCTACAAACTTAAGCATAGGGGGTTACTAAAAATCCTTCTCATACATGATCATAACCAGGCGCTTAAACAAAGAAAACAGTTGCAATACACCAGTTCAGCTTTTTTTTTTTAAACAGCTAACATGTGGTCAATAAGACATAGGAAGGATTAAGAATGTTGTGATGGGAGGGGGCCATCAAACAGAGCAAAAGCACAGCATTCTTTGAAAAGAAAAATAAACTTTCACGGAGCAGGAAACAGATGAATTTCACTGATATACTCCGGGCCTCAGGGCAAGGGAGGGGAAGGGAAGATGAGAAAGACAGTATAAAGAGTTAAGTATGCTATGCTGGAGAGGGGGGGGGATGTGATGGGGGGGGGGGAAACACCGCACAGCCAGCTTTCTCGGACTGCTTGCAGTAGCCATACAAAAATGCATGTAGAAACGCATGGCAGTTTATGACAATAAAACAATACACAGAACACACAAAATACAACTGTCTGTAGAGCGTGAATTACCCCTAACCCCGAAAACATTAAAAAAAAAAACATACATAAATGTATTTTGACTCTATACACATATGTATAATGTAGCCAAATACCCTTAGTACCCCTAGTTCCCCCAAATCCTGGCCCCGTGCCAAGCCAAATCTTAGCTCACATAGCCAAGCGAAAGCAACCCCCAATATAAAACCCCTTAATTACAAAGAAACCCCTTAATTAAACCCCTCAGCTCTTCCTAGCCAAGGATCCTGAACTCCCTAAGTCAAGGCAACCCCCCCCCCAAAAAAAACTCAGCTCCTCTTAGCCAAGTGAACCCCCAAAAACCCCAGAACCCCTGAAGACCCACCGCCGACAGACATACCCCAGAAACAGTCACATTCAAACAGGCAGAACACAAAACTTCAAACGTCAAGCAGAAAACAGACGGCAAACGCAAAACAAAGACATGAAACAGAAAACAAACGTCAAACCGGCAGAAAGGGAATGACGATGGGTCAAAAAGACCTTGCTCAAGAATTTTCCCATCTTTTATTGAGTAAGGCACAGCACAAAGACCGAGAGAAGGAAGGGCGCCTGCACGGAAGCGGACTGCGACAAGAAGCGCATCCATGGAGGTGATCAGCCTCAATCCACACAGACGCACCCCACCGGCAACTCGGGTGTTGTATCTCCCCAATAGAGCAAAATCCACTTTGGGCGGCCAAAATGTTAGATTAATTAATTGATTGATTTCCTGACAATCTCAGGGCTAACCCATTTCTGCCGGATGACCCAAATTAATGAGAGCAATGTGCAATCCAGACAAAACGATTTCACATCCTCACCTTCCAACGTTCAGCAAGCAAAGAGGGAGCTATAGCCCACACGGCTTCTTTTTATTAACAATACAACATCACAAAATGCATTCTCATTGGTCAACCCATATAATTCACTCCCATTCAGTCTCTTACTACACGCCCCCTGTGAGGTCTGTATTTGGCATGGAGCCCACATCATCCTTGCAAGTCCACGTGTCATATAGGCATAAAAAGTCCATTGTCAGCTCTGCAAGAGTTTTCTTCCAAAGTTTTTGAGTGAGGAGGAGGAGGACAGGGTAACAGCTGTCCTTGTAAGTCTATATCTGCAAACGGTTCTCTTGGTCACGAGACACAAATTCCTTCAGTGAAATGGAGACAGGAAGAGGGGGAAGGGTTAAACACATTTGAAACATGAGGGAAAAAAATGGCATCTACTCCCATCTTCAGTCTTTTGTCCTTCATTTCAAACAGATTTGTAGTTGTAACTTTAGAACAATATCTGACAAATATTTTCAAGGAAATTTCATTCAATCATTAATTTCAGTGGTTCTAATCATAACACAAAAATATTCATTTTAGCACGTCTATCACAGCAGCTGTGGTAGACCAGTCGCAGCAATTGGGAGACCCAGATGACGTGAAAAATAAGGTAAGTACTTACACCTTATTCGTGTACTCTAGACAGAAGGAGCATTTTACCCTTGCGGTGCTGCTGGGTGCCCTACTGTAAGGGTGGATTTCTTAACATTTTTGGAGTTGGGCTTTAGAGTAATATTAAAATGTATTTTTTTTTTGCTTTAAAGGGTCACTAAAGGTTATTTTTTTTTAGCTAAATAGCTTCCTTTACCTTACTGCGGTGCTGTTTTCATGTCCTCATTGTTCGTTTTTTGCTTTGATGTTGCTGTAATTCTGCTCTGATCTTCACACTTCCTGGTTGTCTGTTTCCTTATAATCACAGTACTTTCTCTCTGTGGTCACTAATCAAGGAGGTGTGATTACTGTGTGTAAACTGAAACTGGGTTGTGCTGAGGGGTTTTAGACAAACCATCACTGCCCTCTATTGGCTCTCTGGCTCTGTACATCAGAGAGACAGGAAATAACAGCAAACATGAAACTAGAACTGATTATATGATTTATTTGTATCTATTTTTAAAAGGAATCAGTTAACTTTTATGTCTCTATACCCTTGTAAATAGTCATTTCAGCCCACATTTTTTTTCCTTTAGTGACCCTTTAAAGTTTAAAAAAAAGGTTATACTTACCTGACCACCAGAGTGGTTCCTTACCTCTTCTGGAGTTTGCTGCCAACATTGTCTGCTTATCCTCTCATCCAAGTGCCCCCTCAGCGAGCTGCATGCTCTGGGGGCAACCTGGCAGGTGCCCTCCAAAGCTGGGGTGTGTAAGTTTATAGAGAAACACAGCTTGGTTGGGCCATGGCCCCACTCTCTCCTCACAGTATTTGACTGACAGCGGCAGGAGCTTATAGCCACCGCTGCTGCCTGTCTCTTGTAAAAGTATGAATTGGGTGCAGCACTGCTGCAGGCAGGACAGTGCTGGATCATGAGAGGAGACAGGTAAGTGTTTGGGGGTAGGTGCAGCCAGAACAGGTAATGGGAGCAAGTATGTTTTTTTTTTGGAGGAAAAATATTAAGGTAAAAAACGTGGCGACTTTAGAAGTACTTTAAGCCTAATAGCTGTATCTCTGCAGTGTGCCATTACCTACCTGAAGTTCAAAGATCTCCCAGCTTCTGCTTTGATCATTCTGTGGATCTCCAAACATGGCAACCTCTACACAGACAGGCACAATGCTTAACAAGGCATGATAGGTCAGTAATGGTAAAAAGATAATCTGCAGATTCTATAGACAATAATGTCCTCTTCTTGCCTTTGTTTGGGCACAGCTTGTACAGTTCAGGTCCTCTAAGTTCTATTATGCCTCACTGTTGAATGTTTTGGGTCTACGAACTTACAGGTCCCAGCATGCCCCACTGACATTGCTTCTGTTTGTACATCTTATCCAAGCATGCTCCAGTGGCATCGTTCTAGACCTTAGATCTCTAATGCCGCGTACACACGAGCACTTTTCGACATGAAAAAAACTACGTTTTTAAAAACGTAATTTAAAATGATTGTGTGTGTGCTTCACATCATTTTTCATCTTCTGAAAAACGACCAAAAAAAATTTGAACATGCTGCATTTTTTCATGTCGTTTTAAAAAATGTTGTTTTTCGGGTTGTAAAAAATGATCGTGTGTGGCTTAAAACAACGTTTTAAACCCGCGCATTTTCAGAAGCAAGTTATGAGATGGGAGCTCGTTAAACTACCATTCATAATGGAGTAAGCACATTCATCACGCTGTAACAGACAGAAAAGCGCGAATCGTTTTTTACTAACAAGGAATCAGCTAAAAGCAGCCCAAAGGCGAATAGAACTTCCCTTTTAGAGTGCCCTTGTACGTGTTGTACGTCACCACGCTTTATTCATAATTTTTCAAAAATGATGGTGTGTGGGCAACATCGTTTTTAATGATGAAGTTGAAAAACTTTGTTTTTTTTTTCATGGCGAAAAGTGATCGTGTGTAGTCGGCATAAGGCCCTGTATGCCAAAAATCTATAGAAATATACAAAATAAACATACCACTGACATCAAACTGCAAGAAAACAGTAAATCACCTTAAAAAAAAAAAAAATAGGCAAACCACAAAATCTACTGATTGCAAATATTCTTGTGAATGTATGCATGCAGATTTGTCCAATCTGCACCAATTCATACAGTACATTTTTCATGATTTTTATTATTATTTTTTTAATAAATGAACACTTTCCTTTTCGGGTATACTCAACAGTATAAGTATGGAATGAACAACAAGAATGTGGTCTGTTATTTATAAAACCAACAATAAAATGTTGTTAAACTGTTTTTGTCTATGCTTATACCGTAAACTAGCAAACATGCACAAAAGCAATAGGATTGGGGGGACAAAGTTATCTCCAACATTATAGTTTGGAATATCATTGTAACGTTAACTGAAGGAATCACTAGCATGTCTACTATTGTTATTGTTCGGTTGTCTAGTCGTGTGACTCTTCGTGACCTCATGGACCATAGTGCGCTAGGCTTTTCTGTCCTCCACTGCCTCCAAGAGCTTGCTTAAAAGCGGAGTTCCAGACATTTCTGTGTTTATCAAAAGTCAGCAGCTTCAAAAAGTGTAGCTGCTGACTTTTAATAAACAGACACTCACCTGTCCCATGGTCCAGCGATGCGGCCGCCTGAAGCCTCGCTTCTCTCCCTTTTCCTCTCCGTGGCGAATGTAAAGAAGATTGCAGGGAGGGAGAGGTGAGAGGAGAACTTTCGCTCAGCTGCGTTGCACCATGGGCGGAGGTGGAAGCTGGGTACCCGTCAAAATTAGCCACCCGCCCCCCCCCCAAAAAAAAATTACAAAATTACATGCTAAATGTGCCATGTCAGGGGGTCAGGAGTGTTTAAAGCGAAAGTTCAATTTTTGGGTGGAATTCCACTAACTTTATGTTCATTGTTTCGTGCTATCTATCCATCTTGTTTGCTGTCGTCCTCTTCTACTTTTTCCTTCCATGTTTTCCAGCATCAGGGTCTTTTTCAATGAGTCCTCTCATCATCACAGAGTGGTACTGTGGATATGGTAAAAAGTACACAGTGCCACGTCCTGAAATTACCAGTTACTTACCGGTAGCTGGATTTCTACGAAGTCTTACAGGACGGCACCCTGAGAGTAGACTGGCTCCACCTGACAGAAACACAATCAATTAAGAGGTTAAAAGCCCCACCCCTCCCTGTGCTTCTCAGTTGTGATAAAGTAATAACCCACATCAGTGCACGGAAGTAACAACATACTACAATAATCCTCTACAAATCAATACATTTGAACAAGAGGGTGGGAAGTAGGCCTGCCGTCCTGTAAGACTTCGTAGAAATCCAGCTACCGGTAAGTAACTGGTAATTTCTCTCTCGTCTTCCAGGACGGCACCCTGAGAGAAAAGCAAGTAATCCTCAGGCCTACCATAGGGCGGGACCACTACCAGAACTTCTTGGCGAACCTTGGTTCCGCAGTTAGCTTTTACCTCTACTGTATATGAAGATATTTCAGCTGTATCAAACAGCTGATCTGCAGGTCTTCTACCCAATGTCCCTGCTTTCCTCGCTACAGATGCAGGACTAGTGGCCCATTCAACATGAAATGATAAAACCTGAAAAACATGTAGGCTAGCAATGTTGCCTGGCTCCCACAAATAACAACCGCAGCCTGATAAGCCTGTAGGAGTTACTAAGGGTCGCTAAAAGATTAATCGGAGACCTGTGTTGTCATGTAAGGGACTAGATCGAACAGTAGTAGGGCTTGTCCTACTAAACTGTTCAGGGAATTAAAACTGCAAAAAGGAGGGCCCCTGACGGACAACTTACTTTGCTCACTTTTACTGCTGCAACAGTAGGACTACAAGGAAAACCCAGTAAGGAACCAGATCAACAGAAGCTTGAACCCTGGGTTTTAAGATATGCCCAATCCGCGGCTTTAATTTACACCTGAGTTCCTACTCAGGGGGTTAAAGTTCATAGCAGGAGTAGAATGCTCCTACAGGTACATCTAGTTCTGCTGAAAGGGCGAAAGGCAGCCCCTGCACTGAGCCATAACCTATTCAAACTGGAATACTTCATCTCCAGGCCAAAATACTCCTCTGAATAGGACTTCCCAAGTTACCACTAAACAAGGTTATTCTTTGTCGCCTTTCTCCAGTGTCCTATAACCCTACAGGGCTTCAACCTAAAAAAGGGGTTCCGGTATTCTTGAACGTAAGGAGGTGAGCATTTCTGACATGGCCGCAAATACAAAACCACAGTGATAAAAGGGCCGCAAATACAAAACCACAGTGATAAAAACATTTAATAAAATCACCAAAAATAAGGTCATATATTATGGGTACCGCATATAGATATAACAGAAAGGACACACGCATAGACAATAGCCCGAGTGTAGCTAACTAAACCAACGTACCAAATATGGTAAGACCCAATCTGAATTACGATGTAGGCAGACAGTCTGGCTTACAGGTGTGTGGCCAATCTTTAAGAAAATTATTAAGGCCCATGCAGATCATAACTGCTGTGTGATTCTGAAGAACACCAAATTAGGATATAACTGATCCAAATGCAGAAAGGACGGGAATCTCTTTTCTGTGATGCTTTACTGATGTACAGCAGAACAAGGCCCTAATCTAACACAGAAAGCCCCAACCTACTCTGTTGCGTATTTCTGACGAACCACCAAATACGTTTATCTGGTCAAGATAAACACGGAAAAAACACCAACTCCCCTGTTGTGCCTCTTCTGCTGTGCCACACAGTAAAATATGGAACACAAGACAATGTGCAGTGCAGTCAAATAGAACCAACACTGAGAAAGTACACAAGCAACTTGCAGCATTGTGCTTTTCTGAAGTACAGTGCGGTAAGGCAATATGAAACAGAGGCAACAACAAGTTAAAATGTTGAGTGTTACAGCTGTGCAGTGACATAAAACCAGAACACACAGACAGCCTTACCAGCTGAGATCTATCTGGTGTACTGCCAGGTAAGGCAACAACCCCAGGATGTCCAATCCTGGGTGAGGAATTGCTGCACGACAGAAGGGATAGATGAGCTTAGGACTCCCCACCCTCGTGCGACTCAACCTGCGACCGAAATGTTATATACTATGGCTACCAATAAGTACCAAGGAATGGATCTATGTAATAAAGTGTAGCGCTAATAAGTTACCTCGTGTGTGATCATCAAGGTAAAAAAGTAATGAATATATAGTGACAATGGTAGGTTATGCAAATACCATACAAAAGGTGCTAAGAAAACAAAAACAATTATCAATGGATGTCCATAAACATCAAAGTGATAATGTCCAAATGAGATTTGGAAATGTCAGTCAAATCTTGGCCTGGTGTATGGACGTGGTACTAAAACAAAGTAATGTCATAAACGGTATAAGATTAAGCAATTTTGCACGTGTGAAACTAATTATATTGTCTACCTCATCACTTGTCCCTGCGGTAAACAATATGTTGGCCGCACGATCAGGACCTTTTCAGTTTGAACATATTGCTTTTATTAAGGGGGGCGACACCGACCACACAGTCCCTAGGCATTATAGGCAGTGTCACAACAGAGACCCTACAGGTACCGAATTTGTAATCATTGATAGGTACATAGCTCCATGGAGAGGTGGAGCTAGAACTAGGGGCGTGTCACGCCTAGAGACTTTTTGGATTTTTGAACTCCAGTCTTACCAGCCCTTTGGTTTAAATGTCGATTGGGACATTAATTCATTCATAGACAGGTCCTGAGGCTACCCTTTTTATGGTACCTCTTCAATTTTCCCTGTGGTAAACCCAAATTTATGCCTTTGCTTTATTTTATTTTTGCTCATTATCGTAATTTCCCATTGATTTCAATGGCTAGTATGTTAATTTTCATATTTTAACCACTCTTTCACATAGCATTTCTTGTCATGTTTATTTTAACCATTTTCATTGCATATGAGATTATAGATATTACAATATATTGTTGAACTCATTTTTTACTTTCCCAGTTTGAGAGTCCAACTTTCGTTTCTGGTTACTGTACATCTGACCTGTAATATATTTTCTACCTATTTACAGTGAATTTCAGTCTACACAGTGTATTCTGACTCTATATCTCACTATTAGGTGGTATACTATCTGTACCGCCATAGAATGCTACGTTTTTATTTCATATTTTAAAGTTTTCATATATCTCTTTTTTACAATGTATTTTAACATTCAGCAATTGATTTATTTTTAATCTGTTTGCTTTTGCTGCGATGGAGTCTTTTGACATATATTGTTTAGACCTGGTGCTCAATTTTGAGTAGGCCAAATTTTCAATGGCTCCATCATCGTTGTCGGCATTGTAATATTGGCGTCATGAGATAGACTCGCCTGGCAGCATCACTGGCCGCTTGGAACGCACACAGCCGCCTAGCGCTGAGGGCTGGAACGCATGACCTCAGTTCTGGTCTTCTCGATGCTGGCGCATCGCGTCGCATGTGGGCGTGGCCGTATACGTGCTGCTCATAGCACTGTATCCGGCTTTGGATGTTGGAACGCATGTCCTCGTTAGCTGTTTGATTCGATGGCAAGTCCGATCCAACCTTGTCTCCGCCCCCTTATTGAAACACATCTCTTTCTCCTATATGCGTCGCACAACTCACACACTATCACCACATTGAGGCTTGGAACACACGCTGCCATGCCATCCTGCTCTCACCCGGAAGTAACAACGCACAGCGCTCATCACAACACGCGAGTTGGACTCTCATTATGGGGTGTATTTCTGTATATATTCAGAGTGGCCACTGTATATTGATACCCTTTGATAACGTGTATTTACATGAAACGCGTCAGGGACGACTTTACTGCTGCCACTGTACATTTTCCCATGCGCCATATCTTCACCAATATGTAAGTGCATTGCTCATTACATTTTTTATATGCTTGCGATATCACACTATGTTGCTTCCTCCTCCTCTTTCTCTCAACCCTTCGTAAAAACCTCTATGGAGTATTAACCACCAGTCCTAAAGACTCATCATCTCGAGTGACTAACTCATCGGCGACAAGAGAGTCCCACCAGAGCCATTGGTGATTATCCTGTACACTGATGAGACCTTGTTCCAGTTCAAACTGATCATCAAGCTGTCATGACTCTAGGAATATATGTTTCTATGAGTTCATAGCTTCTGGTAAGCTTTCAATCTTCACGGTGGTGGGATTTCTTCACTTTTATCAAGGAATTTTCACTTTTGGACATTACTTTGTTTTAGTACCACGTCTATACACCAGGCCAAGATTTGACCGACATTTCCAAATCTCATTTGGACATTATCACTTTGATGTTTATGGACATCCATTGATTATTGTTTTGGTTTTCTTAGCACCTTTTGTATGGTATTTGCATAACCTACCATTGTCACTATATATTCATTACTTTTTTACCTTGATGATCACACACGAGGTAACTTATTAGCGCTACACTTTATTACATAGATCCATTCCTTGCTTTTTTTTTCGATTAGCCGTGTCTAGCAGCTCATTCCTTTTATCAATCTCTAGCAGCGCAGTATTTTCCATATACCAATTTTTGTACCAATAAGTACCAGTCGTGTCTGTGTGACTGCAGGTCATAACGCTGTCAATCAGTCCCTGCTTCTGGATCCACAGACCTCAAGATTACACAAGTCGCAGGGAAAAAAAATGAAATTTTCAGGATGTCCAGGCAAGAGGTCTTCCTGGAGGATTGCAGCTAACAACGTTTCGGAAAAGCAGCCCCTAAGGCAGTATATGTAGCCATATACCAATACCAAGTGGAGATGCCACTATCTCAATGTGTCTCCCTGCTGGGCATAAAAAAACAAGGCGGACAAGTAACACTCACTGCTGTGTCCCTTCAGATATTCAGCCGCCCTGTATGCAAAACATAAAGGACAGACAACCTTCAATTTTCTATATGTCTGCTGTGTAACAATACAACAACTCAGAATAGAGGTAGCACACCCATATTGAGGCGATTTGGAATGCGACTCCATCTGCCAGATCGCACGCCTAAAATCGTCAGTTACTGCCGGAACTAACACTGTCTGAATCGGCATAACTTCACCTTGTGGTGCTGTACCAGTTAGCAAGGGCAGTAGAAGCATTACCCCTGGTTCAAGTTCAATCTGTATTTCTGCTATGTAGCCTAGCAACTCAATCTCCGCTACTGACCTCCTGAGAAACAACCAATAAGGAAGTAATACAGGACACAAACCCAGACCGACTTCAATCCTGTGTCTGTCTGATGTGTAGAAAAATATTAGCAGAGATGTCACCAGACTCAATGATGCACATTACCACCATGTGGTACAAAGGCAGAAAGTACAGGACCACCTTCCTGTTGTCATACTGATCTGAGGCCAGATAAACAGTACTTTTAGGATATAAAGGACATCAAACAAGTCTCAGTACAGTGCATTACTAATGTACAGCAATATACCTCATGCGGATATAAGACTCAATGTATATCTTTGCTGAGTCACAAAACCACCCCGGCATAGACAAACCTTCACTGCTGAGGTCTGCTGGTGTGTAGCCAAGAAGGAGTCACAGTGGGCTAAACCCTTCCCCACCAGTGTGGGAACAAAACCAAAAATGTCTGGACCCCTTTAGATAGCTGTTGTCCTACCTTGCCTCCATTCTCTGAGACTGAGCAATGCTATCCAGCTTATACCCAGGTGGGGGTAATCAGAAAAGAGCCCAGCCCTAGAGACCAATTAAGACAGCCTCTAGACAAGGTGGTCACCAATTAAGCCTGGAGGCAACTAGCTACCTGCAGGCCCTAATCAAGCAATCATGTAGCTTTTAGCATATGTTTGCACAGAAACTCCATGAATAAAGCTTGTAGGAAGCGATTTAAAGTGAATCGCTTTTAGATCTGCCACAGAGTGGACTGTAGCCTAAACCAACAAGGGTTTCTCTTTCCTCATGCACTATAACAAACCCAGTGTAAAGGTGAGTGGGAGGTTATGCTACCCACAAAGGAACCCTTACTGTTCCACACAGAAGTTTGGTCCCACACTTGTTGAAAAATAACTAGTTAGCATTATACATGGCCTGAAGGGAAATCTATAATCATCAGGACCCCCTTTTTAACAAAACCCGACATGTAGGGAGAGGCTGGCAGCCTACAGTTGTGATAACCACAATGACCTGGAGGCAAAAAGTGGCTGGTGGTTTTAGCAGTAGCTTCTGGGCCATTTGTGCCACTAAGTATATATACATACAAATATATCCCCACACGGGGAAGATGGAGGGAAACAATGCCTTACCTACCTCTTTTCCATCTGAGGTGGTTTAGGCACCCTCACTCCTCTGCACCCCAGAGGAGATTAGGTCCAATGCTGAAAGACCAACTGGTTGGAATTGGGGTTGTGCAGCCCCAATTCTCGTGGCCAAAGGAAGTACTACATTGTAGCCTTCCTTGCCACAAGCCCTGGGCTTGTTTTTTCTCCTTATGGCCCATAAGCAAGCAGGACTGCTGTTAAGGTCCCCCCCCCCCCGCCTGCAGTCCCCCTAGGGAACAGTAGGGTTAGGTTGTGTGTACTAGTCAGTATATACACGGGGGGATGTCAATGCCCTGCGTTCCTCAATCCCATCTGAGGTGGTCTAGGCACTCGCGCTTCCGTACTTACTGTTGTTGCCAGCTACAGCCAATATCTCTATTCCTAAAGGAGGACCCTTGAGAGTAGAGAGCATCTCTGTTTGAACAGAGAAATTCCTTCATAATTTGCGAAGTCTCCTTCCCAGCTAACCTAGAAATACATCTAGAACAGAACGGCTTGTTAAGCTCAGCTGGCAGTTTGTCACCACAGTTGCCACACTTCCTAACACGTTTAAGGGGCTTAGCTCTGTTGGTCTCCCCCTGGGCAGTAGGGTCCTCCTAAGTATGCACCTACCAGGAAGGAAACAAAAAACACATGCCCATTAGCCCTCGATCTCCAGGAGAGTGGGGGGGGGGGGCGAGGAGCTGGTCCGGTAACCCCCCCTTAGAAACAGGAAAGACTCACCCTTGGTGGTTTCCTTTGCAGCCAGTGGAAACAGACGGTCCTCCTCCATAGTAGCGTCTTGTGCCAAGGAAAGGCTTCTTAAAACACGCTCTGAGGCCGCCAGGCCCTTCTCTCTCCCTGGCTGCTTTATTAGCCCTGAGCCGTATGCAGCGTCCGTTCCGGTGGGGGCCGCCATCTTGCCGCGCGGGAGCAGAATGACGTCACGACGCCGTGTGCGTCATCAATAGCTGCCCGGATGCTCATGGCGCCGCTCGGAGCCAGCGAACCCCCGGACGGAGCTAGCAGGAAGGGGGAGGCCTTAGCCCAACCTCCAAGGTAGGGAACCAGGCAGAGGGGAGAGAGGATGTGGCCTCTTCGGAGAACTGGAGAGCCCTGCCCTCCTAGGAGGCTCCGGCGTCCAGGGGGGTCTGTGTCTTCTCCTGTTCCCCCCTGGACTAAGAAGAAGGGGGAACCCCCCGGGGGGTAGCAAGCTACAACGGACCCAACAGCACCCAGTACCTGCGGTCCGGGGTCCAGGGGGGGGGGGACCACCAGCCCCAGGCTTTAGGTCACAAGAAAAAAAAAAACATTTCGCTGAAAGGGAAACACAATCAGAACTGAGGAGCACAGGGAGGGGTGGGGATTTTAACCTCTTAATTGATTGTGTTTCCTGTCAGGTGGAGCCAGTCTACTCTCAGGGTGCCGTCCTGGAAGACGAGGGAGAAATAGTAGATTTAAAATGGGTTTGGTAGATGGACTTTGTAGGCACAACACGATTAGATATATAAAATTCTATGCTTTATTAAAAGGAATATACAATACGAACTAAAATTAAAGACATTGACTATTCAAAAGTAACAAAAAAATCTTAGAACAACAGTAACACACCACCTAGAAAAAACATAAAAGTAGGGATTCTTGTAGTATACTGAAAGCGAAGACACAAGGTCACTTCCTATAATAAAGTATACTAATGGTATGGTTATTAACAAAGGCGGTGTCGCATACAGCTTAACTCGACATGTTGCGCGTGGAGAACACTTTCTTTAGGAGTTTTAATGCAATTTATTTAGGAGATAAATGGTGAAAGCAACAAACGGAGAGCACAGTCAGCAAAACAACCATGGGTACATGGATATGTCCTCAAAATGACTTTACAACTAAGCAAAACAAGCTCAACAAACAGGGTACAGAGAAATAAGTCTTCAAAGATCTCAAATTTGTAGGGGGCTACTAAGCTACCCACCAGCCTGACATTCGCACTTTAAAGTAAAATTCCCAATGATCATAGATGGCAAAAATCCATAGTATAGTGTGCCACAAGGAGTATCTTGTCTTAAAGTTTTGCTTGAGTGACTTCATTGACAGCCCTCTGAACAGCAGGTTGCCATTAGGTGGCCAAAGTATTCAAGTTTCAACTTGAGAATCAGTCCTTCCAGTAAATATTCAGGGTTGATGTCCTTCAGGATTGACTGGTTTGATCTTCTTGCCGTCCAAGGGACTTTCAAGAGTCTTCTCCAACACTATAGTTCAAAATAATAAATTCTTTAGCTTTCAGCATTCCTTATGGTCCAACTTTCGCAGCCATAGGTTTTTTTACTTTAATACTTTTTTTATTTTATTGTTTCCTTGCAAATACATAAGAAAAAATCACATATCCATATTTTACAGTCCATACATCTTTTATATTCATACAAAAAGCTTAGTTACATAGACTAAAAATACCCGTTGATCCCCTTCCCACCTGTCTTATTTCCAAAGTGCTTACATATTTTATCCTTACTACGTGCTTTATTTACTCTTGCCAAGTTTTTTCTCTTCCTTCCTTTGCTCTCCCTTTCCCCTTCCTTTCCCACTCATTATAAACCCTTTCACTCCTCTAGGAATCCAGCCCCCCATGCTATATCCCTCGCATTATTTACATCCTTCCCCTTCCAGCTTCCCTTCTCCTTTTTTAAAGTGAGCCCCCTATTTTACGTAACCAGTGCTCCCATATTGCTTTAAATTTTTTGAGATTCCCACATCTTATCCATATTCCCCTCTCATTCCCTACTGTTCTATTCATTACATTGATCCATTCCATTACTGTGGGTGGGCTTTGTGCTTGCCAGTTTAATGCTTTCACTTTTCTCGCCTGATACAGGCATCTTATAACTGCTTCTAATATGGCCTTCTGCCCCATTCTCTCCTCAATGCAACCCAATAGGCATACCCTGGCCTCAAGTTCCAGAGTAGTCCCAAAGGTTGCATTTATAATGTCTAAGATCTTAGCCCAATATCTATATAATTTTGGACATTTCCACATCACGTGTATGAGGTCGTCTGTATTTTGACACCTAGGACATTCATCATCTGGCTTCCTTCCAAAGCTGTGTAATCTCTTGGGGGTATAATAAGCCCAATGGAGCAAAAATAGATGGGAGACCCTCTGTGATGGAGCCAGTGAAACCACTGTCCCCAATTCCAATATCCTATCCCATTGATCGTCTGTTATAGGGCCAACATCCTCCTCCCATCTCTGTTTGTTCCTTCTCAGATTCCCTTTCCCTACAAGACGCTCACTAATCTGCTCATATACTTCTGAGGTGAGACCTTTCAATGCCCCTGGCTTAATTAGTCTTTGAAGATGTATTAGCTTTTGCCATCTTACCGGTTGTGACTTAAATTGGGCTTGTAATGCATGTCTAATCTGTAGATAGGCATAAAACAAAGTTTGGAATACTAAATTCACTGCTCAGCTCTGAGAAAGGTTTTAATATGCAGCCTGTGTACAGTTGTGCCAATCTGGTTATCCCAAGTTTGTCCCATTCTTTTAGCTTCCCCATTGCCAGAACTTCTTTCAAATACTTGTTATCCCATAATGGGGAGTATTCTGTTGGTCCCTTGTAGCCCAAAGCTAATTTTCCTGATTGCCAGATTCTTGGAATCAGCTTTACTGTAGGGCATTTTACCGGAAAAGAATTGGCCTCCAGAGACTCTATGGCAAACCTATGTGGGGACCCTGCTAACATTATTTTCCCACTTGCGCTTCCTCCTCCTTCTATGCTACACCCCCCCCAGACGCTGCAGCTGTGCTGCCAAAACATAACTATAGGGGTGCGGGACCGCCAACCCACCTTTATTTGTTGGTAATTATAATGTTTGGAGGCTAATCCTTGCCTTGCCCTTCTTCCAGATTAGAGTCCTAAAAAGGCCTCTATCTTCTTGAACTATAGATTGTTAATCCATACTGGGGAATTATGGAGCACATAAAGCAATTGTGGCATCCAGATCATTGTGGCATAAGATTACTTCGTCCAGCTAGTGAAAGTGGGAGGTGTCCCCAGAGTGGCTCTAAGTTGTTGTTTATAAATTGATCTGGGTTTCGTGTTACCACGATTCCCAGATACTCCATCTTCTCTCCAATTTTTAATTGAGGTATTCCTACCCCATCCATGTTGCTTACTGAGTCCACCGGCAGGAGTGTAGATTTTTTCCAGTTTATTACCAGGCCCGAAAATTGCCCAAACGCTTCTACTATTTGCACTGCACTTTTGAGAGAGGTTGTAGAATTTCCTAAAAAAAGGAGGATGTCGTCCGCATAAAGTGCAACTTTTTCCTCCTCTACCCCTCTCTGGAACCCCTGTATGTCCTGTCTGGATCTAATTACAATTGCCAATGGCTCAATTGCCAAGGCAAATAGGAGGGGAGACAGGGGACAACCCTGTCTCGTCCCCCTTTCCAATCCAAGCGACTGCGAGTATACATTATTGATTTTAATTTTGGAGCTTGGATCAGTGAATCAGGGGATAAGAAGTAGGTATTACAAAAACAAGCTGCGCAATATGAGAAGCTCTAAAATGATAAAGAGCAATACCAAACAGTGAAAACATATATATATATATATAGTCCATCAAGCAATTAATACAAGTGGAAAAAACATCTGATGGTATAAATCGGCAGTGAAATTTCGTATGTTCAAGCAGATGGTGACATCACAAACAGGAACCTCAGAAAAGTGATGCGGATAGAAAAACACCTTCACCGATAGAAAACACTGTCCCTTACCAGAGGGGAAGATCCCAACTAGAGACCTTCTGATCGCAGATGGCTTTCTCCCCAGCCTAGGGGTTCAATAGCACGAAATCCAATGGTCAACAGCTCCTCCCGTAATGAGCAAGTGATCAGTGTTGATTGATGACAAATTATAAGAAAAAAGGGTATATAGTGTAAAACCATTTACCATTTATTAAAATTAAATTAAAATTGCACTTACAAAAATGTAGGTAAAATATGCATGTAACTGTAGCTGGCCGGCTAGCACAACTCGAATATCTCCTGGACACGATTTGCGGTTATAAACGTCAGCACGCCGTCTCCCTACGCCGTTTCGTCTAAACAGACTTCGTCCTGGGGCACGAGCGGCATGCTGACTCACCGCAATATATACCTCATGTGCACAAATGGTACCGCCCCCATCTGAGCTCCCAGAATCCCCGAAGCTACAAACGCCATCTTGGATGAGGGAAATATTTGTTTTATGACAGTAGTCTGTCTACTGGTTCATAAAATAATTTTACTAAAAAGTTCTCTGCAGTATGTTAGGTAAAATGAAAAAGGGAAAAAGGTGAGAAAAGAGGAGAAAATAAACTGTTTATCTTTTCCCTTTTAAAGCATTCGATTGCTTACCATAGACAATAGATGGCAGGAATAAAAAGCAGGAAGGACTGATGGATCCCCTCAGAGTCATCACGACTGCAAGATGTCCTTGTAAAGTCTAGGGATAGTACTTTATGTTTCCATTGCTCTGCTTTCAAAGCAGTTTTTTGAAAGCAGAGCAATGGAAACATAAAGTACTATCCCTAGACTTTACAAGGACATCTTGCAGTCGTGATGACTCTGAGGGGATCCATCAGTCCTTCCTGCTTTTTATTCCTGCCATCTATTGTCTATGGTAAGCAATCGAATGCTTTAAAAGGGAAAAGATAAACAGTTTCTTTTCTCCTCTTTTCTCACCTTTTTCCCTTTTTCATTTTACCTAACATACTGCAGAGAACTTTTTAGTAAAATTATTTTATGAACCAGTAGACAGACTACTGTCATAAAACAAATATTTCCCTCATCCAAGATGGCGTTTGTAGCTTCGGGGATTCTGGGAGCTCAGATGGGGGCGGTACCATTTGTGCACATGAGGTATATATTGCGGTGAGTCAGCATGCCGCTCGTGCCCCAGGACGAAGTCTGTTTAGACGAAACGGCGTAGGGAGACGGCGTGCTGACGTTTATAACCGCAAATCGTGTCCAGGAGATATTCGAGTTGTGCTAGCCGGCCGGCTACAGTTACATGCATATTTTACCTACATTTTTGTAAGTGCAATTTTAATTTAATTTTAATAAATGGTAAATGGTTTTACACTATATACCCTTTTTTCTTATAATTTGTCATCAATCAACACTGATCACTTGCTCATTACGGGAGGAGCTGTTGACCATTGGATTTCGTGCTATTGAACCCCTAGGCTGGGGAGAAAGCCATCTGCGATCAGAAGGTCTCTAGTTGGGATCTTCCCCTCTGGTAAGGGACAGTGTTTTCTATCGGTGAAGGTGTTTTTCTATCCGCATCACTTTTCTGAGGTTCCTGTTTGTGATGTCACCATCTGCTTGAACATACGAAATTTCACTGCCGATTTATACCATCAGATGTTTTTTCCACTTGTATTAATTGCTTGATGGACTATATATATATATATGTTTTCACTGTTTGGTATTGCTCTTTATCATTTTAGAGCTTCTCATATTGCGCAGCTTGTTTTTGTAATATTACTGTTTTAGTTGTGAGTATCTCACCATTTTAAGCCGCTTGCAATTTATTTTTCTTTTTTTGTATCTTGCCTAGACAGCGCAGTATTACCCCCTTTTTACCGATAAGAAGTAGGTGCAATACAAATATATGAACTGTATGAACGGTATGAGCTGCATGAATAGTCAAACACTGGGTCCACATGTTGTATAGTATAAGGACATACATTTTTGATTTCACTCACACAAATCTTGAAGGCGGTGATTGGTTTTCGGGGTCCCGTATGTGGCTAGGCTCCCAAAAAGTTCCACACATGTGGTATCTCCATACTCAGGAGAAGCAGCAGAATGTATTTTGGGGTGCAATTCCACATATAACCATGGCATGTGTGAGAAATATATAATTTAGTGACAACTTTGTGCAAAAAAAAAAATCAGTTTGTCATATTCCCGCAACTTGTGTCAAAATATAAAATATTCCATGGACTCGACATGCCTCTCAGCAAATAGCTTGGGGTGTCTACTTTCCAAAATGGGGTCATTTGGGGAGTTTTGTGCTATTTTGTCATTTTATTGCCTTCGAAACTGATAGGTAGTGAGGAGTGAAATCAAAAATTTGTGCCCTTAGAAATGCTGAAGGCTGCACTTCCGGGGGAGGAGGAGTCTAGGATGGCGCAGACCTCCAGCGGGCCCCGCAGCGCTGCGATGGCTGAACATTCCATCATTTTTCGGCCGACATCCCCGCTCTCCCGCTGAAAGGGAACCCACCTCCACCCCCGCCAAAGTAAATCTGTGAGCCGGGGATCTCCCTGTGCGCTTACTGTTCCCGAGGCATCCCCTTGGATAGCTTCAGCTGGTCACATGGAGCCTTCTGTAGCGGCAGCTGCGGCAGCGCCGGTCCGTTTTAGGAGCTCCACGGGGGTCAGAGGAGGTGCTGGCAGCGGGGGTTGACTCGGCTCTCTGGCAGAAGGGAGTGACGAGAGCCAGCGGCAGGTCACACCTAGAAGTGGTGGTGGACCCCTGGGGTGACGGGGAACTCTGGGGCTCTCCCCCTTGGAAAGTCGCTCCTGAGGAGAGAGAGGTGTGTGGTGGTGGCAGTGAGGAACAGGAAGAACCAACAGATAGATCGGTAGACAAATCTGACGACAACATACAGCAACAACAATAAAAAATGTAAGTAGAAAGCATGCTGGACCCTGGACTTGGACACTGATTGAGGGCTTTAAAGGCACGATACCACAGACTGCAGCAGCAACTGTAAGTAAACTCCATCCACTGCCAAATGTTGTACTATATAAAGCTTGCATTGCAATTGGAATGTTGAAGCTGGTGTAACAAACAGCAAATCAGAGAGGAAAACTGTCTATAGTCTGGTGGGGCCATTGTGTTTTATTTTTTTATTTTTTTCTCTCTCTCTTGGGGGATCCCCAGTAATATTTTTTGAGTCAGCAGGATATACCTTAAATACAAGGGGAAAAAAACCCATTGAAAAATCAATCAAATCCAGGCGAGTACCCTGGTTTATTGTCTGAAGGGAAGTACCAACACCGCTACTAGAAGACACTGGTGACTATCATTAAAATAATTGAAGATCAGTAGCGCTGAGAAGAGCTGGTCAGTGGTGAAAGACATTGTCATCTTTCCTATTACCCTATTTACAAAAAAATGCATCAATAAGGCTGCAAAGCAGTGATTAGGGGCATAAAGACGACTTAAAGTGGGCGGAGAAACAACAACTGACCGTAATAACTATATTCTATTTTTATATTGTATTTTTAAGTAGCGTTTGGGCCACATCTACCCAAGTAATTAAAAATTATAGAATTCAAGTCTTTGAATTCTAAGAGTTCAACCATAGACTGTTAAAACCATCCACAAGCGAGATTAACATTACTAAGCCCCCAGTGATGAGTACTAGGGCAAGAGGGGCAAGGGGGGCAGCCTCGACTCCCCGCCTGAGCCAAAGCCCAGGGCCAATAAATTTGTAACCCATGGGATAAATGGGGACAAACCTACAATAGACAAGCAGCAGGTGGCAATAAATTCTCAGGTGGAGAGGGAGAAGAAAAAGGAAAAGATGAAACTGACCTCAAATAACCCAAATAGCTCAGCTAATCCTGATACCTTATCAGAGACTGCGATCGATCATGAAACAGACTTGATGCATGACCAAAGGGATGCCGATGAACAACAACCAGGATCGGCACTGCCAACAAAAACGAAAATGCAGGGAATGTTTGCGGCCTTAGAATAATCACTAACAGCGCAAATGGAGAAAAATATGGGATTTATGTTGGAAAGACTAGAGGAAGTTGAAAAGAAAACAGACCATAACTTAAACATCTTCAGAAAATTGGAGGAAGAAATTAAAGTAATAAAAAAAGAACAAAAGGGAACAAGCGTATAAAGTAGAAGATCAGGAAAACAGAGACAGAAGGAAAAATATTAGAATACGCGGTGTCCCAGATTCCTCACAGTCAGAAAATCTCCCAGAAATTATCAGAAAAATTTGCAACCCATTACTGGATAGAGAAATAACTTTCCTATTAAGAATTGAACGAGCACATCGGATCAGGAGGCCTAGAGAAATCCCCCAAGAGAGTCCCAGAGATATTATAATAAGATTCGAAAGTTAGGAAGAAAAAAATCAATTATGGAAAAATTTGAGGGGGAAGTCCCCAATCAAATTTGAAGAACACAGCATCCAAATATACCAAGACTTATCCCAAGAGACGCTCAGAAGAAGAAATTTGAAACCATTATTACGGGAGCTGCAAGAACAAAAAATACAATACAATTGGGGATTTCCGGCATGTTTGATTGGGAGAAAGAACGGGGTCACAGCGAAACTAAGATTTCTAGATGAAATTCCAGAGTTTTGCCAAAAATGTAATATTCCAATACCAAGCAGTTATTAAGGAGAATGTGGGATAATGGAGGAGAGGGCAATGCAGAGGGGGGGGGGGGGGTGTAGAGAGGTGGGGGGGGGGGGGGGGGGCGAGTGTTCAAAGATAATAGGTAATTAGGTGCAGCGCAACAGGGAGACCGGGGAGCTGGAGCCCATGATCGCCTTGAGGATACCCCCCTGGGAACAGGGGAAAGGAGGTTGTGACGATTTGTACTCCACCTCAAGTCAGGGAGCACTTATGCACAAGGGGGTGCAAGGGGGGATGCTCCTTAAGTCAACCTTAGGGTCAAGATTCCATAAAGGGAAAGGGGGGAGGGGAGGGTCGAATGGGGAGGAAGGGGGGATTGAAGGGAGGGGGAGGGGGGGGAGTGGGAGGTGGTTCAGGGGGGGAGAGGGGGAGGCAATAGAGGGAACGGGTAGGAATCTCTAACCGGTTGATTGTTTGAAGATAGTGAGGAGAGGGAATAGAGAAAAGAGAAGGAGGAAGGGAAAAAATAATTATATATGTCTAATGTAAACTTTATCACCTACAATGTGAGAGGTCTTAGTTCTCCAGGGAAAAGGCATATGATCCTAAAGGAGATCGAAAGACTCTCTGCAGACATAGTTTTCTTTCAGGAGACACATATAACAGTGGATTCAGGAGTTAGGCTGTACTCTCGGGCGGGCCCAACATGGTATTATGGCGACTCCCCTCAGAAAAGATCTAAAGGGGTTGCCATAGGGATAGGGAAAAATTTCGGCTTTAAGGTAGAAGATAGGAGAGTGGATCCAGATGGCCGATATTGGTTTCTTAAAGGGGTTCTACAAGGTAAACAGTACACGCTGGGCAATGTATATTGCCCTAATAAACACCCCCAGAGATATTTGAAGAAGATCTTGAATATGTTAATGGACTTTAAACAGGACAACGTAGTCCTGGCTGGGGACTTCAATTTCACCTTAGACCTTCGTTTAGATAGAACTTCGACGGTACCCATAGGGAACATCAAGCAACAGCAAATATTGAAAACAATTTTTTTTAAGAATCAACTAATAGATTCCTGGAGAATCGCTAACCCAAACAAAAGGGATTACACATTCTACTCCACAGTGCAGAATATGTACTCAAGATTAGATTACATAATGGTCGATCACGGAATACTGGAGTATGTAAATATCACCGCAATAGGGGTGATATCAATTTCTGATCACGCTCCAGTCTTCGTGAGAATGCACTTTCCAGAAATTGAAGAGAAAAAGGGGATATGGAATCTAAATGAGGATCTAATAGACGATATAGAAGTCGGTAATATAGTTAGAACAGAAATAGAGGAATATTTTGAAGTTAATACTACACCAGACGTGAGCACAGCTATCATATGGGAAGCCCATAAGGCATGTATTAGAGGAAAATGTATTTCCTTAGGGGCTGGAAAAAAAAAGGTAAGAGAAGCGAATAGAAAAAGGATAATTACAGAGTTACAAGACTTGGAAGTTAAACATAAAAACCAAAAAGAAAATGAAGTTTACCAGGAAATTATAATAAAGAGGACCCAACTAAGAGATCTAATGGAAATAGAAACTGGAAATATATTTTAATTTTTTTTCAAAGAAAGATATTTATGGGGGAATAAACCGGGGAAGTATTTGGCTAGGATCTCAAATGAAAAAAGAAATATAAACTACATCGAAAAAATTTAAAACCATGAAGGCCAGATGAAGTATAGGACGTGCGAGATTGCCGCAGCTTTTCGGACATTCTATAGTACATTGTATACTATTAGAAAGGGGGAAACACAAGAGGAAAAGATTATTAGGGAAAAGAAAATCAGCGAATATCTAAGGGAAGCAAATCTACCAAAGTTAACGCAAGAAACAGTGGAACTTCTGGAAGACCCAATAACGCAAAGGGAAATAAGCCAAGCGATTCAAGAAACACCCGGGGGAAAAAGTCCAGGTCCAGACGGACTGCCCATTAAATATTACAAAAAATTTAAAGAACTTTTGGTCCCAGAGATGTGCACATATTTTAATAAATTAGGAGAAAGTGAATAAATTAGGAAGGAATCACTCCTTACCAATATCTCAATTATTGCTAAAACAGGAAAGGATAACACCCTTTGCTCCAACTATCGTCCAATTGCATTGTTGAAAGCGGATATAAAAATCTTTGCAAAGATATTGGCAACGAGGATAAAAGCCCATATGCCGGACTTAATAAACTCAGACCAGACGGGATTTGTAAAAGGTAGAGAAGGGCGAGACAACAGTTTAAGAACGATCCTGCTGCTACAGGATGATAGAAAGAAGAAACCCCCAGTCGTACTCGTGTCAATAGACGCTGAAAAAACGTTTGACAGAGTCGACTGGGGGTTCATGATGGACACTTTGAGAAGTGTGGGACTGGGCCCTAGATATATGAAATGGGTGGGAAACCTGTACAATTCCCCGACGGCAAGAGTGAAGGTCAATGGGAGTGTATCGTCGGCGTTAGAAATGACTAATGGAACAAGACAGGGCTGGCGGCTCTCGCCCTTCCTGTATTTAATAGCTTTGGAGCCATTGTTGAACAAGATAAGGAACAACCCGGACATAGGAGGGGTGAGGGTAGGAGGGGAGGAACACAAGGTGGCAGCATACGCCGACGATATACTCCTATATGTGACCAAGCCAAGAACATCTATACCTAATATATTGGAGGAAATTGGAAGATATGGGACGCTTTCCAATTTTAAAATAAATCCAGTAAAAACTGTAATTATGAATTTAGGAATAGAGACACAGGAAGAAGCGGACCTACAAAGAGCATTTCCCTTTACGTGGGAAAAAAGGTCACTCACTTATCTAGGAACAAAAATTACCCCCAAAGTTGATGGACTCTATGAGGCTAACTATAACCCATTAGTCAATGAAATAAAACAGGACCTAAAAAATCTTGCTAAAAGACAAATTTCCTGGATAGGGAGGATTAACGCGTACAAAATGATGGTCTTACCAAAGATAATATACAAATTCCAAATGGTCCCAATCAATATTTCACAAAACTTTTTTAAATTAATAAAAACTATAATCTTAAAATATATCTGGCAGGGCAAAAAACTTAGAATAAGTTATGCAACCCTCAACCGGGGGAAAAAAAAGAGGGGGACTTGCCCTGCTTGATATAAAAAGATACTATCAAGCCGTAATCTTAGCAAGACTAGTGGAATGGACAAATAGGAACACGTTAAAAAAATGGGCACAGATGGAAAGACAAATACGTTTGGCACAACTAAACACAAACGTTTGGATTCCACCAAAATTTAGAATAACCAACACAGACACACACAGCATCACAAAACAGGTCTTTAAAATATGGGATTTACTATGCAAACGAGAAAAATGGGAATTCCCCATTAATCCCACTAGCTGATACTAAATTCTTTGCACCAGGAAACAAGACAAGATTGGGGAAGAAATTTGGTAGTAAAAGATTAGGGGACATAGTCACATTAGGGAAAGTAAGAGAAAAAGAAGATATATTCACATCAGGAGGTGCCCAACAGATAACAGTTTGGGAAAATTTACAATTGAAGCACTTTGTTAGTACACTACCAGCACCGATAAGAAAGGACACAGCACAGAACCCAATGGAAAAACTCTGTTCCACTGGAAAACCACTACAGTATGGAATCGCGGTGATATATAAGATACTGACAGAATTAGGGAAAAAAGGAACACTGCCAAGCATAGAGCAATGGGGGAAAGATGTGGGGGGAAAGATTGAAGAAAGTCATATGATATAAGCTGTGTTTAACTATGCAAAAGATCTCACTACAGTCTAAGCCAACTACAAATGTATGATGCGTTGGCATTTGACTCCGGTTAAATTAAATAAAATACACCCAACCAATTCCCCCTTATGTTGGAGGAAGTGCAACCAAGCAGGAACTACATTCCACATCTGGTGGGACTGCCCGAGAGTCCAGGAATACTGGATAGAGGTACTTGAAGCTATAGAGGAAATCACAGGAGAACAGATTCCTCTAGATCCCTTGACCTGCCAGTTTCACGGACAAGGGCCAGTAAAAGGGAAAAAGTATGGCTCGACATTGGTCCCAGTTTTGTTAAACGCAGCAAAGGGTTTAATTCCGAAATGTTGGCTTCTCCATTAGAGGCCTCCTATAAAAGAATGAATACACCGGGTCAGCCATATCTCGGAGATAGAGTATCTGAGAAGGACTGACTTAGGTGAAGAAGAGGATGGTAGAAGCGGAACGACCTGGGACCAATGGAGATCATTTAAAAATACTGAAAAATTTGCACAGGCAATATCTGAACCAGATAGGTAAGCCCTCAGAATCAGAAAAAAATAAAATAAAAATCAACCGGTCAGAATCGAGAGGTAAACGATACTAGAAGTAGGGTGGGGGGGGGAGGTATAAGAGGTTGGGGGGGGGGAAGGAGGATTATGGGAAGAGGGGGGAAATAAGGATAGTTTTTCTATGTTATCTTGGTGATTGCCTCTCTTTTTGTATTACTTTCCCACGTCGGTCAAAAATTACCTCGGGAAGTAAACATCTTATATTTTTTTTTTATTGGAGAAAAAAAAAAGAAAAAAGGGGGAAACAAAGGAAATATAGGAATCCTTAGAGTTCCCAAGTTAAAATAAAAAATAAAACAGAAATAGCAAAAAGAAAAGACAGAAATAATAAATGAATAAATGATATATTAAAAATGGAGAAACCACAAATGATGCGAAACCGTAGAGGAACTATGAAGGGCGGAACTAATATGAACTCCCCCCAAGCCTCTACGTTAAGTCTGATGTGGAAAAAAAAAAAAAAGAGTCCTAAAAAGGGCCTCTATCTTCTTGAACTATAGATTGTGAATCCATACTGGGGAATTATGGAGCACATAAAGCAAAATGTGGCATCCAGATCATTTTATTAAGATTACTTTGTCCAGCTACTGAAAGTGGGAGGCGTCCCCAGACGTCTGTTTTACGTTTAAATTTACTCAAGAGTGGCTCTAAGTTGTTGTTTATAAATTGATCTGGGTTTCGTGTTACCACGATTCCCAGATACTCCATCTTCTCCCCAATTTGTAATTGAGGTATTCCTACCCCATCCATGTTGCTTACGGAGTCCACCGGCAGGCAGGAGTGTAGATTTTTCCCAGTTTATTACCAGGCCCGAAAATTGCCCAAACGCTTCTACTATTTGCACTGCACTTTTGAGAGAGGTTGTAGAATTTCCTAAAAAAAGGAGGATGTCGTCCGCATAAAGTGCGACTTTTTCCTCCTCTACCCCTCTCTGGAACCCCTGTATGTCCTGTCTGGATCTAATTACAATTGCCAATGGCTCGATTGCCAAGGCAAATAGGAGGGGAGACAGGGGACAACCCTGTCTCGTCCCCCTTTCCAATCCAAGCGACTGAGTATACATTATTGATTTTAATTTTGGAGCTTGGATCAGTGAATCAGGGGATAAGAAGTAGGTGCAATACAAATATATGAACTGTATGAACGGTATGAGCTGCATGAATAGTCAAACACTGGGTCCACATGTTGGATAGTATAAGGACATACATTTTTCATTTTTAAATTTAAATCACACAAATCTTGAAGGCGGTGATTGGTTTTCGGGGTCCCGTATGCGGCTAGGCTCCCTAAAAGTTCCACACATGTGGTATCTCTATACTCAGGAGAAGCAGCAGAATGTATTTTGGGGTGCAATTCCACATATAACCATGGCATGTGTGAGAAATATATCATTTAGTGACAACTTTGTGCAAAAAAAAAGTCAGTTTGTCATATTCCCGCAACTTGTGTCAAAATATAAAATATTCCATGGACTCGACATGCCTCTCAGCAAATAGCTTGGGGTGTCTACTTTCCAAAATGGGGTAATTTGGGGGAGTTTTGTGCTATTTTGTCATTTTATTGCCTTCGAAACTGATAGGTAGCGAGGAGTGAAATCAAAAATGTGCGCCCTTAGAAATGCTGAAGGAGGTGCTTGGTTTTCAGGGTCCCATACGTGGCTAGGCTCCCAAAAAGTCCCAAACATGGGGTATCCCCGTACTCAGAAGAAGCAGCAGAATGTATTTTGGGGTGCAATTCCACATATAACCATGGCATGTGTGAGCAATATATCATTTAGTGACAACTTTTTGTAAAAAAATGTTGTCATTATTCAATCACTTGGGACAAAAACAAATATTTAATGGACTCAACATGCCTCTCAGCAGTTTCCTTGGGGTGTCTACTTTCCAAAATGGGGTCATTTGGGGGGGTTTTGTACTGCCCTGTCATTTTAGCACCTCAAGAAACGAGATAGGCAGTCATAAAATAAAAGCTGTGTAAATTCCAGAAAATGTACCCTAGTTTGTAGACGCTATAACTTTTGTGAAAACCCAATAAATATACGCTTATTGTGATTTTTTTTTTACTAAAGACATGTGGCTGAATACATTTTGGCCTAAATGTTTGACTAAAATTTTGTTTATTCAATATTTTTTACTTTTTGTTATAAGAAAAATCATTTTTTTTCAAAATTTAAAAAAATCGCAGAGGCAATCAAATACCATCAAAAGAAATCTCTATTTGTGGGAAGAAAAGGACGCAAATTTTGTTTCGGTACAACATTGCATGACCACGCAATTACCAGTTAAAGCAGCGCAGTGCCAAATTGTAAAAACACCTTTGGGCATTTAGCAGCATATTGGTCCGGGGCTTAAGTGGTTAAGGGGGTGTCCCTGGGAGGTACAGAATATAAAGATCTCAGCATATGCGGACGATATGATGTTTAGTCTGACCAGCCCGATGGAATCCCTTCCTAATTTGTTACAAGAACTAAAGATGTATGGAGATCTGTCAAATTTCAAGATAAATTGTGACAAATCAGAAGCGATGGGAGTGGCGCCCCTGGAAAAAAAATTGAAGACACTGAAATCTAAGTATAAATTTAAATGGTCTGACACAGCTCTTACATATCTGGGTACCTCCATCCCGGCAGACCTAACACAAGTTTCTAAACTTAATTTTGCACCATTATTGGCGAAAGCATGGGTTCTCCTGGATGGATGGCAGAAGGGGGTCCATTTGTGATTTGGGAGATCTAATATCATTAAAATGAATATACTACCAAAATTTCTGTATCTCTTTCAGACACTCCCTATTGCAATACCAAAATCTTTTTTCAAGTGAACACAATCCCTCTTCAATAGGTTTATATGGGCAAATAAACATCCAAGAATCAAGGGTCGTACAATATCTTTAGCCAAACGAGATGGAGGACTGTCAGGCCCCAGATATTTATAGATACTATCAGGCGGCACTACTGATCCGGCTGACTGATTGGAGTAGACATACTGGAGAGAAGATATGGCTGGGGCTAGAGCAAGACCAATGTGGCAGTATGCTGCATCAAGCGGCATGGTGTTACAGGGAGTTGCCGACAGATATTAAAAAGCACCCGCTGATAGGCCCTACTCTCCAAATGGCACACAGGTTATTTGTGAAGGGGAAACTGTCAACAGTGGACTCACCGCTCATACCAATCTTGGGGAACCTGCAGTTTGAACCAGGACTGTTGAAGGGATCATTTGGTGGACTAATAGAACAGTCGCTGTTTCAAGCATCTCATTTTTTGAAGGAGGGAACATGGTATACCTGCAGAGGACTCTCAAATACCCTTTTTTAACAATTGGGAGGTTGAGATGGAAAGACCCTTTACAGAAGAGCAAAAGAATAAGATACTCCGGAATATTTTTGAATCATCTGTGTGTGTGAAGACACAAGAGATGAATTTGAAGATTTTATCTCAGTGGTATCGCACTCCGGTAGTATTAAATAGGTGTTACCCAGATATGCCAGACAGATGTTGGAGGTGCAGGAAGAAAGGAGGAACCCTAATGCACATTCTTTGGGCCTGTCCTAAGATTTTAAGTTTTTGGACAAAGGTCCGGGAAATAGTGCAAAAATTCAGTGAGGAGCAACTACTAGAAGAGTGGTCCTTTTATCTGCTGCAAGATATACGGAGATTTCGGTTAGGCGATATAGGAAATATGTAGTCTGTCATTTCTTAAATGCAGCCCGTGCTTGTATCCCAGGGATGTGGAAACAGTCACAACCAACTGTAAGGATGTGGCTTAATTGAGTGAAATACTTGAATAGAATGGAGGACTTGGTATGGACTTCAAGGCAGAAGCAGAAGGTGTATCTGGACACGTGGGCGGAGTGGAATGTGTTTAGATATTCGGAGGAGGGGGAAGGCCTTGATAAATGCGAATTGACGGATGGAGCCGGCGGCGGGGGGTGCGATGGGGAGGGAGATGCTGTTTGAGGATTGGGGGGGAGGAGAGGGTTTTATAGGATAAATTGCCCCAACTCCTCTGGGATATAGGATACCTGGAGGGATGGGGGCTTATTTGCCCAAAGGAGTGTAGAAACGGAATTCAAAGATTTAAAGGGGGTATTCGTTGAGCAGACTCTGGGCTACTGAGGCAGATAAAGAAGAGTTATGATGAGATAAGAAAATTGCAAGTTAGGCTTACCGGTAACTTGTTTTCCAATAGGCTTTCAGGACAGCCACCTGAGAGATCATGGCTCCTCCCTCCACAGGAAACACCTCCACCATACGGTCTTTAAAGGGAGGCCTCCCCTTCCACTCGTCAGTTGTTTGTAGAGACCTCCAGCCCCGGCTGCAACACATAAGTGACAGTTATTGCATAGTATTACAGCTGTATCATTATATATGAAAACCAAGGGCGGGTTACCGCTGTCCTGAAAGCCTATTGGAAAACAAGTTACTGGTAAGCCTAACTTGCAATTTTCCCAAAACGGCTTTCAGGACAGCCACCTGAGAGGACAGTCGAGACTTACCCCTATTAGGGCGGGACAACAGCCTGTAAGACCTTTCTCCCAAACGCCTGGCCGTCCGCTGTCATTAGATCTAATCTATAATGGCGGGCAAAGGTAGACAAATTTGACCAGGTGGCTGCCCTGCAGATCTGTTCGGGGGTGGCACCAGCTTTCTCGGCCCAACTTACCGCTGCTGCTCTAGTAGAGTGAGCCCGTAGATTTTTTGGACATTCTTGTCCTGAGCAAGAATATGCGTTTGTGATAGCCATTCTGAGCCATCTGGCAATGGTTCCTTTTGATGCTTGCTTTCCCTTCTTATCTCCGGAGAACAAAATAAACAAGGCGTCCGCCTTTCTAAAATTTTTTGTAACTTCTAAGTAACTCAAAACTGCCCTTTTAACATCTAGGGTATGGAATTCCTCTTCCTTTTTCCCTTTTGGATTGGAACAAAACGTGGGAAGTACTATTTCTTGAGACCGGTTTTTGATTGAAGCAACCTTTGGCAAAAAACCTGGGTCAGGTTTCAAGACAATTCTGTCTGAAAAAATTAAACAAAAAGGTTCCCTGATAGACAGGGCTTGTAACTCGCTGATTCTCCGGGCTGTTGTGACAGCCACCAAAAAAACTGTTTTTAGCGTCAATAATTTTAAGGATGCTGAACTCAGAGGTTCGAAAGGTTCCCTAGTCAGGGCCTGTAAAACGACTGGCAAGTCCCATGATGGACAATCTTTCACTATGATTGGCCTAGAGCGACTGAGGGCTTTGAAGAATCTTTTAACTAATGAATGTGAGGACACTGCCCTTTCCAAAAAAACTCCTAGAGCCGCTACTTGGACCTTTAGTGTACTGACCGCTAGTCCCTTATCGGCTCCGTCCTGCAAAAATTCAAGGACGGAGGACGTCTGCCTTACCGACCTGCCAGATGATGTACACCAAGTATTGAAAACTTTCCAGATTTTTAAATATATAGATCTAGTTACCTGCTTCCTGCTGGACAGGAGTGTTGCTACCAATCTGGCCGAGAAACCTTTCCTTTTCAGGAGCTGTTCCTCAGAATCCAGGCTGTAAGGTTTAGCTTTCCTAAGTCTTGGTGAAGCAGAGGACCCTGTAAGAGCAGGTCCTGTCTTAGTGGCAGATGCCAATAAGGTTTTGTCTGCATCTGCAGTAGGGCCGAAAACCACGGTCTCTTGGGCCAAAACGGAGTGACAGGAATTACCGTTGTACCTTCCCTCCGAATCTTTGAGATCACCTGAGGGATGAGTTGAAAAGGGGGGAATGCATAACAGAGGTGAAAATCCCACACCTGTGCTAAGGCGTGCACCCCCAGTGCTGCTTTGTCCCTGGCTAGAGAAAAAAACCTGGGGGTCTGTGTATTTTCTTTGTTTGCAAAGAGATCTATTTCTGGTTGCCCCCACTTCTTTGCTAAGAGAGGAAAGACTTCTGGGTTCAACTGCCATTCCGCTTCCTGAACTAAGTTCCTGCTGAGAAAATCTGCAGTTCTGTTCAAGGTCCCCTTTAGGTGGACCGCTGATAAGGATCGAGTATGAGACTCTGCCCAGCTTAGAATGTTTCTGGCTAGAGCCGGAAGTCCTCTGCTTCGGGTGCCCCCCTGTCTGTTTATGTAAGCCACTACTGTGACATTGTCCGACAGGATGTGCGCATGCTGTCGCTGCACCTCTACTATGAAGCTCAGTAGAGCCAACTCTACTGCCTTCAACTCCCTCCAATTTGAGGATCTCCATGCCTCCTCTGCGGACCATGACCCCTGAGTCCAATGACCGTTTATATGGGCGCCCCATCCCCAGGAGCTGGCATCGGTCGTTATCCTTACCTGGGTTGGGAAGGACCACAACAGACCCTCTGATAATCTCTCCTGACCTTTCCACCACCAAAGACTTCTCTTGACATTGGTGGGAATTTTCACCAGTAGTTCCAGGGACCTCTGATCGCGGTCCCAGACCTTTAACAAGAATTCTTGTAGAGGTCTGAAATGGAACTTTGCCCACTGAACTGCGGGTATTGACGAAGTTAGAGTTCCCAGCACTGACATAATCTTCCTGATTGAGATCTGCTGACTGCACTGTAAGGTTGACACAGCTTCTATTACCCTCCTTTGTTTTTCTTCTGGGAGAACATTTCTTTGTCCCACTGAATCGATCAGAAACCCCAGAAAGCAAACTTGTTGCGAGGGGACCAAGCTCGATTTCTGGAGATTTAGAATCCATCCTATGGACTCCAAGTGAGACCGGGCCCTGACTAGATTTCTCAAAAGATCTTCTCTGGTCTGGGCAAAGAACAGAAGGTCGTCTAGGTAAGGGGCCACTGAGATCCCCTCTAGACGCAGCGGAGCTAGAGCCTCTGCCATAACCTTTGTAAACACCCTTGGGAATGATGATAGGCCAAAGGGGAGAGCTCTGAACTGCAGGTGTGTAAATTTTTTCCCCTCTCTCAAAGCTAGTCTCAAGAACCTTTGGGAGCTGTCTGCCATGGGAATGTGCAAGTAAGCATCTCGCAGGTCTGTTGCCATGAAGCAACCCTGATTTAGTAGATTTTTTACCAAAAAAATGGAATCCATCCGGAACTTCCTGTATTCTACCGACTGATTCAGCTCCTTTAGATTCAGGATGAGTCGAAATTTTCCCGAAGGTTTCCTGACCAGGAAAACATGAGAATAGAACCCCTGAAAACATTCTTTGGACGGAACCGGCACCACTACTCTCTGAGAAATCAGCTCCTGAATCAGGGACTTCATAGCGAGAGCCTTGGCGGGATCCTTTGGAACATTTGTTGCCAGAAATCTTCTCGGGGGTTCTTCCCTGAACTCTATTGCATAACCCCTCAAGAGTAAGTATAGAATAAATTGGTTTGAGGTGCTGTCCCTCCACTGGGGAACGAACCTCTGGAGTCTTCCCCCTACCTGTAGCTGCAAGTCATTGGGGTTTTTCGGGGGCTGAAGGAGGACGGAAGAGTACTCCACCCCTACCTTTACCCCTTTGTGTCGGCCATTGCTTCCTTTGGTTTTGTACCTTTTTCTCTTGCCCTTGCAGACGAAAAAACGCTTGCGGGTAGGTACAGGCTTTTTTCTTTTCTGGAAAAGATTTATTTTTGTCCGCTGTCCGGTCAAGGATAGACTCCAACTCCGAACCGAACAATAAATCTCCAGAAAAGGGTAGGCCAATTAACCTATTTTTTGAGGACGCATCCCCTGGCCAAGTCTTAAGCCAGAGAGCCCTCCTGGCAGAGTTTGTCAGAGTCGCTGACCTCGCTGACATCTGGACAGACTCCCCTGAGGCGTCAGCGATGTAAGACACAGCAGCCGAAAGGGTACCAAAGGAGTCTAAAATCTCCTGCATCGGGGAATCTGCCAAAATGTGTGATTTTAACTGGCCTATCCAGTGTTCCAGGTTTCTGGCAACACAGGTTGTTGCCATAGCTGGCTTAAGGTTGTTCATCACGGACTGCCAAGACCTTTTTAATAGCAGATCCATTCTCGTCCATGGGCTCTCTTAACGTGCCCATGTCCTCAAAGGCTAGATCAGAAGATTTCGAAACCTGTGAGAACGCCGCATCCAATTTTGGGACTTTATTCCAAATGGCATCCAGACTTTCCTCGAAAGGGAACCTCCTCTTGTGTGCCCCTGAAAAATGGCTTCTTCTCTGGGTCCAACCATTCCTTCTTAATCATATCTGTGATTAAGGAATGTACTGGAAACACCCTGCCTTTGGTATCCCCTAAACCTGCATACATCCGGTCATGTAGGGAAAGTTCCTTTTTCTCCTCTTCTATCCCCAAAGTCGCATAGATCACCTTAACAAGGCCTGCGACCTCCTCCAGTGACAATTTATATTTTGAAGTCGACTCTGCTTCATCTTCTTCCTCAGAGTCTGAATCTACCGGTACTGACTCCTGAGAAAGATTTTGGGATATTGGGGTGAATAAAGCCTGAGCCTCGCTCAGTGAAGAGTTCTGCGACCCTCCCGGCTCTTCCATGGAACTTGTTTGTTCCCCTAGGTTAGACCTAAAAGCCTGAAAAGTGGTACGGAGTTCCTCCTTAATAGTGGATATCAACTCTCCACATAAGGAAGGGGACTCCTTAAGTACGTTGCTTGTACAGTCTGCACAAAGTGATTTTTTCCAAGCATCGCTGAGCTTCTCCTTGCAAACAGGGCATCTTCTCTTTGGAATCTGAGCAGAGCCTTTCCCCTGTACAGACAGATAACAAGCAAGAAAACGCACGCTTAGGACGTAGTATTCAGTAAAAAAATTCTGACACCCAGGTGCACTTTAGGAAACAGCCAAAACTCCCTGTGCCCTACAAGCCAAACACCATCACCACCGTAAATTCCTATTACTAGGCAGAAAGGAAAACAATCCCACAATGACCAGAAACTAGGAGGTGGGGAAAGAGGGGGAGATGGGTGAAGTAACCCCCATAGGAGAAAAGCTAGAAGGTAACACAGGCACTCCCTTACCTTAGCCTTGCTGGTGCCTTGGCTTGTCCCCTTGTCTGCAATATCTTCCTCCATGGGAGCGTTTGCAGCAGCGTGCTTGCTAGGACACGGTTCCAGGATTCAAAAACGCCGCCGCGCTGACCGGGAACCGGAAGTCCTTCTGAAGGCACCAGGTGACCTTGCCTTCTTCCTCTGCGCATGCGCCAAAAAAAAGCCACGCGCCGACCCGGAAGCGCGGCCTCTCCCTGTATCCAGGGCGCATCTGAGGCCCTCCCCAGACGCCAGAGCCTGCAGAATGGGGGAAAAAACCCCCATAACCAGACCCCGCTCTGCCGAAAAACGGGCCGCAACCTCCGCGCGTACAGGCTCTCCCCGAGCACGGAAGGGGAAGAAGGAGACCACTGCGCCATCGTTGCTCGAGGCAGGTGGTAAGGACACTCTCCAGGAAAAAAAATGTTTTGCAGTGAGAGCCTCTGTCTCCCAGGCAGACCTGAAAGATCATGGCTCCCACCGGAGGTGTTCCTCCAGCTGGAGGAAACACAAAAAACTGACGAGTGGAAGGGGAGGCCTCCCTTTAAAGACCGTATGGTGGAGGCGTTTCCTGTGGAGGGAGGAGCCATGATCTCTCAGGTGGCTGTCCTGAAAGCCGTTTTGGGAAATAAACGTTTTTTTCCCCCCTGAAAATGACATTGTGAATTATCTGGAATATTTGACGAATGTGTTGATTACTGGAACCATGTCCTGTGGTCTGATGAGACCAAGATAAATGTATTTGGTGTCAAGCGTGTGTGGCAACAACCAGGTTAGGAGTACAAAGACAAGTGTGTCTTCCCTAGTCAAGCATGGTGGTGGGAGAGTCATGGTCTGGGGCTGCATGAGTGCTGCTGGCACTGGGGATCTACAGTTCATTGAGGGAACCATGAATGCCAACATGTACTGTAAAATACTGAAGCAGAACATGATCCCCCTATCTTCAGAGACTGGGCCACAGGCAGTATTCCAACATGATAACGACCCCAAACAAACAACTAAAAAAGCTGAGGTTAAGGTGATGGACTGGCCAAGCATGTCTCCAGACCTAAACCCTACTAAGCATCCGTGGGGCATCCTCAAACGGAAGGTGAAGGAGCGCAAGGTCTCCAACATATACCAGCTCTGTGATCTCGTCATGGAGGAGCAGGAGAGGACTCCAGTGGCAACCTGTGAAGCTGTGGTGAACTCCATGCCCAAGAGTGTTAAGGCTGGAAAATAATGGTGGCCACACAAAATACTGACACTTTGGGCCCAATTTAGAAGTTTTCCCTTAGGGGTGTACTCACTTTTGTTGCCAGGGGTTTAGATATTAATGGCTGTGTGTTGAGTTATTTTAAGGGGACAGCAAATTTACACCGTTATACAAGCTGTACACTCAGCAAGCTGTACAAGCCGGCACGAGACTCACACAGGCGCAGTAGGAAATGGGCAGTGAATGGCGGCGCGGGACCTGCATCGATCGTGGGACCGGCATTGGGGGGGCCATCAGCGCAGGCAAGTAGGACAGGTAAGCGTCTATATTAAAAGTCAGCTAACAACAAGAACCTGGGGAATGCCCAGGGAATAACCAAGCCTACTTACCGACCAGCTAGCAGAACAACCAATTAACCTGTCTAACAATGTGCGTTAAAAACAGGGGTTTTGTCCGCACGCATTTGCAAACGCATGCGTGAGCCACAGAGCCGCGCCAAGGCACCCCATAATTCTGTGGTCCTAACACTAACAGTGAGTGTCCTCACAATGGAGGCACATGCATTTTAATGGATAGATAGGGGCAGGTGGACTGAAGGGGAGCCACCCCTCAAAGGTACAGGAGCACACAAAGCACCCAGCATATAGCACATTGGCTGCAAAGGTGTTGGTGCACTGCTGGACCAATATAAACACCACAGGTGAAACAAAACATATCCACCGCCCCCATCTATGTCTGGCAATCGCAGTAAGTAGCAATGGAAGGCTAACACAGATAACAAGAACCTGGGGGAATTCCCAGGGAATAACCAAGCCTACTTACCGACCAGCTAGCAGAACAACCAATTAACCCGTCTAACAATGTGCGTTAAAAACAGGGGTTTTGTCCGCACACATTTGCAAACGCATGTGTGAGCCACAGAGCCGCGCCAAGGCACCCCATAATTCTGTGGTCCTAACACTAACAGTGAGTGTCCTCACAATGGAGGCACATGCATTTTAATGGATAGATAGGGGCAGGTGGACTGAAGGGGAGCCACCCCTCCTTAAAGGTACAGGAGCACACCAAACACCCAGCATATAGCACAATGGCTGCAAAGGTGTTGGTGCACTGCTGGACCAATATAAACACCACACAGCTACACTGTTAGTAGCTGCTGACTTTAAAAAAAAAAAAAAAATTGCGGGTGGAATCCTGCTTGAAATGTACTAAATGCTGGTGCGTGGCCGCGGCATGGATGTGTGAGGATGTGTCTGTGAGGAGCTCCATCTGCCCGCCGATTACACAGCACCCACAGCAGCTCTCTCCAGGGTTTTTCCGCCCACAACGATGCCCTCCAAGCAGCTGAAGGTCTCGCCGCAACCCCAGCGGTTTTCTCGGCACCGATCTGGATCGCTGGACTTGTATTTTACAGAGCGGGGACACAACGCTCTCGGGACTCCCAAGATGGCGCTGGCTAGCAGGTACAAGGCCGCGCACCCGGTCTCCCCTATTCCCTCACCGCAGCCACCTTCTCCCTTGCTTCCTCCCCGCACCTCCCCTGCCAGCTCGGTCAGCTCCATGCCTCTGCTGTGCCACTGGGTGAGATGGTGGGTGATGCAGACCTTAGAGCCCACATCCTGGCTCTCCCCAAAAAGGCCGACTTAGAATTGTTTGCTGGCAGGGTGGAGAAGGCCCTCAGACAGGATATTGAGGCATTGCAGGCAGACACTGCTCACATTGGGGGTAGAGTGGAAGATTTGGAGTCGCAATGGGATGTGGTTTCACCGGCCCTGCAGTCTCTCCATGAACACTGCAAGAGACAAGACTGCAGAATTGATGCCTTGCTCGACAAAATGGATGATTTTGAGAACAGGAGCCGTAGGGTTAACATACGCATCAGGGGCATGCCTGAAGCCACTGGCTCCAGGGATATAGTGCCCTCCTTGCAGGGTCTCTTTAAACAGATATTTGGCCGAGACGCTCCTGACCGTATAGAGATTGATTGGGCCCATAGGGCACTGCGCCCACCGTCCGACGACCCAGATAAGCCCCGGGACATCTGTAAACTACATAAATATTCCCTGAAGGAGAGTATAATGGCTCATGTCAGAGGTGTGCGCCATGTGGACTTTGATGGGGCACAGCTGTCCTTTCCGGATCTTTCTAGGCGTACCCTGATGAAACGCTGAGCCCTGAAGGCGTTACTTGCTGCACTACAAGATGCCCAGCTGCCTTATAGGTGGGGTTTCCCTTTCCAACTCTCAGTTACTAAAGATGGCCGTCAAGTTATCCTACACACCATGGATGACCTACTACAGTTTCTGCAACTGGGCCTCCCAGCCATCAGCGTTCCCGATTGGAAGACCACTCCGGAGATTTCCCTACCTATGCAATCACAACCTTGGCGTACTGCCCGCCGTAAAGGCTGTAACAGGCGTCGACCTCGAGTGGACTCTCCCCAAGATGCACCGGCTCCCCCGCTGCACTCCCCTTCCTAGAGGGTGACCCGAGGAATCCCTTGGGTCATGGTGGGATGTGAGCTGTTTGCCAGGTTCTTTGCGCTCCTTCAAGGGGCACTGTTATTTATGTTATATCCTGTTCTGGTTATGCTATTTTTTGCTGCTGTGGTATTTTTTTGTAATGGGCTGAAGCACCCCACCGGTTGCTGTGCCCATCTGATGCACTGAGGCAGACTCCCTCTTTCTGAACGGGCTTGCACCTTATGCTGCGCTTCTTCCCCGACATAGGTCGACTCTATGGAGTCATGTCCCATGTTTGGGACTCCGTGTTCCTTGCTGACCCTCTCCCTCTGCTGGCTTGCCGGCTGGATGGCGGTCCCCGGATTTGGGTGCCTTGAGAGGCTTTTAAAGCGACTCCCTTATTGGGGTTGCTGTGTGTCTTGTTTTTATTTTCCTTGTTTTTTTTTGTTGTCGATGTTTCTTTTCAGTACATATTGCATCTCGGATCAGACTCCTGCAGGTCTCTCTCCCCTCATGGCTGGGGACTGCTCCACGTTCATTCTACCCAATGGCTTCCCTGGAAGTGGTTTCCTATAACGTCCAAGGGCTGGGATCTCCCAACAAGCGCAGTAAATTCTGGCTCGAGACTAAACGCCTGGGGGCACATGTCCTTTTTTTGCAGGAAACACACTTTCGCACTGACTCGGTCCCCCGCCTGCCCACACACCTCTACTCCCAGTGGTTCTTTAGCAACTCACCTTGTTCTAAATCGAGTGGGGTCACTATAGCCGTGCATAAAAACTGCCCCTTTATTCTGACCGACCAGTTAACGGACCCAAATGACAGATTTGTTTTCATTAAGGGGAGCATTATGGGTCGTAAGTTTACTTTTGCAACCGTCTATGTACCGAACTCTGGCAAGCTCAGCTTCCTAGATTCCCTTCTGGACTTTCTTTCGCACTTTAGGGAGGGCCAGCTGATTTTGGGGGGGGGGGGGGTTTCAATGTTAGCCCAGACCCTACAATGGATACATCTGCAGGATGCTCTGCCCCCTCTTTTGCTTTCCTCAAGCGCTTTCGGAAGACCTTACAAGCCCACCATCTCGTGGGCTGCTGGAGAGTGCTCCACCCGAAGGGTGAAAGATTTTAGCTACTATTCGGCGATCCATGCTGTCTACACCCGGATAGATGGACCAGTTTACCCTGGATTACTTGTCCAGTGCGTCGATTGGTTCCATTGCCATGTCGGATCATGCCCCGGTGTTCCTCTCTATACATCCACTCGCTTCTGATGCCAAGTCTTGGAATTGGCGTCTAAACGAGAATATCCTGGATGATGATATAGCTTTCAAAAGCGCCTCCGATACCATCACTCATTATTTTTCTGAAAATTCCTCAGCGGAGGTGGGGGCGGTGTCGATTTGGGAGGGCCACAAGGCCGTAGTTCGGGGAGAGCTAATATCACAGGTAGCACGGTTGAAAATAGCGTAGGAAGGGGACCTTTAATCCCTTTTGCGGAAAATACAAATAGCGGAAAGTGAACACAAGCAACATTCAACGACCTTGAGGCCCTTCGCCTGGAGCTTGACGTGACCGTTTACGCTGAGTATCACATACATTTTACGATTACGGTAACAAATGTGGGCGTCTACTTGCCAGGGCTCAGAGGAGGCAGCACGACTCGGTTCATGTGCATAAGCTTCAGGTTTGGGCGGGCCCCCCGGTGGTTTACCCCTCTAAAATTGTGACTGCTTTTAGAGACTATTATGCCCAATTGTACCACTTACCTGCCCTGACAGAGGTGCAGAAGCAGGACCGCATCCTAGAGTATCTGGCTGAAGCCCGAGCCACCCAACTTTCCCTCCAAACTAGTAAATCCCTTGAAACCCTGATCACTTCGGAGGAGTTAGAAATTGTAGTAAAAGGCCTGCCGACAGGGAAGAGTCCTGGCCCTGATGGCTATACGAATGCTTACTACCGGGCCTTCCTTCCCCTGCTCTCGGGCCGTATGTGCACCTACTTTAACGCTTTAGCCTCGGGCACCCTTATGCCCAAGGAGGGCCTGCTGGCCCACATAATGATGCTGCCCAAGGAGGGGAAGGATCATGCGGTTCCTGGTAATTATAGATCGATATCGCTCTTGAACACCGACATTAAATTCTTGGTAAAAATCCTTGCGAATCGTCTACAACCCATTCTTCCCTTCCTAGTCCATCTTGACCAAATGGGGTTTAGTGCCGGACAGGAAACGAGGGATAACTCAAACCGGGCCATTCAGTTGATTCAATGGGTACAGACGTGGGCTGCCCATCCACCCTGTCTTCTCCTATCTACCGATGCCAAGAGGGCGTTTGACAGGGTGGATTGGATGTACCTTTGTGCGGTGTTGTCTAGACTGGGGCTTGGCCCGAAAAGGCTCTCCTGGGTCTCCTCTCTGTACAGTAACCCTGAGGCCCGAGTTAAGGTCAATGGAGTTCTGACTCTTTCCCTATTGGGAATGGGACCAGACAAGGCTGCCCATTGTCCCCTCTTATTTTTGCCCTCACCCAGGAGCCCCTGCTTAATAGGATCTGTTCTAACCCTAACATTACGGGCTTCTGCGTTGGCTCACATTAACACAAAGGCCCGGATTCACAAAGCACTTACGCCAACGTATCTCGAGATACGCCGCGTAAGTGTAAATATGCAGTGTCGTATCTCTGCGCCATGCCCAGAGAACTAAGATACACCTGAAAACTGACTTCATCTGACTGACTTAACTTGCCTACGCCGGCGTATCGTGGGCGCATCTTTACGCTGGACGCATTTGGCACTCCTATTGATTTTCGATGCAAATAAGGTAGATACGCCGATTCACAAATGTACTTGAGCCCTGTGCATGTTTTAAGCGATTTGCGTAAGGTTTACATCCGTCGTAAAGTTATTCCCCAAATAGGAGGCGCAACTCATGCAAAAGTATGGACCAGGGAACGGACGCCGTCAAATTTTACGTAGTACGTGAATAGGACTGGGTGTAGGTTACGTTCACATCGTAGGCAGTGATTCGAAGTATCTTAGCCAGTTGTTTCAATGTGATTGTGAGCATGCGCACTGGGATACGTCCAAGGTACGACGCATGCGCAGTTAATTTTAAGTACTTGTCTGAAGCTCAGCCCATCATTTGCATGGGGTCACGCTTCATTAAAATGTATCACGCCCACTTCCACTTATGTTGCCTTATGCTGACGAATATATGCTACGCCGGCGCAACGTTGGGAGCATCTGCTTTGTGAATTCCATTCTTCCCTCTCTGCGTTGCGCGGGCGTAGCGTCAAGAAGATACACTACGGCGGCATAAAGATGCGCCGATGTATGTGAATCCGGCAGAAACTCTACGCATACGCCGATGATGTCCTTTTTAATGTAGCGGACCCCCTGATCTCCCTCCCCAACATTATGACGGAGTTGCAGACTTTCGGCTCTTTCTCCAAGTCTGAAAAAATCTAATTTCACCAAGTCTGAGATTTTGTTGTTGAATGTCCCACCGAATCTGCGTACACGGTTGCAATCCTCCTTCCCTTTCACATGGTGTGCTACTTACATGAAGTACCTGGGGTTCTATCTTACCCCCCTTTATTCCCAATTATATGCTAGTAACTACACCCAATTGCTTTCCACTATTAAGGCAGAACTGCGCCGGTGGGATAGGGAGGTATTCTCGTGGATGGGCCTTGTTAGTGTGTTAAAGATGAATGTGCTCCCCCGCATTTAGTTTTTTCTCCAAATGGTGCCTATTTCCTTGCCTAGGTCTTTTTTCTTGAGCCTCAACAGTGCTTTTCTTAAATATATCTGGCAAGGTCGAAGCCCTCGCCTGGCTCTCTGTACCCTGCAGAGGCCCAAGCGGTTGGGGGGTCTGGGTGTCCCTAATGTACGCAAGTACTATGAGGCTATTGCCCTTCAGCGGATTTTGGATTGGCACCATGGTGTGTCTACTAAGGTTTGGGTCCCCTTGGAGAAGTCCATGGCAGGCCGTAATTTGTCCCATGCTCCTTGGCATCCTCAGACACAGAGAGGTCTGTCGACATGTCTCCCAAACAACCACTCACGCCTTAAAATTGTGGGATACTATGAATAAATCGGGAAATCATGCCCCCCCCCTTTCTCTCCTCTGACACCCCTGGGGGGCTTCCCCTGGTTTCTGCCGGGGAACACCCGTCTTTTTTCCGTTCCTGGATGGCGGATAGTGAGCTGCGATGTGGCAGATTCTTCCAGGATCAGGGACTGCTCACCCTAGAGGAGCTTAGGGCCCAGTATGGTGGGTTGCCGATGGATGTTTGGAGGTATGGGCAGCTTCAACACTTTGCACGACATCCCACATCTGCCACCCCTTTTTAAAAGCTGTGCATGTCCTCCAACCCCAGCCTACATTCCATATCGATTCTCTATGGCAGTGTTTTTCAACTCCAGTCCTCAAGGCACACCAACAGGTCAAGTTTTCAGGATTTCCCTTAGATGAAATAGCTGTGGTATTTACTAAGGCAGTGAAACTGATCAAATCACCTGTGCAAAATAATGGAAAGCCTGAAAACATGACCTGTTGGTGTGCCTTGAGGACTGGAGTTGAAAAACACTGCTCTATGGATTACTTCAGGGACAGGGTCCCCCTGGGAAGCCCACTTATATTCGGGAGTGGGAGAGAGACTTGCAGTATACGTTCACTGATAACCAGCTTGACCAATTGTTCCGCCTTTCTCATTCCAGCTCTGTTGATACAAAAATACAGGAAAATGGGTTTAAAGTATTGACTAGGTGATATAGGGTCCCTACTAGACTTAAACAAAAAGACCTCGGATGCTTGTTGGTGGGACTGTGGCCACCTTCCTCCATATTTAGTGGGAGTGCCCTAAGTTGCGCCCTTTTAGTCAGGATATTAGATCCCAAATAAAAATCATTCTAGATATAGACCTTCCAGACGCACCTATGGGCTTTCTCCTACACGTTTCTGCCGTCCGCCTCGGCCTCTATCAGAAATCGGTGTAGTCTCACTTCCTGAATGCAGCTAGGTTGATTCCCATTTTTTGGAAAACCAGCTGAGTCCCATCCCGTTCAGACTGGGTTTGGTTGGTGAAAAATATCAAGGCCGTAGAGGAGTGGATGGCGAAATATAAGGACGAGTATGACAAATGGTATGGGGTTTGGCCTACTTGGATTTACTATGTTGGTGGGTCAGCCACGGCTTCATCTCCTTCTTCCCAGTCCCCGGTGGCAGGGGGCGGTGATTATGCTCTTATTGGCCTTCTTCTGTTGATCTGATGAGCGCATGTGACCAATATTGCGGGCATGTTATGATGATTGTGAGTACATTTTCTTTTTGTTCTGTCTTCTGGTTATTTTTTCTATTCTTTTCATATTTTTGTGGGTTTTTACTTACCTGTCTGACTTGGGGTCATCCACCCTTTCACGGCCCTTTGCACCTAACGGAGTGATTGGGGACACCTTAAATTTGTTTGGATTCATATGTATATCTAACTCAACGACTGCCGCCTTCCTCCCTTTTATCCTGTCTGTTGGATGGCCAATCGGGCCTGTTGTATTGTATAATGTCTGGATGTACGATCGGACAATATTGTGTGTTTTTCTGTCCTATTTGTTATTGTACAATGAAAAACTTTTTCTAAATAAATAAAGATTATAAAAAAATGTACTAAATGCTAAAGATCTTGGCTCTCCCATTGGGATCCTGGATGAAGGAAGTTCCTCTATTCCTCCTACTTTCTCTCTCCCCCTATTTAGGAGGGGGGTTGATTGGTTCACTTAGCAAATACACATAAGATACACATAAATTTCACCCCTTTTTTTTTCTAACAGAGGGATTCCTACATCACTTTCCACAGGGGCTGTGTTTTTTTTTCTCTCCAACACTTCCTATTTAGGAGGGGGTTGACTGGTTAACTTAGTAAATACACATAAGATTCACATAAAGTATCCCCCTTTTTTTTTCTCTTGTTTTCCTTAAGTCCTGTACACACAATCTGAAAATCGTACGAAAAATGCCGCTTTCGAAATGATCGTACGATAATCGGATAATTAGTACAGAGCTTCCGAGAGCCAATCAGGATAGTTCATCAGATTTTACTCTATCGGACATGCACGGAAGTTTTTTTTCGTATGATGCCAGATCGTACTATTTTTGTCTAATCAGTACAGCTGTCGTTCGAAAATGCAATACAACACATGACATCACTTTCGATTTTTTATTCTGCCGTACGAGAATTTGTGACTTTGTAAACTCAGCAGATTCAACGTGAGATTAGCATGCAAAAAAAAAAAAAACGGACGATCATTCGTCCGATAATCGAATCACGTATTTAAATATTTTTTTTTCTCAGTTAAGGCCGATACGTATTCTTCTACGTATTTTTGTAAAAAAATCACAATAAGTGACTGCTTTGCGCAAAAGTTATAGCACCTACAAAATAGGGGACAGAATTATGATTTTTTGTTTTATATTTTTTTTTTTACTAGTAATGGCGGCGATCTGCGATTTTTATTGGGACTGCAATATTGCGGCGGACACATCGGACACTTTTGACACATTTTTGGCGCCATTCACATTTATACAGCGACCAGTGCTATAAATATGCACTAATTACTGTATAAATGTGACTGGCATTGAAGGGGTTAACACTAGGGGGTGAGGAAGGGGTTAAATGTATTGCCTGGGTGTGTTCTAACTGTGTGGGGGGAGGGGGGTGACTGGGGGAGGTCACCGATGCTGTGTCCCTATGTACAAGGGAAGCATCTGTCTCCTTTCCCTGACAGGACGTGGAGCTGTGTGTGTTTACACACACAGCTCCACGTCCCTGCTCTGTCACCGCCGATCGCGTGTACCTGACGGACATCGCGGCCGCCGGGTACACGCATCAAATCCTCGATGTTGCGACGGGACTGTTTTTCCCTGCCGCACGCCACCCTGTGGCGCGCGGGGAATTACAAATACATCATGACCCCAGCGCCTCAGGTCCGCGCTGTTGACGTATTCTGTCAATAGCGTGGACCTCTAGTGGTTAAAGCAAAAGGATGTTTTTTTGGGGGGGGGGGGGGGGATTCCTACATCACTTTCTACAGGGGGATTTTTTTTTTTAGGAGGGAGGGAATAGGGAGGGATTTAGAGGTGAACTTATGAGAAGGCTAATTACTGTGCTATCTTGATGAGAATCAGAGGGGAGATATATTAGGTATAATCTGCACGCTATTGGAATGCGCTCGCTTTCAAGCGGTTGTTAATATTGATTTGTGAATATAAACTCTGGGGTTGATGTGGGGTGCATTCATACTCATCTTTATTTTAATGGCCACACATAAGTAGGGGCGGGGTGCCAAGATCAATTATACATTTCTCTCTCTTTCTTTTTTCTCTCTTCTTGTCATCTTGACATGAGATGGGAGAGAATATTTAAAGGAATAAAAAATTGGATCTTGGCACTCATGTATAAAAGATATATGGAGGAGATTTTTTTTTCTCTCCATATTGATGCAGAAGGAGGGATGGATAAATGTAGATTAATCTAGATTGTTTTCTGCTTATTCAAACATTTTTGGTCATATGAGACATGTAATCTGGCCATTTTTTTACTAAAAGTAGTTGCCACCTGGCTCTGTCAAGGACCAGCTCTTAGGTCAAAGTGGCTGGACATGAGTATTAGATCTGTAATCTGTAATATCTGTAATAACCTTGATGTGACCATTTGGGGTGGGATGAGGATTGTGAATTTGTAACATTTAAATATATGATACTTATGATTACTATTCATAGATTATAAATGAAATATAGAATAAATATTAAAATCTATAACCTTTGGGAGAAGGAGGGAGAAGAAAGGGGGAAAGAAAGGGAAGGTACTTAAGAAACACGGTATGAATACAATACGAAGATGCTATTAAAATAGAGAGATAGTAGTAGATACATTTGAAAATGGAGGTTAACCTTTGAAGGTAAAAAAAGAAAATTAGACCCGGGGGCGAAGGGGAGGGCAGGTCTGAGTCCCTGGGCAATTAGGTTTTACCCACTGAAGCCATAGAGATTGGCTCAGTATTGGGTGTGCTCCCTTAGGCCGCGTACACACGAGGGGATATGTCCGCTGAAAACGGTCCGATGGACCGTTTCAGCAGACATCTCCGCTCGTGTGTATGGGCTAGCGGACAGATTTCTCCACCCGACAGATTTCAAAGCATGCTTTGAAATCTATCGGGTGGAATCTGTCCGCCCGACATGTCTGCTGGTTAGTACACTTACCAGCAGACATGTCGGGTCCCACCGCCGCCGCGCCGCTGCCGAATGGATTCGGCGCATGCGCGGAAGTGTTTTACTTCCTGGTGCGGTGACGTGGCGGTGACGCGGCGGCGTCAACGTCACCGCCGCGTCACCGCGCCGTCCGGCGGCGGGGAATTTGATCCGATGGTGTGTACACGCCATCGGATCAAACTCCCGATCGGACATATCCGATGGAAATGGTCCGCGGACCGTTTTCATCGGATATATCCGATCGTGTGTACGGCGCCTTAGGGGCTTAGAGGGGGGGAGGGTACAAAGGTTTTTTTTTTCCGCTCTTCTCTTTCTTGAGGTTGTTGAGACATGGAGGGAGTGAAGATTACCTCCCTGAACGCCAAAGGCCTTAACGTCCCAGAGAAAAGGAAGATGTTGTTGAATGACCTGAGGCGCTCAGGGACAGATGTGGCTTATGTGCAGGAGACACACTTTAGAGTAGGAGGACTCCCATTTCTCCAAAATAGATTCTTTCCCTGCACGTACCATGCGCCAAATCAATAGACAAAATCTAAGGGAGTCTCAATATTAATATCCAACCGAGTCCCCTGGTCCTTAGTCGATAAATGTGTGGACCCCAATGGAAGATTTCTCTTCCTTAAGAGTCGGTTCACACTGAGGCGACACGACTTCCAGCACGACTTTCAGAAGCAACTTCAACACGACTTGAGCATGAACCACAGGGCGATCTGGGGCGATTTAAAACACGACTTTAAGTCCTTTTCAGGTCAGGAGACATTCCAGTGGCCAATAAAACAACAATCAGCTCTGGGAGAGGGAAGGGGAGGGAGGGGTTTGCCCGAGAAATGTATGTTATCTTGCTGAAAGGTCGCATCAATTAAAACAGTGATCAGACTTGGAAGCGACTTCCATTGAAATCAATGGGTACAAATCGCCTAGAAGTCTGATTGAAGTAGTACAGGAACCTCTTCTGAAGTCGGAGCGACATGAGTAGTGTGTATTAACACCGTTCCCATTCACTTACATTGCTTTTCTGGACAGCACGACTTGGGACGACTTGAGACGACTTCAAGTCGGATCCCAAGTCGCCCCAGTGTGAACCGACTCTTAAGGTTGTATTGGTAACATTAAGGCAATGTTTCTCAACTCCAGTCCTCAAGGCCCCCCAACAGGTCAGGTTTTCAGGATTTTCATTATTTTGCACAGGTGATTTGATCAGTTTCACTGCCTTAGTAATTCCCACAGCCTTTTCATCTGAGGGAAATCCTGAAAACATGACCTGTTGGGGGGGCTTGAGGACTGGAGTTGAGAAACACTGCATTAAGGTAACGCTAGCTACACTATACACGATAAACACACATCAGGATCAGTTTGTAAAGAAAACTTTCTGTACTAAAAGATTTTGCGGAGGGGAAATTGATACTTGGTGGGGATTTTAACATATCCCCACATCCTAGAATTGATACCTCCTCAAGTACATCGTCTATCTCTTGTGGTATCAAAAAAGGTATATTATGGAAAATGCACGAACTACAATTGGTTGATGTCTGGAGGATTTTACATACAGATGAACGAGACTACACGTTTTTTTCTAGTCCCCATTAGATGTACTCCCGTATTGATATGTTTTTGATTCCTCACTATCTGATCTGATTTCAGCTGTTATAGAAACTATTAGAAACATAACTGGGTCGGATCATGCCCTGTTTTCCTTGTGTCTCTCCCTGTCCAACACGGCCCTCCCACATGAGAGATGCTTGCAACTAAATGAGTCTTCGTCAAAATTCTGAAGTGAGAGATGATGTTACTAAAGATATGATAGTATATTTTCAAATACTGTATTTTTCGGACCATAAGTCTCACTTAAAATCCTTTCATTTTCTCAAAAATCGACAGTGCACCTTATAATGCTGTGCGCCTAATGTATGGTTGCGCTTTCTGTCCTAAAACCGATTTTATGTGGTACACGGCGCTCAAAAATCTGTCAACATGTTTTAGCACGGCCTTGTAAGCTACGAAGCTGCACTGCTTGGATTGAGCATTATGGCCATTGTAGTTAAAAGGTGTGTGCATTCATTCATTTTCTATACCCGCTGCCCCAAAAATGGCTCCTGTTAAGAGACATGCTTATGAAGCGGATTTCAAACTCAACGCTATCAGTCACGCAGTAAAACATGGAAATAGAGCAGCTCCGAAAGAATTCAACATTAATGAATCAATGGTACGGAAGTGAATGAAGCAAGAAGATGCCCTGCGCCAGGTAAAGAAGACCAAACTGAGTTTCCGAGGGAACAAAGCGAGATGGCCACAGTTGGAGGACAAAATTGAACAGTGGGTTATTGAACAGAGAATCGCAGTTAGAAGAGTCTCTATGGTCTCTATTTGACTCAAAGCAACAGCGATAGCACGCAACATGGAGATCAATGACTATCGAGGAGGTCCCTCTTGGTGCTTCTGTTTTATGAAAAGGCGTAATCTCTCCATCCGCACAAGAACTACTATGTCACAGCAACTGCCAAAGGGATTACGAAGAAAAGCTGGCCATTTTCCGCACCTACTGCAAGAACAAGATCAATGAAAAGAAGATCCGGCCAAAACACATCACCAACATGGACGAGGTCCCCCTCACATTTGATATCCCTGTAAACCGCACTGTTGAGAAAATGGGGACCAGTACGGTATCTATACGCACTACAGGAAACGAGAAGTCATCCTTCACTGTAGTTCTCGGTTGCCAGGCTAATGGCCAAAAACTACCACCCATGGTAATTTTCAAGAGGAAGACTTTGCCAAAAAAAAGTTTCCGGTTGGTGTCATTTTAAAGGCTAACCCAATGAGCTGGATGGACGAGGAGAAGATGAGTGAGTGGCTGAGAGAGGTTTACGTCAAGAGACAGGATGGCTTTTTCCACAAATCTCCATCCCTATTGATCTGTGACTCCATGTGCGCCCATCTAACCGATACTGTCAAAGCCCAAGTGAAGAAAACTAATTTGGTGCTTGCCATCATTCCGGGTGGATGAACCAAAGAACTCCAGCCGCTAGATATTGGTGTCAACAGGTCGTTTAAAGTTAAATTGGCGAGCTGCGTGGGAGCATTGGATCGTCTCCATGGGGGCGAGATCAGGCAACACAGTGGAGATCATTTTTCTAGCAAATGCGTTAATGTCATGCGGCAGGACAGTTTTGGGGATCCCTCTGATTTTCACATTATTGTGGTGGGACCTGTCTTCGAGGTCCGCCATTTTGGCTCTCAGCCATTGCTGTTCCTCTAGTGCAGTGGTTCTCAACCTGGGGGTCAAATGATGATTTGCCAGGGGTCACCAAACGTTGGGCTGTTTCTGAAGCCCGCATCGCTCTCCCAGACTTTTTGGAGCCACCCAGCGGGGCTATCCTTGGAGCCTGCAGCTGCCCACTCAGTCTTTTCGCAGGTGCCCATTCAGTTCATGGCATGGCTGAGGGGCAAAGACTAGCGCTCAGCTGACTGGTGATGAATGTGAAATGGGAGGGCCTGGAGGAGACCCTATCACCTGATTTCGGCATAGGTGTCACTGCTACGATACACCACAAAGTCGGAAACACAGTGAAGCTGGAGACACAGTGAGTGACACTACCTGCGATTAGTTGCCTTTAAAAGGACTCGGAGCGCTAAATGTCTGTGGATTAGGGGCGCAAATTACTTTTCTTGCCTTGGGTGCAGACATCCCACGCTAGGAAAATAATTTTACTTCTAGGGGTCCTCAGAACTTGGGAAATTTTATCAAGGGGCCACGGCACTAGAAGGTTGAGAACCACTGCTCTAGTGTATGGTCATGGGCATCCACCAGGTCATTCACCGTTTCAGTCATCCGCCCCATTTGTTTCTCAACAAGATGTACTTTCTGATCCATATATTGCATTTGTGAGGAGAATCTATTAAACATAGTTAGGATGTCATTATGAAGGGAGCTCTGAAGAGAGACTAGCATCTCTTTCATGGTAGTGTCCAGGACAGGTTGGTTAGTGGTGGGGAAGGTGCCGCAATAGGGGATGCGGATGAGGGTACACATCTCTGCCATCAGCGTCCGGGAGGTCCGTGTAGGCCGCAGATGCTCCTTGTACATCATTGCGGGCGCCATTTTGGATGTTCGGCATAAGGGAAAAATCAGTCCGCTTCTTAGGCTGTCAGTCCCGACATTCTGGGTGACGAGAGTGGTGGTCTGGTACTTCGTACAGGTGCTGTAGGCTATCAGAATAGCGCTGATGCTGCGTTATAGTGCGGTCGGTGCAGGAGCTGTGTAATCACAAGTCTATCTTGCTCGGCGGTTGGCCACACCCCCCAATGGCAAAGGTTTTTAATGCGATGGGCCTGACTTCGGCATTTGCCACTGATACTTTAAGAGCACATATCACGGTAATCCCAAAAGAGGGGAAAGACCCGGCGGAATGTGGAAGTTATAGACCCATCTCATTACTCAATACGGATTTAAAACTTTTTACCAAAATACTGGAAATAATTTCCCAAATAGTAGACTTAGATCAAGTAGGATTTATTTCTACAAGAGAAGGAAGAGACAATACGATGAGAGTTCTTAATTTGATTTATCAGGCAAATGAGACAAACACACCCTGTGTGTTTTTTGATAGGGTTAACTGGCAGTTCCTATTTTGAAGTACTGAAGCAAGTGGGCCTGGGAGAACGCATGATCAGTTGGATCACAAGTGCCTATACCAGTGATGATGAACCTTGGCACCCCAGATGTTTTGAAACTACATTTCCCATGATGCTTAACTACATAGCAGAGTGCATAAGCATCATGGGAAATGTAGTTCCAAAACATCTGGGGTGCCAAGGTTCTCCATCACTGGCCTATACGAACCTATGGGCTGCAGTAGAAGTAAATGGGGTCCTTTCAAAAAACCTTCAGTATTTCAAATGGTACTCGCCAGGGTTGTCCCCTTTCACCTTTACTCTTTGCCCTTTCTTTAGAACCCCTGTTGAATAGAATTAGTCAAAACCCTGACATACAGGGAATCCAGGTTGGAGAGGGAACTCATAAGGTCTTGGCCTATGCGGACGATTTACTATCCTCCATGACATATCCACATATCTCCCTCCCTAATTTGATGGGAGAGATTGAGAAATACGTTTCTCTATCCAATCTAAAAATAAACCATACTAAATCTGAAGCTATGAGGGTGGAAATAACGCCCCTCTCTCGTAATACTATTCAATCAAATTTTGGTTTCAAATGGGGATCAGCACTTAAGTATTTGGGTAAAAACATTCCATCAAAGGAGAAGGACATTTTTCAAATAAATTTCCACCAATGTATAATTTATTACGGTCTCTTCGATAAATGGCGACATGGTTTCTATTCGTGGTTTGGTCGTATCAACATAATTAAAATATCTGTCCATCCAAAAATTCTGTATCTGCTTCAAGCGCTACAAATTACGATCCCGGTGTCGTTCCTGCACCAGATACGTAGTCTATTTATGAGTTTTATTTGGGCAGGGAAACGCCCAAGGATCAAACGAGACTTGACTAGATCTAAGAGCTTTGGTGGAATGGCAGTCCCTGATATATTTAAGTACTACCAAGCAGTATATTTATCAAGATTAGTAGACATACCGGATTTAAGATATGATTTGACATGAAACAGCAGCTGAGTTTAGTTCCCCTTGGTGCTATGCAGCCGACTTTTTTTAAGAAACACCCTATAATTGGTACAACTCTTAGGATTACAGCGCAAATTTGCCAAAATGGGAAATTTTCTTCAATACAATCACCGTTGTTCCCCATTTTGGGAAACCCAAGTTTTAGCCCTGGGACTGAGGTAGGGGCCTTCCAGACAAACACTGACACAAGTAGGAGGTGCCTTTGAATTTAACATCTGGCAGGCACTCCAAATAAGCCATTTCTTGAGATCTTTAGGACCTGGTGTAAATTTTCAGCGTCGGCTAACGACTTTTGAGTCATACTGTAAAGATAAAGAACCATTCTCTCGAGGGATCTCCAAAAATGTATGGACTAATAAACAAACCTTCAGACGATTTTGAGACACCAGGTATCAAATGGGAGAAGGACCTAGATAGGACCTTTACCCCACTTCAACGCAAACAGATTATCTACCCGACTCTAAACTTCTCAGTCTGTACACAGACCCAGGAATTAAATTATACGATTTTGACACAATGGTTCTATACCCCAATATGACTTAAAAAATTCTCTCCGGAAAATTCGGATAGATGTTGGAGATGTGGAGAAGAATGCGGGACATTGCTCCATACATTCTGGTCCTGTAAAAAAATCTGGTCCTGTACTATTGGGCGACGATTTTAAGAATTGTACAAAGATTTACAATTACCCGATGATCCCGCATTCTTTTTACACCACTGTTCTCAGAGTCCAGTTCAGACGTATAGGAGATCATTACTGTGCCATATGACCAATGCAGCTAAAGCAAGGATTCCCTTACATTGGAGATGCACCAGGCCTCCATCGATTTTAGACTAGATAAATAGAGTGAGAGAAATAGAAGCCATGGAGGACTTCGTCCTCTCAGCCAAGGGCAAGAAAAATCATTATGAAGAAACATGCAAGAGTTGGAACTTATTTAGAAATTCGGACGAAGGGAAGAGACTATTGGATGAGACAGAACAATGAGGAGTAAAGAAAGGGAAAGTAAAAGATGCTTCTTGCATAGTGTGCAGAACAAACTTCTGCCTCTTTGAGACTTGCAACAAAAAAGGGAGGGGAGGAATACGGTTTTTTTTTGGGGGGGGGGGGGGGGTTAGGGTAGGCCCTCCACTTGTCTCTGTGTGAGAGAGAGAGAGAGAGAGAGAGAGAGAGAAAGTGAAGGAAAAAGATACAGTCACCTAATTATAGCCTGTTGGTCTCAGTATAGGCCAACAAGGAAATAATAAGTAACGTACTTAAATAGACTCAATAGAAAAAGGGACTGACCAGAAGATGGAAGACGTATTAAAACAAGAAGGTGAAAGGGTCAGGATGAATGTATATTCGTATAGGATGAATGTATATATTTTATTTTTCTTTAAAAATTGTAATACGATTTGGTATTTGTCCTGTCTCTATCCCTATGTATACTGTGGAAAAAACAAATGAATATATAATTATGAAGAAAAACTTGTAAACTCCAAATCTCAAAATGAGGCTCTGTCCTTAAAGTGCATGTTAACCCAATTCTTATTTTATTTTTTTGATGTCACAATGTATAGTATAAGATTTTCTATCATCTGAGCCCAGTCTTGCCACACAGAGTTAATTCAGCTCTGAGCATTCCTCTTTTATTGTTCAGTGAAATAAAATGGATTTACAGAGAAAAACCTTATTCTGTGCCGACCCCTTGCTGTGAGTAACAGGTTATTCGCATATTCCCACCCCCACTCCTTTTCTGAAGTCATGTGGTTACTTTTCTGGATTTTGACTGGAGGTTAGTGATGAATGAATGAAGAACTTATATAGCGCATCACATGCAAACTAAATCGCCTCTGGGCGCTCGTTGTTACTGTCTCCTTTGATATCAAAAGAGATGAGTTTTGATCTTTCTTCTAAAGGCCAAGTGGTTCTTCTCCAACCGAATGCTGGTTGGTAAAGCGTTCCATAGTCTGGGACCTTGGAGCGCAAATCTTCTTTCTCCTTTGGATTTGTATCTGGCTTTAGGTATCTGGAGCAGATTTTGGTTGGTGGATTGCCGAACGCGATTGGAATTGTGAGCTTTTATTTTTTCGCATAGATATTGGGGGGCCTTACCATGAATGCACTTATGCGTCAGACAGAGTGCTTTAAAAGCAATTCTGTCTTTTACTGGCAACCAATGAAGGGTTCTCAGCAAAGGTGAGATTGATTCCCATGTTTTTTTCCCCAATCACAAGTCTAGCGGCCGTATTTTGAACGACTTGCAGACAAGAGATTTGGTACTTTGGGAGTCCAAGATAGAGGGCATTGGCATAGTCCAGTCTGGAGGAGGGGTGATGAGCGCATATACATTCAACACTGGAAATCTGTCAAAACAAAGTACGATCCGTGCAAAAACATAATAAATATATATAATTATATATATAATATAAATAATAGATAGTCCCATCCGTGGTATTGTAGCTGGTTCTGTGAAGTAGGTGATTTTCTTGAAAAAAATGAGCTCACATTGCGCTTACCTTTATAAGGCAAGAAAAAGCCTTAAAGATGTGTAGCACTCTGGTGGGTCTCCAGTAGATGTCCCTCTATCCTTTCTGTGGGATGGTGTAGTGGTCCTGGTTGGGATCCAATGTTTCAGGGTACGTGAAGGGAGGTCTTCCAGTGGTGCTCAAATAAGGAGAGATGGTGCCATAGTGAAGTATATAAATACACGTTTAATATTAAAATAGAAACTTACATCAAAGTAAAAATAGACGAACGAACGATCGGATTGCACGTCTACTTCCGGTTCCGGGTCTTACATGTCACGCTGCGCCTCGCAGCTTCATCAGAGATACCCGATTGGATGCTTACTTTGTCCTTTATGTGTTAAAACCGGAAGTGTGTCGGCGGCAATTTTGGCGGAGTAAATGTCTCCGTAACGGTGGCGGCCATTTTGTTGGTTAGAATCTTCTCATATGTTATACAGTCCGGTTCTCCGTGACTGCAGTATTCTACTGCTTCATGTAAAAACTCTATAGTGCTTTAAAAAAATCAGTAGTTTTAAAAAAGGGGCAATGTTTAAAAGGGCAGTCATGACTGAACCTAAAATTCAATTCATATAATCCACATGTAGTCGGTGATGACTTCAATTAGCCACAGACGATATTAACCCCTTCTATGATATAAACTAAGCAGTATGTATGTAATAAAATGGCTAATAATGATATAGACAATGAAGATGTGCAATCATTTAAAATCTGGATAAGAACAATAAATGACATTATTATGAATAAAATATACATATAAATGACATTATTATGAATAAAATATACATATAAATATGTGGAATGGCTAACTACAATGTATATTAAAAATCAGTTAAAGCGGATCTCCACCCTAAAGTGAAGATCCGCTGATCGGAACCCTCCCCCCCTCCGGTGTCACATTTGACACCTTTCAGGGGGAGGGGGGTGCAGATACCTGTCTAAAGACAGGTATCCGCACCCACTTCCGGCCCGCAGTCTCGGGCAAAAGACGGGCTTTTCCCGTTGTGTGCTGGGAACTCTCGGCTCCCAGCACACAGCGGGAGACAATCGGCGGGCGCAGAGCGACTCGCGCATGCGCCGTAGGGAACCGGGCAGTGAAGCCAGAGCGCTTCACTTCTTGGTTCCCTCACCGTGGATGGAGGGGGGAGCAGCAGGGTGACGAGCGATCGCTCATCCTCTGCTGCGGACGCCGCTGGACTCCTGGACAGGTAAGTGTCCCAATATTAAAAGTCAGCACCTGCAGTATTTGTTGCTGCTGGCTTTTAATATTTTTTTTTGGTGAACCATCCGCTTTAAGATCAAATTCTACATTCATTCCATCAGGTACCATTGTTTGTAAATTAAAAATCCATTGCGACTCTTTCTGACTGATGGTTCGGACTAAGTGTGCTCCTCTCCATGGTTTGTTGTATTTTTCTATAGCCCAAAAACTCATCTGTGTAAGGTCACTGTTGTGGTGTTGGGCAAAATGTTTACTAACATTATGTTTAGGGAACTTTTTCTTAATATTTCGTATGTGTTCTCCTATTCTTACCATGAGTGGTCTTTTGGTGCGACCTACATACTGTAGGTTGCATGTACATTGCAGTACATAGACTACTCCTTCTGTGTGACAGCTAATAAAGTATTTTATCTTGTAAGTTTGTCCTGTCACACAGAAGGAGTAGTCTATGTACTGCAATGTACATGCAACATACAGTATGTAGGTCGCACCAAAAGACCACTCATGGTCTTTTCACTATTGTTTTGATTATTTACATCACAATTTCGATTGAGCAGCATTCACATTCATTTTTCACTTCATTTATTTGGTGGCGCAAGAGCCTCACACACTCATAGTCCAGTCTGGAGTTCACAATTGTTCCCACCATGACTGCCATGTCTTCTTTAGGAATACGTCTGCGTAGTAGGCGCAGCAGATGGTGCGATCCGCTGACTACTGACCCTATTTGTGCATCCATTGTCATGTAGGTGTCAAAGATGACCCTGAGACTTTTGACTTTGGTGCTAGGGGCGATGATTTGGCCCAGAATGGGTGGGGGTGTCCATGTTACCAGTTGACTCCTTCGGCTGGCGTGGAATAGGAGAAGTTCTGTTTTGGAGCTGTTGAGTTTAAGATAACTCTGTCATCCAGTTTTCTATTGAAGAAAGACATTTCTCTAGACCAGTGTTTCTTAACTCCAGTCCTCAAGCCCCCCCAATAGGTCATGTTTTCAGGATTTCCCTTAGATGAAAAGGCTGTGGGAATTACTAAAGGCAGTGAAACTGATCAAATCACCTGTGCAAAATAATGAAAATCCTGAAAACCTGACCTGTTGGGGGGCCTTGAGGACTGGAGTTGAGAAACACTGCTCTAGACTGAGATGATGATCCTTTTTGTTGCAGATGCAAAAATACAGTTGTGTGTCATCTGCATATGAGTGATACAGTAGTTTTTGGCTACTGATTATTTCAAAGAGAGGGCGAAGATAGATGTTGAACAGCACCGGTGACAAGGGGGATCCTTGAGGGACTCCGCATGACACGGTGCATTTTTCAGAAGTGAACGGTCCTAGTTTCACTACTTGTGATCAGTTTTCCAGAAAGGAGGAGAACCAAGATAAATCACGTTCTGCGACTCTGGCTACTTCAGCTAGCCGAGTCAGTAATCGTTTGTGGTCTACCGTGTCAAAAGCTGCGCTTAGGTCCAACAGTACCAGAAGACAAGATTCTCCTTAGTCTGCGGCCTCGAGAGCATCATCCCATATTTTGAGCAAAGCTGTCTCCGTCCCATGTCCGGGACGGAAACCCGATTGAAAAGGATCGAGCAAATTATGGTCATCTAAATGTTGTTGCAGCTGTTGTACCACTACTTTCTCCATTATCTTAAAGAAGACGTTCAGGCCTGTTATGGGACGACGATGTTTAGGGACCTTGGGGTCGAGGGCAGGTTTCTTTAAAATGGGTTTGATTGTGCCTTATTTCAACTGGGAGGGTACTTGGCCCTCCTTGAAAGATTGATTTATAAGCTGCTTAATAGGTGGTGCCAGAATAGTGGCACATTCCTTCAGCAGTTTCATTGCAAAATTCTTGTGTGTCTGAATTGGGAGCTTCCAGGCAGACTGGGTTCATGTAAACAGAGAAAGTGCAGCGCAAACAATTAATAATTACATAAATAACATAAGTGACACCACAAAGAAAAACAGTGTAAAATGTCCATAAGTGCTTAATAATCCAATATAAATGTGCAGAACCGAATCCAGAATGTGTTTGAAGCAAGCAGAAGAAAACCTCCACCAAAAAGGTTAGGATGGCCTCTCACCTTAATGAAAAGGTTAAACAGCATGTATAAACAGGAATCTCCTCAATCATCCAGTTAATCCAACAGTGGTAGAACAGCATATAGAGACAAGGATCTCCTCAGTCATCCAGTATTCCAGCAGCAGATCACTTAATTAAGGCATCAATGGACCATTGATGCCTTAACATGCCTTAACATGCTGTTTAACCTTTTCATTAAGGTGAGAGGCCATCCTAACCTTTTTGGTGGAGGTTTTCTTCTGCTTGCTTCAAACACATTCTGGATTCGGTTCTGCACATTTATATTGGTTTTTTGGCCTTGAAAATTTCTTTGTGGTATTTTTTCGTTATTACCTTATAAATGGCATGGTTTTCAACTGAGGCGCTTCTCTTCCAAGCTGCTTCCGCTCTTCTGAGCTCTTGCTTTAGCAACGCCAGCTGGTCGTTAAACCAGCTGGAGTTGTTTTTCCGGATGCAAGTTTTGCGTTTGGGTGCTACTATGTCCGCTGACTGTAGTAGTGCTGCGTTGATGGCATCTAGGGTTTCAGTGGCTGATTTATGAGATTGGATTGTTTTTATTTTTTCCCTAGTGTTTTGAAGCGTTCCGAATGGAGCTTCTTCTGAGATCTCGTCCAGTGTATTGTCACTGGTTTTGATGTTTTTGTTGAAGGGGCGTTTTTTGAAAATAATGAATTTGATTACATGGTGGTCTGTCCATGGTAGTGGCTCATTGTTGAGAATTTTTACTTCCAGATCTTGTCTGAAAATGAGATCAAGCGTGTGACCTGAGGCATACGTGGACCCACATACTAGCTGCTGTAGCCCTAGTCCTTCCAAGTGGTCAATACAGGCGTTGGCAACGGGATCCTGTGAGAAGTTGGCCCAAAGATTGAAGTCCCCAAGCAGCAAAAGATGTTTGCTGTTTAGGAAGTAAGTGGAGATGAACTCTGTTAAAAGAAGAGAGAAACTGTGATTCCGGAACTGGTGGTCTATAGCAAAGGAGAATATGGGTGGTCTCCTGGGGATTTGTTTGAAGTTGCAGAGAGAGGGTTTCCATGAATGGAGGTTGGTTTTGGAGGACTGGTTTGTCAATCGAGAGGTGACTCTTGTGGATCACTGCCAGGCCTCCTCCTCTTTGCTGTTATTATGCGATAATTCTTTGGCACCAGTTCACTTAGAATGGTGTTACAGTCCACTGTGAGCCAGCTTTCTGTAATAAAGAGGCAGTCTAAATCAGATCATGGATTTCTAGTCGGTGTCTTACTGCCGATCTTGTATTGACCAGAGCGCATGATATGCGCTTTGGTTGGGATAAGTGGGTGTAGTGTTTGGCTGTCTAAACAGACGTTTCCGTTTTTAAGGCATTTTTGGTGGCGACCGGTAACATTGAGGCAAATGGCTTTAATCCCCAAATGGTTATCGCCGAGTATCTCAGCTTGGCCATGGTTGCAGACGCACTGGGGGGCAGATATCTATGTGGGGGGGGGTTTAGTAATGCAGGGAGGGATGATTCACTAAATCCTACCTCCCTGTTTGATCCAGACGAAGGCGAAAAAAAACCCTGTCCGCGCTATGCCAATGTGTCGTGGCAGGGTGAAAAAAATTCCTTCCTGACCCCCCGAGGGGCGATCCGCAGTATCTTGATCCGGGGATCCGTCCAAAGCCGGTGGTAACTTCCAGGGGGGGGGGGAAGAGTGGGGGGTGTACCCAATAGGGAGTTATTGGGTTGTGAATGGGGTGGGGGGTGAGAACCAGGGGGTGTACCAAGATGGCCACCAGCTAAAGGTCTGTGCTCCAGCTGGGGGGCCAGATCCTATGAGCGGAGGGCCACTCGGGTATCTGGAGGTGGATGGGAGGTGGTGAGCCGTTTGAGGGCTTTTTTTTGGGGAAGCTGGAGGTGAAAAAGTGGGCCGAGCCGCAGTCTTTCCGAAATTTGCGGCCGCAGACTAGTTCCACGAGAGCCGCCGCCGCAGCTTGTCCTGAAAAGGACGGCCGCTAATGGTAGTGGGAGATGGGGTAGCCCTGTGCCAGGGGCTTACCTTTGGGTAGCCCTGAGCCAGGGGAAGGCAGATCAAATGGTGCTGGTGCACGGTCGGAGCTGAGGGAGGCTACGGATGGGGGAGTAGCCTGGCTGGGAGCTAACTAGCTGTCTGAGTCCTGGGTGGAGCGACTCGTGCGGAAGGTCCGGAGCGTCCTACTCCACCACTGAACTGCTGGGAACTGACTGCTGCTGGGAGATCAGCCAACCAATTGGCAAAAGTGGATCATAGCAGAATTTAGTGTAAGGAATACACAGGAAAAAATGCATGTTGACAAGGGCAGTTTAGAGGAGGGCGGGGAGTCTACTGACATCACGACTCCACCCACAGAGCTCCAGACAGCAGATCCAACAGTGACAAAGTATTAGGATGATGAGCGCATATACATAAACACTGAGGCTGTCAAATACAGTCTGTAAAAAACGAAGTGTAATCTGTGCAAAAAGTGCAAATGCATATATGTCAAATGATAAACAGTTCCATCCGTGGTGCAAATGCATATATATATCAAATGATAAAAGTTCGATCCGTGATGTTGCAGCTAATTCTGTGAAATGTGTGACTTTCTTTAAATAAATGAGCTCACATTGCGCTTACCTTAATAAGGCAATGAATAAGCCTTATATTTGTGTGGCACTTTCGTGGGTCTCCAGTAGGTGTCCCTCTATCCTCTCTGTGAGATGGTATAGAAATCCTGGTTGTGGTCCAATGCTCCAAGGTATGGAAAAGGAAGGTTTCCAGTGGTGCTCAAATGAAGAAAAGTAGTGCCATAGTGAAGTATATAGGTGTAATTTTAATAATAAAGTAGAAACTTGCATCAAAGTGTTAAAACAGTCGAACGAACGATTGGATACACGATTATGCGTTTTACTTCCGGTTCCGGGTCTTACATGTTGCGCCGCGCAGCTTCATCAGAGATGTTTTATATCACAATTTAGATTGAGCAGCACTTACACCCCCCCCCCCCATTGTTTCACTTTATTTGGTGGCGCAAGAGCTTCACTTATTCAGCAGATCCAACAGAATCTGCAGTTTTTCAGTTCTTATAATAGACAGAGGGGAAACATTTGACAGGTAAGGATACATGCAGGAGGCATGTATATCCTTATAGATCAGCACTATGGCAGTAGTTTAGAAAAGATGAGTGTGGGTTTACATCCTCTTTAAGTGGTTAATAATACACTCATTGCTTAAAAAGATTTATAGGGTTCAGCCTGCATTAGGCAAAATAACTACTGTACACATATTTTAAGGTTTCGTACTTCCTAGAACAGCTACCTTGAAAACCATTTTATTAGGTTTTTGTGGAGTGACTGCGATTAGACTTTTAGGGTATTAATATAGTAAATTTTGCAGGCTTAACCACTTAAGACACGGACCAAAATGCAGGTAAAGGACCTTGCCCCTTTTTTGCGATTCGGCACTGCGTCGATTTAACTGACAATTGCGCGGTCGTGTGACATGGCTCCCAAACAAAATTGGTGTCCTTTTTTCCCCACAAATAGAGCTTTCTTTTGGTGGTATTTGATCACCTCTGCGTTTTTTATTTTTTGCGCTATAAACAAAAATAGAGTGACAATTTTGAAAAAAATGCAATATTTTTTTACTTTTTGCTATAATAAATATATATATATATTTTTTTCCCCCTCAATTTAGGCCGATACGTATTCTACCTATTTTTGGTAAAAAAAAAAAAAAAAAATCGCAATAAGCGTTTATCGGTTGGTTTTCACAAAATGTATAGCGTTTACAAAATAAGGGATAGTTTTATTGCATTTTTATTATTTTTTTTTTTACTACCAATAGCGGCGATCAGCGTTTTTTTTCGTGACTGCGACATTATGGTGGACACTTCGGACAATTTTGACACATTTTTGGGACGTTCTTCACAAATACCCCTTAAACCAGTGCGCTACCAGATAAAAAATATATACATATATACAATATATAAAGAATTAGCAAAAAATCAACTAAATCAATAAGTGTTAATATAAGGGCGATCCAACATAAAAGGTTTGTTCAAAAGTCTATCCACCAAACAAAATTATGCAGATTCTGGAATTCACCTTCATCAGCAAGATGGTGCAAGGAACATTAGCAATGTTGAAAAAAACACATATCCATCTAGTTCAGCTAGTAGGGCCAATTCACAGAGTGGTAAGCAGCGGTTTTCAGCACTGGAAGAATACCAGTCATCGCTAGCACACACAGAAAACAATTGTTTCCTTGCGTCCTATTCATACTGCATAGCTGCACTGCAGTGATCTGCAATAAAAATGCAGACATGCAGTATTTTATCACAGCACACTGGAGAGGATGGCAGCGCAGCCTATGCAAAGGTCAGTTATAGGTGGGGTAGTGTCCATTTGTTTGTACTACTGGAATACTGGTGAGGGGGCGCACTTGACACCTTCACTGCCATTGTGCTATATGCTGGGTGTCCAGTGTGCCCCTGTGCCTTGGAGATGTGGGCTCACTCCAGGCTCACCTGCCTTCTGACTGGTTAAAGTGGATGTACACCCTGTACAACAACTTTTGCTTATGACAAGGGGCTTACCGGACCGATTGGACCTAGACAGGCATATACCCACTAGGCCAATCAAGCTTTGTTAAAGTTGATATACTGAAGCGGGTACACCATACACGTCATGCGATTCGGTATCAATGAAGGCAAACCTCAGACAGATGATTCAAAAATACTTCCCAGCAAGCAGCAACTCTCAACAGATCACTCAGAGGGCAAATCAGTACTCCAACCGATAAGCATGAAAAAGAGAAGGCAAGGCGTACATAGCGTATTTCCGTAATAAAAATCGATATTTATTATAAAGAGAAAAACTCACATTTTGCAATGGTCAATAGAGCTTATAGAAAAAGGGTAGCAGAAACAACAGTAGTCCATCCCGACATGTCTCGTTACAAAAAGATCATCTGGGGGTCTTTTTGTAACGAAACATGTCGGGATGGACTACTGTTGTTCCTGCTACCCTTTTTCTATAAGCTCTATTGACCATTGCAAAATGTGAGTTTTTCTCTTTATAATAAATATCGATTTTTATTACAGAAATACGCTATGTACGCCTTGCCTTCTCTTTTTCATGCTTATCGGTTGGAGTACTGATTTGCCCTCTGAGTGATCTGTTGAGAGTTGCTGCTTGCTGGGAAGTATTTTTGAATCATCTGTCTGAGGTTTGCCTTCATTGATACCGAATCGCATGACGTGTATGGTGTACCCGCTTCAGTATATCAACTTTAACAAAGCTTGATTGGCCTAGTGGGTATATGCCTGTCTAGGTCCAATCGGTCCGGTAAGCCCCTTGTCATAAGCGGTGGTGGATTTTTCACTGCTTTATGCACTGGATTTTGTGTATCTGTTTTACTCAAAGAAACCGACTCACCGATTCATTCAAAACATTTATGGACTTTTGAATACCATTAATTCACATGTGGTGTTGCATGATTTAATCTTTATTGTATTATCATTATTTGTGTCATTAATAGCGCTACACTTTTCCACACATTTTCTATTAGCAATTTTTTGATCTCTCTTGCTTTTTGTATTTTAAGATAGCGCAGTATTTTTTCTTTTTCGATTTTGTACAACCACTTTTACCTACAGGTAAGCGTAGATTAAGGGCCAGATTCAGGTACAGTTAGGCTGGCGGATCCAGTGATCCGCCAGCCTGTCACTTTAAGCCGGCGTTTTTGTTTTCTGTAACCAGAAAACAAGAAACGCCGGGTTGAAGTTCCGATGCGAGCAGCGTAAATGAGTTTCGCCATCGCATCGTTACTTCAACTTAAAAATGGCGCCGGGGCGTTCCCGCCGATTTACGCTCAAAAAATATGTTAATGAGCGGAAATCGGCAATTCACGAGCGAATTCGGGCGCGACGCAGTGACGTTACGACGTTTCCGGAAGCGATACGCGGCGCATAGATAAAGCAGCCTCCTAGTGGAGTATCCTATGTTAGGTATAGGCGTCGTCATCGCGTCGGAAAAAAAAAAAAAATGGCGTCGCTTGCGTAAAAAGTTCATGAATGGGAATGTGACGTCATTAACGTTCATTCACAGAATTTGGAGCATGCGCACGGGGATGCTTTGACACTCGACGCATGCGCAGTACGTTCGCCGCGGGATCGCGCTTAGTTTAAATACTACACGCCCCGTACCCGCCCAATTTGCGATACGCTGCCGCAACTTTAGGAGCAAGTGCTTCATGAATGACAGCACTTGCTCCTAAAATTTCGGCAGAGTAACGTAAATGAGAAGCGTTACTCTGGAGCAAAGATGCTCCCATCTACCTGAATCTGGCCCTAAGGCTTATCTGTAGGTGCTCAAGATATTTACAATAATGATGGGCACTGATGTCTACAGCGCATTTGCACTGTAGACAACGGCGCAGGCACACTTTAGAAACGGCTATCGCACCATTTCTAAAAGAGGTCATGGGCAGGAGTGATGTCATTGCGGCTTTGGCCAATCACCGTGATGAAGCCACGATACCAGGAAATAATCCCTGGTAGAGATGTCAGCTGCCAGAGTGGTGTACGAGGACAGCTGCGGGGCTTTGATCTGACGTATTACATAATGCTATGCATACTAGCTCATTATGCCTTTTTGTCTTGCAGGTGTTATTTTTTTCTTTTTTTGAAAAGTGGGTTTACAACCACTTTAAAGATTGCAGTCACAGCCATGGACTTTGGTTCCAAGGATTCTGGCAAGCCACGGCTTCTAATGTCTTGCTGGTAGGAAAGCTGTTGTAGCTCAACAGTGAGGGTATTCAGGATTTCTTCATGAGATTACCCCTATGTCCCCTAAATAACAAACATACCATACTTACCTCCACTATGCAGTTTGTTTTGCACAGAGTGGCCCCATTCCTAGTCTTCTGGGGTCCCTCGATGGCTGTCACGGCTCCTCCCCACAAGAGCTAACCCCCCTTCTGGGAAGCACTCTCCCAAGGGGGTTAGCTTGCGGACGCACTCCTGTGGGATTTAGTCGGTGGCCATAGCCGCCGAGTATATCACTCGGCCCCGGCACGCCATTGATTTGATTGACAGCAGCGGGAGCCAATGGCTGCGCTGCCATCAGTCATCCAATGAAGAGCCACCTCAAGCTGGGGGAAATCATCGTGCCCACGGAGAATCGGGGCTCAGATTAGTAAAACAAGGGTGAAAAAACACAAAGCTTTACAACCCTTTTAACCACTTAAGACCCGGACCAAAATGCTGCTAAAGGACCTTGCCCCTTTTTGCGATTCGGCACTGCGTCGTTTTAACTGACAATTGCGCGGTCGTGCGACGTGGCTCCCAAACATAATTTGCGCCCTTTTTTCCCCACAAATAGAGCTTTCTTTTTGTGGTAATTGATCACCTCTGCGGTTTTTATTTTTTGCGCTATAAACAAAAATAGAGCCACAATTTTGAAAAAAATTCTATATTTTTTACTTTTTGCTATAATAAATATCCCCAAAAATATATATACATTTTTTTTCCCTCAGTTTAGGCCGATACGTATTCTTCTACCTATTTTTGGTAAAAAAATTAAAAAAAATCGCAATAAGCGTTTATCGGTTGGTTTTCGCAAAATTTATAGCGTTTACAAAATAAGGGATAGTTTTATTCCATTTTTATTAATTTTTTTTTTTTTTACTACCAATCGTGGCGATCAGCGATTTTTTTCATGACTGCGACATTATGGCGGACACTTCGGACAATTTTGACACATTTTTGGGACAATTGTCATTTTCACAGCAAAAAATGCATTTAAATTGCATTGTTTACTGTGAAAATGAGAGTTGGTTAGGGAGTTAACCAAAAGGGGGCGCTGTAGGATTTCTGTGTTCCCTACGTGTGTTTACAACTGTAGGGGGGTGTGGCTGTAGGTGTGACATCATCGATCACGTCCCCCTATAACAGGGATGACGTGATCGATGCTGCTGCCACAGTGAAGCACGGGGAAGCAGTGTTTACACACGGCTCTCCCCGTTCTTCCGCTCCGGGAACCGATCGCCACACTCCAGCGACGATCGGGTCCGCGAGTCCTGCGGTCCCGGAGCTTCGGACCACGACTGGGTACTAGAACCAACATATATATACGTTGATGTGCCCAGCCGTGCCATTCTGCTGACGTAAATGTACAGTAGGCGGTCCTTAAGTGGTTAAGGAAAAACATTTCAAGTGTTGGAAGGTCCTAGATGTTAATATATTTTTCCTACTGCTCATCTTGAGACACACTTGGCTTCAGATTATGTTACTAGCATGCTTTTGAATGGAGGAAGAAACCAATCAGTAGGACACAAACTCAAAATTTGATATTTCAGGATTGGCGAGTACTCCAAAAATCACTTGGCTGATGTTCTGTTCTGCCAACTGTAACCCACCAGCAATTTATAAAAAGAATATATTTTACACAGAATTAAGTGTTTTATTACAAGCAATAGGTCACTTAAAAGTATTTATACATTTAGATCTTGCTCATGCGCTGAATTTTACATAACAGTGTTAAAAACTTTTCATCATTGAACACAGATAAAGTGATGAAATACCAGGCACCAATCCAGCACATATCTTTAGAATATTCAGTAGGCGCTGTGCTGTATAAGTAACATCGTCTTCATTCTGCAAAAATAAAAAATAACTTAACTCTTAAAAAAGTGGTTGCCAATAAACTTGACAGTTACAGAAGGCATAGAATTTGCATGAAAAGTCCACTGTACTTTCCACCGCACTTTAGGTAAGCCTTTCCTCACTTGAATACCTGTCAAACTGGATGGTGTAGGGGGATCAAATTGTTTGAGGAGGGCAAGGGGAGTTGTCCAAGACATTTAAAAAAAAGTTAAATTACAGAAGCACTAAAAGGACCATGATTACTAGCTATTCCCCTCATTTTCCACACAAGACTACATTGTGAAAAATGTTTTAGCATTACAAAGAAGTATAGGTTTGTTCTCCCCCCCCCCCATATTTATACTTGCCTCAGTGGATGCAGCATCGGTCCAATGCTGCATCTGTCCCCCGGCGCCTCTACACTGAGAACTGAGGGATCGAACATCGCAGATGGCTCGGTTCTCTCAGCACTCAGAGGAGAGACCTGCCGGCTGTCAATCAGCAGCTCTCCGCTTTGCTCCTCCTCGCTCACTGGAGCGCTGAGCTGTGGGGGCGGGGCAGGCATCTCAAGCATGCAACGGCTCAATGAGAGACAGACTGGTGTCAGTCAAGCCACCTGGCGGATCCAGAGTCCCATTGTCGTGATAACATCGTGCCTGGACTGATTTTTGTGACATCAGCAGAGAGCAGACTTCCAATATGTTGAAACAAAGTACACTGCTCAAAAAAATTAAAAGGAACACTTGCAGACCTTGCGGTCTAAGGTCCGGGCGCTGGAATATAAAATGGACGATGCCGAAAATAGGAATAGGAGGAACAACTTGAGGTTGGTGGGGCTGCCTGAGAGGGTGGAGGGGAAGACACCTACCGTTTGTGGAGGATCTACTCTGCTCGCTTTTGCCGGCTGCACAATTCTCCTCTCGCTATGCTGTGGAACAGGCTCATAGAATCCCCCCTGCCCTAACCCTGGGCTATACGCTATAGCGTGCTGTGTCCTGCTAAGCTAGGATGGCGAGACTGTTCGTTTCTTTACCTCTCCCAGGGATGCTGCGACGTGATTGGAGACCTTACAATCCTGGGGATGAACCAAGGTTCTTCTTGCTATAGCCTTCCACTACAATCAAGTATACCATGTTGCTAGTGTCACTGTTGCAGGAGGTTTGGACTTTCCTACTGTAGAGGTGCAGGGGTCTCCCCTGCTTGACCCCAAGCCCCTGACATTATATCCGGCTGGATAATGTTCTCTGATGTGCCATTGCCTGGCTATGAGTCCACTCTGCCCTAGTTAGTGTATGCTAGTAAGCTGTTAGCAGCTGGCTGTTGCCCTGACGGTCAGAGGGATCTATGTTGCGGGACCTTGTTGTATGAATGTCTCCTTGGTGCAGGAACTCACGCAGCAGGACCTGACAGAGGACAGGGGCCGATATCTGTTCCTATTCTGATGACTGCCTGGCTCTAGTAGCCTGCCCAATCCCAATGTTCTATGCCTTCAAGAATGTACCCCTGGACTATCCAGGAGACTTGTGACTATTGCCTATCTGCCAGTATCTCCGGTGGGATGTGCCGAGCCCTCTGAACATTGTTCTGAGCCTGAGATACACACCCTCACTGATTAATTGCCTTTAGTTATGGTTGGGTTTTGGGGATGCAAGCATTGCTTACACTTGTGGGAAAATCGGGGTGGGGGGTGGTTTGTGCCACCGTTGCATTGCTCTTGGGGAAATTTGTTCTTGGTTGGGGCTAGTCCCCGTTGGAGGACTGTTGCCCTATCTATTGTTTAAATTGACATGATAGACTTATTTTTTTTTCTTTGCCAGGTACTTTGCATTGTTGTATGGACACCGGTGGGGGTTTGATCTGTCCCTTGGGTCCATTGCCTGCACATTGTCCTGTCCACATTTATGTTTTAATAGTTCTCCATGGCTCAGCTTAAGATAATTTCCTGGAATGTCCGAGGTCTCAACTCAGCTGTTAAGAGGTCCCCAATATTTCAATATTTGCAGGGAGCTGCTCCACATATCTGCATCTTTCTGGAGACGCATATGATGGGATCTAGGGTTATTGCCTTGCGGAGATCATGGGTGGGGGCCTCGTATCACTCCACGTATTCTAGTTATGCTAGAGGGGCGAGTGCACTCACCTTAGAGCTCCCCCCTTGGGTGGAGACCTACCTATTGAGAGACGTCTGGAGACATTTTCACCCGCACACTTGGGAATATACATGCCACACTTTGCCGCATTGACTTGGTGTTTGCTTCCTCTACAGCCCTCCAATGGGTCAGAGGGGTTCACCACCTCTCTAGAGGGTTCTCAGACCATGCCCATGTCTGTCTAACCTTGTCCTTGACTAACTCCCCGGGCCTGCGGTTGTGGCATCTCTCCAGGTACTGGGATCTAGATACTGGGCTGCAGGGGGCAAAGACAGAGGCTATCTGTGACTACTGGACCCTCATTTAGAACTCAGCCGGCTCTGGTGTTATGTGGGATGCCTTTAAGGCCGTGGTAAGGGGGGGAAAGATATATCCTGTGTCTCTGTGATACAAAGGGAGGCGGCCATGTCCCTGGAAACCTTGGAGGAGGAGGCTGGGAGGAAGGAGTATGTGGGCTCCCCCACTGAGCCCAACTACTATGCCTGGCAGCTGGTGCTTAGGGAATTTTCCCTATACCGCATTGAGCAAACTAAAATCTATGCTGCACTCTGCTCAGAGAGTGTTTGAGCATGGAGATAAAAATGGAAGGCTGTTGGCCTGGCTAGCCAGGGGACAGTCCTCCCCCACCCACATTGCTGGTATTCAAGCTGATGGGGGGCCACCTGATCAAATCCCCCGAGGGTATTAACACTAGGTTCTCACAATTTTTCCAGGGAATATACTCCTCTAGAGCTCGCTACTCTACTACGGACCTCCAGGTTTACTTGGGTGCCATTACCTTCCCTATGCTGGAGTCTAGGTCAAACTTGGGGGCAGATATTACCCTAAAGGAGGTTCAGGCTGCTATTGTAGGGCTACGCAGTGGAAAAACTCCAGGATTGGATGGTCTTCCTATGGAATTTTACTCCCAACATGTTGAATTATTAGCCCCCAAACTGACAGCCCTCCTTTCTGACTTCACTAAGCAGGGTGCCCTACCTGAATCTATGGCAGAGGCAGTAATTGTGTTGGTGCCCAAGCCCAGCAAGGATCCTTTGGACTGCACCTCATACAGGCCTATTTCTTTGCTGAACGTGGACGCCAAGGTCCTAGCTAAAATTCTTGCATTTATCCACGGTCATTTCTGATCTGGTCCATGTGGACCAAACCACGTTTATGCCAAGTAAGGGCACCGACAATAATATTTGATTTCTCTTTCTTTCTCTGACACATGACCAGATAGGATCCCACGTGGTGTCCTCCCTAGATGCCGAAAAGTGTTTTGATTCTGTGGAGTGGGAATATTTGTGGGAGGTCCTGCGTAGATTTGGGTTTGGTCCTAAATGTATCCACTGGGTTTGGATGCTTTACAGGGAGCCTAGAGAACGGGTTCGTACCAACAACCAGGTCTCTGATCCGTTTCCGCTGTTCAGGGGCACTCGGCAGGGGTGTCCACTCTCCCCCCCAGGCTCTTCACTCTGGCATTGGAACCCCTGGCAATTTCGGTCAGGGACTCCCGAGCAATCCGTGGGCTGCTGGTTGGGAGGCTGGGAGAGAAGATATTCATAGGGATATCCCATATAAATGTTGATGATGCCCTGCTATACCTGAATGATGCGGGGCCCTCGCTCTTGGCTGCCCTTAAAACATTTGATAAATTTTAAACATATTCGGGAGTTCAACTGGTCCAAATCGGTAATCTTCCCACTGGATGACCAGGCATCTGCCCTGGCTGGACCTTCTCCCTTACATTGGGTGTCTGAATTTAAGTGTCATTGGGTAGTGGTGACGAGGGACATGACGCAGTATTACGCTTGTAATATCCTCCCTCTGTTGACTCTCCTTAGGGTGAGGTGTTCGGCCTGGGAGGGGCTCCCCTTGAACCTCCTCGGGCGCATCAATGTTTTCAAAATGATTCCTATACCAGAATTCAATTACATGTTTAGAAATAGTCTGGTCTAGATCCCGGACTCCTTTTTCAGAGATGTGGACAGGTGCATCAGTGCTTTTTATCTTGAGGGGTTCCTTTCCTAGGCTGGCTAAATCTACATTTCACCTACTTACACAACTGAGGGGCCTTGCACTGCCCAACCTTCAAGTATATTATTGGGCTGCATTTTTTTGGGGTTTCAGTGTACTGGTGGCTTGAGGGGACTCAAACTAACGCAGCTGTCTGTCTAGAGGCGGCCCATCTGGTCTCACTGCAGGACCTGCAGCCTATCAGAGGACTGGGGCTTAACATGTGGCATGACCCCTACTAAAACTAGGTTTCAGGTCTGGGTGGCAGCTAGGCAGCGGTTCGCTCAGGAGTCTCGTTGGTCCCCAGTGCAACCTTTATGGGGGAACCCTAATCTGGCCCAATTTATAACGGTCCCTGGCCCCCAGGTCTGGGCTAGGTTTGGTATAAAAACCCTGCGGGACATAATGCCAGATGGTACGCTGCTGACCTTTGCTCAGCTCTGTCGGGCATTTCACGTGCCAGGATGGATGTTCTTCAGGTATCTTCAGCTTCAACATGTTGCCAGAGCTCCGTTCCCCTCTAGGCTCTTCCTCCAGCTGGACCCAGTTGAGGAGGTTCTGTCACAGGAGAAGCTTCGGAAGCCACTTTCTATTCTATATGGTACCCTGCTTAGGACCAACTCCCCTAAAATTGAATGGCTGTGGGATCTCTGGAAGACCGATATACCTTCCCTGGACAGGGAGGATTGGGATGACTCATTCGAGCACTGCCCTAAGTTGGTTATCTCATCACTAGACAAGTTGGTTCAAGTAAGATTACTGCATAGAATGTATTACACGCCAGTCAGGCTCCATAAAATGTATCTGGCCAAATACCCCCACTGTCCATGTTGCCTGACTCAGTCGGATACCTTCCTTCATATGCTCTGGCCCAAAATACAGGCCTTCTAGTGAGAGGTGTTTGAGCTGGTTACTGTTAAATCGGGGTTGTCTCTCCCCATGACACCAGAGCTGGCTCTTCTGGGGATCCCTGATGATGACCAATGGTCTCATCCCTGTAAACTGCTAATTTCCTACTTACTGTTCTACGCCACAAAAATTATCTGCAAATGGTCCTCTCCCTCTGCACCTACTGTATCCTCCTGGTTATTTGTGATTGATGCAGCACTGCCACTGTATAAGATAACCTTTATCAGTCGCGGGTGCCCCTGGAAGTTTGATAAAGTGTGGCAGGTATGAATGTCGCCATGAGGGGGGGTGTCTGGACTGCTCCTTGATGTGATGCCTCCCGGTCCAGGGCCCTGTTCCCTCCCATACCTTTTTTTGCCCCCAAGTGGTGCTTAGCCTGGCGGGTATGGCTTGTATTTTTCTTGCCCTCATTACTGGTCTTTACCTTGCCCCTATCTCTGTACCTGATTTTTTTTTTTACAAAGTATTCATACCCCTTACATAGCTTGAGCTATTTTACAAAGAATGGGCAAAATATCACTCTCTAGATGTGCAAAGCTGGTAGAGACATACCCAAAAAGACTTGCAGTTGTAATTGCAGCGAAAGGTGGTTCTACAAATTATTGACTCAGGGAGGCTGCTATGCATGTTCAGTTTAAGAAAAAAAATGATATGGTTTTCTAAAATGTGCTATGACACTGTGGAGACAGAGAACGTACATCAAGTTCAGATTGGATCAAAGTACTCAAATGTTTGTCTGCAAGATCTTCCACTGTGGCTATATCTATTACACAGTGCTTAACTGATCCAGGATTGCCTAAAAAAAAACAAAAAACATATGACTAATTACCTTTGAGATTATAGTAGAAGCATATAACATTAAAATGACAAACCCCATTATACCTCTTGTAGCCAGAAAGCAAATTTTTCCAAGATAAAAATAGGCATCCAAATGCATCATGGAAGACAGAACATTGTTAAGGCTGCAAAAAAAGAAAAAATGCTGAGGGAAATTTTCTTAAGAAAAGAATAGGAAAAATCTAAGTAACCATTACAAACTCTGTAATGTCTCATAACCGTGTGCTTCATTTAAAGTCCCAAATTTCCCTCCGCTTATCTGTACCAGGGATGCAGAAATGCGACTCTACCAAGTCACCGCCTTGTTTAAATTCCCACATAGCCTGCTTTCTTAACCAGTATACAGGGATGGAGGCACACAGCCATTTCATGGATTACCTAGTCTATGCACGGTCCCATGCATGAGCAGGTTCCTTATTTTCTCTCTCACCCCCTCATCCCTTTGGTGGAGGGGTGGCCACTTGGTAAGTCTTGGGGGTTCGGAAATTAATTCTATACATGTTTCTGACACACATCGCAAATACTAATGTAGGTGACAGTTAATGGCTGTCATTTCCATATGGAGTGAATGCGAGAGACCTTGGGGTTTGCATACATTTCCGGGAGCTGCTATGCCCACCTGGGGCCTTCCTCTCCCCCTCAGTTTTATCCTTGCGCAGGGGGACTGGAGAGTACGCGTTGTGCAGCGACACCATGCCTTTGGCACTACTAGTGGTGTCTGTACGTCATCTGCATACTACTCAGGCGCCGGTGCCCCTCCCCTTTGCCGGGTACGCTAGTGTAGCTTTAGGGAGCGGTATAGCAGCGTGGCCTCACTATAAATATCACTTCAAGGTTGAGCACCCTTCCTCTTTCTTGCTTGTTCTACAACACACCTGTTTGAATCATACTCACTTACCTAGGATTCAGGCATCACTATGTTATATTGTTATTTTTGGCTGTTTTGGTTTCACAGTTTTTACTTGAGGCCAAATCCCCCCCCCCCCCCCCCCTTAAGCCTTTGGTGAGACATGTTTTCTTTTTATATGTCATTTTCTACTTTGATTCCTCACCTGGGTTCACTCATACAGACACTAAACTTTGGGCTTCAGTCCTCACTATATCATTAGACATGCGCTACTTACATTGATATATAATTTTATTACTCTCCACAGAGTGTCCTTTGAGACACACATTTCATAATTATTCAATGGGGACCCCCTCTTCCATGGTAGTCCATTCACCATTGCTTGTGTTGGTTTTGTGCGCTGGCCATCACCACAGCTCCCAGAGTGGGGCCCCCCATAATTTCTTTGGCTCTCAGCCCCCTATTTGGAACGTAGAGGTGACTTGTGAGTCTCTTTGTATCAAACATCAGGCTATATAACAGCACATAATATCTTTTAAACGTCAGACACCAAAAAGTTATGTTTTAATTCATAAATCATGTAGAGTATTAACCTCCCTGGTGGTTTGACTCGGGGTTAGATTTTCATGCTGCGATCGGTAACCCTGAGTCAGACTCGGGCTCGCCTGGCTGAATCCACAGGCTTGGTTTACTTACCATGTTCCTGGATCCAGCGATGCATCCACGCTGTGTGAGCGAGCAGGTGCTCGCTCGATTCACACAGTGTCCCCGTGTGCCACCGAGCTCCGTTCCCTGCGACATTACGACGCACGGGGCGGAGAACGGCGCCATATTAAAAAAAGTAAACAAACACATTACATACAGTATACTGTAATCTTATAGATTACAGTACTGTATGTAAAAAATACACACCCCCTTTGTCCCTAGTGGTCTGCCCAGTGCTCTGCATGTCCTTTTATATAATAAACAGCGATAATAAATTATAATCACTTGCAGAATTTAGCGATAGCGATTTGTGGGGAAATTCGTCATAAAAAAAAATGACAGCGACAATTCTGCAACTGAGCAAATTTCAGTGATTTTGATTTGATTACATTATTGAATAATTTTTACTATAATTATATTATTATTTGTTATAATTATTTATTATATTATAATTTTTTTTTTTTTTAATGTCATACCCGGGATGCCTATTAGACTCTTGTTTGGTCAGATTTAAGTGAGTTATTCCTAAGAATTACAAGCCTACGGTATAAAGCGCCAAATTTCCTTGCAAATAATGGTACCACTTTCAGCACCTAAAATCTGAAAGAATCATACCGCCAGGGAGGTTAAACAGAAATTCAAACAAAACTGGAAATTCCTGTGTTGTGGATCTATGACTCTAGAATTATATAATTGCATAATCCATCAGCATAGATTATCATCTGTCTATTGGTTACTGATGCAGACTGAAAATAAATGAAAGAGGAGCTCCAGGCTCCTGCTGAAAAAAAATGTAAAGTCAGCAGCTACCAAAACTGTAGCCGCTGACTTAATATTAGAACACCTAACTGTGCAAGAATCCAGTGGTGTCTTCACGTGAGCCAATTTTTCAAATTGGCTATCGGGTGCTGCCGCCATCTCCACTAAGGAAAACCAGCAATGAAGCCTTGTTGCTTCACAGCCGGTTCCCTACTGTGCATGCACGAAGCGCACTGTACTCTGATTCAGCTCGCTGCAGGGGAAGGAGGAGGGAGTGAACTCAGCCAGAAGTGGGGGCAAATACCTGTCAAAACCAGGTACCCACTGCCCCCAAAAAGGTGCCAAAATGTGGCAGCGGAGGGGGTGAGGGACTGCGCTTTAAAAAAAAAGAAAATTTGACCATGTCTATTCTAATTTAACAACCGGGATATTTCAATTTCTGATTTTCGAATTTTTGTATTTCCGATTGACGGCTACAATGTGGCTCGATAATTCTGGGAGGGCGAACATTAACGTCCTCCAAGAATCGGTACTCCTGGCGGGAGATTTCAATATGGTGCCCTGCCCTACCCTAGATAGGATGCCCCCTGGTCTAGCAACTGATTATTCGCTCTCCCGGTGAGTGGAAGTTTTTGGCCTTACGGATGCTTGAAGGCGGAGGAACCCAGGGACTAAAAGGTTTCACGTGTAGCTCAGCCACTCATGCAGCCATGTCACGGATTGACCTCATGTATGCGAGCAGGCCAATCTTAGCTAAAGTGCAGGAGATCTCTGTGCTTCCAAGGGGTATCTTGGATCATGCCCCTATTTTGCTCAGGTTGAAAACAGGAATGGCCCCGGGCGGCAACCTTTGGCGCCTCTCGAGGTACTGGGTGTCCGACGAGCATGCGGAGCCTAAAATGGAATCTTCTATTGCAGAATACTGGTCTCCTGGCCCTCCGGGGTCAGAATCCCTGGATCGCTGGGAGGGATTTACATTTCTAGTTAAACACAAATACCAGTCTCTTATTCAGTCTGTCCGTGCTTCCTCCCAGGCTTCGCTTGCCCAAGCAGAGGAAAGGGCTCAGGCATTGGAGGCACAATATGTTAACACTGGTGGGGAGCAGCGGAGGGTGGATCTCCTGGTGGCGGTGCGAGAGGTTCAGCTTCTCAGGCTGGCGGCTGCTAAGAAACAGCTCCTTTATCAGTCTCAGAGAGTGTTTGAGCAGGACGAAAAGACGGGGCGTCTGCTTGCGGGACCCAAATAACTCTGTCCCTATAGTGAATATACGTCATTAGTCTGGGGCTCTGCTGTCTGACCTGGGGGAGATATATGCTTGTTTTGCTGCTTACTATGAGGGGGTCTATTCCTCTAGAGTGGATTATTCCCCTGAGGAATTGCTCTCCTTTTTTGGACAACTGACCTTTCATGTTCTCTCAGAAGGGGCCCGCACGACACTGGATGCTCCGATCACTGAAAGAAATTCAGGTGGCGCTTGCCTCCTTACAGGCGGGGCAAACCCCTGGTGATGGCTTGCTGGCCAAAATTCTTCAAGACGCACTGTGTCTTCCCTGGGACCGCGATTTAGGGGAGCCCTGCTGTCCTCCCTTAGGGAACACCCATTGCCCCCTTCCATGCAGCGTGCAGTTGTGGTCATCCCCAAACCAAGGAAGGATCCCAACCTCTGCTCCTCGAATAGACCCATTTCACTATTAAACGCTGACGCTAAAATATTCACTAAGGTATTGGCGAATCGCCTCAACACAGTGATACTCTCTTTGATTCATGGGGACCAGACCGGTTTTATGCCAGGCAAGGGGACGGACATAAACTTACGGAGATCGTTCAAGGTCATTGACCCGGTGGCGGGGAGGCAGGAAGAGATGGTTGCCTCCCTGGGTGTCGAGAAGGCCTTTGACTCGGTGGAGTGGGAATATTTATGGGCGGTTCTCCAGAGGTTTGGCCTGGGTCCGAAGTTCATATCCTGGCTTAGTATGCTATATGATACCCCACCTGCTAGGGTTCGGACAAATGGCTTTCTCTCTGCATCCTTCCCACTCCGCCGGAACGTGGCAGGGGTGTCCCTTCTCTCCGGCCCTGTTCGCTCTCGCCATTGAACCTTTGGCCTTTCTTCTCCGGTCTGCCCCTGAGGTTGCTGGTATTGTGGTCTGCTCTGTGGTCGAGAGGGTGTCTATGTATGCAGACGATACTCTCCTCTACCTTAATGACCCACATAGATCCCTGTCGGTTGCCTTATCGATTATTATTAATGAATTTGGTAGATTCTCGGGTATTCGAATTAATTGGGACAAATCGGTCCTTTTTCATCTGAATCAGTCGCCCCCTCCTGCTGACCTACCGGCCCCTCCTCAGTGGGTGGATGGTTTTAAATATTTGGGCATCCAGGTCCGCAGAAACCTATCCGAGTATTTTGAGGTTAATGTTAACCCTGTTCTCCAGAAATTTCTCCAGAATTGCTCGGCCTGGAAAACCCTGCCTCTTACACCTGTTGGCAGGGTTAACCTAGTTAAAATGTCCTTCCTTCCCAAGTTTGTTTATGTGTTTAGACACACACCAGTGATTATCCCCAAGTAATTTTTTAACAAACTTGATCAGGCGGTGTGTACGTTTGTCTGGCAGGCCTCGATTCCGAGGGTGGGTTGACCCATACTTCAGCTCCCCTTATCGGAGTGTGGTCTAGCCCTTTCAAACTTCAGGAAGTATTACTGGGTGGCTGTTTTGGTGTCTGTAAGGTGGTGGTTTGCACAGGATAACACTAACCCGTCGGTCACCCTTGAAGGAGCTATATTGTGCTGGTTTAAGTAACCTAGTCTATCGAGGAGTCAAGGCCAATTCTCAGATTACCGCGCTGATGAGGGCCACGGTGGTGGTGTGGTGACAGGTCACAAGGCTTCTGGCTGAGCCTGGGTCGTTCTCCCCCCACGTCTCCTTATGGGGCAATCCATCCCTACCACATCTGAGAACTGTGCCGGACCCACAGCTATGGGCACGTTATGAAATAAAAACTCAGAGACATCAAGCCAGAGGGACGGTTGCTGTCTTTTGGCGTACTAAAAACGAAGTTTGGACTTTCACCCTGGATGTTCTTTGGGTTCCTCCAGTCCGGCATGCGGTCCGAGCACCACTCTGTTGAGAGGCTCCTCACTTTGCGTTTTATGGATAGGGTGCTCTCTTCTATATATTTTAGACTGACTTGCGCTGTGGGGACCGGGGAGTCGTGAGCCTTCTCGGCCTGGCAGCGTGATTTACCGGCTCTCACACCGGAAGATTGGTCGGAAGGATTGCAGCAGTGCATTTCCCTCATATCGGCGAGGGAGCGTTTTATCCAGCTGAAATTTATCCACAGGGTTTATTACACGCCACAGAGGCTGGCGGTTATCTATCTGCTTGGGTGGCAGCTAGGAGACTGATGGTTTAGTATGCTCAGATATTTTTGTATGCATTTTCCCTCCTGGATTGGTCCTGGGCTCCCCCCCCCCCCGTCCCTAGTCTAGGACATAATGGCCCCTGGCTTTTGTGAGTGTTCGTGGTCCTACTTTAGATGCCAATTGTGCTGTATGATATGTTTACTACATCTGTTTGACTAAAGTGGGCTTCCTCCCCTCCCCCATTTTTCCCCTCCCCTTTGTATTGGGTACATGGATGATTTATACTAAACATGCTTCCCCTTATGTCACTGTAACAACTGTTTGAAGCCTTGTGGCCCTGATCTGTATCATCTGACTCTTGCCAGCATGTAATCATTTGTTTATCTCAATAAATATACCTTCTGTTAAAAAAAAAAAAAAAATATTGTATAAAATAGACAACTGTGTTAAAAAAAAAAAAAAAAAAAAATATGCGTTTTAACCACTTGCCACCCAGGCCAATTCTGACATTTCTCTCCTACATGTAAAAATCCTAATTTATACATTTAGAAAATTACATAGAACCCCCAAACATTATATATGTTTTTTTCTTTTTAGAAAAGACCCTAGAGAATACAATGGCGGTCGTTGCAAATTTTTCCAATCCCGTAAAAAAAAAAAAAAAATGTTTTGTGCTTTTAAAAAAAACAGTAAAGTTAGCCCAATGTGTTTACATAATGTGAAAGATGATGTTACGCAGAGTAAATAGATACCCAACATGTCACACTTCAAAATTGCACAGGCTCGTTGAATGGCATCAAACTTCGCTACTTAAAAATCCCCATAAGCAACGTTTATTTTTTTTTACTGGTTACATGTTTTAAGTTACAGAGGAGGTCTAGGGCCAAATTTATTGCCCTCGCTCAAACGTTCGTGGCGATACCTTACATGTGTGCTTTGAACTCTGTTTTTTTTTTATTGTGCATTTTACTTTATTTTAGTTTGACACTTTTATTCTCCAAAAATTCATGTTTTTGATCACTTTTATTCATATTACAAGGAATGTAAACATCCCTTGTAATATGAATATGGCATGACAGATCCTCTTTACAGTGAGATATGGGGGTCAATAAGACCTCACATTTAACCTCTAGGCTGGGAAGCCTGAAATCAAAACCCACAATCCTGGTTTCCAAGCCGAGGCGCCACCGTTTGTTTGAATACAGAGGCCGGGCGTGACCTCATAACATCATGCCCGGCCTCCAACGATAGAGACTCCGGCGACTATCCGGTCTGCCGGAAACATCTGGGGCCGGCGGATCCTGTCTCCGACTCACCGATCGTAGCGGTGAGTCGGTGCAAGCACCGGAGGGAGATGGGGTCCCTTCTCGCCTCCCATAAGAACGATCAAGCGGCGGAACAGCTGCTATGATCATTCTTATGGTGTAGGGAATTGCTGGCTGAAAAAGCCGATATCTGAACGATGCCTGTAGCTGCAGGCATCATTCAGACATCCCTGCACAAAGTCAAGGACGTCATATGACGACCGGGAAGTGGTTAATTTTTTTTCCACATTTTCCAAAAATATGTAAAAAAAAATATTGATTTTGCAAAGAATTGTGGGAAAAAAAATGACAACTTAAAAAAACTCACAATGCCTCTTTCTAAATACCTTAAAATGTCTTCTTTCCAAAAAGGGGTCAATAGGGGGGTAGTTGTACTTTTCTGGCATCTTTGGGTCTCAAGAAATGAGATACGCGTGATCAGGTGTGATCACTTTTCAGAGATTGGCACCATAGCTTGTGGGCTCTAACTTTCACAGAGACCAAATAATATACACCAATGTGGGTGATTTTTACCAAAGATATGTAGCAGTATAAATTTTGGCCATAATGTATGAAGAAAAAAAATTGGATTTTTTGTACTTACCGTCGTCCATGGACGGACACAGCTCCTTAAATCTTGACTTTTGGGTTATGTTCCTGTTCATAGGAGAGGACTAGGCAGAACATGTTAGTTATCTTAAAACATATAAACTAACAGTTTAACAGCCATGTCCAGGGGGCGGTCCCTCCGGTCATAACTCCTCACCCTGCAGCCTTGTTCTTTAAAAAGCAGTACAAACCTAAAAAGGTGGGGTGGGTGCTGTGTCCATCCATGGACGACAGAGAAAAGGATTTTATGGTGAGTACAAAAAATCCTATTTTCTCTTTTCATCCATGGATGGACACAGCTTCTTAACCACTTCACTACTGGCCTATAGTCATTTGACGTCCACAGAGGAGATTTTCTATCCTGGGTGGACGTCATATGACGGCCTGAGCTTTGTGCAATGATATCTGACTGATGCCTGCAGCTAGAGGCATTATTCAGATATTCTTTAGTGCCGGCTATTGTGTGCACCATAAGAACGATCATAGCGGCAGTTCTGCCACTTGATCGTTCTTATAGGTGGCGGGAGGGGACATGCCCCCCTTTCCACTGCCATTCGGTGCTTTTCCAGGCTCTCCCGTGCCATATGACTGGATGCCAGATGGTCACCAGTCATCTATATGACCGTGGGAGGCCTGGACACGATGAGATGACGTCACGCCCAGGTACCCGAAATTAAACAAAGTCACAATTGCGGCCAGTAAGCAATACTAAGCATGGGATCGGTGAATTTTTTTCACAATCTCATGCTTTCCAGCCTGGAGTAGAGATGCAGGGTCTTATTGACCCCGCATCTCTCCATAAAGAGGACCTGTCACACACATTTCCTATTACAAGGGATGTTTACATTCCTTGTAATAGGAATAAAAGTGATAAAAAAGTGTAAAAAAAAAAATAAATAAGTAAAAAAAAAAATATATAATAAAAAAAGATTAAAACGCCCCTGTCCTCGGTAGCTCGTGCGCAGAAGCGAACGCACGAGCAAGTCCCACCCACAAATGTAAACGTTCAAACCACATATGTGAGGTATCGCCGTGTGTGTTAGAGTGCCAGCAACAATTCTCGCACTAGACCTCCTCTGTAAATCTAAACTGGTAACCTGTAAAACATTTCAAAGCATTACCTATGGAGGTTTTTAAGTACCGAAGTTTGGCACCATTCCATGAGTGCGTGCAATTTTAAAGCGTGACATGTTAGGTATCTATTTACTCGGTGTAACAATCTTTCAGATTTTCCCAAAAAATTGGGCTAACTTTACTGTTTTGTTTTTTTTGGATTAAAAAAGAATAAAAGTAAGAATAGATTGCAGCCTGCCATAGATATGAATGATATGCACAGAAACCTATAAAAAAATAATATTGAAACTAAAATTCAAGTGCAAAATTAAGACACACAAATGTAAACGTGGGTAAAAAGCAACAATTGATGGTCACAGTGGCTGCGTGTGATGGTCACAGTGGCTGCGTGTGATGGTCACAGTGGCTGCGTGTGATGGGCACAGTGGCTGCGTGTGATGGGCACAGTGGCTGCGTGTGATGGGCACAGTGAGGCTGCAATTAATGTTTTTTTTTTTTAGTCAGAGAAGGCAAGCATGGCTCAAAATAAACAGAAAAACATTTTTTTAAACTGCCATTTTTTATTAAAAAAATGGCCAGCTCAGTCCAACCTCCCCACGTCCAACCCCCCCTCCCCAATACAGTAATTTAAATGATTTGCTTATTATTTGCTTACTTTGCAGAGTGATAGGACGTTCCACGATTAACCAATGGCAGTGCCGGAGAGTCCATCCAGTTTGCGTTGGGATTGGTCAGTTTCGGGGGTTCCCGGAGAAAATGGCAGCCTGCATGCTGGTCAGGCTGTGTGCCTGGTCGGTGTGGAGGGGGGCGGCGGGGGTGCTGGGCAATGAGTGGGGGGGAGCCAACCAGCCGCCTCTACAGACATGTGAAGGAGGGATACACCGGGTGGCCTCAGCTAGACATGGAAAGACTGACTCGGGAGCTGGAGGAGGCGGAGCGGGAGCGGAGAGAGAGAAGACCCAGGATAGTTCGGGATCAGGGATCCGGCGTGATGTCACGTGGCGCACGCCGCTGGAATCCACCAACTGATCCTCCATGGGGGGGGGGGAAGTAAACACACAGGAGGAAAGGGACTGAGCCAGGAGTGCACTCGGCAGCCCGCTCCCCCCCCCCCATGGAGGATCAGTCGGATTGCGCCAGCAGAAGCCATTACTCTGCTGCCATCTAGTGGCGGTAGATGTAATTGCGGTAACGCCGTTCAAGTAATGTGAACAGCGTTATCATGAGGGGAAGAGTAATCAGGTAGATTACTCGTTACCTTGAAAAGTGATTGCGTTAGGTAACGGAGTTTATTCTAACGCAGTTACTTACAACACTGGCGCGGATCTTGTTTGAGGCCAACAAAAACTCCTTTTTGGGCTGTGTCCTAAACATTCCAAGCTTCTTACCAAACAAAAGAATGTACCTTTAGACTGGGATCCTAACCCAGGAGTTCCAGATACTTGACCATGCTGGAAACACTTTTTTTTACTAATATACCCTGGGCCTTTAGACCTGCTAGAGTTGGGCCCGACACCCTGTAAACCCGGACACGTGGCTAACCCAAGGGGCAAGACCAATTGGAGAAGGTGCTGTTCCCCTGCAAATCGCAGACAACCGCTGCAGTCCCATGTAAATAAACACATATGCAAATGCGACCCCATATGTGTATGTGGCATTATACAACCATGCAAAATCTAGGCAAACATGCAACTTTAAGCAATCATGCATCCTTATGCGATTCAGCATTTTTCATGCGATCAAACATCTTATGCATTTTAAGCACTACTGTGCGGACAAGTACCCTTGTGTGACCAAGCACCCCTGTGCGATCCAGCATCTTTATGCAATCAAGCATTTGTATGTGACTTTAGGCATTTCTGTGAAAACAAGCCTCTCTATGTGATCAAGTATCCTTGGGTAATCAAGGACTCGAGTGATCAGGCAACCATGTGTGATCCAGCATCTTTATGCACTCAAGCATTTTTATGCGATTTTAGGGATTTCTGTGAAAACAAGCCTCTGTGTGACCTAGTATCCTTGGGTATTCATGGATCATGTGATCAGGCAACCTTGTGTGATCCAGCATCTTTATGCGATTTTAGGAATCTCTGTGAAAACAAGCCTCTCTGTGTGACCCAATATCCTTGGGTAATCAAGGACTCGTGTGATCAGGCAACCTTGTGTGATCCAGCATCTTCATGCAATCAAGCATTTTTAATGCGATTTTAGGCATTTCTGTGCAAATAAACCTCTCTGTGCGACTTAAGCACTTTCACTGTGACCAAGCATCCTCATGCGACTATGTAGAAAAACATGTAAACCCATACAGACCGAAACATGCATCTTTATGTAATCAACAATAAACATGTTCTGTTACTTGTTTTTACCCCACATGCATTTTGAACACTCCAAAAAGGTTATGCAACACATGAGGAAGTTATCGTCTGCAGAGGTGAGTTTCCGTAATCATGCGATCTAGTTGTTGTGCGTTAGCAATGTGCACCAGCAACTGTACATCCCATAGTTGTGTGCTTGGTTAGCCTGAAGCCAGCACCAGGGATCAGGACCCTATGGAGACAGAGGCTTTGGCCGTCTAGGCCGAGGAGAAGTTATATGCAGTATGAATCTCTGAAAGACTGCAGCTGCAACTCCAGAACTTGTGAGGCTTCTGATCCCTCTGCCTCGTTAGACTGCACCTGTCCCCTGTCCTCTGACAGTGAACTTTCATCCTCAGGTCTTCTAATCCTTTTGTTTGAGGCTTTAGATCAGGGAAAGGGTCACACCCCGGTTTCTGCTTCTTGTGGGGATGCTGCGAATATAGCAGTTAACGTCTTATAGACCAACAAATGCAATGCATAAAACGTCCAAACAGACATGGCTCAAATGCCTGACAGGGCCGATGTCTCAACCTGTGGGCTGCCTCAAGTCTCTACAGGGGAGGATGATATCATGCAGGCATGATAAGGGCCACCAGATTCAGATTACGATACTCTGGTGCCCTTTTATATTCCTACCCCTGAACCTTTTCTACAGGGAGACGAAAGTCCTATGCTTAAAGCAGAGGAACTTAACACTTAAGGTGCATCAACAGCTGAACTTAGTCTAGCAAAAAACAATGCCTGCTAATCTGCACAGCTAGATGCCGAGTAGGCGTCTTAGGTATGTCTGTATCCAACACACACAAGGTGCTTACGTGCCACACGCTGCTGTGTCCCTCTGGCTTTACAGAGCTCCGACACCTGGGCTTTTTTTGAAGAGCCCACCCTGTGCCTGCACCATGAGCCGGCGAGTATGCATGTGTGCGCCAGCGGCAACCACATTATCCCCCCGCCTACAAAAGCGTGCTCCCCTCGCGTGCATAGGGAAATGGTGGAGGCGGGGGAAGAGAGAGATCCCCCAAGGAGTGCCATGGACCCAGACTACGAGGGACTCCCCCACACAACTGTGGCAGAGCCTGAAGCGGAAAAAGTGAGTCGCTCAACAGACTGGCTAACACGGAGCTTTCGCTCCTGAAGAGCATGATAAGCGAAACACCAGGTATGTCTCTTTACTGCCTCTAGCGGCCGAAAACAGATAAGACATGCAGCTACTCATGGAAGACAATCCTTAAGGTATTTACCTAGGATTGTCTTCACTTACCTTATCCCCGCTGCAGGATACTGCTGAGCATAGACAGAGCCAATCTTCAACCATCACCGCGGGTTAAGTCAACAGACCTTCAGGGACTGGGATACAAGACAGGGTTTCCACTCCCCTGGACCTTTACCGCATCCTGCCAGAAATCTTTTGGTATGTGGTCATAAACAAAGTACTGGAACCCAGGATCCAGCCCTCCGAAGAGAGGCATTACAGGCAAAAACCTTGTGCTTTAGATACGAGGCCCCAGGTACCATCTACTTTGGACAACACCGTAGACACTGGCGAAAAAAACTGAGGTGCGCCCAGTATGGGAGGGGTTATATAGGGAGGAAACTTCCTGTCCAATTGATTACACCAGTGTCGGAAGGTGGAATATAACCAACTTACTAGGCTCTGTGTCCCGTGATGTACGATAAAAAAAACAACAACATCGCTTAGTAAAACAAGCACATATTACATACATTACACAGTTACTGTAGGCACGCAGTTAACCCCCTTGATCGCCCCTAGATTTTAACTCTTTCCCAGCAAGTGTCAATAGTACAGTTTCTAGTGTATATTATTATCATTATATTAGTGTTACTGGTGAGGTTAGTCCCCCCTTCCCCTAGTGGATCCCACTATAAAGTCATATACACACACATAAATTATATATATATATATATATATATATATATATATATATATATATATATATATATATATATATATATATATATATATATATATATATATATTGTAAACGTTGGGGGTAATTGACTCTTATGGCAGATGCGTTTTTTGTGCAGTGAGTCAACACCAAACAGGCATATAACGTTAAGGGCCTGGTAGCCCACGTTTATTAACCACTTCCTTACTGGGCATGTAAACCCCCTTCCTGACCAGGTGAAATTTCAGCTTGCGGCACTGCGTCGCTTTAACTGACAATTGCGCGGTCGTGCGATATGGCTCTCAAACAAAATTGGCGTCCTTTTTTCCCCACAAATAGAGCTTTCTTTTGGTGGTATTTGGTCACCTCTGCGATTTTTATTTTTTGCGCTATAAACAAAAAAGGACGACAATTTTGAAAAAAATACAATATTTAAAAAAATTCAATATTTAAAAAAATTCAGTTTAGGCCGATACGTATTCTTCTACATATTTTTGGTTAAGAAAAAAAAAAAAATCGCAATAAGCGACTGGTTTGCGCAAAAGTTATAGCGCCTACAAAATAAGGGACAGAATTGTTATTTTTTATTATTTATTTTTTTACTAGTAATGGCGGCGATCTGCGATTTTTATTGCGACTGCGACATCATGGCGGACACATCGGACACTTTTGCCACCATTCACAATTATACTGCAATCAGTGCTATAAATATGCACTAATTACTGTATAAATGTGACTGGCAGGGAAGGGGTTAACACTAGGGGGTGAGGAAGGGGTTAATGTGTTTCCTGCATTGTGTTCTAACTGTGGGGGGAGGGGGGGTGACCGATCTGTGTCCCTATGTACTAGGAACACAGATCGGTATGCTCTCTCTATGACAGGACGCTGTCATTGTGAGAGCCGGCAATGAGAGATGATCTCATATGTTTACATATGAGATCATCTCTCATTCGCTGCACAGATCGCATCGCAAACGGCCACTCTCATTGGCCGTTCGCGGCGATCTGTGATTGGCTGTGTCCAAGGGACACGGCCAGTACACAAGTTCCCCGCTGCGCGCTCTGGAGCGCACGCTGGGAACGAGGAAAGGGGCTGCCGTGAAAACACGGCAGCCCGGAGATTTAGAACCACCCTGCGGCCGCATATAGTCGTACGGCCGTAGGGAAGTAGTTAAAGGAGAAAAAAAAAGAAACAAAAGTCCATTCAGGAATCCCACGCAGGGGTTTAAACGTTAGTTAGCGACAACTGAAAATAACAGCCCACCTGGCTACTCTTTAACTGCACTGCGGCTACAGGTACTGGTTCCTCAAACCATCACCTCCTCCAGACCCACGGTCCTGGATGCACACGGCTCCGAAGCCTTCCAACGTGTACAGCGTCTATCCTCACACAGAGACATTGCTCCAACTTCCTTCCCTCATCTGCTCTCCCCAGCCCTTCATTTAATGAGCTGTCTGCACCTGGGAAGGCAGCTTGCAGGCTGTCTTTAAAACCTGGACACAGGTTGGAGATCCAGTCCCACCCAGATCTCTGAAGGATCTCTAAGCCATAGAGCCCCATGTAGCAATAGGAAAAATATGAGAAAACTGCCAGCGCAGTTTTCTCTGTTTTTAAATTTACGCTCTGCAATCTGGCTATATGCAGACGGTGTGTCCAATTCATCGTGACAGTAGCCCCTACTGTTATATATATATATATATATATATTTATATATATATATATATATATATATATATATATTTTAACACAGGCACAATTCTCATACTTTTGGCTCTGTATGCCACCAGAAAAAAATTAATAACAAAACAATCCAAATTTGAAGTGCAGACTTTCAGCTTTAATTCAAAAGGGTTGTACATAAAATATCAACTACACATTTTAGGAACTGCAACCATTTTTATACAGTCCACCCCTTTTCAGGGGCTCAAATGTATATAAATCATAAATAAAATGTAATTTTTTTAATATTTTGCTGCGAATCCTTTACTGGCAACGACCGAAGTCTGGAAACCATGGCCTTTCCAAAGACTGGGTTTTCTCCTTTCTGATGTTTTGCCAGGCTCTAAATGCAGCGGTGTTCAGTTGTTTGTGGGTCTTTGCATTCAGCAAGTGAAATGCATGCTTAAATGGGTTGAGATCAGGTGATTGACTCAGCCATTGCAGAATATTCCCCTTTTTTTTCCTTGAAAAGCTCCTGGGCTGCTTTTGCAGTGTTTTGGATCATTGTCCATCTGTACTGTGAAGCACCCTCTAATCAACTTTACTGCATTTGGCTGAATCTTGGCTGACAGTATATCTTTAGTCCCCTTTTACATTGAGGCGTTTTTCAGGCGGTACAGCACTAAAAATAGCGCTGCTATATCTGCTGAAAAAAACCTGCCCTGTAGTCTTCAATGTGAAAGCCCGAAGGCTTTCACACTGAAGCGGTGCGCTAGCAGGACCGCTTCTAGCCGCATCTTTGCAGCGGTATAGGAGCAGTGTGTTTACCGCTCCTTCCCATTGAAATCAATGGGAAAACGCGGTATTAACCCTTTTACGGCCTGCTAGCGGGGGTTAAAACCGCACCGCTAGCGGCCAAATACCGTAGTAAATTATGACGGTATAGCAGCGCTAACAATCGCGCTGCTATACCGCCACCGCGGCTCCACTGCCCAATGTGAAAGGGGCCTAAATTACTGCAGAATTCATTGGGCTGCTTCTTTCTTATTATCAATGACACAGTGCCACTGGAAGCCACGCATGCCTATGCCAACACATTGCCTCAATCATGTTTTACAGATGACCTTGCTTTGGACCATGAGCTGTTTGTTCCAAGCCTTCTCCACACTGTTTTCTTCCCATCATTCTGGTACAGATTTTTTTTTTTTTAGCTAAATAGCTTCCTTTACCTTGAAACAGTCCTGGTTTCATGTCCTCATTGTTCGTTTTTGCTTTGAAGTTGCTGTAATTCTGCTATGATCGCCACACTTCCTGCTTGTCTGGCTCCTTATGAAAAATCTCAAGGCAGCTTTTCACTGTGGTCCAAGCTGTCATTACTGTGTGTCTAAAACTCCTCACAACCAATCAGATTCATTTTAAAAACAAAAAACACTGCCCTGGATTTGTTTGTCTTTGTTCTGTGTGTCTCTCTACTTCACAGAAACATGAAACCAGTTTAAAAGTGAAACTAAACTGCAGGCACATTATAGGATTGATTTTTATCTATTTTTAAACATTTTTAAAAGGAATCAGTTAACTTTTATGTCTCTATTCCCTGTAAACAGTCATTTCAGCAAAACATTTTTTTCCTTTAGTGACCCTTTAACCACTTGACTACTGGGCACTTAAACCCACTTAATAACCAGACCAATTTTCAGCTTTCGGTGCTCTCACATTTTGAATGACAATAACTCAGTCATACAACACTGTAACCAAATGAACGAGTATTGCGCCAGGGGAATGCCGAGTATTGCGCCAGGGGAATGCCGAGTATTGCGCCAGGGGAATGCCGAGTATTGCGCCAGGGGAATGCCGAGTATTGCGCCAGGGGAATGCCGAGTATTGCGCTAGGGGAATGCCGAGTATTGTGCCAGGGGAATGCCAAGTATTGCGCCAGGGGTATGCCGAGTATTGCGCCAACGGTATGCCGAGTATTGCGCCAGGGGTATGCCGAGTATTGCGCCAGGGGGTTGCAGGGATGGCTGAGCAGGGATGGATGGATCTGTGACTGCAATAGTCACAGATCCATCCACAGCGCTGCCGCCATCCGCGCTCCCCCTCTCACACTGTACCGATCGGTACAGAGAGAGGAGGGAGGAACCGGCGTCATCAAATGACGCCGGTCTGTTTACATATGATGGCGCCGTCATTGGACGGCGCGATCACGTGGTAAACCGCCGCTGTCAGCGGCGATTTACAGTGATCCGTGACCCGCCAGTCACGGACATTCCCGCGTGCACGCCCCAGGGGGCGCGCAGGAGTGCGACACTGGAATCACGTTATATAACGTGATCCCAGAGTTAAGCAACCACCTTGCCGCCGTTATTTTTCATCAGGTGGTTGCTAAGTGGTTAATCTTAGATTTATCCGTCCAAAGAATGCTTTTCCAGAACTTGTCTGGCTTTTTTAGGTGTTTTTTGGCAAAAGTCTAATCTGGCTTTTCTATTCTTCAGGCTTATGAATAGATTGCACCTTGTGGTGAACTCTCTGTATTTGCTCCGGTGAAGTCTTCTCTTGATTGTAGACTTTGACGATGATACGCCCACCTCCTGGAGCGCGTCCTTCACTTGTCTGGATGTTGTAAATTAGTTTTTCTTTACCATAGAGAAAATCCTGCAATCATCCACTACTGCTGCTGTCTTCCGTGAATGTGCAGGCTTTTTATTTTGGTGAGCATACCAGGGCGATCTTTACTTAGAATGTACCAGACTGTTGATTTGGCCACCCCTAATGTTGCTGCTATTTCTAAGAAGCCTTACAATGGCCCTTTTCTTTTGCATGGATGGCTCCTATGAACGCATGATGTAGGTTCACAGAAATAGATTCAAAATGCAAATACCACACATAGAATCAACTCCAGACCTTTTTTCTGCTTAATGGAGTAGCCCACACCTGGCCATGAAACCGCTTTTGATTCAACTGTCCAACTACTTTCGGTTCCTTGAAAAAGGGGGGATGGCTATTCTTAAAACAGGGTTTGACAAATTTGCTTGGAATCTAGGAGCCAGCTTAAAAAAAGTTAGGAGACAAAAAATGTGGCCCGTGCCGAGTAGCGCCCGCATATGTAAACAGTATTCAAACCACACATGTGAGGTATCGTCGGAGATTGGTAGAACGAGAGCAATAATTCTAGCCCTAGACCTTCTGTAAATCAAAACATGCAACCAACCTGTAGAATTTTTTAAACGTCGTCTATGAATATTTTAAAGGGTAAAAATTTGTCGCCATTCCACAAGCGGACGCAATTTTGAAGCGTGACATGTTGGGTATCAATTTACTCGGCGTAACATTATCTTTCACATTATAAAAAAAAATTGGGCTAACTTTATTGTTGTCTTATTTTTTTTAATTAAGAAAACTGCATTTTCCCCCCAAAAAAGTGCACTTGTAAGAGCGCTGCGCAAATACGGTGTCACAGATTATTGCAACGACCGCCATTTTATTCTCTAAGGTGTTATATATTTTTTATTCTATAATGTTTGGGGGCTCCAATTAGAGGGAAGGAGGTGGCAGTGAAAACACTGTGGAAGCTCCATTAGAATTGCTGATATACTTGTCATGCCAAAGGCCACCACCAGATGGCGCAAGATCACAGAAGGAAGCTTAGGCCTGCAGAAGGCCGCGGCCTCAATTGCCGGTCGGTGCGGCGGGGGTGCACGGAGACACAGGATGGGGTATCCTGCGTCTCTGTGCGCCCCCACCGCGCGATAGCGTCAGGCCACGCCGACCAGTAATTGAGGCCGCGGCTTTGCGACCTTCTGCAGGCCTAAGGTTCCCCATGCGCCAGGTCGCTAATTCTAGTCGCAATTGCGACCGGGCTTCCGGATTTTGTCGAACCCAGTCTTAAAAGCTTTAAATCCTAAACCCTTCCTCCGATTTGGATGTACATACCCTCAAATTAAACCAGAAAGTGTGCACTTTCAGCCCATATCCATTATTTAACTATAGATTGAGTATGTTTTGGTAAATACCTGAAAAAAATTAAAAATTGCGCCCGTTTCCGAACATATATGGACCTAACTGTACACACACACACACACACACACACCATAGTTTGTAGATACTATACACTTTCACGCAAACCAAAATTGGGATTTTACATTTTTTACCAAAGACATGTAGCAGAATACATTTTGGCCTAAAATTATGAAGAAAATAGGATTGTTGTAGTTACCGTACAATCCATTTCTCTAAAGTCCATGGACGGACACAGCTCCTTATAATCTTGACTTGTGGGTTATATTCCTGTTCTATAGGAGAGGACTAGGCAGACATGTTAAGTATTCAAAAAACATCTAACTTTACAAAGCAGGGGGCTGTCCCTCTGGTCATAACCCCTCACCCTGCACACAGCAGCTCAGTTCGTCAAAAAGAAGTACAAACTTGCCGCCGGCCCTATTGCAAAAGGATGTCGGCAAAGTGGTTTCAATATCCTGACTGGACGTCATATGACGTCCTCAGGATATTGAGCCGCTGAGCGCACCCGGGGGCGCGCATCGCGGAGATCGTTGTTGCAGGGTGACACCCTGCAACACCGATCTAGGTGTCCTGCGTTGACCCAGACATGGAGTCCTCCTCACTGTCTGAATGGTGCTGGTCATTAGTTTCTGACCCATCAGAACAAGGAGTCCTGTGCCACAGCCAGGCCTAAGTCTGAACTTTCCCCAGAAGATGGTGGGGGGGAGGGGGTGCTTTTTACCCCCTTACGCCCACACGCCGCTTCAACCCTGGCAACAAATGATTCCAGGACCGCCGACAAAGCGTCACCAGGAACCGCAGGTGCAGGGGTCCTGGTTGCTACCACCAGAATGTCTGGGGAAGAAACGCCAGCTTCTGACGTCATGCTAACCGGCTCACTTGACAAGCCTCAGGGACCAAGTCAAGGTACACAATAAAAAAGTCCCAACCTCCTTGCTGCTACTAACCAGGGGTTACCCAGGGGGACTCACCACCCTGACAAGGCAATTGCTCAGCTCCACGGTTCGCTCTCCCACACTAAACTCCAGCACAAGAGGCCAAAACCGCAAAAAAACACACAAAGATGGCCGCCAGATGTAAAATGAGCACAAGCTTAACTATCTGTGCCACAGCGGGGCCACGACAAAATGGCTGCCGTCTGCATTACAATAGCTGCAGCGTGGCCACAAGAAAATGTTGGTGGCACTTTGCAGCATGGCGCCGAGCACCGCTGATGTGGACGAGAAGGCTGAAACAACACAGTGGCCCCCGAGCGGAGGTGCTTCAATAGCAGAATACACATATCGATAGCGGTCCCAGATGCAGCCGCATCACCCAGAGCCCCCCCCCCCCGCAGGTACACCCCGGTCACACAGCAGGCTCAGGCATGCATGGGAAGGAGGGAAGGAATGGGGAGATGGAAAGGGAGGGCAAGAGACCCCCTATCGGCCACCCCAGGAATGCCCAGCGGTTCCCCTTGCCAAGACAGGAGGCAATCTACTTACCCATCCCTTGAGGATCTTTGGTGCATTCCAGATAGACCCACAACCGAGCAGTACAGAGTGGTTGTCGGCCACGGCTCACTGTGACACGCACAGCAGTAGCCCGGTCATATGCGAGTCCTGGAGCAAACGGGGCATGTCGTGGCCGACGCAGCGCATAGCTAAAGGCCTGCTTACACTCGATGGCCGTGCTGGGGAGACTACAAGGATCTATATTATCCAGCCTGTCACCCAGCCGGCAGTTGATAGAAGATCTCAGGATCAAAAAATGTAAATAAAAAATTAAAATTCAAAGTTCTTCAGGACCATGGGCCCATAAGGGAGCAAGGTCCCTTTCCTCTACTAGGCAGACAAAAACTGAGCGGAGCTGCTGTGTGCAGGGTGAGGGGTTATGACCAGAGGGACCACCCCCTGGGCGGGGCTGGTCAGCTTTGTAAAGTTCCATGTTTTTTGAATACTTAACATATCTGCCTAGTCCTCTCCTATAGAACAGGAACATAACCCACAAGTCAAGATTATAAGGAGCTGTGTCCATGGATGAAAGAGAAATTAGATTTGTTTTTATTGGAAATGATTTGTTTTATAGCAGAAAGTAAAATACTGTATTTATCGGCATATAACACGCACCCTAACCAAGAGGGATGATTCAGGAAAAAAAAATCCACAGCCCACTGCGTCTCTCTTTCTCTCTCAAATAAAGACTAAAAAGCCCATTGGCGATGATCAAATTCCACCAAAAAGAAAACGATTTGTGTAAAAAAATTATATAAATTTCATTTGCTTACAGTGTTGCATGATCGTGCAATTGTCGTGCAGCGCCGAATAGCATAAAATTGGCCTGTCCATGGAGGAGGTAAAATGTTTGAAGCAAATGGTTAAACTACAGTAAGTCATTGGCATGGTATCCGGTAAGGTAACAGGTTTTCTGGTAGCGAGGGGGTGCAGTGTTGAGACTCCCTTCCTATCGGTTTGTATCCGTCGGTCTCCGGGAGCGGATTAGCATTGGAGAATTATGGCCTGATCATTAGGTACGGAGGAACAAGAGTTAAATGAGCACATATGAGGTCTGTGCTGTGCACTCGGCGGGACCCCATTCTAATACTAGGAGTGAAAAAACAGATACGCTGACTGGTGGGGTGGGCATAGGTGCTGCGTGTCCCTCCTAATGCATAACAAGCACCTGTTCAAATGTGTAGAATACAGGACGCTGTCTTTGTAAAAGATCCACATATACACTACACACAAGTGGCCCTTTTCTGATCCCGGCATTATGGAGCAGGCTTTCGGGCAAGGTCCAATTTCTATGCAATAGCAACTGTACCTATTTGCTACCTGGCATAGCCCAACAAGTTAATGGGAAACATAAGGAATGATAACACGCACATACCCTTACACGTCACGTCTCCAGCAATAAAGTGAAATCAAACTTGGTAAGCAGAGGAGGTATTCTACAGCTAATGAAAAAGGTAATAGACTCCTAGTGTTAATTTCTGTAAGAATAAACTTGCCCTGTCTTAAATTTTGAACATATTCTCTGCAAACAGAGAATCTGCATGAGCTTACCAGCTAGTCTGCAAAAGAAAAAAAACAAAAAGCAACTGACCTGGTCTAACAATTCACTTTAAAAACAGAGGTTTAAGTTGCACACATTTGCAAACATAAGGAAGCTGGAGTGGCACCCCCTCTGCAGGCTATCTGGCAAGTGTGCTGGGAAAGTTTTGTCCGTTTGTGATATATATTACCTTTGGCAACCCATTTTTTTCTGTGACCATTTCATACCTGTGTTGGCTGTGTAGATTTATTAAAAACACAACCAGGTCAAAACGTGGACGGAGGTGATCTCCTTCAAAATGCAAAGGCAGGCTCTGGGTCATGTGACTGCAAAAGACAAGAACACACTATATTAACAATCTGACACACAGGCAATGGTATCCATTTCTCTTTAGAGCTGTGACAGCAACATTTAAAGAAGACTATACATATATGAATATTAACATAGGTCATAGAAAGAACCACTCAAAGTGATTTTAAAACCAAAATACAAAATGAAATACATTGTTGCATACCAATCTTTAAAGGAGATTGTAAATTTAATTTTTTTTTTTTTAATCACAAACAGCTGTATACTTATCTCTGACCTTCCTCTTCTTGGGTATCCTGTGATCATTCCTGGCTCCTTCCCTCCAGTGACAGCCCCATAGGATCCACACAGACAGAGGGGACTCGGCCCAGCTCCCTCATTACTGGCTCCCACTGTCTCAGCAAAGCCTGTGAGAGACCAAGTGAAGGCAGAGAAGAGCTGCACAGCACTTGATTGAATGAGGGCTCAGGTAAGTAAGTAGGGAGGGCGATACGGATGCCCTTAAACACTTTTTTCACCCCCTTCCTGTCCATGCCAATTTTCAGCACTAACATTTTGAATGACAATTGTGTGGTCATGCAACACTGTACCCAAATTAATAAAATCGCAATAAGGGTATATTGATTGCTTAGCGCAAAAGTTATAGTGTTAGTATAGGTTATCGATTTATGGCATTTAATTTTTTTTTTTTGTAGTAATGATGGTGATCTTCGATTTTTAATGTGGCTGACATTGCGACGGACAGATCGGACACTTTTGACACTATTTTGGGACCATTGACATATATACAGAGATCAGTGCTATCAATATGCAATGATTACTGTATAAATGACACTGGCAGGGAAGGCGTTAACACTAGGGAGCAAACAAGGGGTTAAACATGTTACCTAGGGAGCGATTTTAACTGTGGGGGATGGGACTGACTAGGGGAAGAGATTGATCGGTGTTCATACATTGTATAAACACACGATCAGTCTCCTCGCCCCTGAGAGAACCAGGATTTGTGTTCTTATAGACTAAGAACACACGATCTGTTGCCTCTCCCCTGACAAGATGTGGATCGGTGGATTTACACAAACACAGACCCACGGTCCTGCTCTGTCACGAGTGATCGCGGGTGCCTGGCAGATATCGCGGCCGCCGGGCATGCGCATTAGCTCCTCGATGACACGGCAGCCCATGCTCCCTATCCCGCCAGGAAGCCAAGGACTTCAAATGACACCTGCCCAGGATAGGAGATCCCATCTGTGGACGTTATATTTCTATAGGCGGGGAAGGAAGTGGTTATGCAAAAAATGCATTAAGGTAAAAAAAAACAGTTTAGCCTTTATAACTGAACATTTTTGTGCCGAAATGCAGGATGCACTTGGCAGAAAACGAACACAAAAAGGACAGTTTATAAAAGATATATAATAAGATAATATAGGTTTTCATATATAATTATATTATATAGGGTTGCCCCGATACCACTTTTTTAGGACCGAGTACAAGTACCGATACCTTTTTTCATGTACTCGCCGATACAGAATACCGATACTTTTTTTAAATGTCATGTGACAGTTTTCAAACCACAATACAGACAGGATATTTTCTTTAGAATTATGAAGAACTCTAACTCAAGACATAAAAGAATAAAAATGAGTAAAAATGAATAAAAATGTTTTATTTGCTTGTCACGCAGTAGTAAAAAAGTCAAAGAATTTTCTCAGAACATGTTGATAAATACAAAGTATTCTATTTAGGTATCGGGAGCAAGTACTCCCGCAAATACTCGGTATCGGTCCCGATACCGATACTAGTCCAGTATCTGGACAACCCTAATATTACATCCAAATGTTTAATTAATATCATGAATTTAAATGAACATGAATTTGTTGTCGGCCATTGTTGGCACCTCTAGCGCAAGAAAAGCTTAATAAGGTGTTGTAAACCCTCATGTTTTTTCACCTTAATGCATCCTATGCATTAAAGTGAAAAAACTTTTTGCAGTCACGGGCCCCCAACGCCCCCCGCCTCGTTTTACTTACCTGAGCCTGGTTTTATTCTCCTCGGGGGCGAGCACACCAGCTACTGTGCTGATTCGATAGGTTCATAGCAGCGCAGCCATTAGCTCCCGCTGCTGTCAATCAACTCCAGTGACGTGGGCACCAGAGGGCAGGGGCGAGTCATACATTCGGCAGCTATGGACGCCTAATGAATGACTCAAGAGCGCACCCGCAAGGTAACCCCCTCGGGAGAACGCTTCACCCAGGGGGTTATCTAAATGTGGGGAGGAGCCGTGAGAGCCACCAAGGGACCCCAGAACAGGTGAATTGTGCCCACACTTCAAAAACGAGCTGCACAGTGGAGGCAAGTATGACAAGTTAATAAAAAAAATAAAAAATTGATCCCTTCCTTTACAATCACTATAAGAAACGTGCATCCCCTTTAAATTCTTCACATTGGTCCGTTGCACTTCCATCGTAGTAAAAAGCCTGCTTGCTGCATTTTTGGTCAGTATTAAAAAAAAAAAAAAAACACACACCACACCTCACCGTTAAAATGCATCAATACCGCACCCAAGTATACCTGCGCCATTGTTTTGTGTGGCGCAGGTATATCAATGGTGTCTTTGTCTTGTGTTCAGGCACACAGGACTGCCTGAAAAAAATGAATAACTTTCATTAGGCTTTTACCGCCATGGTGCTTGAAAACACTGTAATTTCTTGATCTTATCATCAAAAAGGAACCCGACAATTATATACAAACTGCCTTGTTTAGAAAACTCACTGTGGGAAATTCCATGTTCCACTTTGACAGTGCACACCCTAGGCACCATGTCAAACGTATACTTTACCTCACGATACTTGAAAAATAAAAAAATATATATTATATATTTATACACACACACACACACTGGGGTAGATTCACATAGATCAGCGGATCTTTTAATACGCGTGATCTATCTTATTTACGATCCGCCAGCGCCAGTTTTTGAGGCAAGTGCTGTATTCAGAAAGCACTTGCCTCGCAAGTTGCCCTGGCGGATCGTAAATCCCCTGGCGGAATGCAAATTCCACGGCTAGGGGGAGTTTACTATTTAAATCAGGCACGTCCCCGCGCCGATCGTACTGCGCATGCGCCGCCGGGTACATTTCCCAGCGTGCATTGCTCCAAATGACGTCGCAAGGGCGTCATTGGTTTCGACGTTAACGCAATTTACGTGTGGCCGTATTCGCGAACGACTTACGTAAACTACGTAAAAATTTCAAAACTCGACGCGGGAACGACGGCCATACTTAACATAGGATACGCCGCACTTACCCCTCATATAGCAGGGGTAACTATCCGCCGGAAAAAGACGAACGTAACGACGTAAAAAACAAAAAGACGGTCGGGCACTCGTTTTTGAATCGGCGGTTCTCCTCATTTGCATAGTCGTCGCGTAGAAAAACAGAAGCGCCACCTAGCGGCCGGCGGGAGATTGCAGCCTAAGATCCGACAGTGTAAGTCACTTACACCTGTCGGCTCTAAGGGAGATCTATGCGGAACCTGATTCGATGAATCAGCCGCATAGATCCGAGCGTCGTATGTCTATGTGAATCTACCCCACTGTATTTATTGGCGTATAACACTCACCTTTTTACCCTGAAAATAGAGGGTAAACTGTGCCTGCTTGTTATACGCAGGGGGTTGTGGAAAGTTTTTTTCCTAAAACTTTCCTCTTAAAGTTAGGGTGCATGTTATACGCCGATAAAATTTTTTTTTTTAAATACAGCTTACCTGTAAAATCTTTTCTTGGAGTACATCACGGGACACAGAGCAGCATATTCATTACTATATGGGTTATATGGAGTACCTTCAGGTGTGGACACTGGCAATCTCAAACAAACAGGAAGTCCCTCCCTATATAACCCCCTCCCATAGAGGAAGTACCTCAGTTTTGTAGCAAGCAGTATGCCTCCCAAAAATGTTCCCCAAAAGAGGGGTGGGAGCTCTGTGTCCCGTGATGTACTCCAAGAAAAAGATTTTACAGGTAAGCTGTATTTAAAAATCTCTTTTTCTTTCTCGTACATCACGGGACACAGAGCAGCATATTCATTACTATATGGGATGTCCGAAAGCAATGCTTTAATGAGGGGAGGGAGACATCTTCCAAAGAAGGATTTAATTTAGAGGTATACTCAAATACTAGTAAATCCAACTTAAACAAGAAATGTAAATCTCAAATCAAATCAAGGGAGCCCCCTCAGATCCTGAGGAGCTTGAATCGCGGCCTGTAGTACTGACTGCCCAAAGGCTGTATCCGCATTCCTTCTTACGTCAAATTGATAAAATTTTGTAAACATGTGGACTGACGACCACGTTGCTGCCTTGCATATTCGAGCTATAGAGATCTGATGATGTGCTGCCCAGGAGGTGCCCATGGCCCTGGTAGAATGGGCCTTTGCCGACAAAGGAGGAGGCAACCTCTTCAAACCGCAGGCCTGAACGATTAATTGTTTAATTCATCTTGCGATGGTGGATCAAGCAGCTGCCTGACCCATCTTGGGCCCTTCCGGTAAAACGAACACCACATCTGTTTTCCGAACCTTCTCTGTAGCTTTAAGATAGGCCTTTATGGCCCTGACAATATCCAACGTATGCAGCAACCCCTCCTTTCTAGAGGTGGGTTTTGGAAGAAGGATGGAAGTACCACATCCTGGTTCAGGTGGAAACTGGATATAACCTTTGGTAGAAAGGACGAATGAGGACGGAACCCCGCCCTATCCTTATGTAAAATGAGATATGGTTCCTTACAAGATAAGGCTGCCAATTCCGATACTCTCCTGGCCGAAACTATGGTGATCAGAAATACCGACTTTCCAGTCAGTAAAACCAAAAGGTACCTCAAGGGGTTGTTTCTGTAGAGTTGACAGAACAAGATTTAAGTCCCATGGACAAAGTGGTGATTTGACTGGAGGATTAACACGTAAGACTCCCTGTACGAAGATCTTAACCAGCGAGTGGCCAGCGGCCTCTGAAACCACACTGATAAGGCTGAAATCTGTCCCTAGATCGTGCTTAATGCCAGGCCTTTATCCACTCCTAGCTGGAGAAACTTAATACTCTATCAATGGTATACTTGCGGGAATTCCATCTCTTAGCCTCACACCAACCTACGTAGGCCCTCCAAACCCTGTAACAAAATTACCCTGGAGGCCGGCTTTCTAGCCTTAATGAGGGTAGGGATTACCTGCCTAGACAGACCTCTACCCCTGAGAATCAGGGATTCAGCCGCCAGGCTGTCAAATTTAGACGCTGTAATGCAGGGTGGAGGATCGGGCCTTGTGAGAGTAGGTCTGGCCCTAGAGGAAGAGTCCAAGGGCCTCCCGCTGCCCCTTTCAGGACTAGTGAGTACCATGCCCTCCGGTACCAAGCTGGGGCTACCAGGATAACCGGCCTGTGCTATGATCCTGCGCCACAGGCGGGGTAGTAACTGCAGTGGGGGAAATGCATATAGAAGTTATGATTGATGCCAAGGGCAAGCCAACCCATCGGTTCCGCAGGCCATAGGGTCCCTCGTTCGAGACATGAACCTGTCTAGCTTCTTGTTGAATCCTGATGCCATGACCTCCACGTCTGGCACTCCCCACTTCTGGCAGATTGTCTGAAAAAACTTGTGGATGCATAGACCACTCCCCCGGCGACAGGGTTTGGCGACTTAGGAAGTACGCCTGTAGGTTGTCCACCTCGGGAATGAATGTCGCCGATATGCAGGGTACATAAACCTCTGCCCACCGAAAAACCAAGCTCCTCTCACTCTGAGTGGCTTGACTCTTGGTTCCCCCTTGGTGGTTCACCTATATGCCACCGCTGTGGCATTGTCTGAATGACTTCTCACCGAGGACCCCTGTAATCTGGATGTCTATGCCAGGAGGGCTAGCCGAGCCGCTCAGAACTCCCAGACCTTGATGGGCAGCTGCCTCTCCGCCTCTGCCCAAGTTCCTTGGCGAGTGAACTTGTTCCAGACCGCTCTCCAGCCTTCCAGACCACTGGGCAGCACCAAGCTGCTAGAATTGCTGCCTGTAGGACACGAGTGTGGAAGCGTGTGGTACCGCCTCGAACATGGCCATCGCATACATAGGCGAATAGTTGGTTCTTTTTTGCTTAGACCAACTGAATCAATCTTTTGATAGCCTCGACCTTTACCAGAGGCAGGAACATCCATCTTCTGTTCTGTGTCTAATCTCGTGCCGAGATATTCCAACTGCTTTGTAGGTTGAAATGCTGATCTTTCCCCGGTTTAGGACTCAGCCGAACCTCTCGAGGTACTGAACCATGAGGGCTACTACGCATTCCACCAAGGAAGCGAGTGATCTTATGATTAAGATGTTGTCCAGGTATGCTAGGACCGAGATCCCTTAGACTGACTAGAATAGGAGCTAGGACCTTCGTGAATACCCGGGGGCCGTAGCCAGCCCGAAGGGGGGCGCCATGAATTGGAAGTGACGCTGTATCCCTGCGAAGCGTAAAAACAAAAATATTTGATGTGGCTGAAAAGACCTGGTACATGAAGGTAACCATCCTTTATGTCTATAGAAGCCAGATCCTTCTGGAGTGGCGGCTGCTGACCAAACGGATTCTATCCGGAAAGAGCGAACCCTTAGGTAAGCATTTAAACCTTTTAGGTCCAAAATTGGTCTGACATTGCCGATGAGCCTTGGTATGACAAACAGATTGGAATAGACACCTAGCTCCTGTTCTTGGGCTGGTACCTCTACCATTATGCCCTGGTAAAGCAGGTGATCCAATGCCGCCCGCATTGAGGCCTTCCTTGTGGAGGAAATTTTAGAAATTCTAATCTGTAGCCTGCGGCCACAGATGATCGGACCCCCTCTGTCGGGGACCGATCCCCAGAGGCCTGTCCTTGCGATCCATTGTTAAAAGTTTGATCGCGCAGGAGGTCCGTACTGCCTGGAATTTGAGGGCCCTGGAACCGGGGGGAGCTGCCTTTTAAACGCAGGCCCCCGGAACTTCTTTTGACTGGTAAAAGGGTACTTTTGCCACTTGAAACAGTCTGAATGTATTTATCCAGATCTTTCCATGGAAGGGCAAACCTGCCAGCAGTCTTTTACATGGGGCTCGGCCGCCCAGTTCTTCAACCATAAGAGCCTTCTCATATGCACTAAAAATAGTGACAACGAGATGCCTGCTGGATGGAGTCTTTTTTAACCTCTACCGCAAAGCACAGAGCTCTGGGAATATCCAATAACTCCTCTGCCTATTGGGCAGGGATGTCTTAAGCATCTGTTTTGTCTGTTTTTTTAACGCCTGACAAAACTCCAATTGCAGCCACTGCTGGCTGTAGCCAGGGATGCTGGAAAAAGTGTCTCTAACGTTTATCGACCGGGACCATAAACATTTGTATGTTTCCCCTTAGGCCAGTTAATGATTTATTCACCCATGAGATGGCTGCGTCCACAGTTGGGAGCGCCCCCTTTCTTAGAAAAATGTCTTTTCCATAGGGCAAATAACAGAAAACCTTCCAGGTGGTCTCCCATCCAGGCACTAACCAGGCCCGACCCTGCTTAGCCTCCGAGATCAGACGAGATCGGGCGCTTTCCGGGAGATGTGGCCTCAAGGACCTCACGGGTAGTTGAAAGCAGTGCCCGAACCGGGACCTGAACCCTGGACCTTCAGACCCAAAGTCCGATGCTCTACCGACTGAGCCATCCGGGCCCCTTTTAAAGAGCACTTGGTCAGGGGAAAGAGTGCCTGCAAGCACAAATATTTCCTGGCAGACGTGCATAAAGACTACCCTCTCGTCAGCTTTAGGCGGCAGAAAAAATTCTGTCCGGTCGTCCCAATCCTGGAAACCAATTCCTCTAACAGAGGATGGACCGGAAAAGCTGCGTTGCTTAAAGGCGCTTTTAAAAGAACCCAAAGAGGATACCGCAGGAACCTGAGGCTCTGGAAATGGCAAATTAAATGCCGAACGGACCATGTCTGTCAAAGACTGGACCCACAGACTCTCCGTCTGGGAGGCTGAAAATGATTCTTCAGTGGTAGATCCTCCAGGTTCTGTCCCTTTTGGCGATGGGGATCTAGTCCGCTTCTTGCCAGAAAAAGAGCCAGCGATCATAGCTGTTAACCTTTTTTCTCTAGCCCCCCTAGGGTGACGGCTAGCATCTCCTCTGTGATAACACAGGGTTGGGCCGACCTGGGCCAGCCTCCGCACCAGACCCCCTTAATGGCTTATCCAGGGTGACCCCTATAGGAATAACCTGTGGGGAAAGTATTGGCATATCATCAGAACCAGAGGAGGAACCCCTTTGTCTTTGCCTTTTCTCTCTTTTTTTTTTGTGTGTTTTGATCCTGAACCCTTGGAAGCCATAATACAAAACCAAAGGACTCCGCTTACAACAACAGACTGTTATAGCCAGGAGTACAAAAAAATAAGGTTTAGGGGACAATAGGATCACTAATGCCCAAAAACGGTGGGGCTCAGTATGTTTTCTTTTATAATATTATTCACCACATACAGCCCCACCCCCAACATGTTTGCCAGCATTCAACCTGTTGCCAAGGGGATTTTGGCTTAACAAAAAGTATTGGAGCTGACTCCAGCATGTAGTACCCCTTCTCGCCACCGGGAGTCACTGTGCTGCCAGCTCTACGTCCTCTCTCTCCAGCTCAGCTCTGAACTGAGCTAAGAACGCGCCTGCTGTGTAGAACAGCAATTGAAGGCACGCCCACTCTACACTGCAGTCACGCTCCCCGCCCCCCCCCCTCCCGAACGGCGCGAAAATTTTCTATATGCATGCGCGCGCCTGTCGGGGGAGGAGAGCCCAGGAGGAGACGCACTCTGGAGCCCAGGAATGCAGGTTGGAGGACGCATCAGGCGGCAGATTTGAATCCCGGCAAGGTAAGGCTAAAACAGGCCCCTAAGGAGTCCCTTTAGCCTAGAGACCGATCTGTTTTTTTTTTTTTTTTTTTTTTAAAAGGTCTTCAACCAGCGAGCAGCAGGTAGCCAGCAAACATACATAGATAGGTAGGGGGATCAAGTGATGGGGGGAAACATTTCAGGGCATCCTGTCCATCAGACATAGTGACCATGGTGCCAATGCAGAGCATACTCAGGCTACCCCCCTTAAGATCTCCCCTGGAGAGCCTGCTGTCGAACCAAGTCCCGCAGGCTCCCCTCTTACCTGCTCCATGCCGCAGGACGTTTTGCAAAACGGTCCAATCTTCTCCCATCTCCGTGGGTAGCGTAGTAGACCTTCAGGCCCTGGGGTCCTATGAAGGTACCCACTGTCCTGGACCTATATAGCACCCTGGCAAACAGGAACTTATGGTCCTTACGAACTCCAAGTCCTGGGCCCAGGGTCCAGCCCTCCAAAGAGGAGCATTATAGGCAAAACCCCACGGTTTGGGGCCCGGGTACTGTCCACTTTGGCACTGAGGCTCCTTGGACAGATCCGGTTAGCCCGCCCTTAATCCCAAGGATGTGGAGCAAAGCTATTCCATGACCAACACCTAAAACACTGGCGAAAAAACTGAGGTACTTCCTCTATGGGAGGGGGTTATATAGGGAGGGACTTCCTGTTTGTTTGAGATTGCCAGTGTCCACACCTGAAGGTACTCCATATAACCCATATAGTAATGAATATGCTGCTCTGTGTCCCGTGATGTATGAGAAAGAAAACAACATAAACATACAAATAGTAGCGCTAAATACTATGATGATACTCTAGTACCAAAAATAATCAAGTGAATGATATGAAAACAACGGAAAACAGATAAAGTCCATGTGTTGGATAGTGAAAAACTTGATTGCTGTCAGAAACTGAGGGATAGTTCCCCAAGTTCACAGTGATTGACTCTTGATGCACACAAGTGATGAACCCGCCACCAATAAAGCAGAGGCTTACCTCTTGAACCCTAATGAGCATACGCCCAGAGGGTCAATAAAGCTGAATATGTATAGAGACTGTTGGCACCGCAAGACCAGATCTTCTTATGGCAAACCACCAAACGAAAGGAAGATGACAAATACTTGAAGGGCCAGATTCAGGTAGAGTTGCGCTGGAGTAATTCGATATGCGCCGCGTAACTGTGAAGATGCGCCGTCGTTTCTATGTGGCCGTACCCACCAAACTAGATGCGACAGAAAACGGGCCATTTCCGATCGGCTTAACTTTCCGATGCCAGAGTCTCGTCAGCGCACGGATTAGCGCCATACGCCGGCTACATGCGCCACGCGTATCTCGTCCGTCCGGCGCAAAGTTATTTCTACAAATAGCTGCTTTATCTTTACTCCAGACGGCCACAGGTCAGCAGGAGAGCAGCTACAGCAGCGTTACCGACGATAAGAGCTAGCTGAGCACCCCCACTTGTAGGACAACACCTCTGTCCATGCTTGTCTGTCAACTTTTACAGCCATGGAGGAAGACATCATAGGTCTCCATAGCCGAGATGACGGCTGACAGCTCCTGGCCTTTAGAGTTCAGCTTTCTCCTGTGTGTTTGCGGGGAACGGGAGCAGCCATCTCCGAACAAAAGTAACTTCACTGCGGGGAGGGGGAACAGGATATACTTTAGTGCCGGAATGGCGCATCTATGGGCGCATTTAAACGCCCAACGGAACGCATTGCGATGACGTTTCCCGTGAAGTGGTGCCGACGGAAGTTGTGAGCATGCGCACAAGGGGGCCGAGTGAAGCCTCACTTACTGCGCATGCTCCGTGGATGATGCGCTGAACGTAAGCCTCTGCGCTGGGCTCCGCCCATCATTTACATATGATCACACCCACTTCCACTTGCGTCGGGTTAGGCCAGCGCATTATCGTTACTCTGGCGCAAGTTTACGCGCAACTGCTATGTGAATAACAGTACTTGCGCCGAAAGTGTTGGCGGAGTAACGTAAATGAGAAACGTTACTCCAAAGTAAAGAAGCGCCCATGTACCTGAATCTGGCCCGAAGATGGTAACTCACAGATGGTCAAACCCATACAGTCAATGTGTGGAGGAGAAAACAGAAGACGCACATAGTGCAATACCATAGGCACTGAGTTTTAATAAAGGTAAGGAAACACTTACATAAAAGTGGATGAAAAGGACATATCAATCAATAGGTGCGTGGCAGCAGTGGAGTCACCTGATGCGTTTCACAAAAACTTGCTTCGTCTGGGCCCCAGCAAGTTTTTGTGAAACGTGTCGGTTGACTCCAATGCTGCCACGCACATATTGATTGTCTGTTTTCTTCTCCACACATTGACTGTACGGGTTTGACCATCTGTGAGTTACCATCTTCAAGTATTTGTCATCTTCCTTTCGTTTGGTGGTTTGCCATAAGAAGATCTGGTCTTGAGGTGCCAACAGTCTCTATACATATTCAGCTTTATTGACCCTCTGGGCGTATGCTCATTAGGGTTCAATACATTTGGTAAGCCTCTGCTTTATTGGTGGCGGGTTCATCACTTGTGTGCATCACGAGTCAATCACTGTGAACTTGGGGATTTATCTCTCAGTTTCTGACAGCAATCAAGTTTTTCACTATCCAACACATGGACTTTTCCTGTTTTCCGTTTTCATATCATTCACTTAATTATTTCTGGTACTAGAGCATCATCATAATATTTAGCGCTACTATTTGTATGTTTTTGTCTGTTATTTTCCACTGTCCACTGGTTTTTGTAGCTGCTTATTTATAATTTTTGAGATATATATGTAAATATAAAAAAATAATAATCCTTCCATGGCGGACTTGTCTCTCCCCTGGTGGGGGCAATACTTTGCCTCGCCCCCCTTGCTCTTTTTCCAGCGCGGGGCTCCCCGCCCCTCGCTTGGGTTGGGTGTGCATATTGGTCGGCGCTCATCGCGCATTGGCTGTGCACGGGGAGACTGACCCGGTGACGTCATGACGCGGCCACCTGGCGGCGTCTATTGCGTTCTCGGGTAGGGATAGCTTATTTAATAGCCGTCTGGCCATTAGATCGGCAGCGTGGATCTGTCCATCTGCAGTCCGCTGGTTTAGCACGGACAGACCAGGACTCAGTCTGGCATTATTTTGGAGCTCTTCCCGGGCACTGCTTATTTTACCCTCTAGTCCATGCATTACCATGCATTGTGCCACCAAAACAGATAATTCCCTTGGATGACACCATCCTGGTTTTTACCAGGCAATTGGACCAGCCTATTCATGTGCCCGTTTTTGAATCCCCACATTTCTGTATCAGCCCACAGTCCCTGTCGTGCCTTTTGCCACCTGACTATTTTTTCATAATGCCCCATTGGGGTAAGTTTCTTATCCTCCCCTCCTTTTGATAACATTCTCTGGCGTTTCCCTTCCCTCCCCCCCTCTTTTCCCTCCGTTTCTTTCCTTTCTTGCTCCTTCCCTTCCCCCCTCCTACCTCCCCTTATTACCTTCCCCTTCTTGGTCCCCCCCTTCCCCCTCGCCTATTTGTCCTTCCCTATCCTCCCCCATTTCCCCTCCCCCTCCCTTTTTCCTTCCCCCCTTCCCTTCCACTTCCCCCTCCCCGCCAGCTCATGTATCATTGGAGGTTTTACCACAATTTTATGTATATGTACCGGTATATACGCATACGTACATATATGTTTCTTGTCCCTACCCAGATCTCCACGCCAATTATCCCCTTGTCCGTCGTGGGGGGAAAGCCCCGTAGCTGTCCGGCCCCCGCACACTTTTAATTGACTCATAGGGTAAGCTAATATCACCATTGTTATAATTTCCTTTTGGAACTTATATTGTATTGCTGATTCCTTTTATTTATTTATTTAAGTTTATTGTATAATGTTCTTTGCATCATTCTATAGATTGGCTGTCCTGATGAAGCGGTATTTCAATTCCCGCAAAACTAGTCGACCGTGACCAATCATTGATGTGTACAATTAATTGTTTGTTTTGCAATTTTATGGACAAAATGCTTTTATATCAATAAAAATATGTTTTATAATATTTTGTTAACCACATTTTATTTGTACCGAGATAGTCCCCACCAACCAAATTGAGTGGGTAGTTTTGGGATTAGCTTCAGCTACTATCCCCTTACCCCCACTCTCCCCTTTTTCTAACATAACTGGGATGATGGTACAATTTTATCTCTTATTATTTATTTCTATATGAGGCTATACTCTCCCTTTTGCTCATAGTTTGTACAAAAGTTAAAGCATCTAAAAAAAAAAGGGGATGTTCTATGGCTTTCTTATTATTCATTTTTTTTTTTAAACAGTAATAGCAGTGATCTGCGATTTTTTAAATTGACTGCAAAATTATGGCGGGCACATCGGACACTACACTTTTTGGGACCATTGTCATTTATACAGCGATCAGTGCTATAAAAATGCACAGATTACTTTAAAATTGTCACTGGCAAGGAAGGGGTTAACACTAGGGGGCGATCAAGGGGTTCATTGTGTTCCCTAGTGTGTGTTCCAACTGGAAGGGGATGGAACTGACCTAGAGGAAATGATAGAACGTTGTTCCTAGATATTAGGAACTCACAGTCTGCGTTTCCTCAGCTCACAGAACAGGGATGTATGTGTTTATACACACACACGCGTTCCTTTTCTGCCTCTTGTGCCCAGAGACCGCTGGTCAAGAGCATCTGCACTCCCGCGATGCAGCGAGCGGGCCTGCTAGTCTGCTTAAAGCGACCGACTTACAGCTACAACGGTTCACCCAGCAGAGCCAACCTGCCACAGTATAACTGCGGTGGCTGGTTGGTAGGGTTGTCCCGATACCACTTTTTTATGACTGAGTACAAGTACCGATACTTTTTTTCAAGTAGTCGCCGATAACGAATACCGATACTTTTTTTTAAATGTGTCCTCAAATGCAGCCATGTCCCACACAAATGCAGCCATGTCCCCCCAGCCATGTCCCCCACATATGCAGCCATTTCCCCCCAGCCATGTCCCCCCAGCCATGTCCCCTACATATGCAGCCATTTCCCCCCAGCCATGTCCCCCACATATGCAGCCATGTCCCTCCAGCCATGTCCCCCACATATGCAGCCATTTCCCCCCAGCCATGTCCCCCACATATGCAGCCATTTCCCCCCAGCCATGTCCCCCACATATGCAGCCATTTCCCTCCAGCCATGTCCCCCACATATGCAGCCATGTCCCCCACATATGCAGCCATGTCCCTCCAGCCATGTCCCCCACATATGCAGCCATTTCCCCCACATATGCAGCCATGTCCCCCCCAGCCATGTCCCCCACATATGCAGCCATGTCCCTCCAGCCATGTCCCCCACATATGCAGCCATTTCCCCCCAGCCATGTCCCCCACATATGCAGCCATTTCCCCCCAGCCATGTCCCCCACATATGCAGCCATTTCCCTCCAGCCATGTCCCCCACATATGCAGCCATTTCCCTCCAGCCATGTCCCCCACATATGCAGCCATTTCCCCCCAGCCATGTCCCCAACATATGCAGCCATGCCCCCCACATATGCAGCCATGCCCCCCACATATGCAGATATGTCCCTCCAGCCATGTCCCCCACATATGCAGCCATGTCCCTCCAGCCATGTCCCCCACATATGCAGCCATGTCCCTCCAGCCATGTCCCCCACATATGCAGCCATGTCCCTCCAGCCATGTCCCCCACATATGCAGCCATGTCCCCCACATATGCAGCCATGTCCCTCCAGCCATGTCCCCCACATATGCAGCCATGTCCCTCCAGCCATGTCCCCCACATATGCAGCCATGTCCCTCCAGCCATGCCCCCCACATATGCAGCCATTTCCCTCCAGCCATGTCCCCCACATATGCAGCCATTTCCCCCCAGCCATGTCCCCCACATATGCAGCCATTTCCCCCCAGCCATGTCCCCCACATATGCAGCCATTTCCCCCCCAGCCATGTCCCCCACATATGCAGCCATTTCCCCCCAGCCATGTCCCCCCACATATGCAGCCATGTCCCCCACATATGCAGACATGTCCCTCCAGCCATGTCCCCCACATATGCAGCCATTTCCCCCCAGCCATGTCCCCCACATATGCATCCATGTCCCCCACATATGCAGCCATTTCCCCCCAGCCATGTCCCCCACATATGCAGACATTTCCCCCCCCCCACATATGCAGCCATGTCCCCCACATATGCAGCCATGTCCCTCCAGCCATGTCCCCCACATATGCAGCCATGTCCCCAACATATGCAGCCATGTCCCTCCAGCCATGTCCCCCACATATGCAGCCATGTCCCCCACATATGCAGCCATTTCCCCCCAGCCATGTCCCCCACATATGCAGCCATGTCCCCCACATATGCAGCCATGTCCCTCCAGCCATGTCCCCCACATATGCAGCCATGTCCCTCCAGCCATGTCCCCCCAGCCATGTCCCCCACATATGCAGCCATTTCCCTCCAGCCATGTCCCCCACATATGCAGCCATTTCCCCCCAGCCATGTCCCTTACATATGCAGCCATGTCCCCCACATATGCAGCCCTGTCCCCCACATATGCAGCCATTTCCCCCCAGCCATGTCCCCCACATATGCAGCCATGTCCCTCCAGCCATGTCCCCCACATATGCAGCCATGTCCCCCACATATGCAGCCATTTCCCCCAGCCGTGTCCCCCACATATGCAGCCATTTCCCCCCAGCCATGTCCCCGACATATGCAGCCATGTCCCTCCAGCCATGCCCCCCACATATGCAGCCATGTCCCTCCAGCCATGTCCCCCACATATGCAGCCATGTCCCTCCAGCCATGTCCCCCACATATGCAGCCATATCCCCACAGCCATGTCCCCCACATATAAAGCCATGTCCCCCCAGCCATGTCCCCCACATATGCAGCCATGTCCCCCACATATGAAGCCATGTCCCTCCAGCCATGTCCCCCACATATGCAGCCATGTTCCCCCACATATGCAGCCATGTTCCCCCACATATGCAGCCATGTCCCCCATATATGAAGCCATGTCCCCCACATATGAAGCCATGTCCCCCACATATGCAGCCATGTCCCCCACATATTAGGGGTGTTGAAAATGATCGTCGCATCGAGATTATTCCCTGCCCGATTCTGCATCGATGCGGTATTGGGCAATAATCGATTATTAATGACGTCATCGCGGCCCCTCCCCCGCACAGCAATGTCTTTACTAGAAAGAAATGCCGTTGATCGGCTGGCTGCGCCTGGAACTGTCCCCTCCTTAACTCACACAACGTAGCCCTGAGCCTCGTTGCTGCCCCCACCCACGATCTCCCCCTCCTCTGTGATTTGGAGCTCTGACTGGACAGTGACAATGGTCATCTCCCCGATGGGCGGTGCCCAGCTGCACGAGGAGCTGACAGACCAGACACACAGATCACAGCACGGAGCCGACACTGCAGCTGTTGTAACATCCGTGAGCCATAAAGTTGGCTTCTGGAAACTACAAATGAGCTGTGAGGAGAGCAGGGGGGGATGGAAGTGCTCCGGAGGTGAGATAAGCCTGTCATGCTTGATATATGGGTGAGTGTAAAGGTGGTACACCCCCCCTTCCCTGCTGCAGCTATCCTGTGTGTGTGAACTGTGTGCCTAACACATTGGGGGCTGCACAAACTTTTAGTGTCTAATTTCTTCCTGTGATTTCCCTATCATCTCTCCCCTCTGGAACCATCTACTGATCTGCAAACAGTATATTTCTTGCTGATTGGAATGCCTCCTTTTTTTATTTGTGCAGTGATGTTGAGCTGTTTACTATGCAAGTTGCTGCCAAAAGACTCAATGGGTTTGTTAAAGTGATACTAAAGGGTATTCTTTTTTTTCTTTAAAATAAAAATCATACTTACCTGCTGATCTTCTGTATAATTTCTGCAGTCTCTGACCAACCTCTCCTGTAGCATGTCCCCAGTCTCTGACCAACCTCTCCTGTAGCATGTCCCCAGTCTCTGACCAACCTCTCCTGTAGCATGTCCCCAGTCTCTGACCAACCTCTCCTGTAGCATGTCCCCAGTCTCTGACCAACCTCTCCTGTAGCATGTCCCCAGTCTCTGACCAACCTCTCCTGTAGCATGTCCCCAGTCTCTGACCAACCTCTCCTGTAGCATGTCCCCAGTCTCTGACCAACCTCTCCTGTAGCATGCACGCAGTCTCTGACCATCTCCTGTAGCATGCACGCAGTCTCTGACCATCTCCTGTAGCATGCACGCAGTCTCTGACCATCTCCTGTAGCATGCACGCAGTCTCTGACCATCTCCTGTAGCATGCACGCAGTCTCTGACCATCTCCTGTAGCATGCACGCAGTCTCTGACCATCTCCTGTAGCATGCACGCAGTCTCTGACCATCTCCTGTAGCATGCACGCAGTCTCTGACCATCTCCTGTAGCATGCACGCAGTCTCTGACCATCTCCTGTAGCATGCACGCAGTCTCTGACCATCTCCTGTAGCATGCACGCAGTCTCTGACCATCTCCTGTAGCATGCACGCAGTCTCTGACCAACCTCATCTGTAGCATGCACGCAGTCTCTGACCAACCTCATCTGTAGCATGCACGCAGTCTCTGACCATCTCCTGTAGCATGCACGCAGTCTCTGATCATCTCCTGTAGCATGCACGCAGTCTCTGACCATCTCCTGTAGCATGCACGCAGTCTCTGACCATCTCCTGTAGCATGCCCGCAGTCTCTGACCATCTCCTGTAGCATGCCCGCAGTCTCTGACCATCTCCTGCATGCAATACGATTGGTATCGTGTACCTTTTAACATGCAGTTCAGTTCATTTTATGTTGGAAATACTAATACAATTCTGGAAATGCATCAAAGACCATGCCGATGATGCTACTCTAGGCATAGTCGAAAAACCTATTGAGAGACACTTCGCCACCAAACAAAAGCAATATAAACCCAATAGTTTCAGGCGTTAGAACACATTCACCTGCCATCCAGAGGGGGATGGATCCATTGCCTTTGGGAAACCAAACCACCAGGTCTAAAAGATTCAATCAGTTTTGCCTCCTTCCTTACACCTTGATGGCCAATTTCCTTTCCCTGTGCAAGACCACACATACATCCTATTGATCTCAGATACATAGGCCGATCATTATCCCCTTCCCCATCTATCTTTCATTTTATCCCCCTCTCGCCCCTCATTTTTGTTTATTATAGCACATCATGTACATTGAAAGTTAGGTAAAACATTTTGTATAATTAATAACGAGCAAGTTAAGATTACATATACAGTATGTTAGAGCTGCACGATTCTGACTAAAATGATAATCACAATTTTTTTTTACTAAAGATCATGATTCTCATGGGGTAACATCTTTCACATTATATAACAAAATGAAAATAAAATTGGGCCAACTATTATTTATGCACAGATGTCTCTGTAATCGAGGCCAAAATCGGAACTTACAAGCGGGAGTGAAATCGTGCGAGTTAAGCTGAACTTGCAGGGCTTCATTTTAGCAGCAAATTACAATTTGGTGTAAGTCTTAGTCTCAGGACTAAAATGTAATTTTAGTCTTCTGCAATTGTTTAGTCATCTAAATCTCCAGTACATTTTAGTCATCTAAAAACGAATCAGTGTAATTAAATTGTAATGCATTAGTTAACATTTCTCTACAATTTCCAAACTCATTATATACTACTGGAGTGAAAAATCTAATGTATGTTATTATTTATGGTATTTAGGTATAAACATGCATTACAAACCAGTGTTAATTTTGAAGTAAAATTTTGTTTTAATCTTATGCCGCGTACACACGTTGGTTTTTTGCGATGAAAAAAAAACGACCAAAAAAAAAAAAAAAAAATGCTTGAATTTTTTGTGTCGTTTTTCAAAACATCGTTTTTTGTGTCATAAAAAGTGATGGTGTGTGGGCAAAACGATGTTGAAAACGATGTTTTTAAACCCGCGCATGCTCAGAACCAAGTTATGAGACGGAGCTTCAATGGAAAAGAGTGCCGTCGAACGTGGTGTACGTCACCACGCTTTGCTAGAGCTTTGTAGAAAAACGATGGTGTGTACGCAACGTCGTTTTGGAAAATTAAGTTTGAAAAACTTTGTTTTTTTTCATGATTGAAAATGTCGTTTTTTTTCATCGCAAAAAACGACCGTGTGTACGCGGCATTAGTCTTTTGACTAAAATGGCATTTTAGTCGTATTTTAGTCATCTCAATTGTTTTAGTTGTATTTTAGTCGACTAAAATTAACACTGCATTCCTGCAGCCCAGTGTGTGAACCTGGGCTTAACCTCCCTGGCGGTATGATTATTTTAGATTTTAGGTGCTGAAAGCGGTACCATTATTTTGCAAGGAAATTTGGCATTTTACATTGTAGGCCTGTAATTCTTAGGAATAACTCACTTAAATCTGTCCAAACAACAGTCTAGTAGACATCTCGGGTATGAAAAAGTTTGAAAAACAAAATCATAAATTATAATATAATAAATAACAAATAATATAATTGTAATAAAAATTATTTAATAATGTATTAAACTCAAAATCACTAAAATGTGCTCAGTTGCAGAGTTGTCGCTGTCATTACTTTTATTTTTTTATGTCGAATTTCCCCACAATTCTGCAAGTGATTATAATATATTATCGCTGTTTTCTAGCTGGTCTAAAATCACTTTTTGGTTGCTATGGACAATCTACAGTTTGCAGGCAGAAAGAACAGTTTTTTTATTATATAAAAGTGCATGTAGGACACTGGGCAGACCACTAGGGACAAAGGGGTGTGTATTTTTTACATACAGTACTGTAATCTGTAAGATTACTGTATGTATTGTGTTTATTAACTTTTTTGAATTTGGCGCTGTTTTTGGCCCCCGTACGTAACTGCGCAGGGAGCGGAGCTCGGCGGCATACAGGGACACTGTGAATCAAGCGAGGATCACACAGCGGAGAGGAATCGCCGGATCTAGGGACAAGGTAAGTAAACCATGCCTGTGGCTGCTGGGAGGCGATCCCAAGTCTGCCACCCCGAGCCAGACTCGGGAATACCGCCAGGGGTGTTAAAGTATTCCCCCCCCCCCAAAAAAAAAATTGCATTTGAAAAAAAAAAAAAACAGCTGCGCAAATACAGTGCGACATAAAATATTGCAATTACCATATATATTATATATATATATATATATATATATATATATATATATATATATATATATATATTTGGGGGTTTCAAGTAATTTTTCAGCAAAAAAATAAATTTTAACTAGCAACAAGTGTCACAAATCGGTTTAGTCTTTAAGTAGGTAAACTGACCTCATATACAGAACGAAGTGCATCCCTTTGATGTTATAGAACTATACATGTTACAGTGTTTCTCTTAATCTCAGCCTAAGCGATGTTGCATAAAAATTGGCAGGCTGCCTGTTTTTTTTTTGTTTTTTTTTGACAGCTGGTCGGCGTGAGCAGAGAACTCTGTGCCCTGAATCGAGGAAATGCATTTTTAAACCAATTAAGGACCAGCCGCCGTTGTTTTAGGTTGGTACTTTGAAGCTAAATACCGTTTTTTTTAAACGTGGGCGGCTGGCTGTTATTGGTGGCGGAAGACTCCAGTCGTCTCCATCGCTTACCAGGGCCGTCGGTAGCGGTGAAGACAATCGCGTCCGGTCCTGTGAGGATGGATGCCAAGTGAGGGGGGGAAAAAATAAATAAAAATAATGTCACTCGGCTCCATAGCATTGAATTTGTCAAAGCGACGTCAAACGTCACTTGTGCCTAATGTTCCTAAAAAGGGGGGGGGGGGGGGGGGAGAGAGAGAGAATCATTGCATTTTAGTGTAAATATGAGATCTGAGGTTTACATTCCTTTTAATAGGAATAAAAGTGACCCCAATTTTTTTTTTTAAAAGGACAGTATAAAAAAAAAAAAAAAAGTAATTTTTTTTTTTTTTAAGTGCCCTATCCCACCGAGCTCACACGCAGAAGTGAACGCATACGCAAGTCGTGGCTGCATATGAAAATGTTATCTAAACCACATGCGAGGTATCGCCGTGATGGTTAGAGCAAGAGCAATAGTTCTAGCCCTAGACTTCCTCTGTAACTCAAAACTGGTAACCTGTACAAATTTTTAAAACGTCGCCTATGGAGATTAAGGGTAAAAGTTTGTCGCCATTCCACGAGCGGGTGCAATTTTAATGCATGACATGTAGGGTATCAAATTTCCTGGGCGTAACATATTTCACAATAAAAATTACCGGGGGCGTGGCTTGACCACGGTTGAAGATGGCTGCTTAACTCGAGAGTTCCCGTCGACAGAGTTGATTTACTGACTTCCACTGAGGTTTTCCCCTTCCTACACACTCGTAAACCACGGGGACCTCTTCCCGCAGCACTTAGACATCCCGCTCCATTTCTCCCCACAATAGGACAGGAAGACTGAGCCAGAATATACGGGAGATGTTCCGGACCCAGGCCGGCAACATGGCGTCTTCTCAAACCTCACAAGGCCCACATCCGAATGTCAGCCCAACAGGGATTGTGGCTGGCTCACAAACAACCCCAGCAACGGAGAGATTGTTCTCACGCTGCTCCAACACCCCAGCTTGAACGATCTTCGATTCGTGGCAGTGGACATCAAAGACACCCTTCACAGCTGCAATTACCATCCTCTGGATTGACATATAGGCAACTGCGGGAAGAGTCCAAGAAGTGTCGAAAATGGCGGCACAACAATCCACCATGTCCTGGACACTCACACCCTGCAGCTCCACAATCTGCGTCTGAGAGGCTTCCCGGAAACAATAGATGCAGACCTACTACAAGTGGATGTAATAGGCCTTTTCAATGGTCTACTCGATAGACCTTGCACCTCACCAATTGGCATGGAGTGCATCCACCATGCCCTCTGCCCACAAGGCAGGGATTCGGATCCCCCAGAGATGTAGTCTTCTGTATAGTATTCTACCAATTTTCCAACAAAGCTCCGTTGTCGCACAAAGGCACAGAAGTACGCCTGTTCCAGGATCTCTCTAACATCACACTTTAACACCAGAGGGAACTACGTCACATGCTGTCGGTTCTCTGCAAAAAGGGTATCCCATACAGGATAGCGAGATAGAGGTGCATGCGTGCGTATGGGTTCCAGGCCAATGAGTGGGGCAGCAGTGTGGGTGTGTGTGTGCACGGGGGCCAGATGCACACACGTGCTAGAAGCTGCTTGGCACCTATGGACCTTTAATAGAACAGCAGCTGCAATTGTGCAGTGCTGCTTGAGCTGCAGCTTACCGTGTCCTGAAACCTGTGCCTGCCATCTGATTACCTGTATTGACCCGGCTCTGTTACTAACCCGATATCTCCAATCCTGACCTTGGCTTGCCTTGACTCTGCTAAAGTCTTTGTGCTTAATATTCTGTTGCCAACCACTGCCTGTTATCTGACCCTGCTCCAGCCTGCTACCTTGCTCTGTCTCACCCTGCTGCTGATCCTGCACCATCCAGCTCACCGGGTCACTGACCTGCATCTGCTTCCACCTGCATCCCAGTACTTCCTGATGGTTCATCATCCATCCATCTGTGCCAGCTACCACAGGCACTCCTACCTCACTGTGCTCTCGAGGCCACTGTCCGAACTCCAGTGGCCCCTGAGCCAAGGCTGTAAGAGAGGTCTGCTACGAGGTACATAACAGTATCAAACAGCCATGTCTGAGCCTGCAGGAGGAACCTCATCAATGGAGATTTGTCAGCACCTCGCAGCCATTACGCAAGCCGTAAAATCCTGGGAAGGTTGGAAGAACAGGTACAGAATTTATCGGGTCCTGGTAGTGCAGCTTCTGCATCCCCTGCTGCACCTACACAGACTATTTATATTCCCTAGGTGGTGATGCTAACACCCAAACCCAGAATTCCCAATCCATAGAGATTCGCAGGGGACCGAACTTGTGGGCTTTCCGTAATGCATGTCAGCTGTACTCCGACTTTCTCACTAGAATCCACCAAGGTGGGATTTGTAATCTCTCTACTCCAAATGAGAACCCCAAACCAGGCTGCTTGAAGAAAACAATGTACAAATGCATGCTATGTCATCCTTTTTTAAAGTCATGGCCCAGCTCTATGAAGACCCTCAGCGGACAGCCACGGCAGATTTTGTGCTCCAGCAAGGCCGCAGAATGGCTGAAGACTTCAGACACTGGAGCACAGACACCCAATGGAATGACGCAGCTCTGACACCAGTTCCACATGGGTCTTTGCGAAAAACTCAAAGATGGGCTTGCCCGAGGAGTGGCCCGCAGTGGACATGTAAGCAGCAAGGTACAAGAGCTCCTCCGGCACAGATAGATCTCGACAGGCATCCGGACATTACCCACCCACACTGCGGGATCGGGTACACCTCCATCACTGTCCTGAGCCCGAAAAGATGTTCCAAAATGGCCCGGCGGGGTCTAAGCCAGCCGACGAACGTCCGCTCACGCAGCCCACGGGGAGATCTAAAGATGGTGCTGGCTCCTCTTCCTCATGTAGGAAGCCTCAACACTCCAGTGAGTCTCGCATCCTTGCTCACACAAAGACCCACTGCCCTGCCAAAAAAAAGTTCCAATAAAAAATACGCATTTTGCCGACTTGGCTGCGTCCCCAGAGGTGGCAGAGTCAGACCCATGGAAAGATGCAGGCAGGTGGGATGCAGACAGTGAGAATGGTGGCCCCTCACAGCCAGATACGGCCCCTGGGGGAGAAGTAGAAGAAAAAGGTTAGGGTGAGGAACTCGCTTTAAAGCATGCAATGGAAGCCATTCATCATTGTCAGTCCACACTGGCAACTCAGTCTGGCTGGACCTTTCCATTGTTAAACATGATGTGCAAAAGATCCGCTTCAGGATCTCTACTGCAAAACCATGCATTAGCGATATTGAAGGTACAGTACATCCTATATCTGCTAATCTACGCTCTCACAGAAACAAGATTTAAAGAAACACGCTTTGAAACTGGGAGGACTGAATGCGCAGAAACATTGGCTTTCCAGAAGGAACTGAAGGCAAAGATCCTGAACTTTCTGGAAAAATGGCTGAAATCTCTAGTGGGGTCCTCCTCGTTTGCAATTGAACGGGCGCATAGAGTTTCCTACTGGCAAAGCTACTTAAATTTCAGAGATGAGGCGACTATATTGCTCTGAGATGCTCATAATCTCTGAGAAATCGGCCCGGATACGCCGACGTAAGTCCAAATGTGCGCTGCCGTATCTTTACGCCGATTCAAAGGGAGATACATCAAAAAATAGGCTTCCTTCGCCCGACGTAACTTGCCTACGCTGGCGTATCGTGGGCGCATAGTTACGCTGGACACATTCGGCGTTCCCATTATAAATATGCAAATGAGTAAGATGCGCCGATTCATGGACGTAGATGCGCCCGGCCGCTTCATATACGCGATTTGCGTAAGGCTTACGTCCGGCATAAAGTTACCCCTCATATAGCAGGCGCAGCTAATGCAAAAGGTACAGGTCAGGGAACGACGCCGTCAAATTTTCGGTCGCGTACGCCATTTACGTGGTACTACATGAATAGGGCAGTGCGTAGGTTTATAGGCATTGCGCCGACGTACCTTAGGGAGTATATGCAACGTGATTCTGAGCATGCGCGCGCATGCCCAGTTCGACCAGCCATTAATTTGCATGGGGTCACGCTTAATTTAAATAGATGACGCCCACCTCCTTCCTACTTTGAATTAGGCGGGCTTACGCCGGCCAATTTACGCTACGCCGCGGCAACTTACGGAGCAAGTGCTTTGTGAATACTGCACTTGTCTTTCTAAGTTACGTTGGCGTAGCGTATATGAGATGCGCTACGCCGCTCTAAAGATACGCCGCCCTACGTGAATCCGGGCCATCAAGTTTAATGGTGATCGAATTTCAATTTTTCACGACTTTTCAGCCGCCGCTCAGAAGCAAAGATCTGCCTTCACTGCAGCAAAATTGCACCTTCAAGACAAACAACTTAGCTACAGCATGCTGTACCCTGCCAAACTGAGGGTCATCAATAAAGGCAAGGCTCAATGTTTCCCATCTCCCTCAGACATCTCGGATTGGCTCAATGGTCTAGGACAGTGATGGTGAACCTTGGCTCCCCAGATGTTTTGGAACTACATTTCCCATGATGCTCTACTACACTGCCGAGTGCATGAGCATCATGGGAAATGTGGTCCCAAAACATCTGGGGAGCCAAGGTTCACCATCACTGGTCTAGGATAAGACCTTAAAATCACTTAGTGATTTCCCAAAACTCGTTTAGTTTCTTCATGCAACCGTTCTTGCTGCATTGAATACCAACTGGTATATATACATAAACTGAATCAAGTGTCAACAATAATGTAAAAAATACAAATATTGGTAAGTGATTATACAAGTATAAATGAATCACAATGGGCAAAAATGAAAGATACAATTCCAGAATAGCCACAAAATGACACAAAAGTGGTAGAATGGCATCATATATAACCAATAAGCAAAGAAGTCCCATTGTGCGACTATGTTGAAGCACGTGAGGGAATGTAAAAACGGTACAAACTGGGAATATCATGGCATAATACCGTTAATAGAAGTTACATGTAAAAACACTGTAACCAAAAAATACATAAGTATTAGATAAATGGTACATATTAACCCCTTAACGCCCGCCGCATGTAGATATACGTCTACACAAGGGCACGTTAAGGCAGATGGACATAAATTTACGTCCCTGCCTTTGTGCCCCCCCCCCCCCGCTACATGCAGCGGTCGGAAACCCGCGGGGAGCGATCCAGGATGAGGGCGCGGTTAGAAACGTTTCTAGTCGCCCACTCACGATCGCTCCCCGGAGCTGAAGAACAGGGAGAGCCGTATGTAAACACGGCTTCCCCGTGCTTCACTGTGGCGGCTGCATCGATCGAGTGATCCCTTTTATAGGGAGACTCGATCGATGATGTCAGACCTACAGCCACACCCCCTACAGTTGTAAACACACACAGGGAACACACAAATCATACAGCGCCCCCTGTGGTTAACTCCCAAACTGCAACTGTCATTTTCACAATAAACAATTTAAATGCATTTTTTTGCTGTGAAAATGACAATGGTCCCAAAAATGTGTCAAAATTGTCCGAAGTGTCTGCCATAATGTCGCAGTCACGAAGAAAAAAAAAAAAAAAAACGCTGATCGGCGCCATTAGTAGTAAAAAATAAAATAAAAAAAATAAAAATGCATCCCCTATTTTGTAAACGCTATAAATTTTGCACAAACCAATCGATAAACGCTTATTGCGATATTTTTTTTACCAAAAATAGGTAGAAGAATACGTATCGGCCTAAACTGAGGAAAAAAAATGTTATATATGTTTTTGGGGGATATTTATTATAGCAAAAAGTAAAAAATATTGATTTTTTTCAAAATGGTCGCTCTATTTTTGTTTATAGCGCTACAAATAAAAACTGCAGAGGTGATCAAATACCACCAAAAGAAAGCTATATTTGTGGGGGAAAAAGGACGCAAATTTTGTTTGGGAGCCACGTCGCACGACCGCGCAATTGTCTGTTAAAGCGACGCAGTGCCGAATTGTAAAAACGCCTTTGGGCATTTAGCAGCATATTGGTCCGGGGCTCAAGTGGTTAATAGTACGCAATTACATATACATTAAATAAAAGAAAATAGTAGTAACAAGGTTATCACTAATCATCTTTTTTTTTAAATACTGGACACATGAGAGATGAACTACAATATTGGCATTATTTTGACGTACGGTTTGAGCCACACTATGATCCATTTTGTGGATCTGGAAATATCTGTTGCTAATCATCGGTTGGTGACCAAAACCTTCTTCAAGCCGACCGATCGCAATGGATATATTCCTACAGACAGTTGTCATAGTTTGTGGCTCAAATCTGTACCATATAGCCAATTACTCTGCATTAGGAGAAATTGTACTAACCTAACCGATTTCTTACTTACAAGCGGACATTTTAAAATCTAGATTCGTCAAAAAGGGCTATACACCAGCCACTTTAGTAGACGAAATTGAACGTGTTTTTAAACTTGATAAGAACGCCATCATTTCAGAACAGCCTAAACATGCCCCCGACAGTAAATTCAAGTGGTCATTTACCACCCAATATTCAGTGTAACACAAACAAGTGAAGAACATCCTTAATCGCCACTGGAATGTACTCCAAAATGACCCCCTTTTAAGTTCGGTACTTCCTGACAAAGCGGGTATCGTTTTCAGGGAAGCTATGTCTCTCAGAAATAAACTCGCCCCTAACGTGTCTGACCCTTCCACCAAACCTACGTTTTTTTCCAGAATATAAGGGATTTTATGCTTGCCGCAGGTGTAATGTGTGTCTCCACAACACTCTGACAAAAAGGAAAAATAGAAAGTTTTACTTCTACAGTAATATCTACCATCTATCAAATGAAGGAATTCGTCAAATGTGACACCCGGTATGTGGTATACCTTCTAACCTGCCCGTGCAAAAAACAGTATGTCGGTAGGACCATCCGTACTTTTTCTTTTAGGGTCAATGAACACATTAAAAGCATTAAGCAAGGCAAGACTAACAACAGTGTGCCTAGGCACTACTTACAATATCATCCAAAAAAATCCAACAGGTACCAGCTTTCAGGTGATGACAAATTTACCCCCCATTGGAGGGGAGAATCACGAGTTAGGGGTGTCTCTCAATTGGAAATGTATTGGATATACCAGCTTTGGTGTTTTACCCCTCACGGGTTAAACATGGACTGGGATATTAATGTGTTTATCAATAAGCTACATCTTTGTGGAATATATTGATGTGTGTGCTATCCCAATATTGTAGTTCATTTCTCATGTGTCCTTTTTAAATACTGATGATTAGTGATAACATGGTTTCTACTATTTTCTTTTATTTAATGTATATGTAATTGCGTACTATTTATATGTACCATTTATCTAATACTTATGTATTTTTTGGTTACAGTGTTTTTATATGCAACTTCTATTAACAGTATTATGCCATGATATTCCCAGACTGTACCGTTTCTGTTTTTTACATTCTACGGTATAGGTATGCTGGGTGTTAATAGTTTATACCATATGATACCACCACCATTGCGCTTGGATTGCTTCCTACCCTGGGTTGACCATGATCTGGTGACGCTCAGTGGTTTAAACCTTGGAACGCATTTATGGAACGCGGCGTAATGATAGCACGGGGCGCCAGTGTGATGATGCAATGTTACACTTTGTATATGCGTCCGGATCAGATGGCCACTGTCCAATCTGGAACGCAGATGCCAAGGAGCTGTACAACGTACTTGCGTCATCGCGAGTGAGCGTGATGACGCTGACGTTCCTCGAGGCACTGATTTAACAGAGGGTTGTTGTGATTGACTCTGTTTGATAGTGGGAGGTGTTTTTCGCACACTACTACGATTGGCTAGTTGTTTCAAAACGGCTGTTTGTAATAACAGCTGTTAAGTGTTTTTGTATGATTGCTTTAACCACTTAAGGACCCCCGCACGCACATATACGGCCACAGAATGGCTCGTACAGGCACAAGGGCGTAAATTTACGTCCCCGCCTTCGTGCGGTTCGGGGGTCCCATCGGGACCCCCTCCGCGGCGTGCGGGGGTCCCCCTGGCTCCGGGAGTGATCCGGGACGAGCGGGCGGATGTCGGTGTTTACCCGCCCCCCCACGATCGCTCCCAGCCAATGCGCGCGCTCCCCCTTCTGTCACTTCCTCCTCCTGTGTAAACACAGGAAGGGGGAAGTGATGTAATCTCCCATCGCAGCGGTATTTCCAACTGCTGCGATGGGAGAAACACCTCACAGTAAGTCCTGCACCAACACTACACTGACATACACTCACATAGGCATACTTAACCCCTTGTGATCTGACCCCCCACCCCCCCTGTCACAGTGTCACTGAATGCAGTGATCTAATCACTGCATTTAGTGTCAGTGTGACAGGCAGTGTAAAATCAGTTAGTGTTAGGTTCAGGATAGCCCCCCCACCCCCCCTAAGTTTTAACCCCCTGATCACCGCCCTAGTTAACCCTTTCACTCCCTATTGCCAGCGTCACTAAGCGATCATTTTTCTGATCGCTGTATTAGTGTCGCTGTTCCCGCTAGGTAGCTTTTTTTTTTTTATTGCGATTTTTTTTTTTACTAAAGACATGTGGCTAAATAAATTTTGGCCTAAATGTTTGACTAAAATTTAGTTTATTTGATTTTTTTTTAACAAAAAGTAAAAAATTGTGTTTTTTTTTCAAAAAAGTCGCTCTATTTTTATATATAGCGCAAAAAATAAAAAATCGCAGAGGTGATCAAATACCACCAAAAGAAAGCTCTATTTGTGGGAAGAAAAGGACGCAAATTTTGTTTGGGAGCCACGTCGCACGACCGCGCAATTGTCAGTTAAAGCGACGCAGTGCCGAATCGCAAAAACACCTTGGGTCATTTACCAGCGTATTGGTCCGGGTCTTAAGTGGTTAATTGTTCATGCAGAGTATATCACTGGCGTGGTGCGGGTCAGTAGGTTTATGCCCCAGTTGAAGAGCCATCACTCGAAACATGTCGGGTACATAGCCTACTATAGCTACCCGTTTACCACGCTCTGTCTATTTTTGTGATCACCTATACCTGCCTCTTCACAGGGCTTGTATTTTTATTTTGTTCTTATCCTATTTTTACTTATGCCAATAAAGGCTTTTTTTATCTCCCATTGGGATTAACTGTACTATGTGGAGCCTCTCTATTTTTAATGTTCCTCCAAGTGAATATGCTCTCTTACTGCCCTCTATGAGGAGGTTCCTATTTTGTTCACCTTATCCTAAATACACAAGACCTTAAGACGTTGGACCGCAACGACATCCCTGAAGCTTCGCCGCTCTTGCTGTGGTTGGAATAACCTGAGGATTTAGTTTATGCGTGTCTGACATACCGCCGCTGGCGAGTGTGTCCAACACGTCTGGCAAGAGTATCCATTTCTTACATGTCTTGATTATCATTGGATTATATGGTGGACCTCACAGTGGGCTTTTAAACTTTCGATATGATGCGACTCACCTCACATGCTTCAACATAGTCGCACAATGGGACGTCTTTGCTTATTGGTTATATATGATGCCATTCTACCACTTTTGTGTCATTTTATGGCTATTCTGGACTTGTATGTTTTATTTTTGCCCATTGTGATTTATTTATACCTATATAATCACTTACCAATATTTGTATTTTTTACATTATTGTTGACGCTTGCTTCAGTTTATGTATACAGTATATACACCAGTTGATATTTAATACTATTAGGGGCATTCTTATGTCCTTACTCATTTGTATTTGATTATAGTTCATACTATATCTTACCTAGCGCCGCACTTTTTTCCTTTATTCTTGTACACAATATTGTCTTATTGTTGGTGCAGGCGGCTACACTGATTATTTTTTTAGTAGCGCAACTTTTTCTTTTTATTAGTTGTTGCTGCATTGGCGGCTCTGTCTTTTATAACTTTCCTGGAAGCGGCAGAGCAACTCGGAATTCAACGAGTATCAGAATTTGTTGTGGTTCAACTTTGAGACTCCTTCATTTATAATGCTTTGTGGTCCTGTTCCTTAAGACACATACTTGAGATGCCCGATACTCTGCTTCTGCAATTGATTCCTGGCTGACTATGCAATTGCCGAAAGATATATTTTTTATTCTCTCCTGCCAAGGTCTAGTTCCAGGAATCCTCAGAAGGATGCAAACCCCTCTGACTTATCATATGAGGGTGCTACTACTGCTCGACATGACATTAAAAGTACTTTCTTTGCATTAACACGGTTTTTCTTTTGGATAACATGAAACTACTATTCCGTTAGTTGAGGGATCTCTCTGGTCACCTCTCTAGTCACTTTTATGGTTACTGGGATAAAAGCTTGTTGAAGTTTGGGGTAATGAGCAGCGACAGGGAAGTTTGTATTTACTTGTTTTTTCTTTTGTTCTTTTTACACTGCACAGCTATGCTCCAGAAAGGTACCAATTATGCATTGTCATTGTCACCGACAACTCGAGAAAAAGTTAACCCATGTTATGTTAGCTACAGGTATGCCTGGGACATCTATTTGTGCCCAAGGTCGTAGCTTTTTTTTTGATTTTTTTGAGTCATTGCCCTTTATTCCCCACCATGGAGTTTTAAATGTCATACATGGAATGTTAGAGGCCTGAATTCTAAGATTAAATGATTTTTGTGAATGAGGGGTTAAAGACCCCAGAACCAGTGCAAAGTGGGAAGACAATTAGTACAACTAGAGCGATTAAACAGCTGAAAGTTGGTAAAATTGATTAGTAAAAAATCAATACTAAAATTGATCAAACCGCGCTCTTTCCATAATAAAGTGCAAACATGCAAAAGTGATTTCAACTGAGCACCAACATAGTAATATATTGTGTGTATAAAAAGTCCAAAACACTAAATAAAGTTCAGTAATGCAAGTGCACCTTGATTGTAATACGTAATTTCTGCCATTTTTGAAGCGCAGCTGGAACGCACCACGGCATTTCCATGCACATGGATTTTTAAGCTGCAAGAATTTGCTGTTTTTATCAATTTCTTGGAATATAACTGTGACATACTTCACTATGGAAGCCCTTTCCTTTTAATTTTTCCCATTAACCATTGGACAACTCCCTTCAAGTAGTTTTTTTCCTGGGAACGTGCTCAAACGATCTGGATTCACTTTGGTGTGTGTGTCCTGGAGGTTGGTTAAACGCTGGGATCAACATTGTGCACGGTCCCAATTGTGCTACTGCTGGATATATCCATATGTGCTTTATTACTACCTGTAATAGGGGTCATGGAAGTAAGGCGAGTAGGATGTGTGACAGGTGATGGTGGAATGAAGTTTAATCAATTTGGTATTGATTTCTACCAATCTTTGGTCTTTGACTACCTTAAAAACTTACTAAAAAAAAACACATATACTACTCCAAGAGACTCATCTAGTGAAATCTAGGGTCATGGCTTTAAAAAAAAGCCCCAAATTCCTCATGCCTTCGATGCAACATACTCCACCTACCCCAGGGGAGTATCTATCCCAATTCTCTACCGAATCAGGTTGTGGAGGTCAAGACTGACCCGCAAGGATGCCATATTGCTCTGGTCATAATATATATATATATATATATAAAAATAAAAAATGGAAATACTATATACAGTACCATTATGAATGTTTATATTCCACCACCTTTTGAGTTACAAAGATTAGCTGCAGTACTTCCTATGGTGCCACCTCATTTTGGGGGGAGATTTTATTACGGTCATGAATACGGCGATGCATAGACCACAGCTTCATGCCTTGAGACTGGGCAGCTGCCTATGATCGAACTGAAATATGGCGATGGAAACACCCACATAAGAGGGAATTTTCAAGCTCATCGGAGTCCTATAAATGTCTGTCCCGACTTGATATGTTTTTCCTATCTTGAGATGTTTTACAAAGTGGAAGAGGTGTCATATTTGCAGGGAGCACTTTTCTGATAATTCTCCATTCAAGCTTACAATTTGAGTGTTTAGACCTCCTGGTGGCAAGGTTTGGCGGATGAGTGCTTATTGGATGGTGGAGCCATTGGTTCTATATACTTGCACCGATGCTATATCCAAATTTTGGAGAATGCCCAGGAAGTGCCAGCGCTAATTATGTGGGATGCTTTCAAGGCAGTACTAAGCGGAACGTATATGAAAGGAGTTTCAGACCTTAAGAAAGCCAATGAGGAACAGAATTTACTTTGGCTACCAAAGTGGAAGAGGCTGAAGAGTGTTAGGTCAGGGATCCCTCCCCATTTTGTTACCAATTGATACAAGATGCCCGAAGGGGTTATTAGCTGGCTCTAGTGACAAGGACCCAAAAACCCTTATATCAGCGTCAGAGGGTTTTTGACGTCGGGGACAAAAATGGGAGGCTTCTTGCCTTCTAAGCTAAACCTATACCCGATCCCATCACTATTTCTAGCATCTATGATAGTTCAGACACTCTCCGCTCATCCCAGGATCGGATTATGGAGGCCTTTACAATTTTGTGGCTCCACTCACTTGACAGGAAATACACCACCAAACTTCCTAAAAGAGAGGCTCCTTCCACTTATCAGTAGTAGTAGAGAAACCTCCTGTCCAAGCCGGAACACATAATCAGAGTATGGTTAGTCACAGCATGATAATCAAAAACAGCAAAGGTGGGTTGCTGCTGTCCTGAAAGACTCATGGAAAACAAGTTACGGTAAGCCTAACTTGACTTTTCCCTTATCTTTCAGGACAGCACCTTAAGAGGATAAGAGAGGCTTACCCACTTAGGGAGGGACCATAGCCTGCAAGACCTTTCTGCCAAAAGCCTGATCGCTTGCTGACAGAAGATCCAGTCTGTAATGATGGACAAACGTAGGGTAACTTGACCACGTAGCCACCTTGCAGATTTCATCTGGGGTGGCACCAGCTATTTCTGCCCATGTAGTGGCCTGAGCCCTAGTAGAGTGTGCTCTAATTCCCAGTGGGGGAGATGGCCCTGCTTGGGAGTAGGCTTCCAAAATAGTGTTTTTTTAGCCATCTAGCTATTGAACCCTTAAACGCTTGGTGGTTCTTTTTTTCCCCGAAAAAAGTATGAATAAGGAGTCTGAAGATCGAAAATCCTTGGTCACTTCAAGGTAATGTAGCAAGGTTCTTCTCACATCCAACTAGTGGAATTGGTGTTCCTTCTCCCCTGACGGGTTAGAGCAGAAGGTTGGTATGACAATTTCCTGCGACCGGTTGAGGGCCGACACCACTTTTGGTAGGAAAGCTGTATCAGTTTTTAGTACCACCCTATCCATGTAGACAGATAGGAAGGGTTTCTTTATTGACAGGGCGTGCGGCTCACCAATTCCCCTAGCTGTTGCTACTAGCAACACGGTTTTGAGAGTAAGGTACTTCAGAGAAATGTCTTGTAGCGGTTCAAAGGGTTCCTTAGATAGTGTCTGAAGAACCACTGACAAATCCCAACTAGGGAAGTGTCTCACGGGAGCCGGTCTGGACCTAGACAGCACCTTGAGAAATCTTAAAAACGAAAGGCTCTGAAGATATAGGTCTTTCCAGAAAAGCTTCCAATGCGGCTATCTGCACTCTAAGTGTACTGACTGACAAGCCTTTTTCTGCTCCATGCTGAAGAAATTCCAGAATTGACACTAGATTTTTCACCACTCTATTTGACGAGTGACACCAGAGGGCTTAGAAATGTCCATGGAGGCTTCTTCAAAACGGGGGAGGAGAAGCAGGAAGTTGCCTGCGGGTAGGATAGTTCCTTGATTTTGTTGTAATGTGTCCGGTTTAATATTCTTTGATCCAGGTCGGTAAGTAATGTGGAAGGAAAAACATGAAAAGAACAGGGCCCATCAAGTTTGCCGTGGTTTTAGCTGTCTAGCAGATCTTAAGTACCGTATTTATCGGCGTATAACGTGCACTTTTTTCCCCCTTAAAATCAGGGGGAAATCGTGGGTGTGCTCCCCGCTGTCCGCTGAGCTGAGTGTACTGCGCACTCAGGTAGGCTTGGCTCCGCCCGCAGCCACGCGAGAGAAGCCGAACACACAGGAAATGTACCGGTATTCTAGATTTTTATGGTCAGTGTATATTAGTACTGGATGGACGGCACCTTCCAACAAGTATCTCTACTCTTCTAAGGCTACCTTGATGGCAAGTAATTCCTGATCTCCTATATCATAATTTATTTCTGCAGCGGAAAGCTTCCATGAGAAAAAGGCCACAGAATGCATCAAATCCTTGATACTCTGACGCTGAGAAATAACCACCCCTACTGCCATTTTGGATGCATCCACTTCAAGGATGTAGGGCAGTGATGGATCGGGACGACTGAAGATCGGGGATGAGTGTCTCGAAAGCATCTTGGTCCTCAAGTTTTGCTTGGTCAGCTGCGTGATTGGAGTGATTATGGCGGAGAACCCCTTAATGAACTTCCTGTAAAGATTTTCAAAGCCTACAAAACGTTGCACTCCTTTCTTGTCCACAGGCACTGGCCAATCTAATATGGCGTACACCTTGTTGAGGAACCATCTTAATTCCAGTCATGGAAATCACCAATCCTAAAAACTGAATGCTCTGCTGTTCAAACTCTCACATTGTTCTGCCTTTGCATATAATCAGTGTTGGCAAAGCTGGCACAACACCCTGCAGACATGATCCCGGTCAAGTGATCCTTGATAAGATATCGTTCGTAGAAGATTACAAAAATGTCAGTTTTTAAATACGTCATTGATAAAATAGAAGGTGGCAGAGGCGTATCTAGTGAAAATGGCGCCTATGGCAAGCACTGAAACTGCGCCCCCGTCAAAACATTTGAAACCCATCTTTCAGATAATGCGGACAGGACATGGTTAGAGGCTGTGCACATGGTAGTTTCCTCCTTTGTCCCCCTTCATATTACCATACCTTTCCACATCAGTCAATGTCCGCCTTCTGTTCTGTCACTGTGTCCCGTTCACCTCTCCATTCAGGCACTGTGCAAATCGGTGTACTATGCTCCTTTGGCTTCAGCCCCAGTAATGTCCTCCTGTGGCCTGTGCCTCCTACAGATAGTATGGCTGAAATTGCAATCACATTCGGAATAAACTCACACAGGACTTTTTTTATGCAAGCTGAAATGGGGGTGTCATTAACATTCTATTGACACTCCCCAGCAGTTTATAAATGGCAGTGTGAACTGCCGTGCGAGTTGGGTGTGATGTGGGAACCCACAGTGGATTTGCAGGGTTCCCATATCACAACTGTGTGAACCTGGCCAGTAAGTGAAAATGGTGATCTGTGAGTGCAGGGCTAAACCAGGCTAAAAAAAAAAAAAAAAAAAAAAAAAAAATTGGAGAGGGGAACATTTAACTGATCCTAACACTTTATATCTTTGTCCCAGTCAGCGATGTATGTCAACTTCTGGCTGAATAGGACCTGCAGCAGTGTGAACATCCAGGGATTGGCGAGCAAGTTCACCTGTCGGATCCAAGCTGTGATGTTGGGTATGGGCGGAACTGCTACCCAGACCCACCCCCTCTGTCGAAGAACCAGTGTAATCAAAGAGCCGGCCAGAGCTGTCAGTTTTTTTTTCGTTCAGCCTGCTGGTTGAATAAGAAAAAATGTATAGTGTGTACCCAATTCAGTTAAATGTCAGCTTTAATGTCTTCCCACACCAGGGATGGGGCCTTGGCACAAAGCAAAGCATTCACCAAGTGCCTTACAGAAAGACAGACAGACAGACGGCAGCAGAGTGCAGTGATGGTGTCACTAATGGAGGCGCTCAGCTGTAGTACTTATCTTTTTACTTTGATCTGGACGATGACAGGTTCTCTTTACTGACATACCCCTAGGTGCCTGATCCCCTCAGATCTCCTGTAGGGTGGCCTGGAGCCCACACACTGGACAGATCCAATCTTCAGAGAGATCGAATATCTGCAATGAGAGATCTCACTAATGCAGAGAGCTGAGGGGGAAGCCAGACTGACACATAATTTCCCCCCACCAGCACAGCATATAGTATTCAGGAAGTGATCTTCTCAGCACTGTACATAGTGATGGCACAATAACAAACATGAGGGCTGCAGACACACAAACCTTGTCATAAAAGCAGCAGACATGCTGGGACCTGTAGTCCCTCCTGTGAGGGAGCCTCCTCTCACTATACACTCACCTCACATTCACCTGCTGCCCATGCCAGAAAGAACGTAGGGGGGGCAGGGCTTAGATACAACGGGCTAGAGGGGAGGGGCCGCTGTGCTCTGTGTAAGGGAGGACTAGGGAAGCGTTATGGGATGTGATAAGCCGTGCACGTGAGCTGAATCTTTCATTACACTGGTTGTTCGACAGAGGGGGTGGGTCTGAGTAGCAGTCCCGCCCATACCCGACATCACAACTTGGACCTGACAGGGGAAGTCTTTAATCGGAGCTGCACAGTGCACTGCACATCCAGCCAGCTTGCTCGCCAATCCCTGGATGTGTTGGATTGTTCACACTGCTGCAGGTCCTATTCAGCCACAATTATGCAGGAAAAGCCTTGCTGCACAGCTACTCAGGAGCGCCCCTTTAATTTTTTTTTTTAATGGTTGCGCAAAAAATAAAAACCGCAGTGGTGATCAAATGCCACCAAAAGAAAGCTCTATTTGTGTGGAAAAAAAAGACGTTGATTTTGTTTGGGTACAGCATCGCACATCCGCGTAATTGTCAGTTAAAGCAACACAGTGCCGTATCGCAAAAAAATTGCCTGGTCATTGAGCAGCCAAATCTTCCGGGACTGAAGTGGTTAAATGGCTAAGCACTTGCACATATGATATACAGTAGGGACTTGGAAATATAATTCTTGTACCCCTGGTACTGCAAAAAAAGTACCAGTTACACTTACCGGTAGCTGGATTTCTGGGAAGTCTTACAGGACAGCAGCCTAAGAGATGACTGGCTCCACCTGACAGGAAACCCAATCAAAAAAAGAGGTTAAAAACCCCGCCCCTTCCCGTGCTTCTCAGTTTGAGATAAAGTATTACCCCACCAGTGCACGAAAAAAAAAGGATTTTTAATAAACAGCATACCTGTAAAATCCTTTTCTTGAAGTACATCACGGGACACAGAGCGCATAGCCATTACACTTGGGTTATATGGGTACCTTCAGGTGTGGACACTGGTGTAATCAATTTCACAGGAAGTTTCCTCCCTATATAACCCCCTCCCACTGGGAGTGCTTCAGTTTTGTAGCAAGCAATTCTCCCGAGGTTACACAATGTTCCCCAAAAGAGGGGTGGGAGCTCTGTGTCCCGTGATGTACTTCAAGAAAAGGATTTTACAGGTAAGCTGTTTATTAAAAATCCTTTTTTCTTTATCGTACATCACGGGACACAGAGCGCATAGCCATTACACTTGGGATGTCCTAAAGCAATGCTCTATGAAGGGAGGGAGACCGTAAGGCCAAGAATAGCCAAATAAAACATTGTCAGGAGAAAACATGGCTCCACCAACAGAAAAACAAGGGGGCGTGAACCGGGCCAGAGGATTCTATACTGCTGCCCGTAGGACCGCCTGCCCTAAAGCTGCGTCCGTACCCTTTGCAACGTCCAACTTATAAAATTTAGTAAACGTATGTACGGAAGACCAGGTTGCCGCCTTGCAAACCTGTGCCATAGAAATCTGATGGTGTGCCGCCCAGGAGGCACTCATGGCCCTCGTAGAATGGGCTTTAACTGATAAGGGAGGTGGAACTCGCTTCAGACCATAGGCCTGAAAAATCAGCTGCTTAATCCACCTAGCCAAGGAAGACTTGGCAGCCGGCTGACCCTTCTTGGGGCCATCCGGAAGAACAAAAAGCACATCTGTTTTCCGAATCTTCTCTGTAGCCTTGAGATAGACCCTCATGGCTCGAACCACGTCCAAAGTATGAAGCCGTCTTTCCTCTCTGGACTGGGGAGTAGGAAACAAGGAAGGTAGGACTAGGTCCTGATTCAAGTGAAAACTGGATATGACCTTAGGAAGGAAAGAGGTTGAGGCCGCAGAACAACTCTGTCCTTATGTAGAATAAGGTATGGCTCCCTGCATGACAAGGCTGCCAGCTCGGAAACCCTTCTGGCTGAAGCCATAGCCACCAAGAAAACCAACTTTCGGGTTAGTAGCACAAGAGGGATTTCTGTCAGAGGTTCAAACGGCTGTCTTTGTAAAGCTGACAAGACCAGATTTAAATTCCAGGGGCAGAGGGGAGCTCTAATAGGGGGATTCACATGCAAGACCCCCTGCAAGAAGGTTTTCATAAGCGAATGGGTGGCCAAGGGTCTTTGAAACCATATTGATAAAGCCGACACCTGCCCCTTTAGAGTACTAAGAGCCAACCCCTTGTCAACGCCAACCTGGAGGAATCGCAAGATCCTGTCAATAAAAAACTTTCGAGGATGCCATTTTTGAGACTCGCACCACTCCACATAGGTTCTCCAGACTCTGTAATAAATATTTCTGGAGACCGGTTTCCTAGCCTGAATCAACGTAGATATAGTTACATAGTTAGTCAGGTTGAAAAAAGACACAAGTCCATCCAGTTCAACCATAAAAAAAAATAAAAAAAAAAAAATAAAAAAAAATAAAACAAAGTAAAACACAGTACATCCTCCCATACACCCAACTCCATACCCACAGTTGATCCAGAGGAAGGCAAAAAACCCCAGCAGAGCGATGATCCAATTTGCTACCGGAGGGGAAAAAATTCCTTCCTGATCCCCCGAAAGGCAATCGGATTTACCCCGGATCAACTTTACCTACAAAACTTAGTACTCAGTTATATTATGTGCATTTAGGAAAGAATCCAGGCCTCTCTTAAAGCAATCTACTGAGCTGGCCAGAACCACCTCTGGAGGGAGTCTGTTCCAAATTTTCACAGCTCTTACTGTGAAGAAACCTTTCCGTATTTGGAGGTGAAATCTCTTTTCCTCCAGACGTAAAGAGTGCCCCCTTGTCCTCAGTGTTGACCTTAAAGTGAATAACTCAACACCAAGTTCACTATATGGACCTCTTATGTATTTGTACATGTTGATCATATCCCCCCTTATTCTCCTCTTCTCAAGAGTGAATAAATTCAGTTCTTCTAATCTTTCCTCATAGCTGATGACCTGATCAGATATGACCTGATCTGAGAGGCCTCTGCCCTTAAGAATTAGGGATTCAGCCGCCAGGCCGTCAAATTTAGCTGCTGTGAAGCAGGATGGCAGATTGGGCCTTGAGACAGCAGATCTGGGCGCAGGGGGAGCGGCCACGGCGCCCCGACTGACATCTTCACGATGAGTACGTACCAAGCCCTCCTGGGCCAGGCTGGGGCCACCAGGATCACAGGCCTGCGCTCCACCCGGATCCTCCGTAGAAGGCGGGGAATCATCTGCAGTGGAGGGAACGCATACAGAAGAGAAAACTGGTGCCAAGGGCAAACCAAGGCATCGGTCCCGTAGGCCGAGGGATCCCTGGCTCGGGATATGAATTTGTCCAACTTTTTGTTGGATCTCGTTGCCATAATGTCCACGTCTGGGACTCCGAATCTTTGGCAAATCTCTTGGAATACCTGGGGGTGAAGTGACCATTCCCCCGGGAGCAACTGTTGACGACTCAAAAAATCTGCTTGCGAATTGTCTATCCCTGGGATAAACACCGCCGAGATGCAGGGTACATGGGCTTCGGCCCATGAGAAAATCAGGTTTACTTCTCTTTGGGCTGCTGGGCTCTTCGTGCCCCCCTGGTGGTTTATGTATGCCACCGCAGTGGCGTTGTCGGACTGTATCCTTACTGGCAGACCCTGAAGGGGGAGAGTCCAGGCGATCAGGGCCAGTCGAGCAGCTCTGATCTCCAAAATATTGATGGGAAGCAGTTTCTCTGCCCCCGACCACAGCCCTTGCTGGGTCTGTTCTTCTAGAACTGCCCCCCAACCTAACAGGCTGGCATCCGTGGATACTATCTTCCACGTGATGGGGCAAAAGGATTTCCCTTTTGACAAATTTTGAGAGACCAGCCACCAAGACAGGCTGCGCCGGACCTTCGGGGAGAGCACTAACGGACGATCTAACGCCTGAATGGACTTGTTCCAAGCAGAGAGAATGGCTGCCTGAAGATATCTGGTATGGATCTGGGCGTAGGGCACAGCCTCGAAGGCGGCCACCATCTTCCCCAGCAGTCGCATACATAGGCGAATGGTCGGCCTCTTCTTTCCTAAGATCATTTGAACTGCTTGAGCTATTGATCTGATCTTTGCTTGAGGTAAAATTATCCTCTGGCAGTCTGTATCTAGCCGAAGGCCTAGATATTCCAACTGCCTTGTGGGTTTCAATACCGATTTTTCTAGATTTACAATCCATCCGAATTCCTCTAGATGCTGAACTGTGCGACCTACTGCGTGATTGAGGTTGGAGGCTGAGCTGTCGATCACCAGAAGATCGTCCAAGTATGCCAAAACTAAAATGCCTTCTGTCCTTAGGACGGCTAGCACCGGGGCTAACACCTTTGTGAATACCCGCGGAGCTGTTGCCAACCCGAAAGGGAGGGCTACGAACTGGTAATGGCGGTGATGTATCATAAAACGAAGAAACCTGTGATGTGCCGGGTAGATCGGCACGTGCAGATACGCATCCTTTATGTCTATAGATGCTAGAAAGTCGTCTTGATGTAGGCTGGCTGCCACCGAACGTATGGACTCCATACGAAAGGTCTGAATGTTTAGAAAGCGATTTAGGCGTTTGAGGTCCAAGATAGGCCTGACGTCGCCATTGGGCTTTGGTATTATGAAAAGGTTGGAGTAGAATCCCAGACCCCATTCCTGGGTTGGTACTTCTACAATTACTCCTTGGAGTAAGAGACGATCCAATGCTTTTGCAAGAGAGGCCCTCTTTAATGGGTCGCTTGGAAGACTTGACCCCTAAAAATGAGGAGGGGGGACTTCCCGAAACTCTAGCTTGTAGCCCGTGGTTACCACGGATCTTACCCAAGAGTCGGGAATTCTGGCCTTCCACACTTCGGAGAAGAACCGAAGCCTTCCCCCCACCCAAGAGAGTGGGGGCGCCCCTTCATGAATCTGACTTAAGGACTGGTTTAACCGGCTTGCGAGACCATGGCCTCTTGCCTGTCGTGGCTTGTCCTTGTGGGCGGCTATTAAACGCCGAACGCCCGGGAGGCCGTCGATACTGACGGGAAGTTGAAGGGGCCGAGCCTACGAAGGCCTGTCGCTTAAATGCGGGCACACGTGATCTTTTCTTGATGGGCAAGAAAGAACTTTTACCACCTGATATGGTCTGGATATATTTATCTAGGTCTTCACCGAATAGTCTCCCACCATGAAAGGGAAATCCTGCTAAAAGCTTTTTGCAGGGTGCCTCTGCTGACCAGTTTTTTAGCCACAAAAGGCGACGCATATGAACCAACAGCAGAGATAAACGGGACGCCTGTTGAATGGAGTCCTTAATAGCATCTACTGCAAAGCAGAGAGCTCTTGGGAGGTCAGCCAATTCACGAGCTTGCTGAGCCGGTATGTCCTTTAATATCTGTTTAGTCTGATCCTTTAAAGCCTGACAAACGCCAATGGCTGCCACTGCTGGCTGAACCACGGCACCTACTGTGGTAAAAGAAGCCTTCAGTAGGGTCTCCAATTTTTTGTCGACTGGATCTTTAAACACCTGGACATTTTCCACCGGACAAGTCAGGGATTTATTTACGCAGGAAATGGCTGCGTCCACGGTAGGGAGTGCCCATTTCTTTGCAAATTCTTCTTCCATAGGATAGAGAATGGTAAACCTTTTAGGAGGGATAAAAATCCTATCAGGTCGAGCCCAATCCTGAAAAATCACGCTCTCCAGAAGGGGATGAACCGGGAAAGACGCACCATTCAATGGTGCCTTCAAGGAACCTAACGAGGATACCGCGGGGGCTAACTGTTCTGACACTGGAAGTTTAAAAGCAGTGCGAACCATATCCGTCAGAGACTGGATCCACAGACTCTCTGCTTGAGAAGCCGAAAAAATTTCATCTATAGTGGAATCTTCAATGTCTGACCCGTCAGGACTCAGGTCCGCTTGATCCCCCTGTGGGTCCAATTCCTCCGAAGAGAGGACCTCTGCATCTGAACACACCGTTTTAGGTGACGGGGATCTAGCCCGTTTGCCACCCGGCAAAGAGCGGGCAATTAAAGCAGTTAACCTTTTCTCTAGCCCACCCAGGGTGGATTCTAGCATTTCTTCCGTAACATAAACGGGAATGGGTTGATTGGGGGCCGCCTCTGCCCCTAGCACCCTCAATGGCTCCTGCACGATGCTGTTCGGTGGTCTATCTGGTGAGGGTGGGACCACTGGAGCCTGGCCCAAATCCTCTGACCCCGTTGGAGACCCCTTTACTTTTTTGGCACCTTTTGCAGCCTTAGCTGGTCCTGATCCCTTGGGAGCCATTGCACAACCTTGAGACACCCCTACAGCCAACACCCAACTGTTGTAGCTAGAAGTGAAACATTAATAAGGACAGGCTATGGTAAAATCTTTTCAAAATTTTCATACGCCTGAGAAGGCGGCAATACAGAGGAAAGTCCTGTGAGTATTGCCACACCAAATGCCCGTTAGCTGGAGTCCAAGGTTGCACCGACTCAGATACTGCCAGATCTAAGGCTGAGTCCCTTTAAGCAAAAAAATATATATATTTTTTTTTTTTTTCTGGTCAGTGTGGACTTTTAAGTCCAGACCTGAAGATCCACAAACCACCACTGGGTGTCACTGTTAGCCAGAACTGGCTCAGCTGCGCGCTCTATGTCCTCACTCTCCACTGCTCTCAGGAGGGAATGACCAGCCAGGAAATGCTTTTTTGCTTTATCTGAGACTGACGCTGCTGGCCCGCCCCCCCCACGCCACTGACGCTGTAAAAGGCGGCACGCGCGCGCGCCCCCGCCCCCCCCCACGCTGACACCAACATGGAGGAAGCAGAGAGCAGAGGAGAAGCCTGGACCAGCGCTAGAAACACAGACACCTGGTAAGCCACTAATCTTTGTAGTGCACACATAGAGGAAGCTGTCTCCCTAGGCTTCCTAGGAAACGGGAGTTTTGTCAGCACTTCCTCTCTATACACGTGGGGCTGCAGTATCATGCTAACAGGCAAATCTGGGGGGAGTAGCAAAATACATATCTTTTAAAAGCATATATATATCTACATGTTATCTGGGTAAACATTAGTACATCCCATCCTGCCTCAACAGACATAGTGGAGATAGTGGCTGATGCACAAGCATACCATTAGCCAACCCAGATACCCCAGGGGGATACCTACTGTCGAACCAAGTCCCGCAGGTTCCCTCTTACCTGCTCCACGCCGCAGGGTATTGCAAAATGCAAGAGGCCCAGCCTTCCCCCATCTCCGTGGGTATTGTCTTGGACCTTCAGGGACCGGGGTCCTGTGTTAAGGAACCCACACCCCTGGACCTATATAGCATCCTGGCATCCGTAGCGTTTAGTTCTTGGAAGAGACTAAGGCACTGGAGCCCAGAATCCAGCCCTCCAAGGAGAGGCATTATAGGCAAAACCCCACTCCAGCAGGGCCCGGGTACCGTACACCTTGGCTTTGAAGCACTTCGGACGGATCCGGCTAGCTATCCTGGGTCCCGAGACCTCCGAGGGACAGCTAGACGTGACCAACACCTAAGACACTGGCGAAAAAACTGAAGCACTCCCAGTGGGAGGGGGTTATATAGGGAGGAAACTTCCTGTGAAATTGATTACACCAGTGTCCACACCTGAAGGTACCCATATAACCCAAGTGTAATGGCTATGCGCTCTGTGTCCCGTGATGTACGATAAAGAAATGCCACAGACAATTACAAAAGAATAAGTGAATCATCTGGGTGGGAAGTAGGCCTGCCGTCCTGTAAGACTTCCCAGAAATCCAGCTACCGGTAAGTGTAACTGGTACTTTCTCAAGTCGTCTTCCAGGACGGCACCCTGAGAGAGAAGCAAGTAGCTTCAGGCCTACCTTAGGGCGGGACCACTGCCTGAAGGACTTTTCTACCAAATGACAAGTCCTGTGGTGACAGCAGTTCCACTCTGTAGTGTCTCAAGAATGTGTTCTGGCTTGACCACGTCGCCGCTCTGCAAATCTGCTCCACCGAAGCTCCTGCCCTTTCTGCCCAGGAGGTTGCTAGTGACCGAGTAGAGTGAGCTTTAACTTTACGAGCGGCTTTACCAGCTTTAACATAAGCTAAGGCGATGGTCTGTCTAACCCACCTAGAGATGGAGGCCCTAGAAGCCTGTTGACCTTTTTTCTGACCAGAAAAATTAATAAATGGGTAGAGCGTCTAAATTCTTTGACCCTCTCTAAATAAACTAATAGACTACCTCTAACATCCATACAGTTATAGGAAGCTTCCCTTTCATTCTGGGGGTTTGAACAAAAGGAGGGGAGAATTATCTCCTGTGACCTGTGAAATTTAGTCACTACCTTGGGGAGGTACAGGGGGTCCGGACTTAGGACCACCCTGTCCTCAAATAAACGAAAAAACGGCTCTTTGATTGAGAGCGCCTGCATATCACCTATCCTTTTGGCCGTTGTAATTGCCAAAAGGAAGGCAAACTTAAAGGTGAGTAACCTAATGGGGATACTGTCAATTGGTTCAAACGGAGTCTTAGTTAGCTGGTCCAACACGATCGACAGATCCCAGGGCGGAATTCTAGAAACCCGCAATGGGGATAACCTGTCTCTGGCTGTAAGGAACCTTTTCACCAGGAGGATCTAAGGATAGGCGTTTATCCAAGAAATATGACAAGGCCGCCACTTGGACCCCAAGAGTCCTTGTGGCTAGACCTTGGTCCACCCCGTCTTGGAAAAACTCAAGGATGACTGCAATCTCTTGTTGGGAAACCTGTCTAGCAGAGCACCAGCGCAAAAAAAACGCCCAGTGCTTGGCATAGATACGTCTTGTGACTTCCTTCCTGCTGGCCAGAAGGGTATCAATAACCCTCTCTGAGCAACCCTTCTCCCTCAGGCACCCCCTCTCAAGCACCGGGCCGTCAGCTTGAAGAAGCCTGGGTCTGGATGATAGAGTGGACCTTGACGAAGAAGGTCCCTCCTGACAGGAAGAGGGAAGGGAGGAGTCACCGACCTGCGTTCTAAAGTAGGGAACCAGGTCCTCTTGGGCCACCATGGTGCGACCAGAATCAAGTTTCCCTCCGCCAGACTCGGCTTCTGTAGGACTCTAGGAAGCATGTTCAGGGGAGGGAAGGCATAGGCCAGGCGAAACCTCCAAGTCTGGGACAATGCGTCCACTCCCTCCGACCCATGTTCCCGGGAAAGAGAAAAACCTCTTCACTTTCCTGTTGGCTCTGCAAGCGAAGAGATCCACCTCTGGGCTGCCAAAGTGTTGACAGATCAGGTCGAAAACTTCTACATTTAGTTCCCATTCCCTCTGGAGAATGGGCCGGCGGCTCAGGAAGTCTGCCTCCCAGTTCAGGGTCCCTTTCAGGTGTACTGCCGAGAGAGAGAGCACCCTCAGTTCCGCCCAACCCAGGATCTCCAGGGAAAAGGCTAGAAGGGTGTGGGACCTGGTGCCTCCCTGATGGTTGAGGAAGGCTACCGTGGTCACGTTGTCGGAAAGAATCTGGATCTCCCTGCCCAGAATTCTTTCCTCGAACGCTTTTAGAGCCTCTCCTACCGCTAAGAGCTCACGGTAGTTTGAAGAGGCCCCCCTCTGTCTTTGGTTCCAGGATTCCTGGGCCCGTAGTTCGGCCAAGTGGGCTCCCCACCCCCAGGCGCTGGCGTCTGTAGTGATCCTGACCGGGTCGGTCTGATTCCACGAGAGACCCAACTGTAGGTTCTGTGGGACAAGCCACCAGCCTAAAGAGAGCTTCACGGTTTCTGGAATGCTGTGCCCACGGAACTCCCGGAATACTGGAAGTCATCAGACCCAACACCCTCATGATGACTCTGAAGGAGGGGTCTGTCCCCTCCATAACCGACCTGACCACTGTCATGAGACCCCGGATTTTGTCCGCTGGCAAAAAGAGCTTCCTTTCCAGGGAGTCCATCAGGAACCCCAGATAGGGTTTCCTCTGTTCCGGAATGAGAGAGAAATTCTCTTTGTTGATAATCCAGCCTAGGGACTCCAAGGTGGTCATAACCGTGGCCAGGTCCGTAAGGAGGAGGTCCCGATCCTGATTGTACAGGAGCAGATCGTCCAGATAAGGGATTATTGCAATCCCATGCAGGTGCAGGAATGCGATCACCTCCGCGAGAACTTTTGTGAAGACCCTTGGACTGGAGGCCAGTCCGAAGGGAAGGGCAGCAAATTGCCAATGCTGCACTACCTGGGGGGAGGCGATGGCAAACCTGAGATACCTTTGATGGCCCGGAAAAATTGGGACATGGAGGTAGGCGTCTCGTAGATCGATGGTGACCATGAAGACGCCACTCAATAACAGCCTCCTGAGGCTGTAAACGCTTTCCATTCGAAAGCTCTTGTGGAGGAGGCAGGTATTCAGGGGCCTTAGATTGATGATCAACCGGAATCTGCCTGAGGGCTTGGGGACCACAAAGATATGGGAGTAATTGCCCATAGCTCTTTGGTTTACGGGTACTTGAACTATCACAGCTTGCTGAGCTAGCTCTGCGATGTTCTGCAAAAGGCCTGCTGCCTTGGGAGGATCTCTGGGTAAGTGAGTCAAAATAAATTTTGGAGGGGGGACCTGACTGAACTCTAGTCTGTAACCCTCCCTTATGATTTGCAGGATGTGGGGGCTTTGAGTGATACTCTCCCACCTGGGAAGATATTGGGAGAGTCTTCCTCCGACCTTCCCGTCATTTGGAGTCCTTATCACTGGGCTTGGTGTTGGCAAAGAGGATACCTCCTTTCTGTTTCTCCTTCCCAACCCAGCGTCTATTGTTGGGGGGCCTCCTCTCAGAGGGACGATTCCTGCTGCCAAATGACCCCTGGGGGCCTCGAAAAGGTTTTCTCCTGGTCTGTCTGGGCTTGGAAGAAAAATGTACCCCCTTTTCTGAGGACCTGGTCAGAGCCTGGACCGAAAAGAAGGGAGCCCTCGAAGGGAAGACCACACAGGCGGTTTTTAGATGCCAGGTCCCCATTCCACATCTTGACCCATACTGCTCTACGGGCCGCATTGATGAGGGATCCTGTATTTACGGTTGAGCGCACCGTTTCTACTGTGGCGTCGGCTAGATAAGCCACTGCACTCCCTATGAGTTGCAGGGAATCTAAAATGTCCTTAGACTCTGGGCCCTGAGGAAGATGATCTATTAATTTGGAAATCCAGGCATCAGTGTTCCTCGCAATGCAGGCCGAAGCCAGAGCGGGGCTCAAGGCCGCCGCATTAGCTCCCCAGGCCCTACCCAGGGAGGTCTCGGTCCGCCGATCCATGGGATCTTTCAGGTTGCCTGCATCCTCAAAGGAGAGGTCGGATTGTTTGGAAATCTGCGCAAGAGGGGCATCTAATCTAGGTGTCTTAAAAAAATCTAGATTCCTCTTTGAAAGGACACCGCCGTTTCCAAATCCTGAATTTTACCAGTCTTTTCTCTGGTTCGGCCCATTCCTTAAGAATGATGTCCTTAAGGGACTGGTGCACCGGGATAGTTCTAGGCTGGGGCTTAACTAAACCCTGGTACAATTTGTCCTGGATGGAAAATTGCTCCGCAGGCTGGGGAATATCCTCAGAGACTGCCCCAAGGAGGCTTCCCATCTCCTCTGCAGAAGAAAAAAAAATCTGCCTGACCTTGCATCCTCATCCTCTTCCTCCGCCTGGCTATCAGCCTGATCCTCCCGCTGAGGGGGGATTTCTGAGTCCTCGGAGCCTGACACTAAGGACCCCCGAGAATCTTGCCGAATCCGGAAAAATTGAGGGGAAGAGGAACTCTCCTGAGATGAGGTCTCTGCGTTGGGGGGCTCCGACTCCCTGCTTTTAAGAGACCCCTGTAACTCTTTAAGGGTAGAAAGCAATTGCGATTGAACCTCCAGAAATCCTTTTATGATTTCAGAGGTTTCCTTCCCAGCTAATTTCTGAATGCATTTGGCACAGAAGGGTTTGGAAGAACCTGGGGGTAACTTTGTGTTGCAATAGCCACACTTTTTAAAACGAGTAGTTTCTTTTAAAGAGCCGCTAGCACCCCCCTGGGCAGTGATGTCCTCCCCTAGGAAAGGAACACACACATAGGTCAGCATAGAATTACACAGGAGGAAATACAGTCTGGGTCTCAGCCCACCATGTCCCCAGTGCAAAGAAGTTAGAAGACTCACCCCCAGTGGCTTCTGCCGCAGCTGTGGTCATAGATGGCCGGTCCTCTGGCTCCATGTTGTGGAAGGAAGGGTGCTTCTCTCTCTCGCTGCTGCGTTGCACTGTGTCTCCGGGCACACACGAGTTGCACTAGCGTGTCAAAGTCGATGGTAACCGCCATCTTTACAAGGCCGGACCCGGAAGTGACGCGGGCACGCTTGACGTCATCGCCCTGCGCCGGCCGGCTCGCCCAGCCGCTGAATTCGGCGCCAATTTTGAACATGGACGGCACTTCCCGACTCCAGCAGCCAGAGACCCACAGTGCCCGGAGAACGCCTAGCCGCAAACCTCCAAGGTAAGGGGGAAAGGCTCGGTGAGAGAGAGGCATCCAGCCCTCTGGTGCTCCAGGATAGCCACTATGCCAAGGAGACACCAGTACTTAGGGGGGAATCCTCTTGAAGTTTTTTTTCCTCGTGGCCCCCTGAGTAAGAAGGGACCCCCTGGGAGATAAGTATCTGACCGGACCCAAAGGCTACCCAGTGCCTGCGGTCTGGTTCCCAGGGGGGGGACCACCAGCCCCAGGCCTTAGGTCATAAAAAATAAAAAATTGTTTCGCTGTAGGGGAAACACAAATCAAGAACTGAGGAGCACGGGAAGGGGCGGGGATTTTAACCTTTTTTGATTGAGTTTCCTGTCAGGTGGAGCCAGTCATCTCTCAGGGTGACGTCCTGAAAGACGACTTGAGAAAGTAGGAGTTTTAGTCCTCCATTATAGCCTAGTAAACTCATTAAATTGTCCGCACTTCATGAGTCCACCCACGAATCAGGAAGTTCACATGCATCAGAGTTTAGTCCACTGGCCCCATATTCTCTCAAATTTACTAGAAAATCCCCTAGCTTCGTAGATGAGTTTGTAAGCTGGTAATACCCGATTAATTAAGGTTTTCCAGTGATTGAGGGAAATTGGTGTGGAATATATCTATTGCAACACTACCGTTTCCCTGGCATAAAATAAGAAGTGTAAGAATTGTTTTTGATATGAGCTTAACCACTTAAAACCCGGACCTTTATGCAGGTAAAGGACCTGGCCAGTTTTTGCGTTTCGGCACTGGGTCGCTTTAACTGACAATTGCAATTGTCGTGTGATGTGGCTCCCAAACAGAATTGGCGTCCTTTTTTTCTCATAAATAGAGCTTTCTTTTAGTGGTAGTTGATCACCTCTGCGGTTTTTATTTTTTGCGCTATAAACAAAAATAGAGCGACAATTTTGAAAAGAAAAATGCAATATTTTTTACTTTTTGCTATAATAAATATCCCCCAAAAAGATATAAAAAAACATTTTTTTTTCTCCTCAGTTTAAGCCGATACGTATTCTTCTACCTATTTTTGTTTATTAATAAAAAAAATAAAAAAAAAGCAATAAGCGATTATCGATTGGTTTGCGCAAATTTATAGTGTTTACAAAATAGGAGACCGTTTTATTGCATTGTTATATAAAAAAAAATTTTTTACTACTAATGGCGGCGATCAGCGTTTTTTTCCGTGACTGCGATATTATGGCAGACACATCGGACAATTTAGACATTTTTCGGACCATTGTCATTTTCACAGCAAAATGTTTTTATAAAAATGCATTGAGTGAAAAACTTATATAGCGCAGCACATGCAAACTAAATCGCCTCTGGTCGCTAGTTGTTCCTGTCTCTCGACATCAAAATAGATGAGTTTTGATCCGTCTCTTGAAGGCCAGCTGGTTCTCCTCCAATTGAATGCTGGTTGGCAAAGCGTTCCATAGTCTGGGACCTTGGAGCACAAATCTTCTTTCTCCTTTGGACTTGTATCTGGCTTTGGGTATCTGGAGCAGATTTCGGTTGGTGGATCGCAGAATGCGGTTTGAGTTGTGAGGTTTTATTTTTTCGCATAGGTATTGGGGGGCCTTCCCATGGAAGCACTTATGCGTCAGACAGAGTGCTTTAAAAGCAATTCTGTCTTTTACTGGCAACCAATGAAGGGTTCTCAGCGAAGGTGAGATTGATTCCCATGGTTTTTTCCCAGTCACGAGTCTGGCGGCCGTATTTTGAACGACCTGCAGGCGAGTGATTTGGTACTTTGGGAGTCCAAGATAGAGGGCATTAGCATAGTCAAGTCTGGAATTCACAATTGTTACCACCACGACTGCTATGTCTTCTTTAGGAATAAATGGAATAAGTCTGCGTAGTAGGCACAGCAGATGATGGGATCTACTGACCCTATTTGTGCATGTAGGTGTCGAAGATGACCCCAAGACTTGACTTTAGCGCTAGGGGTGATGATTTGGCCCAGAATGGGCGGGGGTGTCCGCGCAGTTGCAAGTTGATTCTTACGACTGGCGTGAAACAGGAGAAGTTCTGTTTTGGAACTGTTGAGTTTAAGATAACTCTTTGTCATCCAGTTTTCTATCAACGAGAGGCATGTCTCTAGACTGAGATGATGATCCTTTTTGTTGCAGATGCAAAAACACAATTGTGTGTCATCTGCATATGAGTGATAAAGTAGTTTTTGGCTACTGATGATTTCAAAGAGAGGGCGAAGATGGATGTTGAACAGCACCGGCGACAGAGGGGATCCTTGAGGGACTCCGCATGACACCGTGCGTTTTTCCAAAAAAAGTGCGCTTGTAAGACCGCTGCGCAAATACGGTGTGAGAAAAAGCATTGCAATGCCTGCCATTTTATTCTCTAGGGTGTTAGAAAAAAATATATATAATGTTTGGGGGTTTTAAGTAATTTTCTAGCAAAAAAAACTGTTTTAGTTTTGTAAGCACCGAATCTGAAAAACAGGCTCGAGTCTCAAGTGGTTAAATAATGAAAAATTGGAAAAACCTCAAAAAGGGGCTGGATTTTAAAGGCAACAAATGTTCATAAAAAAATATATACATTAAATATAAAATACAATACAAAATTGACAATGCAAAATAAAGAATATATGAAAAAAGATTGGATTGGAAATATGACAAAGATACTGTCTGTCATGGAGTACTGTCACCAGAGAACTGATGGCAGGTAAGACAGATAAACCGACGCGTTTCGAATGTAAACATTCTGCAAGGTATTTATCATTATCGCATCTAAAATAAATCAAAATACAAATAAATATTGAGCATATAGAAAAAATTAAACAAACATTCCCTGAGTGCACACTCACCATAAACAGATAGGAGAAAATCCCCCATATGCGAGACCACCTGGTTTCCAATATAAAAAAAAAAAAAAAAAAAACACATATACCTGCTGTATCTCCTGGAGATAGAGGGAAAGACGCCAAACGCCCCCCTTGGCGTTCTTTAATACTCACCTGTCCTCCTTCCAGGTCATAAACCCCTCCTTCCCCTCAATGCCGTCACACGCAGCAGGGGTACAGGCATGTGCGCAACATGCCGGAGTCAGTAGTACGCCGCGCCATCCAGACGCGATGTACATGGAAAGCAGTCGTTGGATGGCTTCCGCAGACATCATTTACAGAACCGGAAGGGCTTCAGCAACGCTAAAGACCTGGCAAAAATCCCCTGGTAATAAACAAGGGGAGATTGCCAGGACAGGGTTGAGATGGAACGAGGAGCCTATCGAAGGGGGGTATATGAGGTACAACAGGACCCCCCCAAAAAGAGTAACAAAAAAGGGTTGGAGTACCTCTGAAAAATTATATAATACCCCCTGGTGAAAAAAATAGATGGAGCAAAAAAAAAAAGAAAAAAAAAACCCTGCCAGGGGGGTTGCCCTGACGGATGTAAAATACATCCAAATGGGCATAGAGTAATGCGTGCGACGGCAGCGAGGGGAAGGAGGGGTTTATAACCTGGATCGAGGACAGGCGAGTATTAAGAAACGCCAAGGGGGGTGTTCGGTGTCATTCCATCTCCAGGAGTTTCACAATAGATGCCTCCCTAGACAAATAGTATTTTTTTTTTCATTGCAAACCAGATCCTGCATATGGGGGATTTTCTGCCATCTGTTTATGGTGAGTGTGCACTCAGGGAATGTTGTTATTTTGAATATTCCTTTTCTGGTTTGCTTATTTATTTTTTGCTCTTTTTGTTTTGCTTTCTTGCGATATGGTGAGGAATTTTAACGCCATTCTTTAAATTCATTTATTCTGCCCTCCTATGGGTTATAGGGATGAGGAGTTACTGAGCGCATGCTATAGAAAGTAAGCACTTAACATCTGGGGGCATTGTGAGAGGCATACCCCTATACATTGGGTACATACTTTTAAAAGGAGAAGTGAGTTTTTTTTTTTCACATGGTTTGTTTGATGTGGGATGGTAATTTGTTTCATTTTTCTATATGCTCAATATTTATTTGTATTTTGATTCATTTTGGATGTGATACTGTTAAATACCTTGAATAACAATGTTTACATTCAAAACGTGTCGGTTTATCCGCCTTACCTGTCATCAGTTCTCTGCTAACGGTACTCCATGACGGACAGCATATTTGTCATATTTCCAATCCAATCTTTTTTCATATATTCTTTATTTGTTTAGCATTGTCAATTTTGTATTGTATTTATATTTTGTAATAAATTATATATTTTTTATGAATATTTGAGTTTGAGATTAATATTTGTTGCCTTTAAAATCCCCCCTTTTTTGAGGTTTTTCCAATTTTTCATAAAATTTTGTTTTCTCCTTCACCAATGTGCACTGATTGAGTTGGCACTGATATGTAGAATTGATGGGCATCGACAATTGTGTTACTGATGGGCACCGATTGGCATTGTTGTGGCCCATCTGATGGGGAGCTGTGCTGATATTCAATGTGCCGATTATCAGCGCAGAGCCCCCCCCCCCTCTGACAGGGGGAGCCGCCGATCGGCTCTCCATATCAGCACGAACCAAGGAAAGCCATTTACTGACACTTTCTGGTTTACGCTGTGATCGGTCACAGCTGGTCATGTGGTAAAAAGCCTTCGTCAGAGGCTTCTTACCATGATCAGAAATGCGGTGAGTCAGTGAGACACACAGACCACCACCGATCGACGCGCTGGATACCCCCACGGGCACATTCCGGCATGTTATCCAGCTGGATGTCATAAAAAGCCCAGTCAAGATAACAACCACCGCCCGGCCGTCATTCTACTATAGGCCAGGCCGGAAGTGGTTAAATGTAGGGAATTTTTTTTGCTGGTAGTTAGAATCTTTAGTATTTGAAAACACATAATAAGATGTCAGGTTAGTAAAACAGCCATATAACAATTCAATCATACAGTTTTTAGTGTGTACATAGATTTGCAAAACAATGGGATAAAGGGATATTCCTAAACTGTGTTTTATCGCATAGTGAAATTGTGTGAATGCATTAATGGAGTGCATGTTATCTCAGCTTGCAGAGCTTAAATGAGTTTACCAAAAATTTAAATATTTCAGGATATACAGCCTCATGCACATAACTAAGCTCCATTTTATTCAGAATTAAGTTCCATGCCCAACAATGCAGCCTACCTGTGCAGGGGAAGAGAAAGGCGAGCCTTTCCCGGATGATCAGAGAGCCGGGAACATAACAGCTTTCATTTCAATAGCTGTGTGTTCCCCTGCTGCGCGCCGTCATATACAGCCCCTCCCTCTTGTCTGGGGAACTTTGATAGACAGATCACCAATCCCAGGATTGGATGGGTGCTTTGTCTATCAAAGTGCCCGGACAAAGAGGAGGTGCTATATGTGACAGCGTGTGGCAGGGAACACACAGCTATTGAAATTAAAGCAGTTATGTTGTGGGCACTCCGATTATCCGGGGCGGCGGCTCTCCTCTTTTTTCCACTCCAATCGCTAGGAGAATGGCTCCTATACAACACGCCTGCCAGCGGTGCTCGCCCCTGCTGCTCCCAGGCAGCCATAGCTCGCCGGCCCTCAAAATCCACTCACAAAATGTGAGCAGGCGAGTGGAATTTAACCACTTCCCGCCCAATAGCCGATTTACGGCCGGGAAGTGGTTATGAAATCGTGACTAGACGTTCTCAAACGTCTAAACACGATTTCATGCCGCGCGCGCCCGTGCGGGCGATCGGTGATGCGGGGTGTCAGTCTGACACCCTGCACCTCCGATCTCGGTAACGAGTCTCCGGCGGAGCCTCGTTACCACGTGATCAGCCGTGTCCAATCACGGCTGATCGCGATGTAAACAGGAAGAGCCGCCGACGGCTCTTCCTCACTCGCGTCTGACAGACGCGAGTACAGGAGAGCCGATCAGCGGCTCTCCTGACAGGGGGGGTATATATATATATATATATATATATATATATATATATATATATATATATATATATTTTTAACTATTTATTTGTATGATACAGCTGCAAAGAAGTATTTGAACACCTGTCTATCAGCTAGAATTCTGACCCTCAAAGACCTGTTAGTCTGCCTTTAAAATGTCCACCTCCACTCCATTTATTATTCTAAATTAGATGCACCTGTTTGAGGTCATTAAGCTGCATAAAGACACCTGTCCACCCCATACAATCAGTAAGAATCCAACTACTAACATGGCCAAGACCAAAGAGCTGTCCAAAGACACTAGAGACAAAATTGTACACCTCCACAAGGCTGGAAAGGGCTACGGGGAAATTGCCAAGCAGCTTGGTGAAAAAAGATCTACTGTTGGAGCGATCATTAGAAAATAGAAGAAGCTAAACATGACTGTCAATCTCCCTCGGACGGGGGCTCCATGCAAAATCTCACCTTGTGGGGTCTCAATGATCCTAAGAAAGGTGAGAAATCAGCCCAGGACTACACGGGAGGAGCTGGTCAATGACCTGAAAAGAGCTGGGACCACCGTTTCCAAGGTTACTGTTGGTAATAAACTAAGACGTCATGGTTTGAAATCATGCATGGCACAGAAGGTTCCCCTGCTTAAACCAGCACATGTCAAGGCCAGTCTTAAGTTTGCCAATGACCATTTGGATGATCCAGAGGAGTCATGGGAGAAAGTCATGTGCTCACAAATTGGAGTTAAAATCAGGCTTTCAAAGGTAAGACAGCAGAAGTCCAACAACATCAGCAGAACACAATGATCGCTTGAATCTCGAGTCGATGTTTAGGGCTGACGCGTTTCGGGGGCGTACCCCTTTCCTCAGAGCCTGGAGGTCTGCAGTGCTCCCTCGCCGTGGGGCTTGTGGGGGTATAAATACCCATATGCACAATTAAGAGAGCATGTGCTAGATGGGCAGGATCACTCCTCCTACCAGGGGGGAGGGACTTGTCCTAGGCCCCCCCCACACACAGATAAGGAGCTACCCACGCACACGCCCTCACCCCCCCCCCAACACACACACGTGCACACTTAAGTGCTTACTTCCCTTATAGCAGCCTATGCTTCCCGTGGGTAAAGTCCCGTCTCTGGGTTGCACCCAAAAAACAGTATAATAGCAACTACAAGAATGTATATAAAAATCTATATAAAATCTGTAACTGCTATGGGGGCCAGGTTTGCCCCCAGTTATGCAAATCTCTTCATGGGATACTGGGAGTCCCAATACATATGGGACAACAACCCTTTTGCAAAAAACCTGGTACTATACTCGCGATATATAGATGACATTCTTATCATATGGAATGGCAGTGATGAAGATCTAGAGGGATTCTTGACACACTGTGGTAATATTCCATTTGGAATTTCCTTCACACATGTGGTAGACAAAGATTCATTAATATTCCTGGATCTAGAGTTGAGGGCAGATGAGAGCGGTAGGATACTTTCAAAGACCCATTTCAAATCAAGTGCGGGGAACTCCTATCTACACGCCTCAAGCCAACACCATCCAAGATGGATCAAGAACGTTCCGTTTGGCCAGTTTTGTCACCTGAAACGAACCTGCACTGAGAAGAAAGATTATGAAGTGCAGAGTCAGGTTTTGAGAGAAAAATTCAGGGAAAAAAGAAAAAAGATATGGGGAAGTACATATAGAGGAAGCATTCCAAAAGTACCTCCGGCTCTATGAGAAGGACGAATCAACAAACAAAACCACGAAACACACTGAAAATGAAGTATCAACGGCACGGTTTTGCACTAGATACAACAGTAGAGCGTCCACTATACAAAAAATCTTCAAAAAAAATTGGAAGATTCTGGCAGCAGATCCATTCCTGAAGACATGTATCCCTCCTCATCCCAATCTGGTCTTTAGAAGACCGAAAGATCTGAGAAGTATGGTTGCTCCCAGTAGAGTCAAGAAAAACAAAAACAAAGGACTGGAAGGCCCCTGGACTTCAATCTTTGACCAAAAGGGAAGCTATAAATGTGGTGTAAATGCTTGTGGCAATTGTATACACATGCACCACAGAAAAAGAGATGTCATTGGGGCGGACGGAAGATGCCACTTGATCAAACAATTTATCAACTGTGGAACTGCTTTCGTCATATACGGCATCCTATGTCCATGTGGCCTGCTGTATGTGGGATGCACATCACGACAACTGAGGACTAGGATGAATGAGCACAGGAGCAGCATTTCTACAAAAAATGAAAAAGGATCCATACCCAGACACTTTAGAGAAGCCCATGACGGCAAAGTGGAGGGCCTAAAAGTGTTTGGTATAGAGGTCATCCAAAATGATCTAGATAGTGGGAAAAAATACCAAATTCTCTGTAAGAGAGAGGCTTTCTGGATTTTTACCCTGGGCACGATGGTGCCAAATGGGTTAAATGAGGAAATTGAATTGCACACCATAACATGAAAAACAATGCACCCACTGAATAACAAGGAGCAGGACATCTAGGTAAAAAAGATTTGGCAACCCAAGAAGGCTCCCATGGGCCCATTTTGATCATCATTTGGGTGCGTGTGTGTGTGTATGCATGCATGCATGTGCATGCGTGTGTACACACACGCATATACACATATATATATATATTAGGGTTGTCCAGATACTAGTATCGGCATCGGTATCGGGACCGATACCAAGTATTTGCGGGAGTACTTGTACTCGCCCAAATGCTCCGATACCTAAATAGAATACTTTTTTTGTATTTATCAACATGTTCTGTGAAAATTCTTTGAGTTTTTTACTACTGCGTGACAAGCAAATAAAACATTTTTATTCTTTTATAATGTCTTGAGTTAGAGTTCTTCATATTTCTAAAGAAAATATCCTTAGTCTGTATTGTGGTTTGAAAACTGTCACATGACATTTAAAAAAAGTATCGGTATTCGGTATCGGCGAGTACATGAAAAAAAGTATCGGTACTTGTACTCAGTCCTAAAAAAGTGGTATCGGGACAACCCTAATTATATATATATATATATATATATATATATATATATATATATATATATATATATAAAAATATATATATATATATATATATATATTTATAAAAAAAAAAAAATATATATATATATATACACATATACATACATATATATATATATATATATATATATATATATATTAAATAAATATATATATATATATATATATATATGTGTATAGATTGGAGAGACTACTCATTATGAACGTAACATAAAATAGAATACAATATAGCAAAGTAGAAGAAAATAAAACCAAAACAACAAAAACTTTAGGTGACGGTGCTAGATATAAGGAGGCCATAACGCTAGGAATCCTCAAAGTAATTGAGAGAGGTTGTAATTTTAATTGCAATCTCGATTGCAATTTTAATCATTAATTATTAATTTTTACTTTTGTAATTTTAATTGTTAGTGTTACCTTTTGAATTGTGCGGTTTATCTAATGTAGATTTGCAAAATGGTCTGCAGTCTTCCCTTAACGCTATGAAACGTGGGGTTTGTTCATATGTACATACACATACACATTTAGAAACACAACTGGGCACATGACCAGTGTGTTCCTTTTCTGCATGCACATGTACACACTTTACCCGGGACCAGGTCCGCACCGTAAGTGTGAAAACCTGCCTAACATTACACTAAGATATTTCACCCTCTTACCACTAGAGGGGGCGCTTCACTCTTCCCCCATAGGAGAGCGCGACGTCGAGTACGTGTGACGTCCCAGCCCCTGTACCTTGAAGGCTGGTACGCACTGTTTCCCTATTGGAAACAAAGAGACGTCGGATGCGCGTCGTACGCAGCGTAGGGCACGTTGCGCGCCTGCACACGTATCGGGATCCCTGTGGCTGGAGCGCACCCTCTTCCTGATACGGCGGGAGTGCGTTCCAGCCGCTTCACATGGAGTAGATGGGGCGAATGGATGGCTAGTGGCGTCCTCCAGGAGTAAGGTAGGCACACCACAGCAACCTACAGTGGCGAAAATCAACACACAAATAGAAGGGTACTTTCCAATAAACACCCTGCCCTCACTATGCTAATATAGACACCAAGATGCATCTGCTATGCACGTCTCATACAGATAGCATGCAGTGCGTTTCCACACATGGGAATGCCCGCCCTATGTGGATCTTTGTGTGAAAGAGTGAGATATATATTATGTGTACATATGTATATATATATATATATATATATATTTGTATACACAGATCTTTATATACAGATTTTTATATACATTCTTGTAGTTGCTATTATACTGTTTTTTGGGTGCAACCCAGAGACGGGACTTTACCCACGGGAAGCATAGGCTGCTATAACGGAAGTAAGCACTTAAGTGTGCACGTGTGTGTGTTGGGGGGGGGGGGGGTGAGGGCGTGTGCGTGGGTGGCTCCTTATCTGTGTGTGGGGGGGGCCTAGGACAAGTCCCTCCCCCCTGGTAGGAGGAGTGATCCTGCCCATCTAGCACATGCTCTCTTAATTGTGCATATGGGTATTTATACCCCCACAAGCCCCACGGCGAGGGAGCATTGCAGACCTCCAGGCTCGGAGGAAAGGGGTACGCCCCCGAAACGCGTCAGCCCTAAACATCGACTCGAGATTCAAGCGATCATCGTGTTCTGCTGATGTTGTTGGACTTCTGCTGTATTACCTTTGAAAGCCTGATTTTAACTCCAATTTGTGAGTACAATGATTGATTTTAATATTTTAATAAAATTCATTTAGCGGTATCACACTAGGTCGGTGCACCCTCCGTTCTTTTCTTTTTCTCTTAGTTTTATGAATTCCCAAGATTCTGAGGAGGGCTGCAAGACTCTGGAAGTTACTTTCTAATTGAACTATACAAACCCACAGTACTCTTCGAGGGGGGAAAAAACACCGGAGCGCAGGAGAATCGTTTTTTGTTAGAAAGTCATGTGGTCAGATGAGACCAAAATAGAACTTTTTGGTCATAATTCCACTAACCGTGTTTGGAGGAAGAAGAATGATGAGTACCATCCCAAGAACACCATCCCTACTGTGAAGCATGGGGGTGGTAGCATCATGTTTTGGGGGTGTTTTTCTGCACATGGGACAGGGCGACTGCACTGTATTAAGGAGAGGATGACCGGGCCATGTATTGCGAGATTTTGGGCAACAACCTCCTTCCCTCAGAGCTTTGAAGATGGGTCGAGGCTGGGTCTTCCAACATGACAATGACCCGAAGCACACAGCCAGGATAACCAAGAAGTGGCTCTGTAAGAAGCATATTAAGGTTCTGGCGTGGCCTAGCCAGTCTCCAGACCTAAACCCAATAGAGAATCTTTGGAGGGAGCTCAAACTCTGTGTTTCTCAGCGAAAGCCCAGAAACCTGACTGATCTAAAGAAGATCTGTGTGGAGGAGTGGGCCAAAATCCCTCCTCCAGTGTGTGCAAACCTGGTGAAAAACTACAAGAAACGTTTGACCTCTGTAATTGCAAACAAAGGCTACTGTACCAAATATTAACATTGATTTTCTCAGGTGTTCAAATACTTATTTGCAGCTGTATCATACAAATAAATAGTTAAAAAAATCATACATTGCGATTTGGATTTTTTTTTTTTATTATGTCTCTCACAGTGGACATGCACCTACGATAACAATTTCAGACCCCTCCATGATTTCCAAGTGGGAGAACTTGCAAAATAGCAGGGTGTTCAAATACTTATTTTCCGCACTGTATATATATATATATATATATATATATATATATATATATATATATATATATATATATATATATATATATATATATATAGGGAGTGCAGAATTATTAGGCAAGTTGTATTTTTGAGGATTCATTTTATTATTGAACAACAACCATGTTCTCAATGAACCCAAACAACTCATTAATATCAAAGCTGAATATTTTTGGAAGTAGTTTTTAGTTTGTTTTTAGTTTTAGCTATTTTAGGGGGATATCTGTGTGTGCAGGTGACTATTACTGTGCATAATTATTAGGCAACTTGACAAAAAACAAATATATACCCATTTCAATTATTTATTTTTACCAGTGAAACCAATATAACATCTCAACATTCACAAATATACATTTCTGACATTCAAAAACAAAACAAAAACAAATCAGTGACCAATATAGCCACCTTTCTTTGCAAGGACAATCAAAAGCCTGCCATCCATGGATTCTGTCAGTGTTTTGATCTGTTCACCATCAACATTGCGTGCAGCAGCAACCACAGCCTCCCAGACACTGTTCAGAGAGGTGTACTGTTTTCCCTCCTTGTAAATCTCACATTTGATGATGGACCACAGGTTCTCAATGGGGTTCAGATCAGGTGAACAAGGAGGCCATGTCATTAGTTTTTCTTCTTTTATACCCTTTCTTGCCAGCCACGCTGTGGAGTACTTGGACGCGTGTGATGGAGCATTGTCCTGCATGAAAATCATGTTTTTCTTGAAGGATGCAGACTTCTTCCTGTACCACTGCTTGAAGAAGGTGTCTTCCAGAAACTGGCAGTAGGACTGGGAGTTGAGCTTGACTCCATCCTCAACCCGAAAAGGCCCCACAAGCTCATCTTTGATGATACCAGCCCAAACCAGTACTCCACCTCCACCTTGCTGGCGTCTGAGTCGGACTGGAGCTCTCTGCCTTTTACCAATCCAGCCACGGGCCCATCCATCTGGCCCATCAAGACTCACTCTCATTTCATCAGTCCATAAAACCTTAGAAAAATCAGTCTTGAGATATTTCTTGGCCCAGTCTTGACGTTTCAGCTTGTGTGTCTTGTTCAGTGGTGGTCGTCTTTTAGCCTTTCTTACCTTGGCCATGTCTCTGAGTATTGCACACCTTGTGCTTTTGGGCACTCCAGTGATGTTGCAGCTCTGAAATATGGCCAAACTGGTGGCAAGTGGCATCTTGGCAGCTGCACGCTTGACTTTTCTCAGTTCATGGGCAGTTATTTTGCGCCTTGGTTTTTTCCACACGCTTCTTGCGACCCTGTTGACTATTTTGAATGAAACGCTTGATTGTTCGATGATCACGCTTCAGAAGCTTTGCAATTTTAAGAGTGCTGCATCCCTCTGCAAGATATCTCACTATTTTTGACTTTTCTGAGCCTGTCAAGTCCTTCTTTTGACCCATTTTGCCAAAGGAAAGGAAGTTGCCTAATAATTATGCACACCTGATATAGGGTGTTGATGTCATTAGACCACACCCCTTCTCATTACAGAGATGCACATCACCTAATATGCTTAATTGGTAGTAGGCTTTCGAGCCTATACAGCTTGGAGTAAGACAACATGCATAAAGAGGATGATGTGGTCAAAATACAACTTGCCTAATAATTTTGCACTCCCTGTATATATATATATATATATATATATATATATATATATATATATATATATATATATATATATATATATATATTATTTTTTTTTTTGGGGGGGGGGTTACGAATAGTGGAGAAGAATTAGCACACCTGACAGGTTTTTATTGCTGTCTGCGTCCCAGTTAGGAGGAACACTGGAGAAAAGAAAAGGATTCTAAATAAATACGATGTATAATTTTGGTCATTTAAAAAAAAGGAAGTTTATACAGATGCAAATACTTACATCTTCACATCAAAGATTTTTGGCTCTTTTAGCATTGACTGGGCAAGGCGCTCGCGATGACTTTCTTCTGACCCAACCAACTAAAAAAAAAAAAAGGAGGGAAGTATAAGGAGTAGAATACACTAACATTTTAGTTTTGTATAGAGAATATGCTAGAAATATAGAAGTGATGAGGAACAGAATTTGGGAATGTGCGGGATACGTTTACTCAAGGAGTATGATCTGTGGGGAGAAGAGTATTTGAATTCAGGTAAAAGGAAGTCATCCCTGGGGAAGTCATTTGACCAGTCATAAAACACGTTGGTAAGAGACGAGTGACAATACCTTTGGGTTTCGGTGAAGACCAGTGAGAAGGAGCAGTAGTTGGTTTTATGCGTATATATATATATATATATATATACACACACACACACACACACACACATGGGATTTTCTTCATCCAATGTGAGTATTTCTGGCAACAAATGGAAGTTTTTTTATTCCTTAAATGGTACCCTTCCAAAACACACAGTGACAGTGGATTCTGTCACACTGGCCTCAAGAAGCTTAATATCTGGGGTACCCAACTTATGTGCGCACACGTTTTCCTTTTGTACGGAGCTCGGCAGCACAGTGCTTAGTCAATGAACAAAAAAAAGTGAACTGTGAAATCACAGCACAAAGTGCAGAAGGGTACAGAATAGGACGAACCTTCAAAAAAGAAAGTACCTGATCCCCTGATCCCTCTGGGGAGAAAAACTCCTGAGAGGGGCAAGGCATTGTGGTGTACCTAGGCCAAAGCCAGGTGGATCCCGCTTTTTAGGGTCCTGCCAAAGCTAGTCCTCCAAGTACTTGGAGAGGACTCTTCCGAAGGGATACCCCTGGTTGAGAAGAGGAAACCGAGAGTTAGACTTACCGGTAACTCCGTTTTCAGGATAGCGCATGAGAGAATTAACTCTTCCAACAGGAACAGGAAACACATCACCAATACCCTCTGTTGAACTGGTCAGTTTTAAACAAGAACCGAAGGACAAAACCTTAAATCATATACAAACATAACCATTAACATAAGGGCGGCCTGTCCTGGAAGACTCCTGGACTGGACTCCTAGTAAGTAACTTTGGTTTCCGCCCAGTCGTTTTCCCAGAACAGCCCATTAGAAGATTAGCAAGAACTTATTATATTAGGGAGGGTCAGTAAAAGTCCAAAAGACCTTTATCACTCTTGGAAATACCATAATTATAATATATATGGTGGGCCCAGTTATCTTAAATTCTCAACTATGGTGGGGATATAAAAACCACCATCCTATATAGAACATAAGGATCTGCTACAAAGGCATACCATATAGTGACTTCCATCTATATTCGTATATCCCACCTAGTTGAGCAGCGGGCACAGGGCTAGGTGGTGTAGAGCGAAGAGCCCGGATAAAGGGGAACTCCAACCTCTAGCAAGTCAGGGTGACCCGTAGCAGGAGCCTTTCGAATGCAGAGGTCAAGGATGGCCGGGTCGGCAGCAGGCAGGCAGCGGAGTACAGAAGGGTTTAGCAGAGGCAAGGTCAAGGTCACAAGCCAGGTCGTATAACAGGAATCTTGGTGATGTATACGGGCGTCAGGAATTCAGGAACTGCTGAAGACCGGTCAGCACCGCCTGGTCATCAGAGAGCCCTTTAAATAGGTTGGGAAGGGTCAGGAACGCCCCTGCGTGTGCGTGCCGTCCGCTGCACCGGCGCATGCGCGGGAGCGCGCCGTTGTGGCTGGTGGATGCGTGCATGTGCGCGCAATTAGTCAAAAACGTATTCTGCGTTCCAGGTATGCGCGCATGCGCACGTGCCAGCTGCGTCTCTGTCCTTTCCTTACATTGCCCCCCCCCCCTTACGGGCAGCCTCTGGATGCCCCTCAGGGCTTTCTTTTCCGGGTGGCGTTGAAAAAAGGCTTGTACCAATCTCGGGGCAAGTATGTTAGAAGCCGGTTCCCAAGAAATTTCTTCCGGGCCGTAACCCTTCCACTTGACAGGGAACCGAGTAAGATTATTCCTGCGTCTACAGTCCAATACAGACTCAACTTCAAATTCCTCGTTCCCTTCGATTAGAACGGAAGGGGGAACTTCAGAGACCCGGTTGGGAAAGGAGTTTGGCATGGTTGGTTTCAATGAGGAGGAGCGAAATACCGGGTGCATCTTTAGGTTCTTGGGTAACGCCAATTTGAAGGCCACTGTATTGATCTTCCGTTTCACAGGGAAAGGGCCCAAAAATTTGGGACCAAGTTTCTTTGAGGGACAACTCAATTTTTGATTGGTCAGACAGCAAGACTTTATCCCCAGGCTCCAGGTTCAGGTTGCCTCATCTTTTTTTTGTCGAAGAACTTTTTATTGCTTGCCTGGGCTTTGGAAATTGCATCCTGTAGCACCTGATTGTTGGTGGAAAAGAAGTTTAGTCGGTCTTAAACAGCAGGTACGGGACTCTCAACAGGTAGTTCTGGTAAAAAGGACAGATGATAGCCAAGATTAGCAAAGAACGGAGACTGATTGGTTGCTGAGTGTATTGTGTTGTTATACGAGAACTCTGCCAGCGGAAGGAGAGAAAGCCAATCGTCTTGTGCAAAAGAAGAGAAACACCGTAGGTACTGTTCGAGGGTTTGATTCGTCCTCAGTCTGACCATTGGTTTGTGGGTGGTATGCAGAAAAGAGACAAAGTTTAATATTTAGAGCTTCACATAAAGCCCTCCAAAATCTGGAGGTGAATTGTACCCCTTGGTCGGAAATGATGCTGTCGGGAATACCATGCAATCTGACAATCTCCTTGATGAAGGCCGTGGCCGTTTCTGTAGCCGAAAGAGTGCCTTGCAGGGGAGGGGTACAATGTGGGCCATCTTAGTGAGGCGATCCACCACAACAAAAATGGTATTGAAATCCTCAGATGGGGGAAGTTCTACAATAAAATCCATGGAGATCATGCTCCATGGTTTCTTAGTCACAAGAAGGGGCTCCAGAAGACCCCAAGTCTTGGTTCTGTCCGTTTTGTTTTAGAGGCATGTAGTACAGGATTTGACATATTGGACTGAGGTGACCATCATATTTTTAATTAAAAAAAATGTCAGAATTTTTTTTTTTTTTGTGTTATTTTAAGCTTGCCTTCCTTGTCTGCATAAAAAAAAAACCTTAATTGCAGCCTCACTGTGCCGTCACACGCAGCCACTGTGGGCATCACACGCAGCCACTGTGCCCATCAAACGCAGCCACTGTGCCCATCAAACGCAGCCACTGTGCCCATCAAACGCAGTCACTGTGCCCATCACACGCAGCCACTGTGCCCATCAAACGCAGTCACTGTGCCCATCAAACGCAGCCACTGTGCCCATCACACGCAGCCACTGTGCCCATCACACGCAGCCACTGTGCCCATCAAACGCAGCCACTGTGCCCATCAAACGCAGCCACTCAGCTGTGCCCATCAAGGTGGCTGTGTTTGATGGCACAGTGGCTGCGTTTGATGGTCACACTGGCGGCAATTGATGGGCAAACTGGCAGCAATTGATGGGCACACTGGCAGAACACACTGGCGGCAAACTATTATTAAGATTGCATCAGTTGTACATTTTAAAATTTTGGTCCAATACTTGATGCGGCCCAGCCTCACCCAGCTTATACCTCCAGTGGCCCCCAGATAATTTGAGTTTGAGACCCCTGCTTTAGTTGAAGCGCTAAGTCCTGTGGAGGTGGTTGGTTGCCCACGCTTTCTTTTATCAGATCTGCTTGAAGGATCAAAACATTTTTGGCCGGGAGGATGGTATCAGGCTCTGCGGAACTCACAGGATCTTTAAACATTCGAGATAAGGCATCTGGCTTACCATTTTTAGAACCGGGGCGAAATGTGATGTGAAACACAAAACAAGAGAAAAACAATGCCCATCTTGCTTGTCGAGGTCTTATTACCGGTCAGCCAGGTATTTTTTATTAAAAAATATTAATAAAAATGCCATAAAAACGACCCCCTATTTTGTAGAGACACTATAATTTTTGCGCTTATTGCGATTTTTTTTACGAAAAATATGTAGAAGAATATGTACCGGCCTAAACTGAGGAAAACATTTGTATTTTTATATATTTTTGGGGGATAATTATTAAAGTAAAAATTCTTGATTTTTTTCAAAATTTACGCTCTATTTTTGTTTATAGCGCAAAAAATAAACGCAGGTGATCAAATACCACCAAAAGAAAGCTCTATTTGTGGGACAAAAAGGACACCAATTTTGTTTGGGAGCCATGTCGCACAACCGCGCAATTGTCCGTTAAAGCCACGCAGTGTCGAATCGCAAAAAGTGGCCCGGTCATTGACCAGCAAAATGGTTCGGGGCTGAAGAGGTTAACACAAACCCAACATTTTGGAGGGTCTGGCTGGCTATAGATACATCCGCCTCCAATTCTGAGCCAGAAGCTGCTCTCAGAAGATCGTATAAGTATCCCAGGATGGAAATGCCTCGCTGTCTCAGCAAAGCTATAATCGTGCGAGCACCTTGGTGAAAACTCTTGGTGCTGACACTAGGCCAAAGAGAAGGGCCACAAACCGATAGTGGTCCTCCCCATCAGAAAAACCTCTGGTGACTTGCGCAAATTAGGACATCCAAGCAAGCGTCCTTGATGTCCAAGGATGCCAGAAAGTCCCCTGGATGGAGCGCTACCACCGAGCGAATGGATTCCATGCGGAACTTCCTCACTCTCACAAAGGCATTTAGGGCTTTGAGGTTCAAGATTGGACCGCCCCAATGCTTCTTTGGGACCACAGATTCAAATAAAATCCCTAAAACCTCTCGTCCTGTGGAACGGGCAAAATTACCCCGCAACGTAGCAAGTCCTGCACTGCCCCTAGCAAGGAAGACTGACTAGCCGGAAGGAGAGGGAGACTTGAGGGAAAGAATCTTATCTCGGACCCCAAAGACACCACCTCGCAGACCCATTGGTCGGAGAGCAGGGAGGTCTGCCGAGCTGTGAACCTGCAAAGCCATCCCCCCACCCATGAATCAGGTGAGGGCAAGGCTTCATGCATTGGCGGGTTTGGGTGCGGCTAGTTCGGTTTACAAAACTAGAGACGTTTCTGTACCCCAGCTGAGCCCTTGTCGGCCTGGAAAGGTTTACCCGCGGGCCTTGGCTGACGAAAAATACCGCTTCTGAGTGCGGAACGAAGGATCCGGCTTCTGGCGTGGCTCCATTCCCTTGGCGGACAGAGGGAGGAGAGTGTTCTTAACCCCAGTGACATCCTTGATAATGTCATCCAGCAAGGTACCAAAAAGCCAACCACCCTTGAAGGGTAAATCAGCCAGGGCTTTTTTGGCTGACCAGCATTTCAGCCAAAACAGGCCGCGCAAAACCACCACCGAAACAGAGGCTCTGGATATCAAGGGTGCTGCATCCAGTGTAGCATCACAGACATACACAAGGCCCTGTACCAACTGGTCAGCCAGTCTAATAACTTCGGGAGGGAGTTGGTGCTCCTCCACAGCCTGGTGCAAAACCTTTGCCCATTCAGTGAGTGTCAGACACCAGGGTTTGCGGCCACAATGCAGATGCCAACATGGCAAACATGGAGTGGTTCAGTGCCTCCGACCTCCGATCAGTATGGTCCTTGAAGGCAGGGGTCCTTTCTATAGGGAGAGTGGTTAACTTATTTAATCGGGCAACCGGGGGGTCCACTACCGGAGGAGATGCCTATTTTTTTAAGAGGCTCTCCTCAAAGGGGTACCGAACTGCCAGGCACTGAAGAACTACAAAAGGCTTCTGCCATTCCCTATTAATGAACTTGTCAAAGAAGGGCACATAAGAAAAAACCTTCACAGAACAGTCTGATTTGTGGGACCCAATAAAGACTGAGCCCTCAGTGGATGCCTCAGCTGCACTATCCAGCTTAAGGGAGTCCCTCACAACACTGATAAGCGCAATGACAAGTGCCCTGTCATGCACTGACCCAAGTCTTCCTCACAAGGAAGGTCCTGGTCCACACGTTCAGAGAACACAGAATCGGGACCCTAAGCCGCAGCTAGGTCCGAATCAGAACATTCCCCAGGGGATGGCGGGGGAGGGGGCGCTTTTTACCCCCCCCCCTTACGCCCTCACACCGCTTCCACCCTGGCAACAAATGTTTCCAGGACTGCCTACAAAGTGTCCATGGGAACCGCAGGTGCAGGAGCACCAGCTGCCATCTCTGGCATGTATGGGGAAGAAGAACCAGACACTGAATCCATCCAGACAGCTCTCAGGGACCTATTCAAACCTGAATAAAAACCCACCCTCCTGCTGTGCTGGGGGTTACCCAGGGGACTCACCAACAACAGGAGGAGACTGTTCAGCACCGCTGCCTGCCCTCAGTACACAGCGTGTGTGTGTGTGTGTGTGTGTGAGGAAAAAACAGAGGTAAAGCTGTGAGGTAAATCACCGCGAGGAGAACTGTGCTGCGCGCTGTAGAAGCCAGCACTAGAGTCCAAACCACATCCAAGATGGCCGCTAGACGCCTCAGAGAGAGCCACGCCATAGCAGGGCCACAACAAAATGGCCACCAGTGGGATTTTCTTAATGAAAAGCAGCAGACTACAAAAAAATGGCGCCGGCGCCTCCAGAAACACTGAAAGAAGATGAGAAGGCCTAATGGGGCCTTATTGTGGAAAAAACAACCCCACAGAAAAAAAAAGCAGGCTTAGACACCCCACAGTGCCCAGGTGGGAAAAGGAGCCCCCCCACAGGTCCACCCCGGCAGCAGCAATAGCATTGCAGTAGAGGGAAACGTGACAGAGAGCAGGGAAGGGAGGATAGGAGGAACCCCTACCCCCAGGAATGCTCAGCCGCACCAACCTGCCGAGGCGGGAAGGACTGTACTTACCCGTCCATGCGAGGACCTGCTGATGCATTCCTGACAGGCATACAACTGCGTTGCATTAGCTGTTGGCCCGGTCCACTCTGAGTGTAATAACACCACAGCCCAGTCATATGTGGACCCTGGAGCAAAAGCTCACCGGCCACCCCAAGTGTCATGAGGTATGTCGTAGCAGACCCAGCCTCTTTAGCAATGGTGATCTCTGCTGGTCGGACCGAGGAGACTACAAGGATCTATATATCCAGCCTGTCTCTCAGCCAACAGTTGATAGAAGATTCTCAACAAACAAACAAATAAAAGAAAAAGGAAAATTTCCTCAGGGCGCTGGGCCCAAAGGGAGCCATACGTCCTTTGCTAAGCAGAAAAAAAAAAACGAAGGCTGCATGCTGCAGGGAGGGTTATGTCAAGAGGGACCGGCCCCTGGGTGGGGCTGTTCAACTCTTAACTACTAGCCAACCGCCTGCCGTCATATTACTGCGGCACTGCTGGGCGAGAGCCAGTAGCTATACGTCCGCTCCTACGCGGCCGCTCGCCCCCGAGTCCTGTGCACGTGTCCAGCAGGTACGATCGCCGCCGGGCACACGCGCTCGTTCGTTACAGAGCGGGGATCGGGAGCTTTGTGTGTAAACACAAAGCTCTCGGTCCTGTCAGCTGGGGAAATGCTGATCCCCTGTTCATACAATGTATGAACAGAAGATCAGTGATTTCCCCTAATGAGGCCACCCCCCCCCCCCCCATACAGTTAGAACACACCCAGGAACACACATAACCCCTTCACTGCCAATGGCATTTTTATAGTAATACAATGCATTTTTATAGCATTGATCACTATAAAAATGCCAATGGCCCCAACAATGTGTCAAAAGTGTCCAAAGTGCCCGCCATAATGTCGCAGTACTGAAAAAAATGCTGATCGCCGCCATTACTAGTAAAAAAAAAATATTAATAAAAATGCCATAAAACGACCCCCTATTTTGTAAACGCTATAGCTTTTGAGTCTTTTAAAGGCATTAGTGGCGAGTTAAAGTCCCATTGTTCCCTCTTATGAACCTTATCCCAAATTTTGATTGCGTGCCGTGTAATACTATGTGATTGCCTACTTAACTCGCTATATTTATCGGGAATCCAAATAATACTCCCTAGTGATGCATTGCTCATAATATATTCCATACCCACCCACCTTTTTTGCTTAGTGTCTCTAATCCACTTTATCACTCTTGTGAGAATTACTGCTTCGTAGTAACTTCTTATGTCTGGTGCTCCCCATCCCCCTTGTGTCTTTTTTTTTTTTTTACTGTTGCCCAGCTGATGAAAGCTTTTTTACCCTGCCATACGAATTTTAGTAATATTGTTTGTAGAGTCTTAAAAAAATTCTGGGGTAAAGCAAATCGGTAACATTTGTATCTTATACATGATTTTAGGGAAGATTACCATTTTAAATATATTATTCTCCCCCCCCCCAGGATATTTGGCCTGCAGTGAGTCTACTAAGTTCTGTTTTAATATCTTCCAGCAAAGGTATAAAGTTTACTTTATACACCTTCTCCTTTGAGATCGCTAATTTTACCCCTAAATATTTTATTTCCTTTTTTTCCCCACACAAAGGGGAACTCCTTTGATAAATAATTTGATCTTTCTTAGCTATATTAATACTCAAAGTTTCAGATTTGGTTGGGTTCATTTTGAAATTAGCCAGCTCTCCGTACTGTTTCATTAATTTTAGTAAATTTGGTAACGTGATTCTCGGGCATGTTAGGTAGAACAGGATGTCGTCCGCGTAGGCCGTGAGTTTATGTTCCTCCTGTCCTACTTCTATTCCCGTTATATCTGGGTTCTTTCTTATTGCCCTTAAAAGTGGCCCTAATGCTAGAACAAAATAGGGGGAACAGGGGGCATCCCTGCCTTGTACCATTATATAGTTCGAATACGCCAGAAAGGGTCCCATTAATCTTAACTCTTGCTCCAGGTTTGTTATACAATACTTTAATCCAGTCTAGCATTGTTGGTCCTAGTCCTATTACCTCTAATGTCTTGTATAAGAAGCCCCAGTCTACTCTATCAAATGCTTTTTCCGCATCTACTGACATGAGTAGACCTGGGGCTCCGCTATTGCTAATTTTCTGAATGGCTAATAACGTTCTGATTCCATTATCTCTCCCCTCCCTCCCTGGAACAAAACCCACCTGATCTGTGTGAATCAGGTCCTTCATTATTCTTTTCATCCGCTCAGCCAATATTTTGGAAAAAATCTTGGTATCGCAATTTAGTAAAGAGATCGGTCTAACTCCAACATAAAGTACTATCCTTTCCTTCTTTCAGGATTAAAGTAATCGTAGCTTCTATTGCTTCTTTACGCATGTCCCATTTTTCGCCTAAGCCGTTCATATACGAGCACATTTTTGGGGCCAGAATATCTATAAACTTTTTATAATAGAGGACCGTTAAACCATCTGGTCCTGGACCATTTGGCGCATTTTTTACTATTTCCCTGATTTCCTCTTCTGAGATCGGGGATTCAAGTATATTAAAATTATCTTTAGTTATTCCCTCCCACTCTATTTCCTTTAGAAATTCATATGTTTTTTTTTCCTTTACCCTTAGTTCTTCCTTAGTCTCATGTTTAATTGAATACGTTTTTCATAATATTCTTCAAAGTGCTCCACTATTTTGCTTGTTCTGTGCACTAATTCCCCCCGACTCGTTTGTATTTTCTCAATGTAATATATATATATATATATATATATATTATATATATATTTAGTAAATTTGCTAGAGGTTTCCCTGGTTGTTTGTCACATAAATACCGCTCTTTCTTTACTTGATTAAATACTCTAGTTTCTTGCTCTAATTGCTTTCTTAACTCTTTTCTCTTAATATTTAATTTTAGTAAAGTTTCTTTATTTCTATCTTGTTTATGTTGTTGTTCTAGGTTATAGATTTCTTTTGTAAGCGTTACTCTATTCTCTTGATTTCTGTTTTTTTTCCGCACCCACCTTAATTAGTACTCCGCACACAAAAGCCTTATGGGTCTCCCATACTGTAGCCTGCGATACCTCCTCTGATATTTTTCTCAAAAAATGTCTCCAGTTCTGTTTTTATTCTGGTTTCTATCGTTTTATCCTGTAGAAGTTCTTCATTTAGCCTCCAGGGAAGGTAGCTATTCCTATGTTAGAATTACTTATATTTTCTAGAAACCTGTGCTCCGTCAAAGAAAAAAAAAACACTCCAGTAGGTCTGGTGCACAGGGGAGCGGAATGTATAGTCTTGCTGCTTATTATGTTGTATCTCCATACATCCACTAACTGGTATTGATGGAGTTTTTTTTTTCAGTTTATTCCTCCATGCCATTCCGGTCCCCTGTGCACAAGACGTACTATCTAAATCTGGATCCATGTGAAAATTAAAGTCCCCTGCTATTATAGCTATTCCCCGTTTGAACTCCATGAACTCGGTTATCTTCTTCATTAGATAGCGGATAGGGTTTTTATTTGGGCAGTATATGTTTGACAGTGAGATATCTGCTCCATTCAGTTTTCCTCTCAAGAACAGATATCTCCCCTCTGGGTCTGCCGTCCTGTCAGGAAGGGCACGCCAGCAATCAAGATGGCGGCTATGGTCGTTCCTCTGTCCCACCCCAATAGACTATTTAAACTGCCTTACTTCCTTGAATCAGTGCTGTCTGGTCTACAGCGTTACCTGAGACCTCTGATTGTTGTTGTTTACCTGCACTCTGCTCCAGCTGACTTTACCTGGCTTACTCCGACTACCCTGTTTATATGCCTGCATCTGACCTCGGCCTGTGTTGACTACGTCCCTGCCTGTTCCTCCTGCTACTTTGCTGCCAGCCTGTTGCCGAACCTGCTTGTATCTGACCCTGCTCCAGTGTTCACCTGCTTTGGACTTGTGTGTCTACTGCTCCAGTCCATCCGCCTGCACCTGCCTGAGCTCCTAGTTCCAGTCCAGCTGAATAGTTCCAGTCCGGTCTGCTGAGCGATCCCTGTGTGACCTGGTTCCAGTCCAAGCTGTTCCAGTCGGCGGAATTGAGCCTGTTGTTCCTGGTTCCGGTCCAGCTCGTCTACCAGCAAGTTTGCCAGGCTCTCGTGCGACTCTGCACTCCTGCGCCTCCTGTCTTCTCCATCAGGGGCCTTGAGTCAGAGGTGTAAGGGAGGCCTCCCTTTGCATACCAGACTCTTCCACCAGGTACGTGACACCTCCTCTCATCTACTATGAACCTAATATCTTTGGCAAAACCTATAGCAACCCCTTTCGCTCGCCTGGTTGGAGAATCTTCAAAATACCATACAGGGTAAGATCGTTTCGTAATTTTACGGTTTGCTTCTATGGTAAGATGAGTCTCCTGCAGCATAATTACATCCCCTTTCAAAATACTAAGTTCTTTCATTATATTTGCGCACTTAATAGGTGCATTTAGGCCCCTAACATTATAAGATATCTGACATTTTTTATGTAATACTTTTGAGGTTTCACGGTATTCTGGGGTCATCCCTCCCCCTTCCACCTCCCTCCCCTATTCCCTTGGAGGAAATACTGGCCCCCCTGTGGCCCTCCTTTCTATTTCCTGGCCCCCGGCTCCTCCTCCTCCTCGAGGTTAAGCTCTGTGGGGAGACAAAGAACATGCGACCTACCCACCGTGTCCACGCACTTCCCCCCTGTCCCTCCATGCCTCCCCCACGGTTAAACTCCTCTATCTCGAAGTCTTAATTATTTGTTTATTCATTTATTATTTTTTAAATATAAATATAATATAATATAATATAATATATATATATATATTTATTTATTTTTTTCTTCTCTAAATTCCGCTTTCTTCCTTTAATCTCTTTCCTGCTCCCGTGTTCCACCAACCCTTTCTAATTGTCCCTACATTTTCTTTCTACCCAATGTCTTCTTCCAGACAGGCTGCCATGCCTGCGCTTCTTCTTGACTATCTACCTGCTCCTGTTTCTCCCACCATCCTGGGATATCAATTAAATCTATATTCAATCTCCTGCAGAAGTTTGGGGTCTCCTCTGGAAATATCAACGTTGCTAAACGGCCCTCTTTACGGCCGGTCAGGCAAGCAGGGAAACCCCAAGTGTACTGGATATTTTGTGATTTGAGTAACTCCAGTAATGGCTTCAATATTCTTCTTCAGGATAGCGTTTCTCCTGATAGATCTGGAAAGATCTGCAAGTTGTCTCTCGATATTTGGTCGGTTAGTTCGATTTCATATAGCTCTTTATTTGCTCCTTATCTTGATAGTTGTGGAATCTGGCTATCACATCTCTTGGGACCTCTGCCCCCACTTCTGGGGGTTTTCTGATCCGGTGTATCCTTTCAAACTTGATTTTACTTGGAGCATTTTTTGATCCTATCATATGACCAAATATCTCATCCATTTGTTCTTGTAAGTTAACTTCTCCTTGTTGTTTCGGTAGGCCTCTAATCCTTATGTTTTTCCTTCGATTCCTATTTTCCTGATCCTCGATTTTGTACATCATGAATCTCTGTTCTTTCCATAAATCCTCTACTTGTTTCTTTAGCCCTTTTATTTCTGAGCCCTGGCTATCCATTCTTTCGACTTCCTCCACTCTCTTTAACATGTGTTTCATGTCCTCCTGCAAGTTATTTATTTCCCCTTTTATAGAGGATTCTAGTCTTAGTTCCATGCTAGCTAGCATTTCTGTCATCTCACCTTTAGTTAGTTGCTGTTTTTTTTGTCTTGTTTCCATCTCCCCGTCGTCCTCTAGTTCCTCTTTCAGCAGACTAGCAGGCCCTGTGTTTGTTTTAGTACCCGTTTTATTACCAGGGCTAGCTTTTCCCCCTTCCTGTAGTATATATTTTCTTATGGATCCGGGGCTTACGCTTGTTCTGGGGGTATTTGCCACCGCTCCTCTCCCTATCTCCCCCTCATCTTTATACTCATAGAAAGAATATCCTATTTACCCCTTCCAGAGGAGAGAACAGGGGGTAATGGTAGGTATGCAAGTCTGGCGGGAAATATCAGGCCTCCCTTAAATTAATTTAACACAATCTCGTTAAACTCTTCCTGCCCTTCACTTTCTACTAATAATAAAGGTGTCGGCGAGATATACGTGAACATTCAGATCAATATGGCTAGTGAACTTAACCACTAACCCTAAAGATGAAATAGCGACTGTAGTAGGATACGGTCCCCCATATATCACTATATACCCCCGTAGATAACCATTGCTATGGTAATGTCCATGGGCATAGAGTCTGTGTTGACCGCTGTCAGTAAAAGCAGTATTTACGGTATAGCCTCTGCCTTTTTCCCGTGACCAGAGATCACCAGGAGGCACCGAGGATCACAGGAAAGGGCAGCCAATATAATGATACACGTAATTATAATGCCAGCAGTTGAATGTAAGACCGAGAAATATAAATATCATTACCGAGGAAGAGAAAAAATAGAGATCAGAGGGTGAGCTCCAAGGAGACGTCGGAGAATCGTATAGCCACGTAGTAATTTATATGGTAATATCCGAGAAAATGTTGAGATTTTAATGATGATATAAATGGATAAATTATTAAAACAGTCCGATCAGGGCTATTGGCATAAAATAGCAATATTCAGACCCATACTGTCCATAATGTTTCCGTAAAAATTCAGCTTCTAGTGTCTATAAAAAAAACGGGGCAAACTCTCCCCTATTTAACCGCTGTTTGACCGCTTATCCATTTAACCATAATGATGCCACTGACTTGCTGCTATAATATCTACCTTGACTTCCTGCTGCTGCATATAGATTTTCCTGAACCAGGAATGGTGATATAGATGAAAAAATGATTATGCAATCTCAGCAGGGCTATTGGCAAGACATAACAGCATTTAAACCCATAGTGTCCATGATCTTTCAGTACAAATTCAACTTCTAGTGTCTATGTAGTATTTATGATTAAATCAGAAAAAATATTGAGAATATAAAGATGATATAGATGAGAAAATGATTAAACAGTCCAAACTAGGCTATTGCCAAGAACTCGCAGTATTTAGTCCCATAATATCCATGATATTTCAGTAAAAACTTTAGCTTTTAGTGTCTCTATGAGACGGGGCAGACTCTCTCCTGTTTAACCGTTTAGCCAATTAACCATTTAACCATATTGACACTGCTGGCTTGCTACTATAATCTCTTCCTTAGCTACCTGCTGATACATGTAGATTTTCCTGAGCCAGACTATCATCACGGCTATGTACCAGACTGAACCAGTTCTGTTACAGACGTCCAGCCTCCAGCTTCCCCTCTGCTTCGCTTTTACCTTACCTCCTGTAGGATAGCTCCATGGGACCTCGTCCTGAACACTGACATCCAGCTTGAGATACCTGAACACCTGAAGATACCTGGTCCGCGACGTTAGTCCCTGTGGCTCCAGCCTCCAGCTCCTATTAACACGTTCTTTCCAGCATGCCACTTGTAGCCGGCCGTTGGCAATAGGCGGACGTCTTGTCTCGTAGCAGGCAGACAGGCAGGCAGGCGACCGATGATCGACCAATGATCGGCACTAAGAACCAGCCGGCTGGTCGAATGGCCGTACTAGCCCGAGTGGTTCGAATAGTGCGAGCAATAAGATCAGCAGTGATGGGAAGATCGAGCCCTCTTCAGGCACTTGTCTGCCGCGGAAGTATCCAAGGCCTTAAGCAGCAAAAAGTTGGCCTTCCTATCCATTTGCACTTTTAGGACCCCTGAGTCTTCAAAGGACAGGTCTGACTTTTTAGAAGAAGTGGAGACAGAACAGCGTTCTTGAGTTCTGGGACCAGAGCAAGAAGGCCCCAGACCTGCTGCCCTGTCATTGAAAGGCCGGAAGGAGGCTACCACCTCCTTTATAGAAGACATTCATTTTTTAAAGAGGTAGTCTCTGAACTAGCCCTGGATGGAATATAATCTTCACAAAAAAGCCTTTTATATCCATCAGACAGCCTGGCTCTACAGTTTCCGCATTTCTTTTTCAATCGGTCTATCCTAAAAAAACAGAAACAAGAGCCATAAGAAAAGAAGGCCCATACACAAAAGGTCCCCTGCTGCATAATTACAGACAAGGGCTTACATTGGGGGCAGTGTGGGAACCGGAGGCTGCCGCTGGTTCCATCTGAGCGGGTGCTCCCTCCTCAGGCCTGTCCTCAAGCTCCATTGGCGAGTGGAGATCGGCCAGGGAAAATAGGCTGCTGTCCCAGGCAGCATGTTCTCAGTGTACTCCGCCATATTCCTTATGAAGACGGCGCCGGAAAGTGCATCCCGTGACTTTGGGTTCTATCGCCATCTTGCCGCATCACCGGAAGTCCTCTGAGGAAATTTTCGTACACCTCGGTGAAGCCGAGGAAGACAAGGCTTCCACTTACATCTCTCCATCAAATCCTATATAATATTATATCTACACACGCACTTTTTTTTTTATTTTTTATCAAAAACATGGAAAACACCTTTGATTAGCAGCAAGGATGGGTTATCATAATGGGGGATTTTAATAATCCTGGTCATGAGAAAGACCAGGCACAAGCAAGGGCAGACATTGCGGAACTCACAGCGCCAGACTCGCTCTGCACGTGGTCTCGATCAAGGAGCTGTCGCCGCCATCTTGCCTCCCAGTCTGTCCTCCAGGAGTGCGAGGAAGGCGGCCAAGCAGATGGAGAAAGCGGCTGTGGCTGGCAGTCACAAACCGGAGCAACCGCTGCCTGATCCCCAGGAGTGGCCTCGGATGCTATCACTAGACCCATCCTGGAGGCCATAGATGCCAGCAAGGTGGCGGTGATGGTGCAGATCGACCATCTTGCCACAGAGTGTACACTCATAAGGCATGATCTGGACAAGTTTTGTGGCCGGCTTACAGCTGCAGAGGAGTGGATATCTGAAGTGGAGGATGTGTCCCACGCCCACGGTACCCAGCTAACTGAGTTACCGGATCTGGTGAGATTCCTCCAGCGTAGGGCTGACGACGCGGAAGACCACCAAAAGAGGAATAATGTTCGGGTGGTGGGTCTGCCGGAGGGGGCCGCAACTGCCACTTTGCTGAACAATTTTTTAAGAAACTCATGCAATTGGGGGATCTTCCCCCTACATATGTGGTGGAGCATGCTCACAGGGTGCCCACCGCAGTTTGCCCCCCCCCCTTGGTGCATTCCCACATCCTTTCTTGGTTAGATTCCTTAACTACCATGATCGGGACATGATTTTGCGGGAATCAAGGACACTTTGAGAACACCAAGGTAATGCTATGCCCTGACTTCTCGGCTGAAACTCAGCGCAAAGGGCGTTCCTTCAATGATGTTCGCAAGAGGCTGAGAGAGAAGGAGATTCAGTACAGTTTGCTGTACCCCAACAGGCTCCGGGTGCAACACAAGGGGTCGGTTAAATTCTTTGAGTCCCCGGCAGAGGCTTCCGAGTGACTGGACAGTAATCCATGATCTCGATGGCTATGGAAGTTTGGAGTGCTTCACTGTGGTGTATTTTTTGATGTTCCATATTTTTGGGGTTTTTCAGGTTAGACTTTACTTCATCGCTGATAGGATAGGTTGTTTTGTCCCCATTATCCTGCAATGTTTTTCTCCTACTGCTCATACGCGTTTTATTTCTGTTTGGTTTTTATTTTCTTTTGCCGATATCTACTGTGAGGCCACTAGATGGCTCTATAGGATCAATGGTCTGTACTCTCCAGTTTGGCCAGTGTAGCCTACACACTTTTTTCTCTTAATTCTGTTGACTGGAGTTCCAAGAGAGAGCACACAGGAACAACATCTTAGTTTGCTGAACTTATTGTCATGAGGTTGGAGACTCCCTTTCTTATTTTTGTTTTCTCCCCTTTTTTGGGAGTTTGGGTCTAAGCTGTGTACCAAGCTTTTTCGTTTTGAGTTTTGGTATGATGGCGGGGGGGGGGGTTGTTTTTACTCAGTTCACCACCTACTAGTGGGGTACAGATTTACTTATGTGTGGCACTGGTTTGGGATCTCTGACACATGCTGTCTTTTCCAGGTGCTGCACTCAGGTTCCTGGCAGTCAGTATCATATGTTTTTTTTTTCAGAGGATAGTTGGCTGAAAATGTACAAATACTGTCATGGAATGAAAGGGCATCCGTATTTCAATTTCTTAAGCAGTCCAAGCCGCATATCGCCTTTTTCCAGGAGATGCACCTGGATGGCAGTAGGGTCCTGGCTATGCGCAGGCCCTGGGTCCAAAAAACTTTCCATGCTACTTACGCCACCTTTGCACAAGGAGTATCCATCTTGATTAGCAAGGCTCTGCCTTGCACTATACACCAGGTGTTCTCGGATCAGGTGGGGCGGTATGTGGCAGTTCTGCGCGACATTTTTCAGTTTAAGATGCTAGTGGTGAATATCTACTTACCTCCTCCTATTAATGTACAGGTATTGTATGATTTGTTTGCTAGGCTGGCCCTCTTTGCTCATCTCCCTCTTGTAGTGATGGGTGATTTCAACGATATTTTGGGTGCGTTGGATTCGTCCAATCCAGGGAGACCGGGGTCTGCGGATCTACTCTCCTGGGTTTCCGTAGCAGGGCTGACGGAGTTGTGGCGATCTAGGAACCCATCTTGTAGGGCCTACTCCCACGTCTCTGCAGTTCATCACACCTCGGCCAGGATAGATTTGGCAATCAGGCTTTGCTGCCATCTGATCCTTGCCCCTTGTCTCTTACTCATGGCCTTTCTGCTGGGAGGGGGAGGGGAGGATGGAGGCTGTCCCCAGGCTGGCTGCAAAAAGAACAGGTGGTTGCCCGCCTGAGAGAGGCGATCACCTCTTACTGGCCAATGAATGTGGATACTGTGGATCTGCCTGTGGTGTGGGATTCCTTCAAGGCAGTGGTGAGGGTAGAGCTGCACGATTAATCGCGGAGAGAATCGCGATCTCGATTCTCCCCGCCGGCGATCTCCCCGCGGGATGACCCGCGATTCTTATGTGGCACCGCCAGTTCCACTAACCAGCGTGGAACGCAAATGGTGGATAAAGGAACTGACGTCAGCAACTGGAACTGACGTCAGTTATCAGATGCAGCGTGATACCTGTGCGTGGGCGGTACCACTGCGCTGCTCGGTCGGCGGGAAAAGGGTACGAAACGATGGTGGAGATGGAGCGGTGCACCGCACACTACATACCACCTTCACCAGACCGGCCAGTCCGTCCGTTATTAGTGAGGGCAGAGAGAAGCTGGAGGGGGCACAGAGGGAGGAACGGGAGAGAAGGACCGGCTATAGCTGTCTTCATTATGAGGTGTATCGCCTATCCCTTCAATGCCAAACGGCCCACGGCATGACCAGGAGGCAGCTAAAGGTAACCAGCCCTTGTGTCTGTATGTATATGGTGTGTGTGTGCGCAGCAGGTGTCACCCGCCACTACAGTCTCTAAAACAGTGTACATATTATATCATGAACACCAGTGACCACAGTGAGTCAGGTACCCCAGCCAGGCCCAGATCTTGCAGTCAGTCTATTAAAGGGGGGCATGTTAGCCGAGGAGTGGACTTAAAATACCAGCAACCACTGTCCCTTATTATGAATATTACCACAGTCTGCTATCCAGAGTCTGGGGTAGCGGACTGTGGTAATATTGATAATATGGGTAACTGACTCAGACTGTGTGGTAATATTCATAATATATTATAAGTGGGACACTGACAGTGGTTGCCGGTATTTTAAGTCCACTCCTCGGCTCACAAGCTCACATGCCCCCCTTTAATAGCCTGTCTGACTGTCAGGCGATTAAAGGAGGGCACCTGAGGAGTGGACTTAAAACACCGGCAACCACTATCAGTGTCCCACTTATAATATATTATGAATATTACCACACAGTCTGAGTCAGCTACCCATATTATCAATATTACCACAGTCAGCTACCCCAGACCTTGCAGATGACACTGCATTCAGGCTATTAAGGGGGGCATGTGATGTGAGCCTGTGAGGAGTGTAATATAATGAATATTAAACACAGTAAAAAAAAAAAAAGTGAGAATCGTGATCTTCGTTTTAAGCAAAAGAATCGCGATTCTCATTTTTCCCAGAATCGTGCAGCCCTAGGTGAGGGGTGAATGTATCTCGGCTATTAAGGCTGAAAGAGAGAGTGTCCTATAATGCTGAAATCCCGATTATTAAGGGTAAGGATGGGAACATGGTTAGCGACCCCTCGGAAGTGTCAGCTGTCTTTCAGGATTACTGATCTCTACGCTCCTGTCCCGAGTTATGATGCGGATGCATTGGATGCCCTCCTGGGGTTGTCTGATGTTGACCGGATTGACCTTGGATGCCCCGGTTACTAATAATGAGATAACAGCGGCTATCTTTGTTTTTTCCCCTCATAAAGCGCTGGGACCGGATGGTTTCCCGGCAGATTTCTACAAATGTTATGCCGAGGAAATAGCTCCTAGATTAAACACCCTTTTGACTCAATGTTTAGAATTGAATAGACTCCCTGCCTTCATGCTGGATGCATACATAGTGCTGTTGCTTAAGCCAGGTAAGGACCCGCTGGACTGCTCTGCGTATAGGTTCTATTGCTCTTTTAAACATGGATCTAAAAATGCCAACTAAGGTCCTGGCCAATAGACTTGTTGGGGTGATGTCCTCTCTGATCAGACGGGGTTCATGCCCGGGAAGTATACGGATACAAATTTGAGGAGACTGTTCACGCATCTCCAGCTCCCCGGGCAGGATGGGGGTTCTAGGATCATTGTGACGATAGACATAGAAAAGGCTTTTGACTCGGTTGATTATTGGGGGTATATGCTCCGGGTGCTGGAGAGGATGGGGTTTGGTCTGGTTTTTAGGCAGCTGATTACCTTGCTATAGAGTGCTCCTAGGGTAGCGATTAGGCTGGGCCAGGCTGTCTCTTCCTTTTTTCCGGTGGGTCGGGGTACTAGACAGGGGTGCCCTGTCCCCTTTTCTTTTCGCCCTTATGATGGAGCCCCTGGTTGTGGCGCTTAGGAAGTCTGGTGAGGTCAGGGCTATTCAAGTGGGCACTATACCGGAATGTCTGGCATTATATGCTGATGACATGTTGTTTCTTGAGGACCCTGGAACCCCTAAATGATTTTACCTTCTTTTCTGGCCTGAAGGTGAATTGGGATAAGTCCTCTATTATGCCCTTAGGTGAAGGAGCCATGGGGGGGGGGGGGGGGCAGATTCAGCCTTGCCTTTGAAGTGGGTCTCTTCCATTACCTACTTGGGAGTCAAGGTCATGGCTAACAGTTCTGATTATATGGCGCTTAATCTGGTACCCCTGTTGTCTTTCTTTAAGCAGAAAGCACAGGTTTGGCAGAAGCTTCCGCTCTCACTCATAGGAAGACTAAACTTGCTGAAGATGAAAATTCTTCCAGTGATTTTATACTTCTTGCGGCACGCTCCAGTAAGGGTTCCTAAATCTTTTTTCTAACAACTGGATGGCATAACTAGTTATTTTCTCTGGGCCCCCAAACTGCCACGTATAGGACTTAGGGTGCTTCAGGAGCCCTGGGGACAAGGGGGGCTGGCCCTGCCTGATTGGAGGAAGTACTATCTTGCCGGTCAGCTAGTGTTTGTCCGTAGATGGCTGACCTCTGATGACGGCGACTCTGCCACGGTGCTAGAGGCAGCCCATTTGGGGTCTTATGAGACCCTTCGTTTAGCTGTTCACAGAGGTGCGGGGTCCGACCTACCGCTGACGTTGTCCATGCGGGTGACTGTCAGGGCGTGGGAGGAGGCGGTTGGGCTGGCCTGCCCTGGCTACTTTGGTTTCTCGCCACAGACTCCGCTGTGGGGGAACCCCAAGCTGCCTCATTTCTATTCTTTCCCAAATCCGATGGTGTGGGTGGCTAGGGGCGTTAAGCTTCTTAAGGGCATAACTAAAGATGGGGAACTACTCACTTTTGACCAACTCAAGGCCAGATTTGATCTTCCCAACTCCTATTTTTTCAGGTTCATACAGCTTCGTCATGCTTTCCGGGCTCAGTTCCGGGAGAGGGCGGTTGAGCCCATACCGTCGGCTCTTGAGGACTTGGTGGAGGACCTTCCTAAAACTCTGTCACTTACAAGGAATTATTTAAGAGAAGCCGGCAGCATTATCTAAATGCAGGGAGAGGTGGGAGGGGGAGGTCCCTGGTATAGATAGTGAAGATTGGGGTGATATGTGGAATCACCGCTTTAAGCATTTAGTTTCAGCTAGAGATAGGCTGATACACTTTACATTTTTACACAGAATCTATTTTACCCCTGCGAGGCTCTCTGTTTTGTATCCGTCGTTTACCTTGGAATGTTTGAGGTGTTCCTTTTCGCCGGCTGATGCGAAACACATCTTTTGGGAATGCCCGCAGATAAAAAGGTATTTTGGGAGGAGGTGACTTCTTCTATAGGGAACATTTTGCAGGTGCCTGTTCCCCTGTCAGTACAAGTGTGTCTTTTGGGCCTGGTGGAGGAGGTGGTCCCCTCCAGGGCCCTCAGAACATTGTTGAATATCTTATTTTTTTATGGGAGGAAGGCCATTCTGCTTAAGTGGAAGTCATCTACTTCCCCAAGCATGGCTTTCTGGAAGGGGCTTGTGAATTCCATGATGCCCTTCTACAAAGCGACGTAGCTCTCCAGGGGCTGTGAGAAAAAGTTTGATAAAGTCTGGCGGGCAATGGTACGATTCCGATGTCAGGGCGGGTTAGGACGGCCGGCTGATTGGTGGGATTTGATTTGCGGATTGTTGGTTCTGTGTGAGGGACTGGTGGGCATAGTTCTAATGTGATGGGGAGGGGAGGCTTTCATTGACTCCTAAATAGATAATTCCCCATGCTTGGTATGCGCTGTCCGCTGGGGCTATTTGTCCATTACTATATTTGGTGTTTCTGTGCTTACAAATGCTTGTTAGGGTCAACTGACTTGTGTACCTGTTTTCCTTTTTCCTTGTACTGTTGCCCTGGAGGAGGTGGTTTGTTAGCAGCCAGTTACCTATGTTAGGTAGATTGCCTATGTTGCGACCATGTTGGTTGTGGAGAGACCTGGTCTTGTGCCACGGTACTCTCCCTTTTCAATGTTTGTATGTCTTGTTTGCAAATACTTCAATACAAATACTTTTTCAAAAAAAAAAAACAATCACAGGTAAATTGGCCAACTTCCCTAAACTTCGAACCTTGCTAGAAGGCATGAATTGGCATAAAATCTTAAGAACAAATAACACAGAGGATAGATGGGTTTGCTTTAAGAGCATATTAAATAAGGTCAAAAGCCAATGCATCCCATTGGAAATCAATTTAAAAGAGCGAAAAAAGTCCTAGATGGCTTAATGCCAATGTAAAAATGCATATAAAAGCAAAGGAGAAGGCCTTCAAAAAATATCAGTTGAGGGATGTTCACCAGCATTCAGACTTTATAAAAAATTCAAAAATAAATTTAAGGGTGCAATTAGGGTGGCTAAAATAGAACCCGAAAGACACATAGCGAAGGAGAGCAAAAAAAAAATCCCAAGAAATTATTTAAAAGAGGTTGTAAAGGTTTGTGTTTTTTCCACCTTAACCACGTCAGACCTGGACCATTATGCAGGTAAAGGATCAGGCCCCTTTTTGCGATTCGGCACTGCGTCGTTTTGACAATTGCCCGGTCGTGCGACGTGGCTCCCAAACAAAATTGGCATTCTTTTTTCCCCAGGCTGGACGTGCGACGTCACTGATCATCGTTCCCTATGACAAAGAACATACGATCAGTGAAAAGCCACAGAGAAGAATGTGGAATGTTTGTTTACACCAGGCATCCTCAAACTACGGCCCTCCAGCTGTTGCGGAACTACAAATCCCATGAGGCATTGTGAAACTCTGACATTCACAGACATGACTGAGCATGATGGGAAATGTAGTTCCTGAACCACTGGAGGGCCATAGTTTGAGGACCCCTGGTTTACACTCACCTCTCCCCGTTCTTCAGCACCTGTGACCGATCGTGGGACACCGGTGGTGATCGGGTCTGTAGGCGCGGAGCTCAAGACTAGGGCGCGAGTGCGCCGCCGGCAGCCCGCTCGCGACTCATGGCTGGGCTCTTAAAGGCAACGTACCTGTACGTGCCTGTGCCCAGCCGTGCCCTTCTGCCGACGTATATCGGCGTTAAGGGGTCCTCAAGTGGTTTGCGCTATAAACAAAAATAGGAGCGACAATTTTGAAAAACACATTTTTTATTAAATATCCCCCCTAAAAATATATATATATATATAAAATGTTTTCCCCCTGAGTTTAGGCTGATACGTATTCTTCTACATATTTTTGGTAAAAAAGAAAAAAGGAAACTTTTGACACCTTTTTGGGACCGATGTCATTTTCATAGCGATCAGTGATATAAAAATGCACAAATTACTGTGAAAATGACACTGGCAGTGAAGGGGTTAACCACTAGGTGGCACTGTAGGGGTTAAGGGTTCCCTGCATGCATAGTGTTTCTTACTGTAGGGGGATGGGCTCTGTGTCACATGACACTAACCTTGGCTCCGAAGTACACAGAGCCGAGATCAGTGTCATTGTCACTAGTCAGAGCGGGGAGATGCTTGTTTACAGCCATTGGCTCCTGCTGCTGTAAATCAAAATCAATGACACGGTAGGGCCGAGTGATAACAGTCGGCAGCTAAAGCCGCCGGCTGCATCACAGGCGTGCGTCCGCAAGCCAAACCCCCCTTGGGACAACGCTTCCCAAGAAGGGGTTAGCTCTTGAGGGGAGGAGCCCAGACACCCCTGAAGATCAGGATCAGGGCCACTCTGTGCAACATTAACTGCACAGTGGAGGTAAGTATGACATGCTTGTTATTTAACCACTTAAGACCCGGACCAGGTAAAATGCAGGTAAAGGACCAGGTCCCTTTTTGCGATTGGGCACTGCGTCGCTTTAACTGACAATTGCGCGGTCGTGCGACGTGGCTCCCAAACAAAATTTGCGTTCTTTTCTTCCCACAAATAGAGCTTTCTTTTGGTGGTATTTGATCGCCTCAGCGATTTTTATTTTTTGCGCTATATACAAAAATAGAGCGACATTTTTGAAAAAAAAAACAACAATATTTTTTACTTTTTGTTATAAGAAAAAATTAAATAACCTACATTTTAGTCAAACATTTAGGCCAAAATGTATTTAGCCACATGTCTTTAGTAAAAAAAAAAAAAAGCAATAAAAAATAAATAAAAAAATAGCTACCTAGCGGGAACAGCGACAATAATACAGCGATCAGAAAAATGATCGCTTAGTGACGCTGGCAATAGGGAGTGAAAGGGTTAACTAGGGCGGTGATCAATGGGTTAAAACTTTATTAGGGCGGGTACGGGGGCTACCCTGAACCTAACACTAACTGCCTGTCACACTGACACTAAATACAGTAATCATACATATATGATTACTGTATTCAGTGACACTGTGACAGGGGGAGGGGGGGTGATCGCAAGGGGTTAAGTCTGCGTGCGTGTACTGGTGTCAGTGTAGTGTTGTGCAGACTTACTGTGTGATGTGATCTCTCCTCTGCGGCGGTTGAAAATACTGCCGAGGGGAGAGATCACATCACTTCCCTCTTCCTGTGTTTACACAGGAGGAGAAAGTGCAGGGCGGGGAGCAGGCGCATTGGCTGGGAGCGATCCGGAGGGGGCGGACAAAAACTAATAGCCGCCCCTCCGGATCGCTCGGCCAGCCACAGGGACCGCGACATGTACCGGGAGGGGGGTCCCGATCGGACCCCCGACAAGGCAGGCACGTATATATACGTTGATGTGCCTGCCTGTGCCATTCTGCTGACGTAAATGTACATGCGGCGGTCCGCAAACTGTTAAAAAAAAACCACACAATATATTATATATATATATATATATCTTTACAACTCCTTTAAGTGTGTAAACTGTAAAAGAAAGGGAGGACAGACCATATTGGCCGCATAAAGAACGAGAAAGGACATCTGGTTACAAAGGATGGGGAGATGACGAAGTTATTGAATTTATTCTTCTCGAGGCAATCGGGGGGCTTCAGTAACCAAAACTGCAGTTTATCCTCCTAAGACATCAAAGGAAGCGCCTCCATGGTTTGCACCCGAGGGTACTTATGGGAACTCAGTCAAGTAATTGCCAGACAATTGTTCCTAATTAGTGGGAATGCTTTAATAAGCATTCCCAGTATTGTTATTCGTTTATTATTATTCTTATTAGTGGGAATGCTTTAATAAGCATTCCCAGTATTGTTATTCGTTTTTTATTAGTGGGAATGCTTTAATAAGCATTCCCAGTATTGTTATTCGTTTTTTATTATTCTTATTAGTGGGAATGCTTTAATAAGCATTCCCAGTATTGTTATTCGTTTTTTATTATTAGTGGGAATGCTTTAATAAGCATTCCCAGTATTGTTATTCGTTTTTTATTATTCTTCTTATGTCTTAATTTTAATCCGTAAGTATTTTGGCTCTGCGTAACTTCGCCATACTTTCAGCGATTGAGACCATTCAACTTTTAAAATGTTCATCTCATTTAGCTAACGATGGGACTTCTTCAAGTTTTTTTGTGCTATTTATACTTTTTAAAATATTAAGCTTTTAGTCGCTTTTTTTTAACATTGAAGTCAATGAGAACATGCTTTTTCCTGCTTCAAATCTCATGCCGTACAAAATGTATCTCCTCCTTCATACTTTCACTGACAGACACCAAACAAACTTTACCACGGTCACAAAATATTCAGCTATCCGGCTATGACTTTTCAGATTGAAATCTTTTATAGTTTTTGTGAAAAAGCTATTTACGTTTACTGATTTTTTCAGAAAATTTTATCGATTACACTGCGTGTCTATGAAAGGCTGCTAGAGTGAGTCATGTGACCTTTAGAGTGTGAGTTTTGAAAAGAATCGTATTATCTATAAAAAAGGGGGAACAAATTGCCCTCACGCCCACAAGATCTACTTGTCATACACAATTTATATATCAAATGGAAGGTATTTTTGTCTGCTTTCAGGCAATGTGATCAGTTTTGTGATGCGCATTTTACTTTTCGTTGCTGGAGCTTCTAAAGGACAAGAGTTCCAAATTTTTCCCCATAGGCCTTCATTATAACGCGCTTTTAAAATTTGTTAGTAAGACACACAAAGACACTCTTTTCTAAATCGCTGACATGGCCACATTTTTAAGTTTATCAACATAAATTTCATATCGATGCGTTCACAAGGGTCTTGTCTTTTATACGGTGAAGTCGCTGTATCGATCGCATGTACGGTTGAGGATTTATTAAGGTTTGTTTGAAGGGTTATTTCACTTATTTTGTGTGTAGATAAAAAGCGTTTGTAATGGTAATTCTTTCCCTAAATAGCTTCCTTTACCTCAGTGCAATTATCCCCCTCACTCACCCGGGGGAGGGGAGAAAACCTCTTGAGGGGGAGGGGCGACCAGGAAGTGAGGACGCTCTGTACTTTGCAGCTAGAGAAAGGAGCTGTGTGTTAGTGGGCGTCCTGCTCACCCCCTCCCCCCTCAAGAGGCTTTCTCCACACCAGGGAAAAAGCCTTGCATTACTGTGTGGAGTTACAGACAGAAGAACAGGAAGTGAGGATTTCTCAGAAGAAATAAGGACATTTAAAATCAAAATCAAAGGATGAGGTAAGTAAAGGAGGACTGCACTAAGGTAAAGGAAGATATTTAGGGAAATGATTTTACCTTTACAACACCTTTAACCACTTGAGGCCCGCGCTACCGTCGGATGACGGCAACAGCGCGGGCCTGAATAGCCAACATGCCGTCATTTGACGGCATGTCTTTCTGGCGTTCCCAGCGCGCGCTGTAGGGAAGCCCTGTGTTGTCCGTGTCCCTTGGACACGGCCAATCACAGATCGCGGCAAACGGCCAATCAGAGCGGCCGTTTGCGATTCGATCTGTGGGCGAAAGAGAGATGATCTCTCATAGATCATCTCTCATTGCCGGCTCACACAGAGACAATGTCCTGTCTCTGGAGGGGAGGAGCCCGATCTGTGTTCCTTCTTACATAGGGACACAGATCGGTCACCCCCCCAGTCACCCCCCTCCCCCCACAGTTATAACACACCTAGCATACACATTTAACCCCTTCCTCACCCCCTAGTGTTAACCCCTTCAATGCCAGTCACATTTATACTGTAATTAGTGCATATTTATAGCACTGATCGCAGTATAAATGTGAATGGCGCCAAAAATGTGTCAAAAGTGTCCGATGTGTCCGCCATAACGTCGCAGTCACAATAAAAATCGCAGATCGCCGCCATTTCTAGTAAAAAAAAATAAAAAATAATAATTCTCTCCCCTATTTTGTAAGCGCTATAACTTTTGCGCAAACCAGTCGCTTATTGCGATTTTTTTTTTTTTTACCAAAAATATGTAGAAGAATACGCATCGCCCTAAACTGAGAAAAAAAAAATTGTTTTTATTTTTAATTGGGATATTTATTATAGCAACAAGTAAAAAATATTGTATTTTTCTTCAAAATTGTCGCTCTTTTTTGTTTATAGCGCAAAAAATAAAAATCGCACAGGCGATCAAATACCACCAAAAGAAAGCTCTACTTGTGGGGAAAAAAGGACGTAAATTTTGTTTGGGAGCCACGTCGCACGACCGCGCAATTGTCAGTTAAAGCGACGCAGTGCCGGAAGCTGAAATTTTACCTGGGCAGGAGGGGGGTGTAAGTGCCCAGTATGCAAGTGGTTAATGATCAAAGAGAGGCTTTATAAGTACTGAAGGAACACTGCTTGTATGTCCTAAAGATAGTATAGTGGTTATGGTGAATGGGATTTGTGCGGGCTTAGCAATTCAGCTATTCAGCATTCCCACGTATTTTCTTCAGGAAATGCATTTTCTAGTTCTTAATTTTAATTTTATCCTTTATTCCGTATGTTTTTTGGCTCTGCGTAACTTCGCCATACTTTCAGCGATTGAGACCATTCAACTTTTAAAATGTTCATCTCATTCAGCTAACGATGGGACTTCTTCAAGTTTTTATGTAGTATTTATACTTTTTAAAATATTAAGCTTTTTGTCGCTTTTTTTTAACATTGAAGTCAATGAGAACATGCTTTTTCCTGCTTCAAATCTCATGCCGTACAAAATGTATCTCCTCCTTCATACTTTCACTGACAGACACCAAACAAACTTTACCACGGTCACAAAATATTCAGCTATCCGGCTATGACTTTTCAGATTGAAATCTTTTATAGTTTTTGTGAAAAAGCAATTTACGTTTACTGATTTTTTCAGAAAATTTTATCGATTACACTGCGTGTCTATGGAGAGCTGCTACAGTGTGTCATGTGACCTTTACAGTGTGAGTTTTGAAAAAAAAAAATCGGATTATCTATAAAAAAGGGGGAACAAATTGCTCTTACGCCCACAAGATCTACTTGTCATACACAATTTATATATCAAATTGTAGGTATTTTTGTCTGCTTTAAGGCAATGTGATCAGTTTTGTGATATGCACTTTACTTTTCATTGCTGGAGCTTCGAAAGGACAAGAGTTCCAAAAATTTTCCCATAGACTTTCATTCTAAACAACATTTAATTTTTGCCAATAAAACGCAGAATGACATTCTTTTCTAAATCGCTGACATGGCCACATTTTTAAGTTTATCAACATAAATTTCATATCGATGCGTTCACAAGGGCCTTGTCTTTAAAACGATGCAGTCGCTGTATCGATCGCATGTACGGTTGTGGATTTATTAAGGTTTGTTTGAAGGGTTTGGTATCTCATTTGGTGTGTGAATTAAAAGGCGTTTGTAATGGTAATTCTTTCTCAGTGCAATATTCCCCCTCACACACCTGCTGGGGGGGGGGGGGGGGGGAGAAAACCTCTCGAGGGGGAGGGGCGACCAGGACACATACTTTGCAGATAAGAGAAAGGAGCTGTGTGTTAGTGGGCGTCCTGCTCACTCCCTCCCCCCTCAAGAGGCTTTCTCCACACCAGGGAAAAAGCCTTGCATTACTGTGTGGAGTTTCAGACAGAAGAACAGGAAGTGAGGGTTTCTCAGAAGAAATAAGGACATTTAAAAGCAAAATCAAAGGATGAGGTAAGTAAAGGAGGACTGCACTAAGGTAAAGGAAGCTATTTAGGGAAAATTATTTTACATTTACAACACCATTAATGATCAAAGAGAGGCTTTAGAAGTACTGAAGGAACACTGCTTGTATGTCCTAAAGATAGTATAGTGGTTATACTGAATGGCATTTGTGCGGGCTTAGCAATTCAGCTATTCAGCATTCCCACGTATTTTCCTCAGGAAATGCATTTTCTAGTTTTTACCGACAGTCTACTAAAAGCCAATGTATCACCAATATTTAAAAAGGGCCCAAAATACATCCCTGGGAATTACAGACCAGTTAGCCTAACATCAATAATATGTAAGGTCTTGGGGATAAGGGACTATATACAATATTTTAGTAATGAGAATGGTATCATTAAGAGTAATCAGCATGGATTCATGAAGAATCGTTCTTGCCAAACCAATCTAACCTTTTATGAGGAGGCGAGTTGCCATCTAGATAATGGAAGGCCTGTAGACGTGGTGTATCTGGATTTTGCAAAAGCATTTGATACAGTTTCCCATAAATGTTTACTGTACAAAATAAAGGTCTGCTGACATGGACCATAGGGTGATTACATGGATTGAACTCGCTACAAGGGCTAGGGTGGTGATAAATGAAGAGTACTTGGAATGGTCAGGGATGAGTGGGGTCCCCCAGGGATCTGTGCTGGGACCAATGCTATTTAATTTGTTTATAAACGACCTGGAGGATGGGGTAAACAGTTCAATCTCTGTATTTGCAGATGATACTAAGCTAAGCAGGGAAATAACTTCTCTGCGGGATGTAGAAACCTTGTAAAAAGACATGAACAATTTAATAGGGTGGGAAACTACATGGCAAATGAGGTTTAATGTAGAAAATGTTTAAATAATGCATTTGTGTGGCAAAAATATGAATTTAATCTATACACTGGGGGGAGAACATCTGGGGGAAATCTAGGATGGAAAAGGACCTGGGGGGTCTTAGTAGATGATAGTAATGGCATGCAATGCCAAGCTGCTGCTAACAAAGAAAACATAACATTGGCATGCATTAAAAAGGGGGGGGGGGCTAAACTCCAGAGATAAAACAAGAATTCTAGTGAGTACAAAAAGCAACAAAGCTAATAAAGGGTCTGGAGGATATTGGTTATGAATAAAGGTTGTGAGCACTGAACTTATTCTCTCTGGAGAAGAGGGGATATGATTTCAAATGGCTGAAAACTGCCTCAGTGTGAAAGGGGTCTAAAAGTGGCGCATTGCCACGTGGAAAAAAATGGCCTAGTCATGAAGGGGGTAAAATGTTCCATAGCTGAGGTAGTTACTTTACCTTTTCTGGAGGAGGTGTTTTGGCTGGAGCTCTGCTTTAGAAATGGTACCATACTCAGGGCTGTCTTAATGAGAGGGCACACCTGGGCACTGCCCAGGGGCCCCAGATGCATAGGCAGCCCCTGCACTTTGCCCCAAACATCTGGTCCTTGAGCCCACGCCGCCCCGAAATTGGAGGCCCCATGATAGCACTGAGAGTGATAGATACACAGGGAAGGCAGTCTGCCTCCTACCTACTTGATGTCCGTTTACCTGCACTGTCATCATTGTAGGGGCCCCAGAGCATTACTTTGCCCAGGGGCCCAAGATGCTATTAAGACGGCCCTGAGTGGACATCTTGTTACACCCAACGTAGCATTAACATTTAATTTTAACCCCTTTAATACCGGGCTTTTATACCCACCTCAATACCGGGCCTATTCTTGCACTTCTCTTCTACATGTACAAATCATCATTACTCAGAACCCCCAAACATTTTATATGTTTTTTTTAGCAGACACCCTAGGGAATAAAACGGCAGTCATTGCAACATTTTATCTAGCACGGTATGTGCGCAATCATTTTTCAAACGCCTTTTTTGGGGGAAAAAATCGTTTCATGAATTAAAAAAACAGTAAAGTTAGCCCAATTTTTTGTAAAATATGAATGATGATGTTACATCGAGTAAATAGATACCTAACATGTCACGCTTTAAAATTGCGCACACTTATGGAATGGCGCCAAACTTCAGTACTTAAAAATGTCTATAGGCAACGCTTTGAATTTTTTTTACATGTTACCTGTTTAGATTTACAGAGGAGGTCTAATGCTAGAATTGTTGCACACGCCCGAACGCACACGGTGATACCTCACATATGTGGTTTAAACAGCGTTTACATATGTGGGTGGGACTTGCGTGTGCGTTTGCTTCTGTGCGCGAGCGAACGGGGAGAGGGGCGTTTTAATTTTGTTTTTATTTATTTATTTTTTATCACTTTTATTCCTATTACAGGGAATGTAAACATCCCTTGTAATAGGAAATGTGTGCGACAGGTCCTCTTTATGGAGAGATGCGGTGTCAATAAGACCTCCCCTCCCCCCACATCTCTCCTCCAGGCTGGAAATCATGAATAAAAATTCACCGATCTCATGCTTGGTATTGCTTACTAGCTGCAATCGCGGCTTTGTTTACTTACGGATATCTGGGCATAACGGCATCACATCGCGCCCTGGTCTCCGACGGTCAGAGATGACTGGTGGCCATATGGTCACCAATCATCTCTATGCTTCCTGCCTGCGCCGGACAATTCTTTCTCCGGGCCCCCGATAGTACGGGAGAGCCCGGAGAAGCACCGGATGGCGGCGAGAGGGGGGGTATGTCCCCTCCCGCCGCCTATAAGAACGATCAAGTGGCGGAAACCGCTGCTATGATCGTTCTCATCGTGCACAGAATCGCCGGCACTAACAAATGATATCTGAATGATGCCTCTAGCTGCTCCCATCATTCAGATATCATTGCACAAAGTCCAGGATGTTATATGACGTCCACCCAGGATGGGAGATCCCCTTTGTGGTCTTTAAATGACTATGGGCCAGTATTGAAGTGGTTAACCACTTTAAGCGGGGGTTCACCCAAAATTTGTTTTTTAACATTACATTCAGCCGAGTTCTGAGAATGAGATTAGGCTGCTTTTTATTATTTCATTGCCGTACATACCATATTTTCACCACGGCTTCCGGGTATGTAATCTGCGGGACTAGGAGTTCCTAATTGATTGACATGCTTCCGACCGGCGCATACAGTGCGTCACGAGTTGCTGAAAGAAGCCGGACTGCGAGTCGGCGCTATACGGTATGTACGGCAATGAGATTAAAAAAAACAGCCCAATGTCATTCTCACAACTCGGCTGAATGTAATGTTAAAAAAAAACATTTTGGGGTGAACCCCCGCTTTAAGGACCCCTTGACGCCGATATACGTCGGCAGAATGGCACGGCTGGGAACATCCACGTACCTGTACATTGCCCTTTAAGCCCAGCGGTGGGGTCGAGCACACCGGCACGTGCACGCGACCCGGTCCAAAGCTCCGGGACCCACGGACCCGATGGCCGCTGGAGTCCTGCAAATCGGTCCACGGAGCTGAAGAACGGGGAGAGGTGAGTGTAAACACAGCTTCCCCCTTTCTTCACTGTGGCGCCGTCATCGATCGTGTGATCCCTTTTATAGGGAAACACAAATCAATGACGTCACACCTACAGCCCCACCCCCCTACAGTTAGAAACAGAGATGAGGTCACACTTAACTCCCAAACTGCAATTGTCATTTTCACAGTAATCAGTGCATTTTTTATGTATTTTTTGCTGTAAAAATGACAATGTCCCAAAAATGGGTCAAAATTGTCCCAAGTGTCTGCCATAATGTCGCAGTCACAAAAAAAAAAAAAAACACTGATTGTCGCCAATAGTAGTAAAAAAATAAAACTATCCCCTATTTTGTAAACGCTATAAGTTTAGCGCAAACCAACCGATAAACGCCTATTGTGATTTTTTTTAACCAAAAATATGTAGAAGAATATGTATCGGACTAAACTGAGGGAAAAAAAATGTTTTATATATTTTTGGGGAATATTATAGGAAAAAGCTGTTGCCGCTAGGTAGCTAGTTTGTTTTTTTATTGCGATTTTTTTTTACTAAAGACATGTGGCTGAATACATTTTGGCCTAAATGTTTGACTAAAAATGTAGTTTATTCGATTTTTCTTATAACTATTTGTGGGGAAAAAAGGACGCCAATTTTGTTTGGGAGTCACTTAGCTGCCGAAAGGTCCGGGTCTTAAGTGGTTAAACACAAAAAAGCAGCAGCAAACCTTACAATACTTGCTAATGTGACAGAACACCTCCGATTTTCAGATTTAGTTCACTGTGAAAATCAGAGGTGTTCTGTCACATTAGCAAGCATGTAAGGTCAGCAGGTTTGCTGCGGCTTTAAAATGTAACTTGTAAACAGTCCGTCAGATTTACATATTCTGGATTTAAGCACATAAGCGCCGTTTGGTGCTGAAAATAACTTTGAAAAAATAATTTTTTTAGAATTGTGATCTTAATTCTATGCAAAAGAATCGCGATTCTCATTTTTCCCCAGAATTGTGCAGCTCTACCTGAAACTAGACAAAAATACCTACGATGTATAAATTGTGAGAGCAATTTATAGAAAAGGGACAAAAAGATAATTTTTGGTAAATCTCCGTGCTGTAGCGATGACATCATCCACTCTAACCAGCCCCATAGACACTCTGTTTAAATCGCTAAAATTTCCTGAAATGATCATTAAACGTAAACCACTTTTTCACAAAAACTGTAAAAGATATCAAACTGAAAAGATATAGCTGGATAGCTGAATATTTTGTGAACTCTTTAAAAAGTTTGTTGTTTGGTGTCTGTAGGTGAAAGTATGAAGGAGCTGAAACTTTTGGGAGCGGAAGAAGATTTTAAGGATTTGAAGCAGGCTCTTATTGACGTCAATGTAAAAAAATTAATAAAAAATTAAAAGTAAAAAAAAAAAAAAGTGTAAAAAAGTCCCATCATTAGCTGAAAGAGTTGAACATTTAAAAAAGTTGAATAGTTTTAAATAGCTGAAAGTATGCAGAAGTTACGCAGAGCCAAAAAAAACATATGTAAAAAAAAAAACAACAATACTGGGAATGTTGGAGAGCATTCCCACTAATAATAATAATAATAATAGTGTGCAACTGTGGGGGGGAGGGGACATTAGAATGTAAGCTCCTCTGTACAGAGAGAGAGGTAACTGGCTCAGTGATCTCTGTACAAAACTGCGGTATATGTCAGAGCGATATAAATGTATAATAATAATAATAACTAGAAAATGCATTTCCTGCAGGAAATGCAAGGGAATGCTCAATAGATGAATTGCTAAAGCTAACTTCACCAGCATGCAAGGTTCAAACGGAGACTTCACCAGCATGCAAGGTTCAAACGGAGACTTCACCAGCATGCAAGGTTCAAACGGAGACTTCACCAGCATGCAAGGTTCAAACGGAGACTTCACCAGCATGCAAGATTCAAACGGAGACACCACCTGAATGTTACATTCATGTTGAGACTCCTAGTGGTAGGGGATTCTGTCATTAGAGGGACAGAAAGGGCAATCTGTCAGAATGACGGTGATCGACGAACAGTATTGTGTTTCCCGGTCGCACGAGTTCGGGACATAGCAGATCGGATGGACGGATTGTTGGATGCGGCTGGGGAGGACCCAGCTGTCATGGTACATATTGGAACCAACGACAACATTAGAAGAAAATGGAGCTCCCTACAAAATGATTTCAGGGACTTAGGAGCTATACTGAAGAAAAGAACCTCCAAGGCAGTATTTTCAGAAATACTGCCTGTACCTTGAGCCGAACCAAGGAGGCAGCAGGAGTTTAGGGAGCTTAGCAGGTGGCTGAAGAACTGGTGCAGGAAGGAGGGGTTTGGCTTCATGGAGACCTGGACTGACTTTCCAATTGGTTACTTGCTCTACAGCAGGGATGGACTGCACTTAAATGAACAGGGTGCCACTCTGTTGGCAAAGAAAATAGCCCAAAAGTTGGGAATTTCTTTAAATCAAGACTGTTGAGACTCCAGCAGATTGTAGCGTTACCACGGAGGCTTCACCAGCATGCGACGGCCACACTGAGGCTTCACCAGCATGCGACGGCCACACTGAGGCTTCACCAGCATGCGACGGCCACACTGAGGCTTCACCAGCATGCGACGGCCACACTGAGGCTTCACCAGCATGCGACGGCCACACTGAGGCTTCACCAGCATGCGACGGCCACACTGAGGCTTCACCAGCATGCGACGGCAAGGTTACCAGAAAGGATAGGCACATACTAGTGGTAGGGGATTCAGTTATTGGAAAAATACAGTGGGCAATCCGTCACAAAGACCATTATCGCCAAACAGTATGTTGTTTACCGGGCGCTCGGGTTCGGAACATTGCAGATTGCATGGACAGATTATTGGATGGCGCTGGAAGGGACCCAGTTGTCATGGTATATATATTGGTACCAATGACAAGGTTAGAGAAACATGCAGCGCCCTACAAAATGATTTCAGGGACTTGGGGGCCATATTGAAGAAAAGGACCGCCAAGGCAATATTTTCTGAAATACTGCCTGCACCTCGAGTCACACCACAGAAACAGCAAGAGCTTATGGTACTTAACAAGTGGCTGAGGAACTGGTGCAGGGACGAGGGGTTTGGCTTCATGGCAAACTGGACCGGCTTTTCAGGCCGTTACCATCATTATAGTAGTGATGGATTGCACCCCATCATTATAGTAGTGATGGATGGGGTGCAGCTTTCTTGGGAAGAAAGATGGCCAAAATGTTGGAAGAAAATTTAAACTAGGCGATGAGAAGAGGACGATTTGCTAGTGAATATGAGAGAGAGGATCTTAAAGAGGAGTTCCACCCAAATTTGGAACTTCCTCTTGTTCCACTCCTCACCCCCATACATGCCACATTTGGCATGTAATTTTTTTGGGGGGGGAGTGGGGGCTTCAGTAGGAGTGGGACTTCCTGTCCCACTTCCTGCTTCCGCCGAGGGGCTGGTAAGGCGATTAGGCTTAATCGCCTTATTGCAGCCCCTCCCTGTAGGCGATCACATGGGACACTGACAGGTCCCATGCAATCGCCTCTCCAATTAGCGGTGAGCCGCGCCGCGCGCGCATGCGCAGTACGGCTCGCGCATGCGCAGTGGGTGCCCGGCCGTGAAGCCGAAGGCTGTCACGGCTGGGTGCCCACAGTGGAGATGGAGACGCCGGCTGGGGAGGGGGGGAGAGGAGCGGAGCCCCGGTCGGCGCGTCGCTGGAACGCTGGACCAGGTAAGTGAGTGTTTATTAAAAGCCAGCAGCTACACTTTTTGTAGCTGCTGACTTTTAATAAACACAATTTTGGCTGGAACACCCCTTTAATTTCAAGCCATCATGACAGGAATCCACTACGTCATCAATCTCCTAAAAGATTCTCATAAGCAGCTTCTGAATCACCAACTATCAAAGTACCTAGACAAACAAGACAATTGGCTGTTCCTAGAAGAAGACTCAACAAAAAGTTTGAGGGACCCTCCCAGGGGCCAGGTACGGCTGTACCAACACAGGTCTCTACACTGGTGGCGGCTGCCACTCCAGTAACCGGAGGGTCTTCCCATCAGCCCTCTATTTACCTTTCTGTAGCTTCTGCAGAAGCTTTAAGGTTCGACAATACATCGCCCAAACATAATCACCTGTAAAAAAAAAAAAAAAAGTGTCTGAAATGTTGGTGGTAAACAGCCTGCTAGGCCCGAGGGGGACCGAACAAAGCCCTCCAAAAGTTGCCAAGAGTGTAAATGTAGACACTAAGCTTTAAAAGGGGAGGTTCACCCTCCAAACAAATTTCAGGCATGCCATGGAGCCAACAAACCCGACCGGCAGTATACCAGTGGTTTTTTTTTTTCCCTATACATACCTTTTTACGGGTTTTCGTCCCCTCTGGCGATCCCGCGGGACTTGGCGTTTACAATCACAGGCTGTGATTGACGTCCCTCAGCCCGGCGCATACAGCGCGTCACGAGATGCAGAAGGAACCCGAACGTCGGTGCGCAGGCGCCGTATAGGGCCGCACCGACATTCGGGTTCCTTCGGCATCTCGTGACGCACTGTATGCGCCGGGCTGAGGGACGTCAATCACAGCCTGTGATTGGAAACGCCCAGTCACGCGGGATCGCCGGAGGGGACGAGAGCTCGTAAAAAGGTATGTATAGAAAAAAAAAACACTGGCATACATACTGCCGGTCGGGTGGGTGGGCTCCATGGCATGCCTGAAATTTTTTTGGAGGGTGAACCTCCACTTTAAGGTTAATCAAAAATATAACACTCTAAAGGGAAAGGTAGAACAAAGGGTGAGTATGGCAGAGAGGGAGGAAAGGGGGGAGAAGGGAAGGTTGGTGAAAGTAGGGGGTGAGGGTTTGGGGGGGACCCCCACACCTTCCCTACCCGCAAACTTCCATCCCCCCAACTTTCCTCCCTCTCTGCCCCTTCCATTTTCCTTCCCCCATTGTTCTACCTATCCCTTTAGAATGTGATATTTTTGATTAACCTTAAAAGAATTGTAAAGACAAAAAAAATTACCTCTTAAATTAAAGTCCGACAGTAGCTGATGAAGTAAAAAGTAATGTTTTTCATTATAACTAGTTTGATACCTGTTGAAATCAAGCTGTTTTATTCACCTCCGTCACTGAATCGTTATGCTCACTGACTTCCTGGTTTGCGATGCGCATTCATTCTTGATACATTACAGCCTAATGGGAACTACTTTTGGAGGACTCGGTTTGGTTCCCCTGGGCCTAGCAGGCTGTTTACCACCAACATCTCAAGCACGTTTATACAGGTGATATTTTTGATCTATGTATTGTCGATCGCCATTAAGAAATCGATTATGTTGTGAAGTTTGAAGGCCGTTATGTTTTTAAGGCGTGTGTTGGACCGGCTAAGGGGAGGTTGGAGGCCGGTATGTTTTTGAGGCGTGTGTTGGTCTGGCTATAAGAGGAGGTTGGAACTCTTTTTGTCTTCAGAGGTCGGAGAAGTCTTTCCAGCTTTCTTTGCTGGAGAAATTAGAACTCTTCCCGCCAGTGATGTTCTTCATGGAGAAGTCCGAGGCCTCACTCACACAGGGTGTATGAATCTGTACCCAGTGTGGGGGCTGCGTTAACCCCAAAAAGGACATCCATGTGGGTGCAGCTGTGCGGACGCACCATGGGTGCGTTCGGGGCCATGCAGCGGCACCCACACCGATGTCACATTGGGTACAGTCACTGCACCCCAGTTGACAGCAATGGGACTGCCTACACGGGATGCTGGGAACACCTGTGCATCCCCATTCTGGTAAACACGGTCCTCCCATGGAGTACGGATTCACACCCCCCGTGTAAATGAGGCCTAAGGGTGAATGGAATATTTAGCTCCATTGTGTTGCTAATTTGGGGAACACTGAACCACTCTGTTATTTGGGGTGTGTTATTACAGGAGTGTTATAGATTGTAGTTTAGTAGAAGTTTGGTTTTCTTCTGAAGGCATTTTGAGTAGGGTTGTCCAGATACCGATACTAGTATCGGTATCGATACCGAGTATTTGCGGGAGTACTTGTACTCGCACAAATGCTCCCGATACCTAAATAGAATACTTTTTTTGTATTAATCAGCATGTTCTGTGAAAATTCTTTGAGTTTTTTACTACTGCGTGACAAGAAAATAAATTTTTTTACTCTTTTATAATGTCTCGAGTTAGAGTTCTTCGTAATTCTAAAGAAAATATCCTTAGTCTGTATATTGGTTTGAAAACTGTCACATGACATTTAAAAAAAGTATCGGTATTCGGTATCGGCAAGTACATGAAAAAAAGTATCGGTACTTGTACTCGGTCCTAAAAAAGTGGTATCGGGACAACCCTAATTTTGAGTAAACATAAGTGATTTACCCCGCTCAGCGGGGGCGGGCCTTAGAGAACAGAGGCCGCATATGGGCAGCACAGAGGCTTAGTGGTAAGCCTTGCAGCACTGGGGTCGTTTCAGATTCTGACCAGGACACTATCTGCATGGAGTTTGCATGTTCTCCCTGTGCTTTTTTGGGTTTCCTCCGGGTACTCCGGTTTCCTCCCACACTACAAAGACATGCTACTTTTGCGTTGGTGGTGTACTGGTAAGCATAGCTGCCTTCCAAGCAGCTGACCCGGGTTCGATTCCCGGCCAACGCCATCTCCAATACTTAAGAGTCCTCAGAGAGAAAAGTGATATACAAGGTCAATGCGGAGTATAGATTAGCGGTGGAATAAAGAGTGAAGAGAACATGAGGAATGTTTGCGGAAGAAAATGTTCCCCCAGAATCTATAGAAGGAGAACCCAGCAACTGATAGAAGACGCTTGGCTTTGGCTGCGATCACACTTAGGTGTTCCGGATCGCGGGCGGAATTACCGCAATTTCCCAAATTGCCGCAAAACGTGCGACACACTTGTGATCCCGTTACTTTCAATGGCCCCCCAATCATGGGACAATATTGACATCTAAAAAAATCACACAAAATGACGGGACGCCGTTTCACAAAAGCAGTTCTGCGATTTGTCAGGCGACAATCGCGGCAAAAATCTCCCCATCGATTGGGGCGATATTGAAAGTAAGGGGATCACATACTTCACCCAGCGGAAATATTACACCCCCCCCCAACTGTCTAGATTTACATTAAAATTTCAAAATCCAAAAATCATTCATGCGGGAGATCACATACAGCATGTCACAAAAAGTAAGTACAACCCTTCAACCCCCCCCCCCGCGATCTCCAGGCTGGGTGACCCACGATTTTCAGGAGCGGCCATAGGAAAGTCCCCAGCTTCGGCCTAGCCCTGGAGCGGCGGCCATCTTGGTACACCCGGCGGCTGTCTCGTCAGGAAGTGAGGTTTCATCGCCACCATCTTGCTCCACCCCACAGTAACATTACTGTGCAGAAGTGGGCAAGCAGACACAGGGCTGTCTTAATGAGAGGGCACTGCCCAGGGGCCCCAGATGCATGAGGGGCCTCTGCACTTTGCCCCAAGCATCTGGTCCTTGAGCCCACGCCGCCTAGAAATTGGGGGCCACATGATAGCACTGAGAGTGATAGATACACAGGGAAGGCAGTCTGCCTCCTACCTACTTGATGTCCGTTTACCTGCAGTGTCATCATTGTAGGGGCCCCAGAACATTACTTTGCCCAGGGGCCCAAGATGCTATTAGGACGGCCCCCCTGACCATACTACATAATGAAATTGGTGAGTCGTAACTCTACACATGACTGACAGACTTCCCACCAACCACATACCAAAACACCTCAGCTGAGCTCACATTCATACCGAGTACGTGCGACTCACCAGAACGGCGGCAGCGTTAACTACGGGCATTTTCTCAAACGGCCGGAGAACAGCCATAATCAGCAATGCCCCCACCCGGGTGTTACACTGCACTAAACCGCGCCATTTACATTCAAGCTTGTATTCCTGTCTAGAGCGTGCGCGTCCTTGGCGCTGTCCAGGAAGAGGGTACGTGCACGAGCTCGCTCATGATTGGCTGCTTGTGCCCCCTCTGAGTGCTGGTAACCAGGAAGCCGCCAAGACTTGAGTACAGCCGGGGAGAGGAAGGTGTCGGGCTTCGTGGCTCTGTGAGGCGGCCAGGTAATATGAATAGCGGGACTATGCTGTCTCCTCACGGGCAGCTCAATGTCGTGTGTCTCTGTGTAGAGTAGTGTGAGTATGTCGGGTACCTAGCCGTGTGTACTGTGAGAGAGGAACTTCCACCTGAGTCACAAAGTGCAGCAGACTTTCCCACCTGTTATAACGTGGAGCATCCCTTGTAAGAACTCTCAGGTACAATGTTTTATCTATACGCCCAGCACGCTCCTCGGGTACAATGTTCTACATCTCTATACACCCAGCACTCCCCTCGGGTACAGTGTTCTACATCTCTATACACCCAGCACTCCCCTCGGGTACAGTGTTCTACATCTCTATACACCCAGCACTCCCCTCGGGTACAGTGTTCTACATCTCTATACACCCAGCACTCCCCTCGGGTACAGTGTTCTACATCTCTATACACCCAGCACTCCCCTCGGGTACAGTGTTCTCTATCTCTATACACCCAGCACGCCCCTCGGGTACATTGTTCTCTATCTCTATACACCCAGCACGCTCCTCGGGTACAGTGTTCTATATCTCTATACACCCAGCACGCCCCTCGGGTACAGTGTTCTATATCTCTATACACCCAGCACGCCCCTCGGGTACAGTGTTCTATATCTCTATACACCCAGCACTCCCCTCGGGTACAGTGTTCTCTATCTCTATACACCCAGCACGCCCCTCGGGTACATTGTTCTCTATCTCTATACACCCAGCACGCTCCTTGGGTACAGTGTTCTATATCTCTATACACCCAGCACGCCCCTCGGGTACAGTGTTCTATATCTCTATACACCCAGCACGCCTATCGGGTACAGTGTTCTATATCTCTATACACCCAGCACGCCCCTCGGGTACAGTGTTCTATATCTCTATACACCCAGCACGCTCCTCGGGTACAGTGTTCTATATCTCTATACACCCAGCACTCCCCTCGGGTACAGTGTTCTCTATCTCTATACACCCAGCACGCCCCTCGGGTACAGTGTTCTCTATCTCTATACACCCAGCACGCTCCTCGGGTACAGTGTTCTCTAGCTCTATACACCCAGCACTCCCCTCGGGTACAGTGTTTTATATCTCTATACACCCAGCACGCTCCTCGGGTACAGTGTTCTATATCTCTATACACCCAGCACTCCCCTCGGGTACAGTGTTCTACATCTCTATACACCCAGCACTCCCCTCGGGTACAGTGTTCTACATCTCTATACACCCAGCACGCTCCTCGGGTACAGTGTTCTCTAGCTCTATACACCCAGCACGCTCCTCGGGTACAGTGTTCTATATCTCTATACACCCAGCACTCCCCTCGGGTACAGTGTTCTACATCTCTATACACCCAGCACTCCCCTCGGGTACAGTGTTCTACATCTCTATACACCCAGCACTCCCCTCGGGTACAGTGTTCTACATCTCTATACACCCAGCACTCCCCTCGGGTACAGTGTTCTACATCTCTATACACCCAGCACTCCCCTCGGGTACAGTGTTCTATATCTCTATACACCCAGCACGCTCCTCGGGTACAGTGTTCTATATCTCTATACACCCAGCACTCCCCTCGGGTACAGTGTTCTATATCTCTATACACCCAGCACGCCCCTCGGGTACAGTGTTCTCTATCTCTATACACCCAGCACGCCCCTCGGGTACATTGTTCTCTATCTCTATACACCCAGCACGCTCCTTGGGTACAGTGTTCTATATCTCTATACACCCAGCACGCCCCTCGGGTACAGTGTTCTATATCTCTATACACCCAGCACGCCCCTCGGGTACAGTGTTCTATATCTCTATACACCCAGCACGCCCCTCTGGTACAGTGTTCTCTATCTCTATACACCCAGCACGCCCCTCGGGTACAGTGTTCTATATCTCTATACACCCAGCACGCCCCTCGGGTACAGTGTTCTATATCTCTATACACCCAGCACGCCCCTCGGGTACAGTGTTCTATATCTCTATACACCCAGCACGCCCCTCGGGTACAGTGTTCTATATCTCTATACACCCAGCACGCCCCTCGGGTACAGTGTTCTATATCTCTATACACCCAGCACGCCCCTCGGGTACAGTGTTCTATATCTCTATACACCCAGCACGCCACTCGGGTACAGTGTTCTATATCTCTATACACCCAGCACGCTCCTCGGGTACAGTGTTCTATATCTCTATACACCCAGCATGCTCCTCGGGTACAGTGTTCTCTATCTCTATACACCCAGCACGCTCTCCACTGGAGTACACCAATAGAGGAAGGAATAGAAAATCTTAGAGACTTTGTATGTCACACTAAAGGCCCATACATGCTATAAGAAAATCAGGAGAACGTTTTCATCTGAGGAACGATCGTCCGATTCAATGATAGTATGTACACAACTTTCTACAGCCAATTCCGACCTTAAAAAATAAAAATTTCCGAAGGGACAAATTCCCCAAAATTTCGCTTAATACCATGTACCGTTTTCTTATGAGACAAATTGGAAAAGAGAGCCTGCGCGTGATCAGAAACCATAAACCACAATAAAAAAAGCCTTTGTCGTACGAGAATTTTCGTACATTATTTCCTTTGTCTGTTCCGACTGTGAAACGATCGTTCTTCCGATTTTCTTATAGGGGTGTACCTCACTTTACTGTGTATGACAATGGGATGAACTCATACACAGGAAATCGGAAATGCCAGAAAAGAGATACAGACGGTGATAACTGTGGTGTTCTCTTACATAAGGAATTAGTAAAATGGCTTCCTAGACTGGGGATCGTGGAAAAGGACCTCTGTTAGGCTCACCACACACATTGCAATCCAATTGAACAATCTCAACAAGGCCTACATGATGGCATACACAATGATTCAGTGGTTTAGATCGTTCCTCCTAGTTATGGTAAATCAAAAGTGGACAGTAAAAAGATTGTATGCGGTATTAATGAAGTATGAGTTGTTGTTTTTTTTTTTTTTGTTTTTTTTTTCGGAATCATACTTGCCTAAGTGGATACATCGGTCCCCCGGCGTCTCTTCACTGAGGACCCGAGCCATAAAACACTGCCAATAACTTGGTTCTCTGGGCTCCCCGAGGGGAGAGCTGCTGACAGTCAATCACTGGAGCATTGTGCTGTGGAGGGGCGGGGAGCGGCTGTTTCAGCGGCTCGCTGAGAGGGCCATGCATACTAGCTCATTGTGCCTTTTGTCTTGCAGGGTTATTTTTCTTTTTGTAGGTTTACAATCTCTTTAATGCATTAAGGCTAAAAACCTTCTGGGTCAAACCCCATCTTACTGGTTGTGCCGTGTACAGGGACTTTTGTGGGGCCAGGCTGGAGACTGGCCTATAGAAGTGTATAGGGAGCGCCAGTGCAGGGAAGATTTTTACCTGCAGGTTGTACACATCCTGTACATTTTAGGAGGTTAGAGCGAAAGTACCCTAGTCCATTAAAACTTCTACCAGGATTTTAGTGCTATCCTTGTATTACACAGGGAGTTAGGAAAATCACCCCAACAAGGAAGACAAATGTTAAAATTGGAACATTCAATAGAAATTCTATCCCTTCCCCATGCTACTAAAACAAGTGTTCTTTCCCTTTAAGCCTCATGTACACTGCAGCTGGTAAACGGACTTTAAGGAGCAGTTGGGCATTTTTTTCAGCAGCCCCTCAACTCTCCTCTGTTTTCTTATCAGTACATGTACACTTGGGCATTTTATAGCAGTTTAGAAGCAGTTAACGTGGTTGTTAACCCCACTTTCTCTCTCGTCTTCCAGGACGCCACTGTGAGAGTAGACTGGCTCACCTGACAGGAAACACAATCAAAAATGAGGTTTAAAAGGCCCCACCCCTCCCGTGTGCCTCAGTTCTGATTGTGTTTCCCTTTCAGCGAAACGTTTATTTTTTTCTTGTGACCTAAAGCCTGGGGCTGGTGGTCCCCCCCCCCCGGAGCCCGGACCGCAGGTACTGGGTGCCGTTGGGTCCGGTGTAGCTTGCTACCCCCCGGGGGGTTTCCCCTTCGTCTTTGTCCAGGGGGGAACAGGAGAAGACGCAGACTCCCCTGGACGCCGGAGCCTCCTAGGAGGGCAGGGCTCTCCAGTGCTCCGAAGAGGCCACATCCTCTCTCCCCCCGCCTGGTTCCCTACCTTGGAGGTTGGGCTAAGGCCTCCCCCTTCCTGCTGGCTTCGTCTGGGGGTTTGCTGGACCGCATGGCGGGGGTTTGCTGGACCGCATGGCGGGTAGTTAGGCGCCGCTTTGAGCGGCGCCAGGAGCATCCGGGCGCCTGTTGATGACGCGCACGGCCCTGTGACGTCATTCCGCTCCCGCGCGGCAAGATGGCGGCCCCCACCGGACAAACGCTGCAGGCGTTCGGGGCGCACTATAAAGCAGCCAGGGAGATAGAGGGGCCTGGCGGCCTCAGAGCGTGTCCATGGAAGACCTTTCCTCGGCACAAGACGCTACTATGGAGGAGGACCGTCGTTTTCCTATGGCTGCAGAGGAAACCACCAAGGGTGAGTCCTTCCTTTTTCGTAGGGTTTTTTTTTGTCTCCAAAACAACCCCCCCCCCCTCCCCTCCCCTAAATCCTGAGATGAGGGCTAATGGGCATATGTTTCTCCCTGATATGTTTAGGTGAAGACCCTGTTGCCCAGGGGGAGTCCAGCAGAGTGGCTAAGCCTCCTAAGCGTGTTAGGAGATGTGGCAATTGTAGTGACAAATTACCAGTTGAACATAACAAGCCATTCTGTTCTAAGTGCATCTGTAAACTAACAGGGAAAGAGACCTCACAGATTATGAAGCAATTTCTCTCGGTTCAGACCGAAATGCTATCCACCCTAAAGGAGTTTCAATCTTCCCTAAATAGAAAAAACATTGATTCTCCGGTTCCGGGCCCCTCCTCCCAGGAATCCTCTTCTACCTCTCGTCCGTTTGTACCACTACAGGCTCGTAGAGTGTACCCCTCGGATTCTGAGGAGTCCGAGTTAACCTTACGTAGTGAAACCCTGGTTGACAGCCAGGCGGAGGAGGAGGAAGAGGAGGAGGAGGATACCAGAACAGGAAAATATATGTTTCCTGCTGATGATATGGAGGGCCTTTTAGCAGCTGTTTATGCTACCGAGCATATTCAAGAACCAGCAGAGCAGGTCTCAGCCCAGGACAGGATGTACAGGGGTTTAATAAAGCCCCAAACCATGACCATTGCGGTCCATCAGTCACTAAAGGACATTATCCTCAGGGAGTGGGCAGAACCTGAAAAAGTTTACCAAGTTTCAAAACTTGGAAACGCCGCTGTCCCTTTAAAACAGAGGTAGTAGACACCTTTTTTAAGGTCCCTAAGCTTGATGCCGCCTTGGCACAGGTCTCAAAACAGTCAGACCTTTCCTTTGAGGACACAGGCAGTTTAAAAGATGCCATGGATAGGTGTACTGACACTTCTCTCCGTAGAGCTTGGGAAGCCAATGCAGCCGCCCTTGGTCCTGCATTGGCCTCAGCCTGCGTGGCAAGAAATGCCGACGCTTGGACTTCCAAGCTTCTTGACCATATCCCCAATTCTTCCAAGACTAAGGAGATACGAGATTCCCTCCAGCTTGTTAGCGGGGCAGTGGCCTACTTGGCAGACGCAGCGGTAGAAACCATTCGCGCCTCGGCCAAGACCGGGGCCCTTATTAATGCCTCTAGGAGGGCCGTCTGGCTAAAGACCTGGAGGGGTGATCTTGCCTCCAAACGCCGCCTATGTGCACTCCCCTTCAAGGGTTCCCTCTTGTTTGGGGAAGCCTTAGATCAGGCTTTGTCCGGGTCTTCCGAGAAGGGGAATAAGTTCCCTTCAAAACCCAAGCAGAGTAGGAAGCGGTCCTTTCGTCCCAACCAGAGAAAGATTCCGGCCCCGGACAAAAGACAGTCCACCAGTCGACGTTGGACCTTTGGTAAAGATAGACCAAAGGGGGGGATCCTTTTTTCCAGTCCCAAACCATCCGGAAAGGACACCAAGTGACGGGAAGGTGGGGGGCAGGCTCGCCAGGTTTCTTCCTGCCTGGGAGAACATAACCCAGAGCCCCCATGTACTGCAGATAATCAGGGAGGGTTACCACTTAGAGTTCAGAGAGCTCCCCCCCCCGACCTTTCTCCTCACCCACCTCCCAAGGGACTCCAGCAAGGCCGTAGGCCTCTCCCAGAATATTGTAAGTCTGGCGGAACAGGGGGTCATAATCCCAGTCCCGCCAGACCAGCAAGGTCAGGGAGTATACTCCCACATTTTTGTGGTTCCCAAGCCGGACGGCAAGTTCAGATTGATAATCAATCTGAGACCTCTGAACTCCCATCTCCTCTACAAAAGATTCCGGATGGAAAGTGTTCACAGCCTCAGGGGTCTTTTGTTAGAGGGCGTCTTTATGGCAACCATAGATTTGAGGGACGCCTACCTGCATGTCCCGATTTTTGCGGGACATCAGAGGTTTCTGAGATTTGCCCTCGCCTCCGCACAGGGAATTCAGCACTGGCAGTTTGCTGCCCTCCCCTTTGGTCTGGCCTCCAGCCCAAGGGTATTTACGAAGATCTTGGCGGAGGTAATGGCTCATCTACATCTAAAGGGGATCTCCCTCGTCCCCTATCTAGACGACCTCCTGCTTTTCAGCCCTAGTCAGGATCAGCTCCTTTCGGACCTGACCGTCGTCATGACCACTCTGGAGACGCTTGGTTGGATAATCAACAAGCAAAAGTCCTCCCTTCTGCCGGAACAGCGGAAGGTATACCTGGGGGTTATCATAGATTCCCGAGAAAAGAAGCTTTTTCTTCCCCAAGAGAAGTTCCAGAGGCTTGTGACGACGATCGGGTCTTTAGTGGCTACAGAAAATCCCTCCCTCAGAGAGATCATGAAGCTGTTGGGTCGGATGACCGCTTGCATTCCAGCGGTCCCCTGGGCCCAACTACACGCAAGACCACTTCAGAGGTTCCTCCTCTCCGCCTGGAACGGGAAGGAAGACACTCTCGATTCCCGGGTCAGGGTTCCGATCCTAGTCAAGGACTCCCTAGAGTGGTGGCTCCACCACCAAAACCTCCTGAAGGGCCGTCCGTGGAGTCAGACCGACCCACTGAAGGTCACTACGGACGCCAGTGCTTGGGGTTGGGGAGCCCATGTACAAGAGCTACGGGCTCAGGGATCCTGGGATCATCATCTAAGGCGGACCTCCTCCAACTATCGAGAATTACTGGCAGTGGGAGAAGCTCTGAGGGCGTTCGAAGGGAGAATTCAGGACAAGGATGTCCTGGTCCTTTCCGACAATGCTACAACAGTCGCCTTTCTCAACAGACAGGGGGGCACCAGGTCCCAGTCTCTCCTGACACTCTCCCTGGAGATCCTGGGTTGGGCGGAACAGAGAGTACCCTCTATTCAGGCAATCCACATAAGGGGAGCCACCAATCTGGAGGCCGACTTTCTGAGTCGTCAACCCATTTTTCAGGGGGAATGGGAATTATGCCAAAAAACCTTCGACTGGATCTGTCGGCGGTTCGGGGTTCCGGAGATAGATCTTTTTTCCTGCAGGAAAAACAGAAAAGTAAACAGATTCTTTTCCCTTGTGCAGGGACCGGGTTCTCAGGGGGTGGATGCGCTGGCCCAGGACTGGAATTTCCGTCTGGCTTACGCTTTTCCCCCGCTGAATCTGACCCCAAGGGTCTTACAAAAGCTGGCCTCCGCGGAGACAAAATTAATCCTAATAGCTCCTTGGTGGCCCCGGAGATCCTGGTTTCCCATTCTGAAGCTCTGGTCTCTAGCTCCCCCGCTTCCCCTTCCTCTCCGAGCGGATCTCCTGCGGCAGGGGCCGATCTCTCATGCGAACCCAGGTTTCTTCAGCCTGACGGCATGGCTATTGAGAGGCGGAACTTGCAGCGGAAGGGCTGCTCGGATAGAGTCATAGATACCCTACTATCCAGCCACAAGAAGGTCACCAGACACATCTACGCAAAGGTCTGGACAGTCTTTTGGCGTTGGTGCACCACAAAGCGGATCTCTTCTCCCAAGACTCCCGACATCCTGGAGTTTCTTCAGGATGGCGTGGAACTAGGCCTAGCTACTAGAACTCTAAGAGTCCAAGTGGCAGCTTTATCATATTTTTTGGAGAAGAGCCTCTCAGCGGAACCCCTCATCAAGAGGTTCCTGACAGCTAGGGACAGACTTTCTCCTATGCAGGTTTCCAGGGTCCCCTCATGGGACCTCTCCCTGGTCCTGGAACAGCTGACTAAGGCACCATTTGAGCCTATAGACAGCATTTCTGTAAAGTTTCTTACGATAAAATTTACTTTTTTGTTAGCCATCACGTCTGCCAAGAGAGTTGGAGACTTGCATGCTTTTTCTATCAAAGAACCTTTTCTACGGGTTTTTGAAGATAGGGTTATTTTGACTCAGGATCCTCTGTACCTTCCCAAGGTGGCAACCAGGTTCCATAGGTCTCGGGAAGTTATACTTCCTTCTTTTTGCGCAAATCCCAGCAATGAAAAGGAAGCCACTTTCCATTGCCTGGACGTAAGACGCTGCCTTTTAGTTTACCTAGAGAGGGTTAGTGAGTTCAGATCTTCCCCTCACCTTTTAGTTAATTTCTCAGGGCAGAAAAAGGGCCAACAGGCAACTAAGGCTTCCATCTCCAGATGGATTAGGCAGGCTATCTCCTTGTCATATACACAGGCAGGTAAACCACTCCCTGTTATTAAGGCTCATTCCACGCGTTCTCTGGCAACCTCCTGGGCAGAAAGGGCAGGAGCTTCCATAGAGCAGATCTGTAGAGCGGCAACCTGGTCCAACCGGAATACGTTCATCAGACATTATAGAGTCGAACTACTGTCTCCTCAAGACCTGAGTTTTGGTAGGAAGGTCTTACAGACAGTGGTACCGCCCTAAGGTAGGCCTGAAGATTACTTGCTTTTCTCTCACAGTGCCGTCCTGGAAGACGAGGGAGAAAGTACCAGTTACTTACCGGTAGCTGGATTTCTACGAAGTCTTACAGGACGGCAGGCCTACTTCCCTCCCTTTTACTTCTATCTATATTCCTCCGTTTTCTTGGTCTCTGTCTATACCGTGTTCTAAAGAGCGGTTACTTATCTTAAACTGAGGCACACAGGAGGGGTGGGGCCTTTTAAACCTCATTTTTGATTGTGTTTCCTGTCAGGTGAGCCAGTCTACTCTCACAGTGCCGTCCTGTAAGACTTCGTAGAAATCCAGCTACCGGTAAGTAACTGGTACTTTTTTACCTTATTATAGGCTTACCTATAGGTATAAAGAATATATGCGCAGGGGGATCCTCGGCTTGCCAGAATGAAATCTCCCGCGCGCATTCTCTTCTTCTCTTTCCGAGGTAAGTATTTCATAATGAGCTAGTATGTGGTGCATACTAGCTCATTATGAATTTTGCCTTGCAGGTGTAAAAAAATAAATTGTAATGCTGTAAGGTTGGAAGCATTTTTTTTTAAAGCAAAAATATGCGTTCAGGGTGGTATTTCAGGGGCATTTGAAATGTCAAATGGTTGTAACAGCTTGTAAATGTGGTAATTCCCTTTTTTTATGTGCATTTTCATTTACATGCATTTTGAATAGGGAAGCATTGCAGACCATTGGTAGTGGGAGAAAAAAAAACAGGCTTTCAAGAACACTTGTATATTGTGGACTGCAAAGAGAGAGATTGATTTTAATAACATGTTTTTAAACTTTGGTTACTAGCTGTCAAGTTCCAGTGTTCGGAAGAGGTTTTCAATTGTCATGTGTACATGAGGCCTTAAACCTGTCTTAATTTGTGTGTTGGTAAGCATACAGCCACTATCTCCCCAGGAACAGAGAAAACCATAACATACCAGGTGTTTTCAAAATGTTTTGACTATATTTGGAAACTTGTAACATTCTCGTTCTCACCTAGTGGTTCCTAATAGGGATGAGACCGATGTTCACCGAATAGCCAACAATTTGGGGTGTTCATGGCGAATTCGAAAGCCGCGGAACACCCTTTGAAAGTCTATGGGAGAAATCAAAAGTGCTAATTTTAAACATTAATATGCAAGTTGTTATAAAGGGTTGGGTACCTGGGTCCTGCCCTAGAGGACATGTATTAATGCAAAAAAAGTTTTAAAAACTGAATTTATTTTCGGGAGCAGTGATTTTAATAATGCTTAACTGCTTAACCACCAGCCGCTGTCAAATAACGGCGGCAAGGTGGTCTCTTAACTCTGGGAGGACTTTGTATAACGTCATCCCAGAATCGCGCCCCCTGGGGCGCGCACGCGGGAATGTCCGTGACCGCCGGGTGCGGCATCACGGATCGCGGTGTATTGCCACTAATAGCTGCCGTTTACCACGTGATCGCTCCGTCATTAAACAAACTGGCGTCATCAATAACGCCGGTTCCTCCCTCCTCTCTCTGTACCGATCGGTACAGTGTGAGAGGGGGGAGCGCGGGTGTCAGCAGCGCTGTGGCTGGATCTGTGACTATTGCAGTCACAGATACAGCCATCCCTGCATTAACCTCTGGAACACTCTTCCTTCCCTGCGCAATACCCTCTGCAGTACCCCCTGCGCAGTGCTCTGCAGTACCCCCTACGCAGTACTCTGCACAATACTCTGCAATACCCCCCCGCACAATACTCTGCGGAAAAAAATGTGTTTTAACTAGGGTTGTCCCGATACCACTTTTTTAGGACCGAGTACAAGTACTGATACTTTTTTTTCATGTACTCGCCGATACCGAATACCGATACTTTTTTTAAATGTCATGTGACAGTTTTCAAATCACAATACAGACTAAGGATATTTTCTTTAGAATTATAAAGAACTCTAATGCCCCGTACACACAATCACTTTTTGTGATGAAAAAAGTCATTTTTCTTCATGGGAAAAAAAACGACATTTTTCAAACTTCATTTTCAAAAATGACGTTGCGTACCACCATGAACAAAGTGATGGCACTCTAAAGGGGAAGTTCTATTTGCCTTGAGGCGGCTTTTAGCTGGTTACTTGTTAGTAAAAGACGATTCCTGCTTTTTTGTCTGTTACAGCGTGATGAATGTGCTTACTCCATTATGAATGGTAGTTTTACCTCCCGTCTCCTAACTTGCTTCTGGGCATGTGCGGGTTTAAAACGTAATTTTTTACGTAGTTTTGCCCACACACGATCATTTTTTATGACACAAAAAATGACATTTTGAAAAATGACATAAAAAATTCGAGCATGTTGGAATTTTTTTTTGGTCATTTTTTAGAAGACATAAAATGACATTTTGGCCACACACCATCATTTTAAATGACATTTAAAAAAATGACATTTTTTTCCATCACAAAAAGTAATCGTGTGTATGGGGCATTACTCAAGACATTATAAAAGAATAAAAATGAATAAAAAAAATGTATTTGCTTGTCACACAGTAGTAAAAAAAACTCAAAGAATTTTCACAGAACATGTTGATAAATACAAAAAAAGTATTCTATTTAGACATCGGGAGCATTTGCGCGAGTACAAGTACTCCCGAAAATACTCGGTATCGGTATCTGGACAACCCTAGTTTTAACCACTTCGCGCCCACATCATATGACGTCCTTGACTTTGTGCAGGGATATCTAAATGATGCCTGTAGCTACAGGCATCATTCAGATATCATTTTTTCCAGCCAGCGATTCTCTACACCATAAGAACAATCATGGCGGCTGTTCCGCCTCTTCTTTGTACAATTAGCATGAAAATGTACAATGGCTAACAGTGGAAGCATATGCGGACGCAGCCGCCTCAGTATACGTACAACAAAAAGAACTAAAAACAGGGCATCTGGGAGCAGCTTTACATTGGCCGTAGGCGGTAATAATCACAGTGAGTGGGTAGGAAACAACCAGTAAAAGGAGAGAGAGAGAGAAAAAAAAAAGAGAAATTAACCAATGTGGGCAGGGCTCCTTGGTCGATGTGCCTTGCGTAGCACTTGTTGCGCCCACCGTTACATATCAAAGAATATGTGGAGCGTTGCCTGAGCGAGTGATCTTTGCTTCCGTTTCTCAGTTGTCTCGTGGACAACGGTGAGATACCGGATACTAGTGGTGGGCCATCACCACAGTTAGTCCCTAAGCCGGTCTTCCTAGTGCCTGATAATTGGTCAAGGTGGTGATGTCCGGTAGTATAGAACTGTCTACGGTATCCTGTAAATTAGTAGGGAGGGGGGGGGGGGGATAGGGGTCCAGGTCAGAGAGGGGGGGGGAGGGGAGGGGAGAGAGTCAGACCGCCACAGCTCGGTAAGGTAGTGGGAGGCGAGGAAACCTAGTCAGGGTTGTCAGGGCCTGATATTTTTGTAGTTGTCGGTAGTGGTGAAATGGATCCAACAGGCCCAAGTCTCGGTGAATTTTGCAGGGTTATCATTAGAGTGATGGATGAGTTCCTCCATCTCCATCGTTTTTTGGAGGCGTGCAAACCAGTCTGCTAGAGACGGGGGGAATGGGGAGAGCCATTTAAGCGGAATGCACATCCTTGCTGCATTTACCATATGCATGGCCAGGGAGCGGCAATATCCCCTCGGGAGTGTCTGGGCATGATGGAGAAGAAACTGGGCAGGTGTGAATTCTAATGCCTCGTTTCCACTGCACGGATCGGGTCGGGTGAGTAATTTTGGAGCGGTTCGGATGGGTCCCGTCTAATCGCGTGAGCGTTTCCACTGCAAATCGGACCGTGAGGGACCATTCAGGTTTTAGAAAAAAATCCTAGCGCATCCACCAATCAGTGAGATGTATTTGTAGGTCTGCCCTAACCGAACCGTTCCACTCTCTCTCTGGTCCCTCATCTGAAGCAGGACCGTTGCTGGTGCAGTACGGTTCAGTTTTACAGTACGCTTTCATAATGGAAACACCAAAAATACCGTACCGAACCGTACCGATCTGCTCAGTGGAAACTAGGCATAAGTTGTCAGTTGTAATGTTTGTAATGAGTCTATGGACCTCTGTCCAGTAGGGTTGGAGTTTGGGGCAGGTCCACCAAATGTGAAGGAAAGGGCCAGTCTCCAGATGGCACCACCAGCAAGTTTTTGGGAGAGTAGGATTAATTCTGTGAAGCTTGAGCGGGGTTTTGTACCATCTGGAGAGAAGCTTATACGCGTTCTCCTGTGTTTGAGCATTGACTGATCCTTTGTGTGCTAACCTGTAGACGGCTTCCCAGTCCTCCTCCGTGAGGTCTAATGCGAGGTCACGTTCCCACTGTTTGCCCAGTGTAGTTTGGAGGAGTGTGTAGAGGATAATAGACTGTAGATCTTTGACATAAGATGTCTCTGCGGTTCCTCCTTTTGAGCATAGGCTTTCGAAAGGGAAGCAAGGCCTAGACCAGTGGGAGCTTGGGGCTGTCTTGTCTAGAAAGTGTCGAATTTGCAAGTAGGTCCAAAATGGGAATTCGTCCCTGTCAGTGTAGGCAGCTAGTTCTGATTGTAGTTTGAGTCTATCGAGAGAAAGAATTGACCCGCCCGTACGGATGTGTGCGGCCAGCTATCAGCCAGAAAGGTGGGGTGCATGCCCGGCGGGAAGTCAGGGTTGAGTCTAAGGGGGGTCATGGGGCCGCGTTGGTCCGATAGTTTGTGTTTGGTGCAGGCCTCCCTGAAGGCTTGTAGGGAGGGGAGTATAAGAGGGTGTACTTTGCAGTCACGCGGCGTGTTGTCCCGTGAAACCCATGGTAAATGGGACATTGGGAGGGGGGGGGGAGGCCTGTTCTAGTCTCACCCAATTCTTTCGTTCCCCGTCAGCGACCCAGTCAATGATCCTAGTGAGGCCACAAGCTATGTTGTATTTCAGGAGGTCCGGCAGCCCCAGACCGCCCTTTAGTTTAGGGACCGTGAGCCTGGTGTAACTTGCGGGCGGGTATCGCGCCACACGAATTTCGTGCAGGCTGATCTGTAGGATAAGAAGAAGGCTGAGGGGAGCCTGATGGGGATCGCTTGCATGGTGTACAGTAGCCGGGGAAGGACATTCATTTTGACCACCGCCACCCTCCCGAGCCACGATAGGTGTTTGGGGGACCAGTCTTTTAAGTCTCTGAGTATAGTTTGGAGCAATGGGGTGTAGTTGAGGGAGTACAGTTCAGAAAGGGAGGTAGGGAGTTGGATCCCCAGATATGTGATAGCTTTATTACTCCATTTAAAGGGGAAATTGGTCTGGCATAGGTTGCATAAGGTCCTGGGCAGGGAAACATTCAGGGCAGACGATTTGGAGAAATTGATTCGAAAATTGGACAACGTCTTAAAATCCGCAAAGTCTTTCAGCAAGTTAGGGACGGTCGTAAGGGGATCTCTGAGAAAAAGGAGAATATCGTCCGCGAACGTGGCAAGTTTGTATCTGTGGCTTTTAACGTCAATACCCTTGATCGCTGGATTAGATCTGAGCCGTCTTAGGAGAGGTTCCAAGGTGAGGACAAATATTAGGGGAGAGAGGGGGCAGCCTTGACGGGTTCCGTTCGCAATGGAGAAGGCGTCCGACAGGTTGTTGTTCGCTCTAACCTTTGCCGTGGGGCCTGTGTAGAGCGCCGAGATAAAGCTCATCATGTGCGGCGGGAGGTCCACGGCCTTGAGGGTAGCCTGCATGAAATCCCATGCCACCCTGTTGAACGCCTTCTCCGCATCAAGGGACAGAAAAAAACCGGGGGAACCGCTGGAGGTGAGCCAATGGTGGGTATTATCGTGCGTCTCCCTGCCAGGGACAAATCCGCCTGGTCAGGGTCTATCAGTGTGGGCATGTACGGCAAAAGCCTGTTCGCGATTGTTTTGGCGAACCACTTGAGATCCACGTTAAGGAGTGAGATGGGTCTGTAGTTGGATACAATATTTGGGTCTTTGTCGGGTTTGGGGAGAACGACTATGTGCGCCGCCAGAAGGTCTCGTGGAGGGGTGGTAGCATTGGCAAAAGAATTGAAGGCCGAGAGGAAGAAAGGAGTAAGAACTTTAGCGCAAGTCTTGTAGTACCCGGCAGTCAGACCGCCAGGGCCTGGGCTTTTGCAGGACTTTAGTTGTTTTAGGGCCAGTCCCACCTCTGCGCCGTTGAGGGGTCTGTCCAGCTCCGTCCTAGCCATCTCCGACAGCTTTGTGGGGCCGTATTGGCGTAGAAAGTCGTCAATTAAGCCCTGCCTAGTAAGTTGTGCAGCTGGCGTGGTTGGGGAGGGCAGGTTGTATAAGTTTGTGTAGTATTTAACGAAGAGCTTGGCTATGTCTGGTGTAGATTGCATTTTGACCCCTCTATCGTCCGTCAAAGAGTGGACGGTCGCCTTGGCCCTTTTGGATTGCAGGGCTTTCGCTAGTAATTTGCTTGCTTTGTCGCCGTGTTCGTAGAACGATTTTTTTGGCTAGGGCGTAGGACCGTCTAATCTTTTTATTGATAACCCTGGCGAGAGCCGAGCTCCTAGAGGTTAAGTCCTGTAGTGTTGCGAGGGCGTGTGAGTGTTTGTGTGCGGACTCCAGCTGTTTGATCCTCCCTAGGAGATCGTCGTAGTGCTTGCACCGTTCTTTAGTATGTTTGGCAGCGGCAGCAATCAAAAGGCCTCTGGCAACGCACTTGTGGGCCTCCCAATTAATAACGGGAGCCATGTCTTCCGCCCTATTTTTGCGAAAGAATGGTTCTAAGGTAGATTTAAGGTCTGTAGCTAGTGTCGGATCTGTAAGCAATGATGGGTCCAACCTCCACACCCTCGTTCGGGGGCGGCAGAGGGGGAGAAATAGTGTTGCCGAGATTGGGTTATGATCTGACAGCCATATGGGTTCTATAGACGCAGAGGTCAGCAGGGGTAGGTCTTCCTGACTTATGAATATGTAGTCGAGACGGGAGTAGCGGTCGTGGGGAGCAGAGTAAAACGTGTAGTCCTTTCCCGTAGGGTGCAAGGTACACCAGGTGTCATGTAGGAGGAGTTCTTGGAGAATCACCTTGATTCTCCTCAGAGCTGAGTACGGGGTAGATGATGTGCCCATTGACGTGTCTTGCGCAGGAAGGAGGGGGACATTAAAATCTACCCCCAACACTAGTGTCCCCGCCTTGAAGAGCGTCAGTAGGGTCGAAATGTGTCTGAAAAAAGAAACCTGACGTGTGTTCGGTGCGTACACCGTAGCGAGTGTGATAGTACGGTCCAGGTAAGAGCCCTTCAGGAACAAGTACCTTCCCTCCGGGTCAGCCAACTTCTCAACCAGTCTGAAGGGGCAGTGTTTAGCTATCAATATTGAGACCCCCTTCATTTTGGCGTGCATGTTCGTGGCGTGGTGGGCTTCTGGAAAGTGAAAGTTGTGTAGTTTGGGCACAGCATCTGACTTGAGTTTCCTGCACAAACGCGACATCTGCCCTAGTACGGTGTAAGGCCAGGAGTTGGGATCGTTTTTCAGGGAGATTTAACCCTTGTGCATTGAGGGAGAGTACCTTCAACGTGGGATTGTCAGCTCTCGACGGTGGGTCAGTCATTGTGGGCGTCAGTGTTGTCGTAAGTCTGGGTGTGGAGTAGTCGCGGTGTCCGAGCTGTGGCGGAATGGGGAGGTATCAGGTGTAGGGGGTGACACAGGAGCGGCACTGGGGGTAGAGGGCACCGGGTGAGCCCCGACTGGAGACGCGGCACCTAGGGCGCCCGGCATATGGGGGGCAGAACCCTCGGGTTGGGAGGGGTGTAATAAGGATTACCAGTTCTCCCCTATTTTGAGAGAGGGTAGGGAAGGAGACCGATTTTTAGGTGGGGGGGACACAGTCCCTCCGCCTATACTATTAAAAGGACAATCGGTAAGGTGCGGCCGTGTGGGGTACTCGCTCCGTGGAAGGGACACGGGCACCGACACACGACACCACTCGTGGGTTGTCCAGAGCCTCGCCTGAAGACGACTAGGTATTGAGAGGGATATCCAAGGGTGGTATGCCACCTCAGAGCCTGTAACTATGCACCTGATCCAAGGGCGGGATCCCTATGGGGCTCATTCCGCGGTGGGCATAGCGGTCCGGTAGTCGGATCACAAGGTGAAGCATACTAAAATCTGAATTCCCCGCCGTTAAAGGGGGGCTCGCCAACATGGTGTTTCAATAAGCTACATCCCCGGGGCCTAGCATCATATCCGAGATTGGGGCGGGATCGTTCCTCTTCCCCCCACCCCCCGGAGAACCACCGTGAACGGTGCCCCCCCGGGACGCCCAAGAAGCTCCACGGGGGGGGGGGGGGAGAAGTACCCGCCGCCCGCCTCCCACAGTTAAAGCATTAAACAGGCAGGCAACATCCCCCAATCAACACATTAGGCCTGCAATATTTGTTGTCTCACCACATGAATAGTTCTGTACAGGGACAGGACTGTATGTGTATACTCATCTGAGGGTGTGAAGACAAGTCCAGCATCGTGCGATTCATTGTGCGATGTAGTATAGGTGGCATAGTGCTCAGAACTGTGTGCCGGTCGGGTCGGAGGTCGGCTGTGGGGAGCGGCACGGAAGGGGACGTGTTGGGGCCCTCCGGGTTCTTTTCGGCAACGGGTTCGTATTGATGGGCTGGATCGATTCGGAGCCATCTGCAGGCAAGGAGCAACATGCGAGCAGCGGGAGGCAGTCCTGGGAAGGTGAGGGTGGGGGGGACCGGGTTCGGATTGTTAGCGGCGTCTCTTGTGGGAGGAGTCGGGCGGCCAGCCAATCGGTCGGAACCCCGAAAGGAGCAGTCCTCTACCAGCATTCAGCGGTGAGCCTGGCGGACACTTCCCACGGCTCTCGAAGGCTGCAGTATCGGCTGACGGTTCCCATCGCTCTTCCAAGTTGGTGTCTCCCCGGACGTGACGTAGGCGCGGTGCGCCGGAATAGAGAAGAGTGCGCAGGGATCCGGTCCCGGAAGTGATGGTCTTTGCAATGGGTCCTGGGTATTGTAGTGTCGAGAGCGGGAGGGGCTCAAGAGTCTTATGTGGCCTCCGGGGAGGAGCCAATCGGCATCATCTTATGCTGGGAATGGGCAGCGGCTCTAGGCACAGCGTGTGAGGTGCTGTAACAGCCCAAGCAGGGAGACACGTAGGGCGTTGGCTGGAGGGGGTAGCAATGAGCTTAGGTAGTGGTTTCCAAAGTCAAAGTAAACACAGTCAACCATAACACAGTAACGGGAATAAACTTGCCCACAGCTTTATGCGTAGCAGCTCCATCAGATATCAGGCCGGCAAATTAGTAGTCTCTCCGGGCCCTCCGTGCTCCAGTAGAGGAGAGCGGGTCGCGGTCCCTCCGGGGCCCCGCGGCGGTGGTGGAAGTGCGAGAGCCTGAAGGTGAGCGTCTCCCTTGGGATCGTGTAGGTTGCGTCTCCATATTTTCCGCTTGAGGCCCATTCCAACGGCCTACAGAGCAGCGGTAGATGGCATACCACTCCGGGACAGCAACCGGCTGTATTCCCAGGGTCTCGAAGAAGTGCGGGAGGTCTTCAGGAACCTTTAAGTGCGTGGTGCGGCCTTGGTGGGACGAGTACTTCCATTTGTACCGTATATTTTCGGAACGCAGAGCATCCAGTAAGGGCTTAAGGTCCCGGCGGTGCTTCAAAGTGATCCCCGAGGGATCCTGCATGTAGAAGGCGCTGGCCCCTAGCTTGCCTCAGGATCTCCTCTTTCAAGCCAAAGTCAGTGAGACAGCAGACAATGTCTCTAGGGGGGGTCTGTGTCTCTGCCTCTAGGCCGCAGCGCCCTGTGGATCTTCTCCATGGAGATCTTCGTGTCTGGGGGTCTTTGGAGGATTGAGTTGAAGAGAGAAATTGCCTCATGTACTATCTGGCCCCCTTCGATGGTTTCTGGTAGGCCCCTTACACGCAGGTTATGGCGTTTTCCTCGATTTTTGAGGTCTTCTAAATGCCGATTCATTTCCCTCATTTGCAGGGTATGGTCATCTATTTTTCTGGTGGAGCGCTGGAGGACAAGGTCGTGGTCTTCCAGCGTTTTCTCGGTCGCCGCGACTCTTCCGTCTAGTGCTTTAAAGTCCAGTCGCAGTTCCGCTATGGCCGCTGTGAGTGCGTCTTTGATGTCGGACGCTACGGCCCCCAGGTCCAGGATAGTTATTGGTTGTGCCGCTAATGCGGATGGCAGCCCAGGCTTTGGTCTCCCCTGGGACACCGGCGGGGGATCGGGTGGAGTCGCTGACAGGACGATATCCTGTGCCTGGGACGTTAGGCTTTGTGAACTGCCTTGGTGCGCTCCTTGGCGGGAAGCCGCCATATTACCTCAGCCGGTCTGGAACATCTCTGGGATATGTTGCCCGAGGGTGTTGTTGTGCTCTCTAGGGGAGCGGGATCGGGAGGCTGATTGTCTCGACGAAGTGCCCATGTTTTATTTTTACTTATCTTTTTTATTTTAAATTTTTCAAAAATAGGATATAACAGAATCTCACTGATACCATACATTTACAGACCAAGATATACATTCCTTATGATACATCATACTTCCAATATTGATCCATACATTTCCACTCCTACTCCTTTTTTCCCTTATGCTACCCCCCTCCCCCACCAACCCAAAAAAAACCCCCCACAAATAAAAAAAAAAGAGGAACCCATTCCCCATCTCCTCCTGCCTCTTCCCCTCTTCTGATCTAATAAATTGATTCCATCCTGCCCAGGTTTCTTTATACTGTGTCCTCCTGTTTTGAGCAGAAAGAACCAAGTCTTCCATAGCTCCTACTTCCTGGGCCCTGATAAGCCAGCTTGCAACCGAGGGGGGCCGTAGGTCCCTCCACCTCAGGGTAACTCCCGCCCTTGCCGCGTTGATCAGGTGACACACTACCGACCTCCTATACCTCTGCACCGGCATCTGTGAGACATGCAGCAGGAAGAAGGCAGGGTCATCTGGGATCAAGTCTTCAAAAAAATTTTGGGAGATTCTCCTTACCTCTCCCCAGTACTGTCTCACCTTTCGACACGACCAAAAAATGTGTAAGAGTTCCCTGTTCTTCACCACACCTCCAACATTTTCCCTCTACTTCATTATCAAATTTGTGTAGCCTTTCTGGGGTATAGTACCACTGTGTGAGGAGTTTGTAGTTCGCTTCTTGGGTTCTTGAACACACTGAGGAATTTAGTGCCAGGAAGATTATTTGTTTATGCTGGGTTGGGGTAAAAGTTCTCCCCAGGTCTCTTTCCCATTTGCTGATGCTCGGCATCACAAAATCTTCGGAGGGCGTATTCAGAAACCCAGTGCCCATGTTTTAGCGTGGGAGTAGGGGTCAGAAAACACCGCTAATTGTTGAAATCGCTCTAAGGTGGCAGGAGCTTTTCATATATCACTGTAAAGAGGACCTGTCATGCTATATTCCTATTAGGGTTGTCCCGATACTGGTATCGGTATCGGTGCCGATACTAAGCATTTGCAAGAGTATCGGTACTCGTGCAAATGCCCCGATACCAAAAACGGATACCTTCGGGCGCTGTACTTTCAGCTCTCAGCAGGAATTCCCTGCTAACAGCTAAAAAGTAAAGAAAAAATGCTGGCAATCATTGGTTGATAAGGAACGGAGCCGCCGCTTCCTTGACAACCAATCACGTGTCCTTTCCTCCCCACCTCCTCTTCCCCTCTAGTCAGTTGCACTGTGGGAGAATTGTGTGCGGAGCACGGGCGTAACGTGGGCAGCCGATGGACCCGCGCTGTCCCTGGGTCCGATGCCTCAGCAAGCTGCAGGAGTCGGGACACTACTGAGGGGTACTGAACAGTGAGGGGGATCGCTGCAGCGGGGAACAATTACAGGAACCATGCCCTGTATCTGTGTCCGTCCAGCAGCTGAAAGCTCTAAGACCTGCCTCCCCTTCCCCGCTGGACGCTGGTCTGACACAGATACAGGGTGCCACCATGGTTCCTAAATTGCTCTCCGCTGTCCCTGGCAGCCTCGTCTTGGTAAAGTTTTGTGTCCGGCGGAGTTTTCTTCTCTCCCGAGTGCCGACACAACATCAAGTGCAGAGAACATGAGGACCTGCGGGCGGAAGTAGCGGGACTCGGGAGCCCTGCAAGAAGTAATGCACGGTGAGTAGATGGCTGTGTGTGATAGAGACTATGGGACTACAATCTCCAGCATGTCTATGGAGAAGGAGCACTTATTGTGCGGCTGCAGGTGAAACCATGGTAGTGTATCAGTTTCACTTGCAGTGTAGGTGAGACCACGTGTCTGGATGGCAGGGGGAGGAGCTCAGAACACCCTGATATTTTTTGAGGGGGGCAAACTGGTGGCAATTGATAGGCACAGTGGTGACAACTAATGGCATGGCACATAGGTGACAATTGATGCACAGTGGTTGTGTTTAATGACATGGCACAGTGGCGACAATTGATGGCAGGGCACAGTGGCGACAATTGATGGGCACCGTGGCTGCGTTTTAAAGGCATGGAACAGTGGTGACAATTGATGGGCACAGTGGCTGCGTTTGATGGCATGGCACCGTGGCGACAAATGATGGGCACAGTGGCTGTGTTTGATGGCATGGCACAGTGGCGACAATTAGGGTTGTCCAGATACCGATACTAGTATCGGTATCGGGACCGATACCGAGTACTTGCGGGAGTATTTGTACTCGCGCAACTGCTCCCGATACCTAAATAGAATACTTTTTTTGTATTTATCAACATGTTCTGTGAAAATTCTTTGAGTTTTTTACTACTGCGTGACAAGGAAATAAAACATTTTTATTCTTTTATAATGTCTTGAGTTAGAGTTCTTCATAATTCTAAAGAAAATATCCTTAGTCTGTATTGTGGTTTGAAAACTGTCACATGACATTTAAAAAAAGTATCGGTATTCAGTATCGGCGAGTACATGAAAAAAAGTATCGGTACTTGTACTCGGTCCTAAAAAAGTGGTATCGGGACAACCCTAGCGACAATTGATGGGCACCGTGGCTGCGTTGCATGGCACAGTGGTGACAATTGATGGGCACAGTGAGGCTGCAATTGATGATGATTTTTTTTTCGTTTGTTTGTGCCCCCCCAAAAATTGATCACCAGCCACCACTGCCTCTAACCCTCCTATCCCCCCTTCCCCACCATTATTTCCATTACCCGTCCCTTTCTCATCTCTCCTCCCTCCCCCTCCTCTCTCTCTCTATCATTCCCCCCCCCCATGTTCTCGCTCCCTCCCTCTTTCTATCCTCTCCCCCTCCTCCCTTTTTTTTTTTCCCCCTCAGTTACCAGTTTGCCCAGCTACAGTTTTTCCAGTCATTCAGTCAGCACATCTCCACCCCAGCCTCATCCAACTCCCCCAAACCACCCCTTTACCTACTATTGCTAGGTGATAGGTATCGGTATTCGGTATCGGCGAGTACTTAAAAAAAAGTATCGGTACTTGTACTCGGTGTCAAAAAAGTGGTATCGGGACAACCCTACCCTAATTCCTATTACAAGGGATGTTTACATTCCTTGTAATAGGAATAAAAATAATCAAAACATTTATTTTTGGGGAAAAACGTGTCAAACTAAAATAAAGTTAAATGAACAATACATTTTTATTTTTTTAAAGCGCCCCTGTTCCCGCGTGCTCGTATACAGAAGCGAACGTGCATGCAAGTCCCGCCCACATATGAAAACGGTGTTCAAACACATGTGAGGTACCGCTGCGAACGTTAGAGCGAGAGCAATCATTTTGGCCCTAGACCTCTTCTTTAACTAAAAAGATGTAACCAGTAAAAACATTTAAAGCGTCACCTATGGGGATTTTTAAGTAATAAAGTTTGGCGCCATTCCACAAGCGTGTGCAATTTTGAAGGGTGACATGTTGGGTATCTATTTACTTCATCTTTCAAATTATGCAAAAACATTGGGCTAACTTTAATGTTTGTTTTTTTTAACCACTTAAGGACCGCCGCATGTACATTAACGTTGGCAGAATGGCACGGACAGGCACATCAACGTACCTGTAACGTGGCTGCCTTGACGTGGTACATGCGACAGTCCCGGTGGCTGTAGGAGCGATCCGTGCTGAGGGGGCGGCTGTTCGTTTTTGTCCGCCCTCTCCGGAGCGCTCCCAGCCAATGCGCGCGTTTCCCCTGCAGTGCACTTCCTCCTCCTGTGTAAACACAGGAAGAGGGAAGTGATGTGATCTCTGCTCTCGGTGGTTTTTCCAACCGCCGCTGAGGAGAGATCACATCACATAGTAAGTCTGCACAACACTACACTACACTGACACCAGTACACGCAGGCACATTAACCCCTTGCGATTACCCCCCTGTCAGTGTCACTGAATGCAGTGATCATATATGTATTGATCACTGCATTTAGTGTCTGTGTGACAGGCAGTTAGTGTTAGGTCCAGGGTAGCCCCCTTACCCCACCCTAATAAAGTTTTAACCCCTTGATCACCGCCCTAGTTAACCCTCTCACTCCCTATTGCCAGTGTCACTAAGCAATCTTTTTTCTGATCGCTGTATTAGTGTCGCTATTCCCGCTAGGTAGCTTTTTTTTTTTTTTTTTCTCTCTCAAGACATGTGGCTAAATACATTTTGGCTTAAATGTTTGACTAAAATTTTTGTTTTTTTATTCTTCTTGTAACAAAAAGTAAAAAATATTTAATTTTTTTTCAAAAATGTCGCTCTATTTTTGTATATAGCGCAAAAAATAAAAATCGCAGAGGTGATCAAATACTACCAAAAGAAAGCTCTATTTGTGGGAAGAAAAGGACGCAAATTTTGTTTGGGAGCCACGTCGCACGACAGCTTAATTGTCTGTTAAAGCGACGCAGTGCCGAATTGTAAAAACCCCTTGGGTCATTTAGCAGCATATTGGTCCTTAAGTGGTTAAAAGCACAAAACTGTTTTATTTCCAAAAAAAAATCGTTCGAAAAATTGCTGTGCAAATACCATGCGCGGTAAAAAGTTGCAACGACCGCCATTGTATTCTCTAGGGTCTTTGCTAAAAAAGCATATATAATGTTTTGGGGTTCTATGTAATTTTCTAACAAATAAATGATGATTTTTACATGTCCGAATTGGTCTGGGTGTTCCAGAACGCCTGATGGTGCTCCCTGCATGTTGGGCCTCTGTATGTGGCCACGCTGTGTAAAAGTCTAACACATGTGGTATCGCCATACTCGGGAGTAATAGCAGAATGTGTTTTGGGGTGTAATTTGTGGTATGCATATGCTGTGTGTGAGAAATAACCTGCTAATATGAAACTTTTTTTGATTTTGCAAAGAATTGTGGGAAAAAAATGACAACTTCAAAAAATTCACAATGCCTCTTTCTAAATACCTTGGAATGTCTTCTTTCCAAAAAAGGGGTCATTTGGGGGGTATTTGTACTTTTCTGGCATGTTAGGGTCTCAAGAAATGAGAGAGGCTGTCGGTACATCAGATATAATCAAATTGAATAATTTTCAGTAATTGGTACCATAGCTTGTAGACCTTATAACTTTCACCCAGACTAAAAAATATCCAATATTTTTTTGTTTTGTTACCAAAGATATGTAGCAGTATACATTTTAGGCCAAATTTATGAAGTAAAATTACTTTTTAGCAACATTTTATAATAGAAGTGATAAAAAAATATTTTTTTTTTACAACATTTTCGTTCTTTTTTCATTTATAGCGAAAAAAATAAAACCACAGAGGTGATCAAATACCACCAAAAGAAAGCTCTATTTGCGGGCAAAAAAAGGACAAAAATTTCATTTGGTTACAGTGTTGTATGACTGAGTTATTGTCATTCAAAATGTGAGAGCACCGAAAGCTGAAAATTGGTCTGGTTATTAAGGGTGTTTAAGTGCCCAGTGGTTAACCATTTAAGAACACTTTTATGCCAATATACGTCGGCAGAAGGGCACGGCTGGGCACAGGCACATACCTGTACATTCAATAACAAAAAGTGCAGCGCAATAAACACAAACATCAAGTGACATCTAAAATTGTAAATGTGAAATAAGCAAAGAAAGTCCATATAAAGTGCAGTAGTGAGTAGAGTAGTCTGATAATGCTCCAATCCAAACGTGACTAGGTGCAAAAAATCCTAAATCAGTGACCCACAGGACAGATCCTCCACCAGATAGTTATAGATGGCCTCTCACCTGAGTTAATCGACCCAGGGCTAGGTCACATAGCATAAACACAAGCACATCCAGATCTTTAAGATAGGGATACCAAAACAGCAGGCAGCTCAGCTGCCGGGTCCACAGATAGGTTATGCAAATAAAAGGGAAAGACTAGTGCTCTTAAATTTGCCCCTATTCGTAATCTAAGCAAATTTGATACTTATGTGAATGTTCAGAAAATATGTAAGGAGTTTGAACATGAAAAAATATTTCCTTTCTAACCCAACTGAGAGGGCTCTCCAAATGGGTATTTCTAAGCATTCTAATCTGAGAAACAAGTCGGTTTTTAATCCCCAATACACTGATACTAGACACTTGGATGTCTTTCGGAATATGGTATGTAAGGATTTAGAAAGCGTGCGCATCAAAAAAGTTAGGGATTCGCAATGTATTCAGCGAGACATCTCCTCGCTGGAACAACGTAATGACATCGTAATTCGCCCTGCCAATAAGGGCGGAGGATTGGTGGTCCTCAGCAAAGCCTACTACCATATGGAGATGTGTAGGTTGCTGGGTGACCGCAATACCTACCTTTTGTTGCGGGGTGACCCTATGGTGCAGTTTAAAAATGAGCTTCATCTTTTGATTAAAGAAGGCAAGGAAACAGGTATCCTTAATAAAAAGGAGGCAGCCTATCTGGATCCTTTTTATTGCCGTACCCCGATAATATACTTCTTGCCCAAACTGCATAAAAACGTTGTGCGGCCTCCTGGCCGCCCTATTGTAAACGGAATCGATTCTGTCACGTCCTGCTTAGGTCAATATTTGGATGTGTTCTTGCAGCCTTTGGTCTGCAAGATGCCTGCGTACCTTCGGGACACCAAGCAGATCATACAAATTCTTGACTCTATTCCCTGTACGTCCAACACCCTACTGATAACCGCTGACGTAGGGTCTCTGTATACCATCATTGGGCATGATGCAGCATTGGCATCGGTATTATGGGCATTGAAATCTGATTTGAGTTCAGAGCCACGTCACACGACCGCGCAATTGTCAGTTAAAACGACCCAGTGCCGAATCGCAAAAAGGGGCAAGGTCCTTTACCTGCATTTTGGTCCGGGTCTTAAGTGGTTAACCTGCATATTGGTCCAGGTGAAACAATAAAAGTGAAATATTACTTTAACCACTTAAGGACCGGCTCACGTACATATACGTCGGCACTGTAAAGATGAATATCTCAATAACGGCAGCAGCTGCTGCCACAACCGAGATATCCATCTTTTCTGTGGTCGGTCCTGTGAATGATAATGGTGGTCTCCACGACGGAGGAGATCAGGTCCTTCTTGTTGCTTGCCATGGATATGAGTGGGGGGCAAGATGGGCGCCCACCCGTCTCCATAGCAGGGCGGAAGCGACGTCAAAACTTCACTTCCGCCCATGCGTCTTAAAAGCTTTTTTTTTTTTTTTTTTTTTTTTTTTGTCATTTTAGTCTAAATATGAGATTGGAGGCCTTTTTGACCCCCCGATCTCATATTTAAGAGGACCTGTCATGCTTTTTTTTCTATTACAAGGGATGTTTACATTCCTTGTGATAGCAATATAAGTGACCCATTTTTTATTTGTTTTTTATTTTTTAAACAGTGTAAGAATAACTAAAATCAAGTAAAAAAAAAAAGAAAGAAAAGAAAATCAAAAACAATTTTTTTTTTTTAAAGCACATTGTCCCGACGAGCTTGTGAACGCATACGTGAGTAGCGCCCACATATAAAAACAGTGTACAAACCGCACAAGTGAGATATCGCTGCAATCGTTAGAGCGAGAGCAATAATTCTAGCCTTGGACCTCCTCTGTAACTCAAAAGATGCAACCTATAGAATTTTTTTTTTTAACGTCGCCTATGGAAATTTTTTTAAGGGTAAAAGTTTGACGCCATTCCACAAGCGGGCGCAATTTTGAAGCATTACATTATCTTTCACAATATAAAAAAAATTTGGCTAACTTTATTGTTGTCTTATTTTCTCCCTTCGCCTTTCAGGACAGCACCTTGGAGAGAGCGTAGCTCCACCTCTTCACAGGAAACACTGCGTGACAACGCCCCTAAAAAGCAGCTCCTTCCACCATGCCTTCAGTTTTAGTGTTTCCTCCGCCATGGAAGCACTGCTGGGGAACCAGTGGGGCTGCGCCCTCTCCAGGAGGGTTTTGGCAGTACCTTCATCCGTGTTTTTTTTTTTTCAGACCAACCCAGCTCCTTCCCGTACGTGAGAGGGGGCGCTCCTCCGGTGTCTCTTCCTTCGCCGGCTCACAGAAGTAATGGTCGGTCAGGAGTTGTCCGCCCAGGATATTCGGGGGGCTACGGTTGTGCTCACACTGAGCTTCCATGCCAGGTCTCTGCATGGCGGCGCGGAATCCAAGAAGGCGGGTGACGCCAGTTCCGGTGGGCGGAGACTTCCGGCAGGGCATAGCAGCAATTGGTTACAGCTGCTGGAATGCAGGAGGAAGAGACGGGTCATCTGGCCGGGACTTCCTTTCACTCATAGGAGGAGTTAAGCAAAGGAAAATAAGCTAATTAAAACTCAGTGGCGACAGCTGCGGTGGTCCATAATGAAGGAAGCTGGACCGTCTGCAGCGGTGGCAGATGCAGGCACCCAGGTTACCGGCCAGGCCCAGGTAGGAAAGGTACAGTGGTGCCTCTTTACCTTTTTTTTTTATGCACTGGGTGTTTTCTTGTTGGTGTTACTAATTAAAACCTGCAGCTGTCTGCTTTAGCATTAATGCTCTAATAGCAGTTCAGAAAGTAGTGAGACCCTGTGGCACGTAGGGTGTCGGCTAAAGGGTGCTGTGTTCTCTTAATTGGCGATTTATTTCACCCTAAAAAAGGGCCTGGGTTTTTTTTTTTTTTTTTTTCTGTTTACTGTTGTTTCAGAAAGCCACAGCTAAATCAGAGAGCAACAGGAAGAACATGCCCCTGGTGCAAAAACCCTTTAAGTGATTCTTGGCCAAAACCACTGTGCAGATCCTGCATTGCAGACCCAGTGAGGGAAGAATCTAAACAGGAGTGTAAAGATCTCGTATCCTCTGTAAGAAAAGAGTTGGCCCTAGGGGTAGTGTGTTCCCACAAAAGAAGAAAGCGGTGCAGCAAAGGAAAAATGTTCGTCCTTTTCTGCAAACCTATAAAGAAAGAGACCAACGCAGAAAAAGTCCTGGAATTCTGAGAGAGGAAGAGGCAGGGGAGGGGTGCTCTTTAGACTTCCCGAACAAACTCCTAAAAACAATGACCATCTCCCAGTAGGGGGAAGATTACAGGACTTCTTCCAGCTTGGGGGAAAAAACAAGAAGTCCTTTCTTTCTGAGCCTAATCAGACAGGGGTACCTATTAGAATTCTCACAGATTCCTCCTCCAAATCTATTTTACATCACAAATCTACTAAAGGACCGGGAAAAGGCCCTGGCTATGAAGTCTCTTTTGCAAGAACTGATGCAACAGGAAGTTATTTCCCAATTACTGAAGGATCAGCAGGGGAAAGGGTTTTATTCCCAAATTTTTCTGTTTCGCCTGATTCTCAAACCTGTCCATAAAATACAAAAAAATTCAGAATGGACACGATTTTTTCTGTGAGGAATCTACTCGCCCCAGGTTGTCACATGGCATAAATAGACCTGAAAGATGCATATCTCCATGTTCCAATGGCACCCCAGTCACAAAAATTTCTGCGGTTAGCAGTCAATCTGTGAGGATGTGAAGTGTGGCACCTGCAATTTCCGGCCCTGCCATTCCACCTTTCCTCTTTCTGAGTGTTCACGAAAGTGGTGGCGGAGGCTCTGGAACCCTTGAGGCTGAAGGGAATTCCAATAGTACCTTAGTTGGATGATCTTCTGCTGTTCACAAACTCAAGAGATCAGGTGGAGGTCAATCTGCAAATAACCCAAGAACACCTAAAGGGTTTGGGTTGGCTTCTAAACCTCCATAAATCCAATCTTCTACCATTCCAAAGGGTGAGGTTCTTGGGCTACGAGATAGATTCAGTTAAACAGAGAATTTTTCTCCCCCAAGAGAAGACAGAAAAAATGCAGTCAGCTCTGAAAGCTCTTCAATGTAATTCAGAGATCTCGGTGAGGCAAGCTATGTCCACTCTCGTGCTCTTGACTGTGGCAATTCTTTTGGTTCAGTGGACCAGATTTCATGCCCATCCTCTGCAGGCAGACATCCTGAAGAATTGGTCCCATCAACAACCCCTAGAAAAAAGGTTCAAAATAGGACCAAAGATGAAATCTCTCTGGTGGTGGAGAAACCAAAGAAACCTCTCGGGTGGCTTCTTTTGGAACCTTCCAGTAACCCACCGAGTAACGATGGATGCGAGTGCATGGGGGTGGGGAGCTCACCTAGAAGAACAGACAATTTAAGGAGTCTAGTCAGTGGCAAGGAGATCCTCGAATTGGAGGGAGTTGAAGGCTATACAGCCAAGTCTTTTCTCCTTTCAGCTAACCCTACAGAAACAACAAATGTACAAAACAAGGGGGTAAAGGAAGCAGGACATTGATGGAGCTAGCTCATCAAATTCTTCTGAGATGGGCAGAAAGAGAAGCAGAGTGGTCTCTGAACCAGGAGGTATTTGAGAAAATCTCTTTGCAAAACAAGAAAATGCAAAGACACCGGCTTTCTTCTCTCTTCAGAGGCAGGATCAAGCTATCTGGATAGATGCGTTGGCCCACAAGTGGGACTTCCCTTTGTCTTGCGCATTCCCCCGTTCCAACTGGTACCAAGGGTGTTGGCAAAATTCAGAGTGGAATCCACAGAATTAATCTTGATGGGCCCCCTACTGGTCAAAGAGACCTTGGTTTGCCACCCTGATGAACCTTTCAGCAAAACCCCCCCCCCCCCCCCCTCCTGGAGGTTGCCGATCAGGGCAGATCTGTTGTCTCAGCCTGGATCTGGATGGAGAATCTAATTCTATCTTAACCCAACATCCCGGTTTCTGAAAAACAAATCTTAAGACTGAAGGGATTATCAGAAAAACGTATTCATACCCTCCTGGCAAGTAGAAAATAAGTCACCAGAGCTATATACTTTAAAGTCTGAAAAAAAACTGGTGTTCCAGCAAGAACTTTAATTTTAGTAATACTATTTAGGTTCTAGAATTTCTTCAAGAAGGATTGGAGAAAAGTTTAGCAGCGAGTACCCTCAAGATGCAGGTAGCTGCCTTATCAGTTTTTTTGGGAAAAAAACCCTGTCAAGGGAACCTTTTAATAATCGGATTCTTTAGGGCTATGGCAAAAGTAAAGCCTAGACCTATTGTTAGTTTTCCCAAATGGGACTTGTCTTTGGTCCTTCAGGCTCTCACGAAGTCTCCATTTGAACCTATAGAAGAGTCTTCTTCATAAAAAAATTTTGACACTCAAACTATTCTGCTGCTAGCAGTAACTTCTGCTCGAATAATAAGTGAGTTACAAGCTCTTTCAATTAAAGAACCTTTTGTGAGATGTCTACCAGACAGGCTAGTCTTAAAGACAGACCCAGCTTTCCTGCCGAAAATATCATCGATAATTCTCCCTTGTTTTTGCCCCTATCCTTCGGGTCCGGGGGAAGAAGCCTTCCACACTTTGGCTGTCAGGAGGTGTCTTCTAAAGTATCTAGAAATAACAAAGAATATCAGGAAGTCTACTTCACTATTCATCCTGATGGAAGGTGCTAACAAGGGAAGTAAGGCTTCCAAGAGTACCCTGGGAAGATGGTTAAAGCAAGCCATTAGAGGCATGCATCTCTTTAGGACTGGAACCTCCAGTGTTTATTTTACCTCATTCTACCAGAGAAGTGGCAGCAAGCTCAGCGAAGCTGGCCCCCCTACAATCTGCACAAATTGACTCAAGTGTGTTTCTTTAGTGCTATGTTTGTGCTGTTTTGTGCCGCAAAAATTTACTTTTGTGCTGCTTTTATTTTGAAGATTTTAGCAAATAGTTTTTTCCAGACTATGACATCACACAGCCCCCCTACAACAGCCAAATGGCACAAAACTGGTCTCATTGGTCAGTGCTACATTTGTGCTGCTAATATTTCCGTTCTATCTTTTATCGTTTTTTGTTATTTATGATTTATTAAAGGTCACACAGCCCCCCCCTACAATGCCCAAATGACACAAAACTGGTCTCATTGGTTAGTGCTACGTTTGTGCTGTTTTTGTTCTGCTAAAAAATGTTTTTCTGCTGTTTTATGGTTTTAAAGTTATAACCGTTTATTTATTTTTTTCAAACTCCACTCACTTTGCCCACCTTACAATCGGCACAAATAAAAACTGTTATAACTTTAAAACCATAACGACACAAATACATTTTTAAGCAGCACTAACCAACAAGACCAGTTTTTGTCATTTGGGCGTTGTAGGGGGGCTGATTGACCTTTGGTGACCTTTAATAAATCGTAAATAACGCAAACGATAAAAGATAGAATGGAAATATTAGCAGCACTAACCAATGACAAGTTTCGTGTCATTTTGGCGTTGTAGGGGGGCTGTGTGACCTTTGGTGACCTTTAATAAAACATTAATAACGGAAATATTGGCAGCACAAAACAGCACAAACATAGCAATAAAGAAACGCACTTTAGTTTTTATATGTGCAAAGTGAGTGGGGTTTGAAAAAAATAAACTGATAACTTGAAAAGCATAACAGCACAAATAAAAATATTAGCAGCACAAATGTAGCACTAACCAATGAGACCAGTTTCGTGTCATTTGGGTGTTGTAGGGGGGCTGATTGACCTTTGGTGACCTTTTATTGTTTTTGCGTTATTAATGATTTATTAAAGGATAGAACGGAAATATTAGCAGCACAAACGTAGCACTAACCAACGAGACCAGTTTTGTGTCATTTGGGCGTTGTAGGGGGGCTAGATGATGTCATAGTCTGGAAAAAACAATTGCTAATATCTTCAAAATAAAAGCAGCACAAACTTATTTTTTTTTGCGGCACAAACGCAGCACTGAAGGAACACACTTGAGTTTTTATTTGTGCCGATTGTAGGGGGGCCAGCTTCGCTGAGCGTGGCAGCATCATGGGCAGAAAAGGCCGGGGCATCTCCCGAGCAAATCTGCAAGGCGTTGCGGTTTTCAACCTTCATAAGGCACTACTGCTTGGATCTGATGTCAGCCTCGGACCGGTCCTTTTTTGGTAGGAAGGTTTTACAGGCAGTGGTCCCACCCTGAAGTAACTTTCTTGGGTATCCTCTCCAAGGTGCTGTCGTGAAAGGCGAAGGAAGAAAACCTTAGTTAGACTTACCGGTGACGGTATTTCTACAAGCCTTTCAGGACAGCAGCCTACTTCCCTGCCTTGTTTATCCATAAGTAAGATATAATTTGTGGGACTTTTGGTAATTGTCTGCTTATGTCTTCCAGCATGTCGGAGGATTTCTCAGTAAGAACTGAAGGCATGGTGGAAGCAGCTACTTTTTTTTAAAGGGGGTTGTCACGCAGTGTTTCCTGTAAAGAAGTGGAGCTACACTTTCCAAGATGCTGTCCTGAAAGGCTCGTAGAAATATTGTCACCGGTAAGTCTAACTAAAAATATATATAAAAAAAAATTCCAAAAAAAAGTGTGCTTGTAAGACTGCTGCGCAAATACGGTGTGACAAAAAGTATTGCAATGAATGCCATTTTATTCTCTAGGGCAGGGGTCTCCAAACATTCTAAACAAAGGGCCGGTTTATTGTCCTTCAGACTCTTGGAGGGCCGGACTTTGGCCAGCAGGAGTGGAAATTTTCCTGGCATCATTGTTAGTAAACATTTGGTATTAGGGGGAGGAATAGTGGTGCATTGCTGGTATCATAGGGTGGAATAGTGCTCTATTAGTTGTGTCAGTGGGAGAAATGGTACTCCATTGTTGGTGTCAAATGGCAGAGTAGCCTCTCGTATCAGTGGGAGGGATAGTGCCCCAAGGGCCAGATAAAGGCAAGCAAAGGGCCACATTCGGCCCTCGGGCCACAGTTTGGAGACCACTGCTCTAGGGTGTTGGAACCCCTAAACACATATATTATATATTCTAGCAAAAAAAATGTTTTTAAACTTGTAAGCACCAAGTCTGAAAAAACAGGCTCGGTCCCTATGTGGTTACATGGGGGTTTCTATAGTATGCCTTTAAAGTAGCACAGTTTTCCCGTGTTTAGAACAGTCCCTGCACAATATTAAATTTCTAAAAGGAAAAAAAGTAATTTAGAACTACTCTGGGCGATAACGAATTGTTGGGTCCCAGCAATACAGATAAAAGTAATTGAAAAAAAAAAGCATGGGTTCACCCTCCAGTCCATTACCAGGCCCCTTGGGTCTGGTATGAATATTAATGGGAACCCCAGACTAAAATAAAAAAAAAATGCGTAGGGGTCTCCCCAAATTCCATACTAGACCCTTCAGGTCTAGTATGGATGTTAAGGAGAACTCTGCCCCAAAATTAAAACAAAATGTCATGGGGTTCCCCCCAAAAATCCATACCAGACCCTTATACAAGTAGCCCTTTGTCCCACATTCTTTAGTCCTTTTTGACCAGGAAGTTGGTCTTCTTGGTAGTCATATCCTCTGCCAGGAGGGTATTGGAATTAGCCCTCTCCTGTAAGGAGCCATATCTGATTCTTCATAAAGATGGAGTTTTTCTGCGACCTCACCCGCTCTTTCTTACCAAGGTCATGTCAAGTTTTCATTTGAACCAGGATCTGGTTCTCTTCTTCTTTTTTTTTTTTTCTTTTTTTAGAACCTAGTTCTGTGGAGGAAAAGTCATTACATTCCTTGGATGTAGTGAGGGCAGTTAAAGTCTATCTTGAGGCTACTGCTCAGATTCGGAAGACTGATGTTCTGTTTGTTCAGCCAGAAAGGGTGAGGCAGCATCGAAATCTACTAGCCCCAGGAGTACTGGATATTGTGAGTCCTTAGTTGTTAAAGGGCTTTCAAAAGCCTTCTCCTTATGAGGGTCTCGGGTGCTAGATCTGTGAATATCTGTAATAACGACTCTTGGTTTACCCAAATCTGCTCTTTATCCTTTGTAGTTGTGGAATCTTGCGATCGCATCTCCTGGTAACTCTGCTGGTTTTCTGATCCTATGTATTCTTTCGAATTTGATCTTATCAGTGTCTGAGACCCAACAGGTGACCAAATATTTTGTCTTGTAAGTCCTCACCTGGTAATTCCATTAATCCACGGGTCCTTACTGCGATTTTCCTGCTCTTCCAATTTACACTGCGTGTACTTCTGCTTCTGCTCTCTGCATCCCATCCATCTGTTCTTTTATAGCAGCCACCTGTCCACTCAGAGTCCAACTTGTCTTCTGACTCTTCTACTCTCTCTTTAATACCTGATTCAGGTCTCCATGCAAAATAGCCATTTCTCCTTTTATGGACTGTTCAAGTATTGCAAACCTCTCTGCCATCTCATCTTTAGTTGGTAATTGCTTTTTTTTATCTTGGTTCTATTTCACTGTCCCCTGCTGTCTCATCATTTTATATGCATAGAGATGTCGGTGTCTACTATGTCTTCTCTGACTGTTTTTAGGTGTAGCTTCTGGTGCTTTAATCTTGGCTCCAGGCTGTTTACCCAGGCTATCTTTGCCGTTATCTTGCGTCAAGTATTTTTTAATTGTACCCGGGCTAGTGCACTCCTGCCCCGCTCACTGGCCTTCCCCTCATAATGTCTTGGAGCTAAGGAACAATACAGAGTTTCAGAAGAAAAAAAAAACGTGTACACATGTGCTTTAATGCAGGGCTTGACAAATTTGCTTAGACTCGCCAGCTAAAGTTTTTTTTTTTTTTTGTTTTTTTTTTTTCGGCTGTCCAGTGCCCAGAACTGCATGTCCGGTGCATCGGGCAATATGAATTGCTCGGGCCTGGTGCCAAAGGAAAAAATATCGAAAAAGTAAAAAAATGTGTCACTGGTTTGTTGTATTGATTGGCACTGATGAGGCTGCGTTGATAAGCATTTAATAGGATGCACTGATTAGACGGCACTGATAGGTACTGATGAGCTGCACTGATTAGATAGTACTGATGGGTACTGATAGGCGGCACTGATAAGGTGGCACTGACAGGTGGAACCAATGAGCACTGATGAGGCTGCAATAAGCATTGATAGGCGACGTTGATGAGGCTGATAGGTTGATGAGGCTGCACTGATAGGCTGCACTGATAGGCTGTGCTGATGGGCACTGACAGGTGGCACTAACTGATGGGAGACACTGATGGGGTGGCTCTGACTGTGGCGTCTCTAGGGTTGGTGCCACCTGGTGCAGAAAAAATTGGTGTCACACCCCCCCCCCCCTCTACTAACTATAGTCCCCACTCAGTACAGACACCCCTCCACTAACTACAGACCCCCCTCTTAGTGCAGACCCCCATCAGTATAGAATCCCCCTTAGAGGGTGCCGGTTCGCAAATAGGAGCGTATATCCTGCTCCAGCAGGCCGCAAAGCAGCTGCCTCAATTATCAGACCGCTCGACGCTAGTCCGCGGAAGGATAATACCACTGCTGCGATGTAATCCAGCTGCCATTGCCGGAGAGGCTGTGGTGGCTCTCTCACTACTGGATCTCTGATACGATGGAAATTGAGATCTTCAAGTGAATATCCAAATTTTGGTTGACAAATGACAGGTCCACCTCCCCTAAACAATATGTGGGGTGCCTTTTTAAAGCATATATCAGGGGATGTTACCAGTCCTATATCTCTCTAGCCCACCATAATGCTGCAATTATTGAGGAGGCTGAGGACAAGGTGCAAAATCTTGAACCCAAATACTTCTCTTGATATGCAAGCAGCTTACCGGGAAGTAATAAAAAAAGAGAAAAAAAACAAGAACAGAAAGCGCCGCTGAGTGAACTGCATTTAATTAAAATATCAATAAATATCCAACACTTACATCTAGAAGAAGCATCGATGTAGTCTGGGGTGCTGGTGAACGATCTAAAGAGAAGTCCAGATACCAGGAGGGATGCTGAGGGAGCCGTCAGTAGATGTCATACAAATGCCTGCAGCGGGGGGGGGGGGGGGGGGGGGGGGGGAAATTAGGAGGACTGGAGCCGACTTCCACCTCCGTACACAAGCATTGCTGAGCTATCAGCTCGTCCACTGGTCTGTGACGTCACTGAGACGGTGGCCGAGAAAGGACACAACGCGTTTCAGAGCGTACGCTGGCTGGATAGGAAACCTGCGCGCTCCTTTGTCAAGTGTGGTTGATAGGGAAATAAGGGATGTAAATATACATATACAAATCACATGGTATTGCACCAACCAATAGGGGAGCTAGAAATACGAGCAACATGAGAAACAGGTCACTCTTAAGGGACTATTTAACACTTCATACAACATTAAAAATCAGAGGATTTACATTTCGGGAGGACCATATGTAATAGTAAGAGAACATATATTGCTTATAGCACAATATGTGATATGGGGAATTAATCACACTATAATAAAAAAAAATATAAAAACATATATATATATATATATATATATATATATATATATATATATATATATATATATACACATATATATATATATCACAATATGTAGTGTGGGGGATTATTTTTTTTTTTTTTTTACCCACTTCAGACTCCACCACTTAGAGATTTCGTATGTTTTACGTAAGACGCACTTTTTTGTCCCTTTAGCTCGTCCACTTGCGTCTCTCTCTCAGGTTTCGCATCATCAGTGTGTGATATAAAGGTAAAAGATTTTATTTATTTTTTTCTCTCAGGGTATTTGTCTACACGATCATTGTAGACACGATCATTATTACATCATCCTTTTATCCCATTAACTCCCCTGGTTTCACCTCCCCCTTCTCCCCCCCCTTCCCTACTCTTCTCTTTTTCCTCACCTAGTATTTGCCATATCTACTTGTTGCCCTATCTAGCCTTCCTACTCCTTAAATCTCTGCTCTTAAGTTTTCAGCGTAACTCCATGTTTTCTTGAATCTCTTCCATTTCTCCCAGATCTGGTTTTGATGTTTTTTGTTATCCTCAATACCACTTTTTAGATCTTCCATCGTATATGTCCTTTCAGCCATAGCTATCCAATCCCATATCTCGGGGCTTTCGACCTCTTGCCATTTACCAGGAATGAGCCTCTTGGCCGCATTTAGCAGGTGCGGGACTAAGGAGTTTTTATATTTTTTAATACTTTCTTCTCCCCCATGGAATAAGATTACCCACGGGTCCATCTTTACTTTTTTTCCTACGATTTCCTCTATGAACCCCGTAATAATCTCCCAATATTTTTTAATTTTAGGGCAGTCCCACCACAGATGGGCCATCGTGCCTATCGATCCACATTCTCTCCAGCATTTATCTGATTGCCCTTTTTTATATTTACTTAATTTGTCTGGTGTTAAATACCAACCGGTCAGGCATTTGAAGCTCATTTCAACCGCCCTGCTGTCGGTCGCTGAGGTGTGTGTCAGTTTCAATATTTTCTTTATTGTGCCCTTATCCCTTTGTGTCCCCAGTTCCCTTTCCCATTTTTTTTATGTAAGGGGGTACCTCCTGCTCGTCCACCCTCAGTAAGATCTTATACAGCCCTGAAATCGTACCCTTGGAGTTTTCTATTAAGCATAGCTTTTCCAGTTCTGTCAACTGGTCTCCCGACCTCAAAGGCTGTGATAATTTCCGGATAAAGTTTCCGAGCTGCAGGTATCTCCAGTTATTTATTTTCATAAAGTTTTTTTTTTTTTCTATTTCCTGTAGTGCTATTAGGTGCCCGTCCTTTATTACTTCTCCTAGTTGTGCCGTGTCTTTTTTGATCCAATTCCCTCCCACTTCTACTTTACCTGGTGCAAAATAGTCATTATTTTTTAGTACTATTAAAGGTGAGTTATGTTCTTTATCTATTCTTTTATGATTAGTGTCCCAGATTTTAAGTGCATTCCTCGTGATTTCATGTGTGTTACTCCCAACTTCCCTATATTGGGGGGGGGGTTCCATATTATTTTTTCTAGTTTCACCTCTGCTAGTGCGTTTTCTATACTGACCCACCGTTTTTCTTTATTTCCTCTTGCCCATTCGACCACTCTCGATAAAACTACCGCGTCGTAGTGTTTTTTAATGTCGGGGACTGCCAGCCCTCCCTTCTCTTTTGATTGTTTTAATACCTGCAATGAAATTCTGTGCTTCTTATTTCTCCAGATAAATTTCATAATCAAGTTTTTGAGAGTCTGGATCAATACCTTTGGGAGCGTAATAGGAAGCATCTGAAATTTATATAAGATTTTTGGTACGAGTACCATTTTACAGAAGTTAATTCTACCTATCCATGAGATGGGTCTGTTCTTTACCCTTGTTATTTCTTCTTTAATTTCATTTAGGAGAGGGATGTAATTTATCTCGTATATTTTTTTAGCTGATTTTGTTAAATTCACCCCTAGATACTTCAGTTTTTTCACCCAAGGGAATTTATACCTATCTCTAAGTTCTTGTGCCTCATTCCGTGATGTACTTACGTTTAGGATTTCTGTTTTAACGATGTTTAGTTTAAAATTAGAGATTTCCCCATATTGGTTGCATATTTTGAGTATTTTTGGTATTGATGCCGTGGGGTTTACAATATAAAACAAAACATCGTCAGCAAAGGCTGAGACCTTATGTTCTTCTTCTTTAATTTTGACTCCTTCAATTTCTGGACACTCACGTATCCTGATCAGGAGGGGTTCTAATGATAGTACAAATAACAATGGGGACAGGGGACACCCCTGTCTCGTTCCATTCTTCATTTCAAACCCCTGGGATAGACTTCCGTTTATTTTTATCCTTGCTGTCGGGGCCTGATATAAGGTTCTTATCCATCTCATCATTTCTTGCCCAAACCCCATTTCTTCCAGCGGTTTTAACATGAGTCCCCAGTCTACCCTGTCGAACGCTTTCTCAGCATCTATCGACAGGAGTAGACTGGGGAACCCGCCCTCCTTCATTTTTTGTAACACAAGAAGGGCCCTGACCCCGTTGTCTCTTCCCTCTCTCCCCTGAATGAACCCCGTCTGATCCGCATGGACTAGTTTTGTCATCTCCTGTTTTACTCTTCCTGCCAGTATCTTGGCAAATAATTTAATATCTGTATTCAATAGAGATATCGGCCTATATCCTGCACAGTTTTTACCATCACTCCCTTCCTTTGGTATGACTGTAATGGTTGCCTCCGCTGCTTCTCTGCTTAGTGGATAGTCCTTCCCCAGCCCATTAAAATAATGGCAGAGTCTAGGAATGAGTATCTCTTTGCATTTTTTATAGTAGAGGATGGTAAAGCCGTCTGGTCCTGGGCTTTTACCTACCGCTGATTCGTCTAGAGCTTTCTTAATTTCGCTTTCTGTGATTGGCCTATCCATCGCGTCTGCATCTTTCTGGCTACATTTTGGTACTCCTGCTCCTTTTAAAAACTCAATTGTTTTTTCCTCCTTCTCGCCCTGTTTCCACTTCTTCTGTTCTACTGCGTACAACCTCTCATAGTATGTTCTAAAAGATTCAGCGATTTTCTTTTGTGGTATGAACCATCTCCCCTTTCTCGTTTTTTATTTTTTCTATATAGTTTCTTGTTTTTTTTTTCTGTACCATCCTGGCAAGATGTTTATTTGTTTTATTTCCCCACATGTACCTTTCTTTTGCTACTAAATTGAATTCCATTTTTGTTTCCTGATGCACTATTTCCTTTAGTTCGTTTCTCTTGTTAACTAAGTCCTGGAATATCCCCCTTTGCTTTACCGATTTTTTTGTGTTTTTGCTCTAACGTTCTTATCTCGGTTATTATTTTATCTCTCTTGTAACTTCTTTCTTTCTTTTTCCTCGCCCCTTCTGATATCAGAATCCCTCTAATCACTGTTTTGTGTGCATCCCAGAGTGTCGCTCCCGATATTTCATCTGTGTCGTTAGTCCTGAAATATTCCCCCAGTTCAGTTTTTATCCTACCTAATATACTCTCGTCCATTAATAGTTCCTCATTTAGCCTCCAATTCTGGAATGCCTTCTGGCTTCCTGGTATGTTTAAGGAGGCACTTATTGGGGAGTGGTCTGAGAGTGTCATGGTCCCTATCTCCACATCCACCACCATCTCCAAGATACTATGATCTATGAGAATGTGGTCAATGCGGGAGTAGCTACCATGTACTGAGGAAAAAAACGTATAATCCCGCTGTCCTGGGTTCATAGTTCTCCACACATCTATCAGTTGAATATCATGTAGACTATTTTTTATTTTTTTTTAAGAGAGTTTTATTTTTCTCTTTCGACTGGGGAGTCTTGTCCATCTCGGGGTTGAAGCAGAAGTTTAAGTCACCTCCCATAATTACCTTCCCTTGTTTAAAATCTTTCAGTTTTCCTATGAGTTCCATGAGATATTTTATTGGGTGTACATTAGGGGCATAAACATTTACCAGTGTACATTTCATCCCTTCCAGTTCTCCTTTTAAAAAAATAAACCTCCCTTCGGGGTCTGCCAGTCGATCCGCTAGTCTAAACTGCACTCCTTTGGCCAACCCAATAGCTACTCCCCTAGCTCGTTTGGAGATGGTATCGCCGTAATACCACACTGGGAAATCAGGTGAGTAAAGCTTAATGTTTGATTCTATCGAGAGGTGTGTTTCCTGCAGGAACACCACGTTCGTCCTGTAGCTTTTCAACTCTTTTAATATCTTGTCTCTTTGTTGGGTTATTTAGGCCTTTCACATTATACGACAAAAATTTAGTTACTGGCATCTTTTCCTTGTTTTTTTTTCCTTTTCCTTACTGTGAGGGACATTTCGGATCTTTCTAGAGTAATTTTTTCTTCTGGCCTTGTTTGGCTTTCTAGGTGGGATACGTGCTTTCCTTACATCTTCTCCCCTCCCTCCTCCCCGACCGTCCCTCCTCCCCCTCCCTCCTCCTCCCTCCCCCCTCCCCTTCCCACCCCTCCTCCCCTCCCCTCTCCCCCTCCCTCTCTCCCCCTCCCTATTGGCCAACTAACGGCCTCTGAACCAACATCAGAATTGGTCTTGGTTCAGACCTGTCTCAGTGGGCCTGGGATTCTCCCCTCCCCCTCTGGACAGAATCGTGGGGGAGGAGCACCGGTCATCGCCTCATCTGTTGTTGATCCCCATAGACCGCTCCTCCTCTCCCCCCCACTCCCCTCCCTAATCCCAACCTGGGAGGTCTGGGATCTGAATGTCAAGTCTGCTACAAAATAAAGTAATATCCTCCAGGAATCTTAAAATTGCTGTTATTCCTTCTTTGAACCCTATTAAGCATGCTGGGAAACCCCAGTTATATTTGATCTTTTTCATTATCGGCTGGTTCAACAGGGGTTTTAATAATCTTCTTCTTGTTAATGTTTCTGTTGACAAATCTGGATAGATCTGAAGTTCAGCCCCTCTATACACCAGGGGAGGTTTTCCTCTCAGACTTTTCCAAACCCTCTCCTTTTCTTCATACTCTCTGAACCTTACAATAACGTCTCTAACTCTCTCGGTGTCTTTTCTTCTGGGGTTCCCTATGCGATGTACTCTCTCGATCCCGATTGGGGCTTCTGGGGTTTTGTCCAGTATGGGGTTAAACAGGTCCTGCATCGCCTTTCTCAGTTCCTCTCCCTGTTCCTCCGGTAGAAATTTAATTCTTAAATTTTTTCTCCTGTTCCTATTTTCCTGGTCTTCCAATTTATATAGTATTTGCCTCTGCTGTAGTTTTATCTGGTCGATTTGCTCTTCTAAGCGTGTTGACTCATGCTCCTGTTTTTCCATTTTCTCTTCCACTACCTCTATTCTGGATAATAGGTGTCCTAAGTCCGATCGTAGTGTCTGGATCTCTCCCTTGATGGCGTTCTCCAATCTCTGCAGCATGTCTGCCATCTCGCTCTTTGATGGCCCATGTTCCTCTGATCCACTGAGCTCTAGGTCTTTGTCCATTATCCTTTCCTCTCTTGGTTCTGTTGTTCTTTTCTTCCCTGACTTATTTTGGGGGGTCTTCTTTTCCGTCTTTTTATCCTTGTTTATTTGTTGTTTTTTTATGCCTTGAGATCGTGGACTATCATCTTTTGTCATATATTGTCTGATGGAGCTTGTTGTTGTTTGGTAACTGGAGGGGTTTGGGGGCGTTTTTGGGGGACCCCCCTTTGTGGATCTGCTCGTCATTCTTTGCATAGTATCCACTCTTCTTCTAATTCTCTTCCCCATTTTGAAATCTTATTTCTTCTCCCCTCTTTTTTCTTCCTTTATTCCTGAGAGTTTTTTTTTTTTTTTTTTTTTTTGGGGGTAGTTTCCCTCTTCACAGTATATTCGCTTTCCACGTGTGGAGGACCGGACTCTCGGGTCAGCCTAATTAACAGAATCCCCAGAGGTGGGGAGTTGCTTGTATCTGTTCTTTAATTCCACTTTTATTTTATTTTGTTTAACTCCCTCCTCTCCCCCCTTTTTTTCCAGACCCTTATTTCCTTTGCCCTTAGGGTAACTGGATCTAATATGTGTATTTGAGAAATTTGATCTCTAGCATGTGTCAGTGTTCTGATATATTTAGGACAGTATTAATCGTAGTGTTACCATCAGGAGACCGAGCTACTGGAAATTTCATTCATTTATCTTAGATGCAAACACTTTTGTATCGCAGGATTTCTAAGTCTCTTTAGAGCCCCAAAAATAATTGGTTTTGTAACACTCTTGTGGCGCTTTTTCTTTTCTCAGTCCTCCCTCCTTTTTTACCCTGTTATAGACCGATGTACCAGCATATAGGATTTAGCATCCCTTCAGTATTTATCTTCAACTTTCCTTTCTCACCAAGTATATACAGTTCAGTCCAAATCGCTTACCTTCCTGTATGTGCGCTGGATTACCTTGAGAGCTCCGTATACATGCTCCAGACGCTACTCACCATTACCGGGGACTCTTCCTCTCGGGGCCAGGGAAAGAGGAGCTGCAGGCAGCAGACTTTTTAGTTTGTCTCAGTGTAGTTACCGCGGAGAGGGAGGGGTGACTGGGGGAGGAGGGGGAGAGGACGAGACAACTATTGCGGCGGCGTGTGTCCTCGCCAGCCGCGCGTCTCGCTGTTGCGGCCGTGGGGGGCGGTTGTCATGTGGAAGCGTGCGGCTATTCCAGGTCCGTGCTGCATGAGCGGCGCTCTCCTCCGCCTCGCACCGGCCGTCCTCTCCTCATTTCTGCCGGCCGAACCTTTCGCCACTGCCCGCTCCACTCGCTCCCACACGCGAGGCTCCCGATCCGGCGGCTCCTCCCACCTACCGATGCGTCACGTCCTCGCCATCCGCGTCGAATGTGCTACTACTCGTCTCAATGTGTGGGGGATTATTAACGCTCTAATCTCAAAATCGCGGAATGCGCACAGCGCTACATAATAGAACACTGAAAGAAATCATATGACCTATCTAAATATTTCAATAATGTTACATGAATTTTTAAAAATATTACTATGTCTATAAATAATAAAAGCAAATTGAAAAAGATGAAAGTATATAAGAACGAGGGGGGTAGACCAATATGCCACTCCTCATATTACACATTAATCTCATGCGCAAACATGCATGCACACCCCATGTGCGCTCAAGCATGCATGTATACACATATGAATAAAAGGGAGCAAAAAGGAACAAAAAATACTGCAAGGCGCAAAAAGATGTGCCCCAAACTATTGCAGTACATTTTCGGACCATATACACAGAATAGGTTTTTCAAACCATAAACTTTGATAAAAAATATTTTGATAAATATATGTATATTGGAGATATATGTTAAAGGATAGTATTGACATCTAATTCTTCATTTAACCCCAGGGGTGCGAGACAATTTAGGGTAAAGATCCAGAAAGTTTCTCGCTCACATAAGCGCGAGAAACGTTCGGCCTCAGATAATTTTTTGGGGATCGATTCGATGACCCATACCCGCAGGCCTTCACTAGATTGGTCATGATGTTCTAGGAAGTGACGTGGTACACTGCTCATCACAGCCCGCTTCGACAAGACGTCGGTGGGTGCCAAAACGCTGTCTAAGGGGATTGATAGTCCGGCCGACGTATAATAGTTTGCATGGACACATTAGACAGTGGATGACATGATCTGTTGAACAATTATAGAAGTTTTCAATTTTATACGTTTTTTGTTCCTATGAGAAAATTATTTTTGACCATGAGTTATAAAGTTACAGGTTTTACAGCGAGATTTGTTACATCTATACATTCCTACAATAGGCATCAGGCAGGTAGTACTGATGGGTTTAGGGTCTTTTAATCTACTGGGGGCTATTTTATTTTTTATTGTAGGAGCCCTCCTGTACGTTATTTTAGGCCTATCACACAACACAGTATCTAGATGGGGGTCTTGTTTCAATATATTCCAATGTTTATTTAGGATCTGTTCCATTTTTTGATGTTGTTGATGGAAACCGGTAATGAATCTTACTGTTGATTTTTCAGGCGATTGTTTTTCGTTTTGTTTTTTTGCCTGAAAGAAACATCTTATGTGCTTGGTCTACTAGTGATTCAGGGTAGCCCTTTTCTAGAAATTTTTGTTTGAGATGTGCACTCTGGGAGATATAGTCACTATCTCTAGTGCAGTTTTGTCGGAGTCTGCAGAACTGGCCTTTCGGTATGTTTTTTTATCCACAACGGGTGGTGACAACTCTTATAATGTAAGTAAGATTTACCCGCTGTGGGCTTAGAGTAGTTCCGTGCAAAGATATCGTGGTTTTCGTGACAAAGCTCAAGGTCAAGAAAAGCTAACCTGTCCTGGTTCCACACAGAGGTGAATGAGAGACCTAAGGGCTCTTTCACACGTCTGTTCAGTTCGTCCGTTTTTTGGACGTCCGTTAATGGACCTCAATGCTTCCCTATGGGTTAGCGTCCGTTAGCGGATGAGCATCCGCTAACGTCCGTTAACATCCGTCTGCGGTAAGCTCCGTTTTTTTGGACGGAAGAAAACCCTATTTTTCTTCCGTCAAAAAAACGGAACGGACGAAAAACGGACGTTAGCGGATGATCCGTTTACCATCCGATCCGCTAACGTCAGTTTTTCATCAAAATATGTAAAAAAAAAAAAAGTTCTAAAAAAAAAAAAAAAAACGGATGAAAAAACGGATGAAAAAAACTGATGAAAAACTGACGGAAAACGGAACGGAAACGGATGTAAACGGACGGAAAACTGACGAAAAACTGATGAAAAAACGGATCAACTGAAGGGGGAAAAAACTGATCTAAAAAACTGAACGGACGTGTGAAAGAGCCCTAAGGCATTATTGTTGCAGTAATCCACAAATTGATTGACTAAAGAGGGGGGGCCATCCCAAATGATAACAACATCATCGATGTAGCGCCCATAAAATATGATATGTCGAGAAAAGGGGTTTTCTGTAATAATGAATAGATTCTCCCAAAAACCCATTGTTACGTTGGCATAGGATGGGGCAAAATTAGCGCCCATAGCTGTGCCGTGGGTCTGAAGATAAAATTCTCCTTCGAAATAGAAATAATTGTGATTAAGACAAAACGCGGTGGCCTCCAAAATGAAGGCCACTTGTCTAGAATTAAGCATGGGGTCAGAAAGCATAAAATTTCGGACAGCTGATAGTCCTATATCGTGAGGGATAGACGTGTACAAAGAGTTAACGTCTAGGGACAACCAGGAGTAGCTATCTTGCCATGTGTAAGGTGATAACAATTCCATGAGGTGAATAGAGTCTCGTATATAAGACGGGAGTTGTTGGGCCAGGGGTTGTAAAAAGGAGTCAATATATAACGAGAGACCAATGGTGACACTATTCATGGAAGCCACAATGGGTCTTCCTGGTGGATTTGATGAATCTTTCTGTATCTTTGGCAAATGGTAAAAATATGGTGTACTGTAAAAGTTTTTACGTAAGAAGGAAGCTTCATCTTTATTGATTACATGGTCAATAAGGGCTTTAGAAATTATTATATCTAACTCTTTACGAAAAGAGGGAAGGGGGTCGTTGGGTAGCTTTTTGTAAGTGTCAGTATCTGATAATAGTCTTAAAGCTTCAGACACGTATGTTGTTCTATCTTGGATTACAATGCCACCCCCCTTATCTGCTGACTTGATGATAAGGTCGGGATTATTGAGAAAACGTTTGAGGGAAGCTCTTTCTCCGGGGCTCAAGTTGGATTTGAATTGTTTATTATTGGTTGAAGATTGTTGGCAGAGTTGTTGAAGTTCGGAGAATACAACTCTATAATAGGATTCTATATAGGGACCTTTTTATTTAGTGGGAAAAAATAAAGATTTTGGTTTAAACGAAGTATGTTTGGTATGAGGTGAGGTTGCTAGATGCTGGGTGAGTAAAAAGTTCTAGGTCGGGATCAATATCACCACGATCAGGAGACGGAGTATCATAAATAGAAAGCTCTACGGTTATAAGAGTTACAGAAAGCTCTTACATTATAAGAGTTGTCACCACCCGTTGTGGATAAAAAAACATACCGAAAGGCCAGTTCTGCAGACTCCGACAAAACTGCACTAGAGATAGTGACTACATCTCCCAGAGTGCACATCTCAAACAAAAATTTCTAGAAAAGGGCTACCCTGAATCACTAGTAGACCAAGCACATAAGATGTTTCTTTCAGGCAAAAAAACAAAACGAAAAACATCGCCTGAAAAATCAACAGTAAGATTCATTACCGGTTTCCATCAACAACATCAAAAAATGGAACAGATCCTAAATAAACATTGGAATATATTGAAACAAGACCCCCATCTAGATACTGTGTTGTGTGATAGGCCTAAAATAACGTACAGGATGGCTCCTACAATAAAAAATAAAATAGCCCCCAGTAGATTAAAAGACCCTAAACCCATCAGTGCTACCTGCCTGATTCATATTGTAGGAATGTATAGATGTAACAAATCTCGCTGTAAAACCTGTAACTTTATAACTCGTGGTCAAAAATAATTTTCTCATAGGAACAAAAAACTTATAAAATTGAAAACTTCTATAATTGTTCAACAGATTATGTCATCTACTGTCTAATGTGTCCATGCAAACTATTATACGTCAGCCGGACTATCAATCCCCTTAGACAGCGTTTTGGCACCCACCGACGTCTTGTCGAAGCGGGCTGTGATGAGCACAGTGTACCACGTCACTTCCTAGAACATCATGACCAATCTAGTGAAGGCCTGCGGGTATGGGTCATCGAATCGATCCCCAAAAAATTATCTGAGGCCGAACGTTTCTCGCGCTTATGTGAGCGAGAAACTTTCTGGATCTTTACCCTAAATTGTCTCGCACCCCTGGGGTTAAATGAAGAATTAGATGTCAATACTATCCTTTAACATATATCTCCAATATACATATATTTATCAAAATATTTTTTATCAAAGTTTATGGTTTGAAAAACCTATTCTGTGTATATAGTCCGAAAATGTACTGCAATAGTTTGGGGCACATCTTTTTGCGCCTTGCAGTATTTTTTGTTCCTTTTTGCTCCCTTTTATTCATATGTGTATACATGCATGCTTGAGCACACATGGGGTGTGCATGCATGTTTGCGCATGAGATTAATGTGTAATATGAGGAGTGGCATATTGGTCTACCCCCCTCGTTCTTATATACTTTCATCTTTTTCAATTTGCTTTTATTATTTATAGACATAGTAATATTTTTAAAAATTCATGTAACATTATTGAAATATTTAGATAGGTCATATGATTTCTTTCAGTGTTCTATTATGTAGCGCTGAGCGCATTACATATTACATACAATTCGCGATTCCCTCAGCGATTAATCGTGCAGCTCTAGTGTGTATACAGTGCAGAAAATAAGTATTTGAACATCATGGAGGGGTCTGAAATTGTTTATCGTAGGTGCATGTCCACTGTGAGAGACATAATCAAAAAAAAAATTCCAGAAATCACAATGTATGATTTTTTTTAACTATTTATTTGTATGATACAGCTGCAAATAAGTATTTGAACACCTGAGAAAATCAATTTTAATATTTGGTACAGTAGCCTTTGTTTGCAATTACAGAGGTCAAACGTTTCTTGTAGTTTTTCACCAGGTTTGCACACACTGGAGGAGGGATTTTGGCCCACTCCTCCACACAGATCTTCTCTAGATCAGTCAGGTTTCTGGGCTGTCGATGAGAAACACAGAGTTTGAGCTCCCTCCAAAGATTCTCTATTGGGTTTAGGTCTGGAGACTGGCTAGGCCACGCCAGAACCTTGATATGCTTCTTACAGAGCCACTCCTTGGTTATCCTGGCTGTGTGCTTCGAGTCATTGTCATGTTGGAAGACCCAGCCTCGACCCATCTTCAAAGCTCTAACTGAGGGAAGGGGGTTGTTGCCCAAAATCTCGCAATACATGGCCCCGGTCATCCTCTCCTTAATACAGTGCAGTCGCCCTGTCCCATGTGCAGAAAAACACCCCCAAAGCATGATGCTACCACTCCCATGCTTCACAGTAGGGATGGTGTTCTTGGGATGGTACTCATCATCATTCTTCTTCCTCCAAACACGGTTAGTGGAATTATGACCAAAAAGTTCTATTTTGGTCTCATCTGACCACATGACTTTCTCCCATGACTCCTCTGGATCATCCAACTGGTCATTGGCAAACTTAAGACGGGCCTTGACATGTGCTGGTTTAAGCAGGGGAACCTTCCGTGCCATGCATGATTTCAAACCATGACGTCTTAGTGTATTACCAACAGTAACCTTGGAAACGGTGGTCCCAGCTCTTTTCAGGTCATTGACCAGCTCCTCCCGTGTAGTCCTGGGCTGATTTCTCACCTTTCTTAGGATCATTGAGACCCCACAAGGTGAGATTTTGCATGGAGCCCCAGTCCGAGGGAGATTGACAGTCATGTTTAGCTTCTTCCATTTTCTAATGATTGCTCCAACAGTGGACCTTTTTTCACCAAGCTGCTTGGCAATTTCCCAGTAGCTCTTTCCAGCCTTGTGGAGGTGTACAATTTTGTCTCTAGTGTCTTTGGACAGCTCTTTGGTCTTGGCCATGTTAGTAGTTGGATTCTTACTGATTGTATGGGGTGGACAGGTGTCTTCATGCAGCTAATGACCTCAAACAGGTGCATCTAATTTAGGATAATAAATGGAGTGGAGGTGGACATTTTAAAGGCAGACTAACAGGTCTTTGAGGGTCAGAATTCTAGCTGATAGACAGGTGTTCAAATACTTCTTTGCAGCTGTATCATACAAATAAATAGTTAAAAATTCATAAATTGTGATTTCTGGAATATTTTTTTTTGATTATGTCTCTCACAGTGGACATGCACCTACGATGACAATTTCAGACCCCTCCATGATTTCCAAGTGGGAGAACTTGCAAAATAGCATGGTGTTCAAATACTTATTTTCCGCACTGTTTGTGTGTGTATATATATATATATATATATATATATATATATATATATATATATATATATATATATATATATATATATATAATGTGTGTGTGTTATGTTTTCCGTTTGTCTATTATAAATTTTTTTTGTCTTGCTTTTAGAATGTGCTACAGGAGTTTTATCCTGCCTTGAACTCTCTTGATGAAGGGACCCTACAGTTGTCCTGAAACGCGTCGGGTTGAATATGCACAAATGATTCACTGTATATTTTGTTTTTAAAAATACTTATTGCTGGTGATGTTCGCACCTGATCACTTTTTATATAGCTTCTGTTAATAAATATTGAATAATTTACTCTTTGGTTATACTTCTTTTTTTCCCCTTGTTGCCTGAAAAATCCCTTGTTGCCTGAAAAATCCCAAATACTCACCTTGGGGGGGGGGGGGGGGGGCGGCATTTGTTTGTTCTATACTTGTACTGGGATTGGCAACTCTTTGGTCTCCTTTGGTGGATCTCTACTCTACTAGATCTCTACTTCATTTTGTAATCCCATGAGAGACCTATCACAGTTTATCTCTTCTAACCTAACTTCCGTGATTTCCCTTCTGACTCTGATGCGCTGCTTGGGGGTCAACCTTGTAAAATGTCTGTGCTGCCTAAATTGGTTTACATTTTTAGACACTCCAGTTCATATTCCAAACCTGTTTAACAAAATGGGCAGCTCAATCATCTCATTTATATGGAATGGGGCATTCCTAGAATGGCCAAATCTACTCTGCAACTTACTATAACACTGGGAGGACTTGCTCTACCCTGCTTATCAAATCTTACTGGGTTGCTGTCCTTGTCACAGTCCGTTGGTGGCTGTCGGAGGAGCCACCCAACTCTGCATTATCATTCGACGCGGCGTTGCTTGGACACTACTCCAAACTACGAAATTTGGTTAACAGGGGGCCCCAATCACACCCCGATATCACTCCCTCGATGAAAACCATGCTTAGGGTTTGGAATATATATGGCAGACCATGATAAAATTAGGTGCTCAAATGTGAAGGGAGTGAATGGATGATTGGCATCCATCAAGGAGTGTGGACTCTCCTTGAATGAATTGAAACTGCTTCATGTGAGTGAAACAGGAAGTGACAAATGGATCCCAGCCATTATACTAGCCCTCAATTTATATTCCCAGAGGGCCCAGTGAGCTCCGCTTCAGCTCAGTGTGTGTGTATCAAGGTACACAAACGTGAATGACGCTCACCGCCAAATGGGGTCGTGCCTACGCATTAACCAAATTTAAAGTCCTGGGGCAAATTTTTTTTTTTTTTTCGTTTACGTATATTAGGATGGAGGTGGTTTGCGGGTGACACTAGACCTTTTTCCTTTTTGTTTATTGAACCCGGGTGCAAGACACCCATTTAGCCCGAACCTGGTATGCTGCCGCCAATTATTTCTTACATACAATTATTCTATTCCTTGGCCCTAACCATATCTCCCATGGGCTGATCTAGGTTCTTGTTGCTGTTCCCTGTTGGTGGAATTGGTTATCGTCCGGCTCAGGGAGCTGCAATGTGTACAAGGGAGGTTTTCATATCTCCTGCCCTGGACAGGCGGGACCACCTTCACATCGGCGCAATGCAACCATGACTACCAGACGACGTCCGCAGCTGTGGCGTTTGCTCACTATTGCGTGGTGTGTCGGCACGTGTGACTGGGGGCGTCTGCGTAGGTGCACCCCTGACGGCAAGCGTCATTCACGTTCTGCATGCCTTGTCACGCACACATAGTGTTGGAGGCACCCTCTGGGATATAAATTAAGGGCTAGTCATTGCTGAGATCTGTTTGTCACTTCCTGTTTCACTCACATGCAGCAGTTTCACTTCATTCACGCTCCTTGATGAATGCTAATCATCCATTCACTCGCTTCACATTTGAGCACTTAACTTTATCATGGTCTGCTATAGGGTTGTCCCGATACCACTTTTTTAGGACCGAGTACAAGTACCGATACTTTTTTTCATGTACTCGCCAATACCGATACTTTTTTTTTGAATGTGTCCCCAAATGCAGCCATGTCCCACCCCCACATATATTGCAGCCATGTCCCACCCCCACATATATTGCAGCCATGTCCCACCCTCATATATTGCAGCCATGTCCCACCCTCATATATTGCAGCCATGTCCCACCCCCACATATATTGCAGCCATGTCCCACCCCCACATATATTGCAGCCATGTCCGTCCCACCCCCACATATATTGCAGCCATGTCCGTCCCACCCCCACATATATTGCAGCCATGTCCGTCCGTCCCCACATATATTGCAGCCATGTCCGTCCGTCCCCACATATATTGCAGCCATGTCCGTCCGTCCCCACATATATTGCAGCCATGTCCGTCCGTCCCCACATATATTGCAGCCATGTCCGTCCGTCCCCACATATATTGCAGCCATGTCCGTCCGTCCCCACATATATTGCAGCCATGTCCGTCCGTCCCCACATATATTGCAGCCATGTCCGTCCGTCCCCACATATATTGCAGCCATGTCCGTCCGTCCCCACATATATTGCAGCCATGTCCGTCCGTCCCCACATATATTGCAGCCATGTCCGTCCGTCCCCACATATATTGCAGCCATGTCCGTCCGTCCCCACATATATTGCAGCCATGTCCGTCCGTCCCCACATATATTGCAGCCATGTCCGTCCGTCCCCACATATATTGCAGCCATGTCCGTCCGTCCCCACATATATTGCAGCCATGTCCGTCCGTCCCCACATATATTGCAGCCATGTCCGTCCGTCCCCACATATATTGCAGCCATGTCCCGTCCGTCCCCCACATATTGCAGCCATATCCCGTCCCGTCCCCCCCCACATATTGCAGCCATGACCTCCATATGACTAAGACAACGCATTACAGGCAGCTTTCGTTTGAATAGTTGTAATCCCCACCGCGTTGTGTATAGACACTCCCACTTTCTCGGAATTGGACAGATCTGCCCAATCTCGAGCGAGGGGGAGTGTCTATGCGCGGCGGGGATTACAACTATTCAAACGAAAGTTGTCTGTAATGTTCCCCGCACGCTGATTAACGCGACGGCTTTGCGGTATGTGGGGGCAAGTATTCTATTTAGGCATCGGTGCATATTCAAGAATTGACAATATCCTGCTGGACCATCGGCAGCATGAGGGATTGAGAAGTATAGACCTAAAATCAATAACGCTCTTTGATCATGCCCCAGTGCAGATGTCCCTGGATATAGGGGAGGTCCTGGTGGGACAGAGAACATGGAAAATAGATGAATCCCTCTTAACCACTTAAGCCCCGAGCCTGTTTTTCAGATTTGGTGTTTACAAGACTAGAACAGTTTTCTTTTTTTGCTAGAAAATTACTTAAAACCCCCAAACATTATTATAACACCCTAGAGAATAAAATGGCAGTCATTGCAATACTTTTTGTCACACCGTATTTGCGCAGCGGTCTTACATGCGCACTTTTTTGGAAAAAATTCACTTTTCTAATAAAAAAATAAGACAACAATTTTTTTATATATTGTGAAAGATAATGTTACGCCGAGTAAAATGATACCCAACATGTCGAGCTTAAAAATTGCACCCATGGCATGGTGGCATGGTGTCAAACTTTTACCCTTAATCTCGATTAGGTGACGTTTCAAAAAATCTAACCTATAGAATTTTTTTAGGTACAGAGGAGGTCTAGGGCTAAAATTATTACTCTCACTCTAACGATAGCGGCGATACCTCACTTGTGTGGTTTGAACACCATTTTCATATGCGGGCGCTACTCGCGTATGCTTCTGCGCGCGAGCTCGTCGGGACGGGGCGCTTTAAAAAAAAAATGTAAACCTCCTTTGTAATAGAAAAAAGCATGACCGGTCCTCTTAAATATGAGATCTGGTGTCAAAAAGACCTCAGATCTCATATTTAGGCTTAAATGAAAAAAGAAACATTTTGTTATTTGAAAAAATGTAAACAAAAAATGTCTCTTTAAGACGCTGGGCGGGACTGACGTTTTGACGTCCCTTCCGTCCAGAAGAGCTATGGGGACGGATGGGGGCCATGTTGCCCTCACTCGTAGCAGCAGAGAGGACCCAATCGCCTCCGCCGCTACCGGCGGGAGGGGGTAGCCCTCTCCTGCCACCGATAATGGCGAATCCGCCACGGAGACCGCCGTTTTCGTTGACAGGCCCGCCCACTGAAGAGATGGATATCTCGGTTGTGGCAGCAGCTGCTGCCGTTGCCAAGATATCCATCTTTAAAAATAGGACGGGTATATATACAGTGGGCGGGCGTTAAGCTGTTTAAATAACATCAAGATAGCCGATGATCTGGAAAAAGATATGGGTTTTATTCTTTAAAGGAGAATGACATAGAAAATGTTGCTCCCTCGACGCTTTGGGAAACACACAAGGTGTATATGAGAGGGATGTTGATAGCTGAAAAGACTAGAGAGGAAGAAAATCAGGCAGGCCCAGAAGCAAATTTTATTAGAAGAAATTCAGAGCCTGGAACAGTCACATAAAAAATTACAGGAAGAGCAAGTACTAAAGCTACTAACTAGGAAGAGAGATGACCTCCGTTACCTACTAGAACAGGAAACTAAATGGGTATTCAATAAAATGAACAATAAATTCTATGCTATTGGGACTAAACCTGGGAGATTTTTAGCAAGGACTATAAAACCAAGAAACGCACAGAATTGCATTCTGAAAATAAAAGCTAAAGGAGACCTGAGACATTCTACTAAAGAAATAACTAAAATATTCCAGGAGTACTATCAAAACTTATACAAGGTTAATCAAGAGCAAGGTATAATAGAAACACAGAATAGAAGAAAGAGAGAAAATTAAACAATATCTAGAAAGGGTAAAGATCCCGGACTTGTCAGGGGAAGCAATCAGTAATTTGGAGAGGGAAATAACAAGATGAAATAAGCCAAATGTAACGGAATAAACCGTGACAACCAGAGACTTTGGAAGGATGAGAGATACTCCTGTGCCAGGTACACTAAGAACTCTTGGGTCTAAGTTCACGCTGTGCCCCTTTTGGGCATTGGGTGGCTAGTGAATCATAATTCATGTTTGCAGGATGTCTTGAGATATCACAAGTTGTTGGCTATTCAATGTGGGCACACATGCTTTTGAAAAAGGTGTTAATTGTGTCTACTCCTAGACCAGGGGTGGCAAACTCAAATTCATCGGGGGCCGCATCAGCAATTTAGTTGCCCTCAGAGGGCCGGTTGTATCTGCGCTTACACCATTGGCGTAGCATGGGTTGTCAGCGCCCAAGGTAATTTGCTCCCCCCGACTCGCAGATGTACCTATTTTCATCTAGCTTCAGTCTGGGCCTGTGTGAGCCAGCGGTGGCTGCAGGGGAGAGGAGAGCGTGCTTGTCAATGACTGGAAAAGCCTGGAGTGGTGACATCAAATATAGATTCCTGTGTCCCATCTGTTGTTGGTGCTCCCTCCTCTTCCCTGCATACACTCACACAGAAATAACATGACCGGACAGCCTGAAAAAAAAAAAAAAAATATATATATATATATATATATATATATATATATATATATATATATATATATATATATATATATATATATAATCAAAAAGGTTAAAAAAAATAAAAAAACTTACTGGGTATTGATCCCAAGTGCACAGTGCTGCAACAAGTATTATAGTGTAAACATGACATATGTAGCTTCCATTAAAGCGGAGTTCCACCCTTAAAATCACTTTTTTTCATTACATCCAGCATACTGGCGTCAGCGCCAGTATGCTGTTTTTTTGTTTTTTTTTAATGCGCGTACTTACTTTATATCACAACATTGAATTCCAGGCGCACCGCGGAGTGTCGCCGCTATAAGGCGTCACGCCTTCCGGAAACAGCCGATTAGCATTCGGCTTTTACTCGGCGCCTGCGCACAGACCCAGGAGCTGACTGCGCTGGCGCCGAAAATAGCCGGTCCTAGTTCGGGTTTTTTCGGAGGGCGTGACGCGGCTATATACGGCGCCTGCGCAGTCAGCTCCTGGGTAGGTGCGCAGGCGCCGAGTAAAAGCCGAATGCTAATCGGCTGTTTCGGAAGGCGTGACGCCTTATAGCGGCGACACTCCGCGGTGCGCCTAGAATTCAATGTTGTGATATAAAGTAAGTACGCGCATTAAAAAAAAAAAAAAAAACAGCATACTGGCGCTGACGCCAGTATGCTGGATGTTAAGAAAAAAAGTGATTTTTAAGGGTGGAACTCCGCTTTTAACTGAAATATTATAAAATAACCCTACTGGGTAGTGAGTCTCAATCACCGGTGCTGCAAAAAAACTCATTGTGCAAAAAAAAAACTACAGAAAATGTAATTAAAACAATTCAACAAATACAATAATTCTAAGATGGCCCTACTGGGTAGTGAATCCAAATTACCAGTGCTGCAATAACGCACAATTGTGCAAATATAGAAGTAAACAAACTCCATATAACAATCAATAAAAACCATCCAAAAACATAACTATGAATGAACATTTTATTAATAATTATAATTAAAGAAATAATAATTATATAAAACTAGTTTATTTATATATTTGTACAATTGTGGGTTTTTTTCTGCAGCAATGGTGATTTGGATTTACTGAGACATTGGGATCACAAAGACAGTGGAGCTGAGGGAAAGGGGGAGGAGGGGGAGGCTGAGAGATGACAAGAGACTGCTAGCCCTACCTTCCATGGCAGCGTGTCTCCTTTAATCTTTCCAGCAGCTTCCTGGCAGCCTGCCCGTCCTCTGGGTCCCCAGTCAGCCTGTTCCCCGGGACTCATTTCACTGGAGAGGAAGTTAGAGCAACCCATGCTCTGGAGGCACAGGAGATGCAGCGCCCGCCGATTCTCGCCTCTTGGGGGAAGGCGGGGTCGGTGGGGGGGGGGAGAGGTCAAGGAGGAGGTGGCTGGGGATTAACTAATTTCCCGACTTCCGGGCTCTCAGGCCTATCTGTCCGCAGCTCGGCCCCTCGCTCATTACTGACAGAGAGATCCCCCTGCTGATGGGGACGGCTGCGCGGGCCACATGACAAGGCCTGGCGGGCCGGATTTGGCCCGCGGGGCATGGTGTTTGCCACCCCTGTCCTACATTGTCCAGTGTATAAAGGTGTTAATTCAGGTCTGCTGCTAGACCTTTCAATTGTCTGATAACGTGGTTTAAAGCCTATTGATGCCCAGGTGTCAAGACCCTTTAGAGACAGTACGTCTGTCTAGATATGTGGATTGAGGTCAAGGCATTGTGTAATTGTATTTTGGAATGTGATAGATCTCGTCCGTATCGGTGCCGAAATGTCTGCTAGAGAATTAGCCATAGTGTGTGAATAGGGGGGTGGAGATTGCATTGTCCTGTGATTAACTGTAACATGCTGTACTAGATAAGCAAGCTAAGAAACCAATAAAGTGTTCATTCATTTGGAAACCAGAAGATAGAGCCGTCAGTCTCATTTTCTGGGGAATTGATATGGATCGTGTATGTAGGATTGTCGCACTGTGTCGGATAAGCTTGTCGTGGGTGGGTGGATGGAAGGTCGTAAACGTTGGTGACCGTTACACCAAACAATAAAAAATAGTAAGATGGGAAAGAGCCCTGGCCCAGACGGGTATACTTCAGCATACTATAAAAGATTTGGGGAGACCCTTGTATCATTCTTCCAGAAGTATATGAACTCTATTGGGGGAGGTATGAGAATGTGAGAAGAGGCTCTAGGAGCCCATATAACTTTGATAGGGAAAGAAGATAAGGATCCCTCACTATGTGCCAGCTATAGGCCTATATCTCTGATTAACGTGGACATAAAGATATATTCAAAAAACTTGGCTGAGAGAATAAGACCTCTCCTGTCAGGGCTGATAGAAAATGATCAGGCGGGGTTCATACCTGGGAGGGAAACGAGAGATAACGTATTACAAGCTTTTTCTTGATCGTACATCACGGGACACAGAGCGCATAGTCATTACATATGGGTTATATGGGTACCTTCAGGTGTGGACACTGGTGTAATCAACTTCACAGGAAGTTCCTCCCTATATAACCCCCTCCCACTGAGAGTGCTCTAGTTTTTTCGCCAGTGTCTTAGGTGTTGGTCACGTCTAGCTGTCCCTCGGAGGTCTCGGGACCCAGGATAGCTAGCCGGATCCGTCCGAAGTGCTTCAGAGCCAAGATGTACGGTACCCGGGCCCTGCTGGAGTGGGGTTTTGCCTATAATGCCTCTCCTTGGAGGGCTGGATTCTGGGCTCCAGTGCCTTAGTCTCTTCCAAGAACTAAACGCTACTGATGCCAGGATGCTATATAGGTCCAGGGGTGTGGGTTCCTTAACACAGGACCCCGGTCCCTGAAGGTCCAAGACAATACCCACGGAGATGGGGGAAGGTTGGGCCTCTTGCATTTTGCAATACCCTGCGGCGTGGAGCAGGTAAGAGGGAACCTGCGGGACTTGGTTCGACAGTAGGTATCCCCCTGGGGGTTCTGGGTTGGCTAACAGTATGCTTGTGCATCAGCCACTATCTCCACTATGTCTGTTGAGGCAGGATGGGATTCTAATGTTTACCCAGATAATATGTAGATATATGTATACTTGTGTAAGTTATATATTTGCTACTCACCCCAGGTCTGCCTGTTAACACTGATACTGCAACCCCACATGTTTTAAAGAGGAAATTGCTGGTAAAAAACTCCTGTTTCTTAGGAAGCCCAAGGGGACAGCTTCCTCGCTGTGTGTGCACTACAATAAGATTAGTGCTTACCTGGTGTCTGTTGGTGCTGCATAACGCTGGTCCATGTTGTTCCTCTGCTCTGCTTCCTCCATGTGGTTTTAGCGTGGTGCGCGCGATCGTGCGCGCGCGTGCACGCCGCCTTTTATAACGTCGGCGTGCGTCGGGGGGGCGGGCCAGCAGCGTCAGGGTCTGTATAAAGGGAAAACTTCTCTCGGGCTGGTCTTTCCTCCTGAAGGCAGAGGAAGAAAGGATACAGAGCGTGCAGCTGGGTCTTTTGGCCACACAGGGACACCTAGTGGCGGTTTTGTGGATCTTCAGGTCTAGGACTTAGGTCCACTATTGACCAGAGAAAAAAAAAAAAAAAAGTTTTTTGCTTAAAGGGACTCAGCCTTAGATCCAGCAGTATCTGAGTCTACCTTGGACTCCGGCTAACGGGCATTGGTGTGTCAATACTCACAGGTTTCCTCAGTATTGCCACCTCCCAGGCGGGTAAAAAAAAAAAAATTTTTTAAAAAAAAGAGAAAAAGAAGTTCTTTTTCATTTTTCCTCATACCTGCCCTCATATTGGTAACTCCTAGCTGCAACAGTCAGGTGTTGGCTATAGGGGTGACCCAAGGTTGTACAATGGCTCCAAAGGGATCTGGACCAGCCAAGGCAGCTAAAGGTGCCAAAAAGCAAAAAGGGTCTCCATCGGGGTCAGAGGATTTGGGCCAGGCTTCTACGGCCCCACCCTCGCCAGTCAGGACACCGAGTGGCATAGTACAAGAGCCATTGGGGGTGCTGGGGGCAGAGGCGGCCCCCGATCCACCCATTCCCGTTTACGTGACGGAAGAAATGCTAGCAGCCACCATGTGTGGGCTAGAGAAAAGGTTAACTGCGTTGTTTTCCCGTCCTTGCCCAAGTAGCAAGCGGGCTAGATCCCCCTCACCCAGTGTGGGGTTTTCAGATGCGGAGGTCTCCTCTTCAGAGGAACGGGACCCACAAGGGGATCAGGCAGACCCAAGTCCCGACGGTTCAGACAGGGAAAATTCCACTATAGATGAATATTTTTCGGCCTCTCAAGCGGAGGGCCTGTGGATCCAGTCTTTGACAGATATGGTTCGCACTGCCTTTAAACTTCCAGTGCCAGAACTAGTAGCCCCGGGGTATCCTCATTGGGTTCTTTAAAGGCTCCATTAACTTGTGCATCTTTTCCAATGCACCCCCTTCTGCGGAACGTGATTTACCAGGATTGGGCTCGACCTGATAGAATCTTTGTCCCTCCTAAAAGATTCTCTATTCTCTACCCTATGGAAGAGGAATATGTGAAGAAATGGGCTCTCCCTACAGTGGACGCAGCCATTTCCTGCGTGAATAAATCCCTGACTTGTCCGGTTGAAAATGTCCATATGTTCAAGGATCCGGTCGACAAGAAATTCGAGACCCTACTGAAAGCAGCTTTCACCTCAGTAGGTGCCATGGTTCAGCCAGCAGTAGCAGCCATTGGTGTTTGTCAGGCCTTGAAGGATCAGGCAAAACATATATTAAAGGACATGCCGGCTCAGCATACTCATGAATTAGCAGAATTCCCTAGGGCTCTCTGCTTTGCAATAGATGCTATTAAGGACTCCATCCAACAGGCATCTCGTTCATCTCTCCTGATGGTTCACATGCGTCGTCTTTTGTGGCTAAAGAACTGGTCAGCAGAGGCACCCTGCAAAAAGCTTTTAGCAGGGTTTCCCTTTCATGGGGGAAGACTATTCGGGGAAGACCTAGATAAATATATCCACACCATATCAAGTGGAAAAAGTACTTCCTTACCGGTCAAGAAAAGACCGCGTGGGCCCACGTTTAAACGACAGGCCATTGTAGGCTCGGCCCCTTCGACTTCTCGTCAGTATCGACGGCCTCCCGGGCGTTCAGCAGTTAATAGTCGCCCACAGGGACAAGCCGCGGCAAACAAGAGGCCCTGGTCTCGCAAGCCGGCTAAACCAGTCATCAAGTCAGATTCATGAAGGGGCGCCCCCACTCTCTTGGGTGGGGGGGAGGCTTCAGTTTTTCTCCGAAGTCTGGAAGGCCAGAATTCCCGACGCTTGGGTTCGGTCCGTAGTAGCCTCAGGCTACAAACTAGAGTTTCGAGAAATCCCCCCTCCTCATTTTCAGGGGTCAAGTCTTCCAAGCGACCCGTTAAAGAGGGCCTCTCTCGTAAAGGCGTTGGATCGCCTCTTGCTCCAAGGAGTAATTGTAGAAGTACCAACCCAAGAAAAGGGTCTGGGATTCTACTCCAACCTTTTTGTTATACCAAAACCCAATGGCGACGTCAGGCCTATATTAGACCTCAAACGCCTAAATCGCTTTCTAAGGATTCAGACCTTTCGTATGGACTCCATACGTTCAGTGACAGCCAGCCTGCATCAGGGCGACTTCCTAGCATCTATAGACATAAAGGATGCATATCTGCATGTGCCGATTTACCCAGCACATCACAAGTTTCTTAGTTTTACGATAAACCAAAGTCATTACCAGTTCGTAGCCCTCCCTTTCGGGCTGGCAACAGCTCCACGGGTATTCACAAAGGTGTTAGCCCCGGTGCTAGCCGTCCTAAGGACAGAAGGCATCTTGGTCCTAGCATACCTGGACGATCTCCTGGTTATCGACAGTTCAGCTTCCAACCTCAATCATGCAGTAGTCCGCACAGTGCGGCATCTAGAAGAGTTCGGGTGGATTGTGAACCAAGAAAAATCAAGGTTACAACCCACAAGACAGTTGGAATATCTAGGCTTTCGGTTAGATACAGAATGCCAGAGGGTATTTTTACCTCAAAAGAAGATCAGGTCGTTGATTCAAACGATTCAAATAGTCTTAGGCAAAAAGAAGCCGACTATTCGCCTATGCATGCGACTGCTGGGAAAGATGGTGGCCGCCTTCGAAGCAGCGCCCTATGCCCAGATCCATACCAGAATTCTGCAAGCAGCTATTCTCTCTGCTTGGAACAAGTCCATACAGGCATTAGACCGTCCATTAGTTCTTTCCCCAGGAGTCAGGCGCAGCCTGTACTGGTGGCTGATCCCTCAAAAATTATCAAAAGGGAAAACCTTTTGCCCCATCTCGTGGAAAATAGTAACCACAGATGCCAGCCTAACAGGTTGGGGGGCAATCTTAGGAAAACGGACCCAGCAGGGACAGTGGTCAGAGGCAGAAAGTCTGCTTCCCATCAATGTCCTAGAGATCAGAGCTGCTCGGTTGGCCCTGGTCGCCTGGACTCTCCCCCTGCAGGGTCTGCCAGTAAGGATACAGTCCGACAATGCCACGGCAGTGGCATACATAAACCACCAGGGGGGCACAAGGAGCCTAGCGGCTCAAAGGGAAGTAAACCTGATTTTTTTATGGGCCGAAGCCCATGTACCCTGCATCTCAGCAGTGTTCATCCCAGGGATAGACAATTCTCAAGCAGATTTTTTGAGTCGTCAACAGTTAATCCCGGGAGAGTGGTCTCTGCACCCCCAGGTATTCCAAGAGATTTGCCAAAGATTCGGAGTTCCCGATGTGGACATCATGGCAACAAGATTCAACAAGAAATTGGACAAATTCGTATCCCGAGCCAGGGACCCCTCGGCCTACGGGACCGATGCGTTGGTTTGCCCCTGGCACCAGTTTTCTCTCCTGTATGCGTTCCCTCCACTACAGATGATTCCCCGCCTTCTACGAAGGATCAGGGTGGAGCGCAGGCCGGTGATCCTGGTGGCCCCAGCCTGGCCCAGAAGGGCTTGGTACGCACTCATCGTGAGGATGTCAGTAAGGGCACCGTGGCCACTCCCCCTGCGCCCAGATCTGCTGTCTCAGGGCCCGATCTATCACCCTGCTTCACAGCAGCTAAATTTGATGGCTTGGCGGCTGAATCTCTAATTCTTAAGGGCAGAGGCCTCTCTGCCCAAGTCATATCTACGTTAATTCAAGCTAGAAAACCAGTCTCTAGAAATATCTATTACAGAGTCTGGAGAACCTATGTGGAGTGGTGCGAGTCTCAAGGAGGGCATCCTCGCAAGTTTTTTATTGACAGGATCTTGAGATTCCTCCAGGTTGGCGTTGACAAGGGGTTGGCTCTTAGTACTCTAAAGGGGCAGGTGTCTGCCTTATCGATATGGTTTCAAAGGCCTTTGGCCACACATTCGCTTGTGAAAACCTTTTTGCAGGGGGTCTTGCATGTAAATCCCCCTATTAGAGCTCCCCTCTGCCCCTGGAATTTAAATCTGGTCTTGTCAGCTTTACAAAAGCAGCCGTTTGAACCTCTGACAGAAATCCCTCTTGTGCTGCTAACCCGAAAGTTGGTTTTCTTGGTGGCTATGGCTTCGGCCAGAAGGGTCTCCGAGCTGGCAGCCTTGTCTTGCAGGGAACCGTACCTGATTCTGCATAAGGACAGAGTGGTTCTGCGGCCTCAGCCTTCTTTCCTTCCTAAGGTCATATCCAGTTTTCACTTTAATCAGGACCTAGTCCTACCATCCTTCTTTCCTACTCCCCAGTCCAGAGAGGAAAGATTGCTTCATACTTTGGATGTGGTCCGAGCCATGAGGGTTTATCTCAAGGCTACAGAAAAGATTCGGAAAACAGATGTGCTTTTCGTTCTTCCGGATGGCCCCAAGAAGGGTCAGCCGGCTGCCAAGTCTTCCTTGGCTAGGTGGATTAAGCAGCTGATTTTTCAGGCCTATGGTCTGAAGCGCGTTCCACCGCCCTTATCAGTTAAGGCCCATTCTACGAGGGCCATGAGTGCCTCTTGGGCGGCACACCATCAGATCTCTATGGCACAGGTTTGCAAAGCGGCAACCTGGTCTTCCGTACATACGTTTACTAAATTTTATAAGTTGGACGTCACAAAGGCTGATATATTTTCTGTTTGGCTATTTTTGGCCTTACGGTCTCCCTCCCTTCATGGAGCATTGCTTTGGGACATCCCATATGTAATGACTATGCGCTCTGTGTCCCGTGATGTACGATCAAGAAAAAGGGATTTTTAATAACAGCTTACCTGTAAAATCCTTTTCTTGGAGTACATCACGGGACACAGAGCTCCCACTCCTCTTTTTGGGGAACATTGTGTAACCTCAGAGAAATTGCTTGCTACAAAACTAAAGCACTCTCAGTGGGAGGGGGTTATATAGGGAGGAACTTCCTGTGAAGTTGATTACACCAGTGTCCACACCTGAAGGTACCCATATAACCCATATGTAATGACTATGCGCTCTGTGTCCCGTGATGTACTCCAAGAAAAGGATTTTACAGGTAAGCTGTTATTAAAAATCCCTTTATTCTTGATACAAAAGGCCAAAAAGAGTAAAGAGCCAGTACTGTTCCTTTCATTGGATGCCGAAAATACGTTTGATAAGCTGGATTGGGAATTCATGCTAGCAAATTTATCACATGTAGGACTAGGCCTGAATATGTTTAGGTGGATAGGGGCACTGTACTCAAACCCCTCGGCCCAGGTGAGGGTGAACGTGCACCCTGACGGATAGGCTTCCACTTTATAATAGGACTCGCCAGGGATGCCCGCTTTTCCGCCTCTTGTTTGTCCTCTCATTGGAGCCGTTAATGGAAACAATTCGGATGAACCAGGAAATAGAAGGAATAAAGGTGGGTGGGAAGGAGCACAAGATCTCTGCGTTTGCAGACATGATGCAGTATGTATCTAACCCTAGGCAGACACTATCAAAGATAATAGCTGAATACGAGAAATACAGTGAGATATCAAACTTAATATCTTTGTTTTCCATTTGTTGATTTTTGAGTATTTCGATAAGCCATAAAGAACGCAGGGATCTTGAGGCTCTCTATCCATTTATGTGGAAGCAGAGGAGGATGAAATACCTAGGTGTTTTCCTGTCCACTACAGAAAGATACCTATATGAAGACAATTACATACTCCTCTTGAATAAACTAAAGGGAAATAGTTTAGATAGTCTCTTGGTGGGGTAGGATAAACACTATAAAGATATTACTTAAAGCTCTGTATATCTTTCAAACACTCCCGATAAAAATCGTAGAAGCCTTCTTTAGAATCCTGGGGAAGATAATGAGGTTCATATGGAAGGAAAAAAAATCTTGCCTAGCAGTCGAAACTCTGACTGACTAAACCTAGACAGGATGGAGGACTTTATCTACCGGGTTTTAAAAGGTACTATGAGGCAGCAGTACTGAAGAGGATAACGGATTGGTTCCAGAGGGAGGGAGAGAAAAAAAAGTGGGTAGAAGAAAGTTTAAGTGAAAAGGACCTGGGAAAGAGAATATGGGTCCCGAAGCAATATAGAGGATTACCTCAAGATATCCCCGAAATGACAAAAGAAACTTATAGAATATGGGATAGAGTATGTAAAAAAAAAAAAAAAAAAAAAGGGCTAATAATAGTCCGCTGTTGCCTCTTACGGGTAAAGATTATATACCGCTGGGCAAGGGGGAGGTAAATATCTGAGGTGGGCAACCACAGAAACACTAAAACTGAAGGACCTAATGAAAGGTGATGCTTTGTGCTCTGTCTTAGAACTACGAGATAGATATGGAGTGCTCCCAGGAGATATATTGAGACACTTTGCCGAAGCCCCTGCAAGCTCTGAATGAAGTAAATCAATGGGAAAAACATACAATTCAAGGCAGTGTAGGAAGACACGGACTATCCAACATATTTAAGATATTGACACCCACAAGAGAACCAGGGGCATTGAAAAAAGTAGAAAGTTGGGAATTGGAACTGAACCAAACCATATCTACAGATAAGAGACAGGTACTAGAGTATGTCCATTCTACATCAATGGATGCAAAGGTAAAAGAGATGAATTATAAGCTCCTCACTAAATGGTACTATGTCCCAACAAAACTGCATAGAATAAATAGTGAGGTATCACCCCTATGCTGGAGAGAATGTGGGATGGAGGGAACCCATGCCCATATATGGTGGCAATGCCCCCGGATACAATTATACTGGAGAGAGGTATTGGCTCTGATAAAGAAGATTAGTGGACAGGTGGTGAGACAGGACCCCTGGGAATTTCACAATACGGGGATGACGAATAAAAATAGAGGCTTACTGGTTCCATACTTGCTGAACAGAGCTTAGGCACTTATACCAAGGAACTGTAAGAAAAAGGAAGCCCTTTCGGTTGAGGAGTGGATACAGGAGACGGATAGAACTAGAGTGATGGAGGAATTGTGGTAATTCCACAGTAAATCCAGGCCAAGATATGATGAGATATGGGAGGGGTGGGAGAAGTTTAGGGATCCGGGAGATTATGGGGGGGGGGGGTTAGGAGATGAGGTTTCTCTGCCCCTCACCTTTTTTATATATATATAAAAAATGTTACTGGCTATTACTAATGTGGGGGTGGTGTGATGATGAGTGGGGGGAAAATATTTTACTACAGTATTTGGTTCAGAATTTTTTTTCTAGATTTTCCTCCTTTTAAAATTGGGTGCGTCTTATATTCTGGAGCGTCTTTTTATAGGGCGAAAAATACGGTAGATAATTTACTATTTTATGAAGCGGTATGCTTTTGCACTTTAGATAAAGTGTCTTGGGACTGTTAGTCCCTCTAAACACATAATGACACAGAATAATTTATTTCAATTTAGGGTATATTATAAATTCCTAAAAGTATACACTAAACTCACTTTAGTAGGGGGGAGGGGGACTTTTTTTTTCTTACTGTTCACCCACACGTCGGAGACCCAATTGGGGGCCTCTAGTACTTGCACTTGAGAACAATTAATTGGGTTAGATAGACCTCATAACACACAATAATATAGATAATGAAACCCCTCCTTTTTTTTTTCATTCATTATACACCTACACGTTGGAGACCTAAGTGGTGGCCCCTAGTACTTGCACTTAATAAATATGAGTTGGACTCTATAATACACAAGAATATAGAATTTAAATTTATTTTTTTCCTCTTATTCTCTCTATGCCCATTCTCCCCTCTCCTCCTCCTTGTTCCCCTCCCCTTCGCCCCTGGAGCATCCCCTTGTCTATCCCTGAGGTCCTTCTGATGTATACCAGGGTAAATATAGGTTGGGGGTGTACTAGGCAGAAGATGAGTAAAGGATCTAGTAATATTTATTTTATATTCATCGCAGATTAACTTAATAAGGGAATACACCAAGACTATTTGTATGTCAATGTATTAATTAATATTTTGTACTGCCCCCTTTGGCAAGTATCGCAGCTTGTAAACGCTTTTTGTAGCCAGCCAAGAGTCTTTCAATTCTTGTTTGAGGTATCTATGACCATTCTTCCTTACAAAAGTCTTCCAGTTCTTTCACATTTCTGGGCTGTCTGTCACGCACTGCTCTTTTAAGGTCTTTCCATAGATTTTCAATTATGTTGCGGTCAGGAGATTGTGAAGGCCATGGCAAAACCTTCAGTTTACGCCTCTTGATGTAATTCCCTGTGGATTTTGAGGTGTGTTTAGGCTCATTATCAGTTCGTAGAAGCCATCCTCTCTTTAACTTCAGCTTTTTCACAGATGGCATCAAGTTACCATCCAAAATTTTCTGATGTTATTGAATCAATTTTTTCTTCTACTCATTAAATGTTCCCTGTGCCACTGGCTGCAATACAACCCCAAAGCATGATTGATTCACCCCCATGCTTAACAGTTGGACAGAGGTTCTTTTCATTAAATTCTATGCCCTTTCTTCTCCAAACGTACTTTTTGCTCATTCCGGCCAAAAAGTTCTATTTTAACCTCATCGGTCCACAGAACTTGTTTCCAAAATGCATCAGGCTTGTCTATATGTTCATTTGCAAAGGCTGATTTTTGTGGTGAGGACGTAGAAGAGGTTTTCTTATGATGACTCTTCCATGAAGACCATATTTGTACAAGTATCTCTTTATAGTGGAATAGTGTACCACAACTCCAGTGTCTGCCAGATATTTCTGGAGGGATCGTGCATTCAAACGTGGGTTTTGAATTGCTTTTCTCACAATCATGCGAGCTGTTCTGTCTGATATTTTTCTTGGTCTTCCAGATCTTGCTTTAACTTCCACTGTTCCTGATGACTGCCATTTCTTAATTACATTCCGAACAGAGGATATTGACATCTGAAAACGCTTTGCTATCTTCTTATAGACTTCTCCAGCTTTGCGAGCGTCAACTATTTAAAGTTTCAGTTTTCTAGACGACTGCTTAGAAGAACCCATGGTACTGATTGTTCGGGCAAGGTCAGATGAGTCTGGGCATTTAAAATCTTTGCGATTGACATCACCTGGTCTTCCCAGACGATGATTGAGAAAAATCCATGACACTGGCAGGTCTCTGCTTTATAAAGGGGCAGTGCATGCTATAAATTCTGCAGGGTGCCCAAACTTTTGCAGACGCCATTTTTTTTTATCTGTAATTTTGAAAGTGTAAATGGTGGAAATAAAATCTAACTTTTTTGACATATTATAAGAATGTCTAATCTGTAATTTGATGCCTTTTGGAGATTTTCTTTCCTTGGCTTTGTTATGCACATTAATGCACATTTTTACCTGGGGTGATCAAATTTCGATCCCCACTGTGTATATATAGTCTTGCATAATTTTTTGTTCACTCACATGGTTCATTTATGCACACACCATTACACATTCATCTCCTTTATTTTACTTTCTCTGAGTTTCCAAGTCCATCTAGCTTTGATATCTATATATTCATATGTATAAATATTTTTTTTCATTGCATTGTATACTTCATGGTTACTCTGTTGGTATATAGTTCCAACTCCTACATATATTCTTATTTCAGCTAACATATACAATGAACATGGATACATGTGATGTGGGACACACACTCTATAACTGTTTTTGTCTTATTTTATTTACACATTTTATATATTTGCTTTTCTATATTGTCACTTAGATTCTAAGGTGTCCGTTTATGAAGCAGTGAACAGCGGTGATCCCAGGGATCACCACTGATCACAGCCCATAAACAGTTTATGAAACAGTGATAATCGGGGGGGAGAAGTGTTTGAATTTGTTCTCCCGCCAATTATCTCTACACACAGTGAAGTCTCATAGACTGACACAGAAACAGCCAGTTTATGAAGCTGTGATCTGAGAGCTTCACTGGCGATCTGTGTCAGAATTCACACTCCCCGATTCACCATCTCAGAGCTGGTGAAGCGGGGAGTGAAGAGGGAATCCGGGGGGTTCTGAAGAGGAAGGAGGAAGATTTTTAACTTCCTTCTACCTCGTTCTGACCCCCCAACACTGTAACCATGTCCCCCTGTAATATTTATGTGTATACATATATATACATACATATATATAATGTGTACATGTTCATATATATAATGTGTGTGCATATACATGTGTATATATATAGTGTGTGTGTGTATACATATATATATTATGTAGGGGGACTCATTATTTTAAATGCAATAACCACGCCGTCTGTGAGTGTACTGAGCGGTGATAATTTATCACTGCTCAATAAACTGACATCTCCGTATTTCTGTGAATTTCTGGTACTGTAATCTCGTGAAGTCTCACGAGATTCCAGTATCAGGGGCCGTTCTCCACTGTTTGAAGCGTTGGAAGATCACTTCACTCCTCCAAGGGTGAAGCGATCTTCTCCGCTTCATAAACCGGCACACAGAGGAGAAAAATCTTCACTGTGAATGCCGGAGAACGAAGCAGTGAATAGATTTCACTGCTTCATAAAAGGACACCTAAGCCCATACCATTGTTGAACCAGATTGGTTCATGCATATACATACATAAATACTACTTTACTCTTACTGTTATGACGGCATCTCTTGATACATATGCATTTGTTTTAATTGAAATTATTAATGGATACTGGGAGATCTTTGGTGACACACACCTCCATTCTAGCCATGCATGTCTTTCCATTCCACATTCATGTCTTTTCTATTTAAACCTTTTGTCTCTATACACGGATATTGGAATATCCATCCCTTAATTTAAACCTAAAAGGTCACTACCGACTAATACTGTGTTGCTGCCCTTTGCAAATAGATTATTGTTCTTGCATTAGTTGTACTAGTCAGTGACTGTACAGTATGTACCACTGCCTAATGTTTTTTGTTTTGTTGAAAAAATGTTTTTGTAAAAAATGTAAAAGTAATACCTCCCTGTTACGTCAGACAAGCTCGCTCTTTATCGATCGACTTTATTTGGGTGCATAAAAGTCCTAGACTTCACTGTTGCCAGTTGTCGTTCCCTAAGCAATATGGAGGATTGGCAGTTCTGGATATCCAAAAATATTATCAAGCGACCCATTTAGGGAGACCCATTGATTGGTGTGAAACTACATACACTAATAGGGCCTACGATGCAAATATGCTCGCACCTACTCATACATATTCCCCTTTTTCTCGTATCTCCGCCATTCCTGGTGCTGGGCAATCCGCAGGTCTCCATGATATGACTTTTCAAACTTTATACGATTCTGGTCGCTACCGAGTGTAACGCTTTCTAACAGCTATTCCCTCTGTAACTGCAAAATGGGATAGTACCCCCCCCCCCCCCAAGTTTTTATTTTTTACGCAGCAATGATAATCATTATAAAAGGTCTTTATTTTAACAAAGTGAAATGTTGTGTCATGTTAAAATATAAGCTCTGGTTGTATTCTACAATACATAATTCCACAAAATAGTGATGTTCACATAGTGAAGCAGAACATTACATTACAGAATGTTAGCCACGTTGATGTTCCAACGCGTTTCGACACATGCAGTCATGTCTTCCTCGGGGGATTATTAACTCTGAAGAAATACAACTCATAAGTTTACATACTCTGGCAGAATTTATGATTTCTTGGTCATTTTTCAGAGAATATGAATGATAACACAAAAATGATTATTTCACTCATGGTTAGTGTTTTGGCTGAAGCCATTTATTATCCATCACTTGTGTTTACTATTTTAAAATCCATAGCAACAGAAGCTACCCAATTGACCCTGATCAAAAGTTTACATACCCTGGTGATTTTGACCTTCTAACATAAACACAATGTGACACAGAAATTTGAATGGCTATTAAATGTAACCATCTTCACATGTGATTGTTTTGCTTGTAATTGGTGTGTGTATAAAAGGTCAATGAGTTTCTGGACTCCTGACAGACCCTTGCATATTTCATCCCGTGCTGCTGCACTGACATTTCTGGATTCTGAGTTGTGGAGAAAGCAAATTAATTGTCAAAGAATCTGTGGGAAAAAAAGTTGTTTGAACTGTATAAAACAGGAAAGGGATTGAAAAATATATCCAAGGAATTGAGAATGCAATTCGACAGTGTTCAAACTCAAATCAAGAAGTGGTAAACTAGGCGTTCTGTTGAAACCAAACCACGGTCAGGTAGAACTAAAATTTTAGCTACAACTGCCAGGAAAATTGTTTGGGATGCAATGAAAAACCCACAAATATCTTCAGGTGAAGATGAAAACATGTGGTTTGGCTGTTTCAAATACACAATAAGGAGGCACTTGGGAAAAAAAGATGGGCATGGTCAAGGTGCCAGAAGAAAGCAATTATTCCGCTTGCATTACACCAAACATCACTGAGACAAGCCTCAAATTTCCTGGCACAAAGTCATTTGGAGTAATGAGTCCAAATTTTAGCTTTTTGGCCACCACCCCCAAACGCTACATTCAGAGAGAAGGCGAAAAGGCCTATGATGAAAGATGCAAAGGTGGATCTCTGATGTTTTCGGTGAGCTACAAAGGTACAGGAAATTTGGTCAAAACTGCATTCATCTTGCCAACAATGTTATCAAAAAATACTGGAGGAACATTTGCATTCGTCAGCCAGGAAGCTGGACAATGGGACTTGCTTGGACTTTCCAACATGACAATGATCCAAAACACAAGGCCAAGTGGACCTGTCATTGGCTACAGCAGAATAAACCAAAGGTTCTGGAGTGGCCATCACAGTCTCCTGACCAGGGATGTATTCTGGCCTAGGCCGACAAGGCCCAGGCCTAGGGCGGCACTTTGCGGGGGGGCGGCCGGCCGGTCCTCTTCTCATGGCATCCCCCTGTCCTCTTCCCACGGCGTCCCTCTGTCCGTCACTCATGGCAACCCTCTGTCCTTCTCCCAAAGCATCCCTCTGTCCTCTTCCCATGAATATGACAGGGGTGTGGCTTTGACAGGAAGGGGTGGGTCATATTTAAATTAGGGGGTGCGCAAGTTTAGTCAGGCCTAGGGCAGCACAAAACCTAAATACGCCTCTGCTCCTGACCTCAATATCATTGAGCCACTCTGGGGAGATCTCAAACGTGCAGTTCATGCAAGACAGCCCAAGAATTTACAGAAACTGGAGGCTCTTTGCCAAGAGGAATGGGCAGCTTTACCATCTGAGAAGATAAAGAGCCTCCTCCACAAATACCACAAAAGACTTCAAGCTGTTATTGATGTTAAAGAGGGAAACGCACGATATTAAAAACTGGGGTATGTAAACTTTTAATCAAGGACATTTGGGTAGTTTGTTGCCATTATGATGTTAAAAAGAGTAAACACAGTTTATTGATATTAAATGGCTTCAGCCAAACGCCAACAATGAGTGAAAAAAGTTTGTGCTGTTCATATTCTCTGAAAAATGACCAAGAAATCATTAATTCTGCCAGGTTATGTAAACTTATGAGCACAACTGTATATCAAAGAACTCAGAATTAAAAACCTTTCATAATGCACAAACATCTATGTACACGAGAATAATATATTTACTGCTAGAAGATGGAATCCTACAACCAGAAATGTAAAAGCAATTAAATGGTCCAGAAGACTCCATGAGCCATCTTCTCCCCAGAAAGAAATCCAGTTCAAAAGGGCTCACAAGAAGCCACGCTTTTGAAACCTTCAGAGGAAAGGACAGACCGGACCTGTGCATGTTTCCCAAATAGTAACAATACATTTTAATTAATGAGATGTGATCAAATTTTAAGCAACTTTAACAGAGTAACAGAATGCCAGATTAGGTATAAGATTTTTATACAATATTTATATGGTTGTGCTTTTTATGGTGTTATTTTATATTGTATATGTGTATCTCCCAAATGTTATGTATGTGTGGAAAGTGTCAAATGTACATTTTCTTCATGAGTTCAACCCCCCCCCCCCCCCCCTTTCCATGTAGTTGACTGTATGGGTCGAAACATGTGGCTGACATTCTGTAATGTAATGTTTTGCTCCAATATGCGAACATCAATATTTTGTGAAATTTTGTTTTGTATCGTACAACCAGAGCTCATATTTTAATTGGAACATGACATTGAATTTCACTTTATAAAAAGGTCTTTATTGTAACAATCAGTCAGTGTCTTTTTGATCCATTAACATTGCTGCATCAGTATCTCCTCGTGTTTTTTGAGATTCCCTCTCTAACCCATTTGGCCCATTTCGATGAGACTTTTGGAGGGCTCTACAGTTACACCATTTTTTACATTCTTTACCACCTCCAAGGGATGGTAGTTGTCATCCTACCACCCTCGAGGAATACTGCTCTGATGGTGGGATTTTACCCCATGTCCTCTCTAAAATGTATACCCTTTTGATTATGCCTCTTGACTACCACCATCTGCACTGAAATGGGAGTCTGACCTGTATTGTACTTTTACATCTGACCAACGTGATATCAGATTCTCCATTTTTTTTTTTTTGAGTCGTCCTATATGAACTAAGGTTTGAGAAACTAATATCAAGCTTTTGACGAAAACCATGTCAAAAACCATATCTCAATTACATATGTTCTCTCTCTCCCCCCCCCCCCCAACACTTCTGACCACTGTTGAAGATGCTAGGAGTGGGGACGTTGCTACAATCTTCTGTTCCTGTCCAGTGGTGGCTGGTGAAGTGTTAGGATGGAGGGAGGGGGGGCATTTTATTTATTTATTTACTTAAAGGGGTGTTCCAGCCAAATGTTATGTTTATTAAAAGTCAGCAGCTACAAAAAGTGAGCTGCTGGCTTTTAATAAACATTCACTTGACTCCTCCACGTTCCAGCGACGCGCCAGCCGGGGCTCCGCTCCAAAAGGCCCCCCCGGCTGGCGTCTTCATTCTAACTGTGGGCACCCAGCCGTGACAGCCTTCGGCTTCACGGGCGAGCACGGCACTGCGCATGCGCGCGGCCCACCGCTGATTGGACAGGCGATCGTCTAGGACCTGTCAGTGTCCTAGGCAGTCGCCTACAGGGAGGGGCTGCTGTAGGCGATTAAAGGGGTGTTCCAGCCCTAAGTTGTGTTTATTAAAAGTCAGCAGCTACAAAAAGTGTAGCTGCTGGCTTTTAATAAACACTCACTTACCTGCTCCTGCATTCCAGCGACGCGCCGACCGGGGCTCCGCTCCTCTGCCCCCCTCCCCGGCCGGCGTCTCCATCCTGACTGTGGGCACCCAGCCGTGACAGCCTTCGGCTTCACGGCCGGGCACCCACTGCGCATGCGCGAGCCGTACTGCGCATGCGTGCGCGGCGCGGCTCGCCGCTGATTGGAGAGGCGATCGCATCGGACCTGTCAGTGTCCCATGTGATCGCCTACAGGGAGGGGGCTGGTGTAGGCGATTAAGCTTAATCGCCTAACCAGCCCCTCGGCGGAAGCAGGAAGTGGGACAGGAAGTCCCACTCCTACTGAAGCCCCCACTCCCCCCCCAAAAAAATTACATGCCAAATGTGGCATGTATGGGGGTGAGAAGTGGATTGAGAAGGGGTCATTTTTTTGGGTGGAACACCCCTTTAAGCTTAATCGCCTAACCAGCCCCTCGGCGGAAGGAGGAAGTGGGACAGGAAGTCCCACTCCTCCTGAAGCCCCCACTCCCCCCCCCCCCAAAAAAAATGACATGCCAAATGTGGCATGTAAGGGGGTGTGAAGTGGAATAAGCGGAAGTTCCATTTTTGGGTGGAACTCCGCTTTAACCAAAATTTAATTTTATTTCATTGAATCCTATGCACACTGCACAGTATGGTGTGTGGTGCTCTCCTTTAAAATGCACACTTTTGAGTGTTAAAGCGGATCTCCACCCTAAAGTGAAGATCCGCTGATCCGAACACTCCCCCCCTCCGGTGTCACAATTGACACCTTTTCAGGGGGGAGGGGGGTGCAGATAGACAGGTATCTGCACCCACTTCCGCCGCAGCATTCACGGGCAAAAGTCGGGCATTGCATCACATCCCGCCGCCCCCCCGTTGTGTGCTGGGAACACTCGGCTCCCAGCACACAGCTGGAGCCAATCGGCGGGCGCAGCGCGACTCGCGCATGCGCCGTATGGAACCGGGCAGTGAAGCCGCAGCGCTTCACTTCCTGGTTCCCTCACCGTGGATGGAGGGGGGAACAGCAGAGAGACGAGCGATCGCTCATCCTCTGCTGCGGACGGCGCTGGACTCCAGGACAGGTAAGTGTCCTAATATTAAAAGTCAGAAGCTGCAGTATCTGTAGCTGCTGGCTTTTAATATACCTTTTTAGTGGGACATCCGCTTTAAGTGAAGCAATAGGACAAATTGTCTGTGCAATGAGACTTTTTTGGACAATGCAGCCCATTCCATTCCGACTGGGCTGTTGTAAATGGCCCCGAAGTCTAAGTTGACTTTTTTTATTAATTTTGGAATTATCTTTAATTCGTCCTTTAGTCCGTTAGTCTGACTTGTACTTTTTTCCATTTTGCAGGGTATCTGGCTTGCAAGCTATGTCAACAAACCCTCTGTTTGCTACCAAAAAAAGGGACATTTCAATGCTTTATGGTACAAGTTGTGTTAATGCTAACTCACCCGCTGAACCAGTACGAGTCTACCCTCCATGCAATGGTCAGATCAGCTGTCCTCCTTCAAAACGCATACGGTCAGCAAATGCTTCCAAAGGCAAAGCTATGGATGAGGTTTTTGGTGACAATGAAGACTTTACAGCTGATGATTTGGAAGAAATAGATATTTTGGCCTCTCAGGCCTTCACACAGGACAGCAGTTCAGTAAATCTCCATTTTAATCGAAATCAAGGCAAAGTGCTGTCAGATAACCAACAGTCAACATCTACTTTTCCTCAGATACACAGACCAACACCCCACAGACCAGAAAGAGTTGTTACAAGTATGTTTTCCTGATTACTGTTTAAAATTTACATGTTCATTATCATGTACTTCACATCCTTTTTTACCTGTACACTTTTTTTTTTTTTTTTTAGTTTTTTCTATTTATTGGGATCAGAACAGGAATACAACTGTTGCTAAAAAATCTTTTAAACTCCTATTTTATTAACAATAGGATATAGAAAACACATCATGGTTTAATAGTTGGTAAGGTTGAATAAAAACAATAGTCCATCCAGTCCAAGCTGTGCAGCTGTATATGTGTGTCAGTGTCTAACTATATTTCCCATATCCCTGTATGTTTACTAAAATGCACGTCTAAGAGTCCTTTTAAAAATATCAATACTGTACAAAAATGTACAGTTTAGTGTAGTTTGTAGTTAAAAGTACAACCCCAGTTCCAAATAATTTGGTCATGTTTACTATGGTGTAGCATCCCCTTCCCACTTTTTTTTTTTTTTTTTAAAGACTCTGTAAGAGCCGGTTCACACAGGGGCAACACGGCTTTCAGCGCGACTTTGGGAGGCAACTTGAACACGACTTGAGTATGAATCACAACGCGACCCACAACACAACTTGGTCGCCTTCAGGAGGGGGAACTCAATGCCAAATTTTAAATAAAAAAACGGCATGGGTTCCCCCTCTGGGAGCATACCAGGCCTTTAGGTCTGGTATGGATTTCAAGGGGAACCCACTACGCTGAAAAAAACGGTGTGGGGTCCCCCTCCAAAATCCATACCAGACTCTTATCCGAGCATGCAGCCCGGCCGTACAAGGCGGCATGCCCTCAACATGGGGGGGTGCTTTGGGGCAGGGGGGCGCCCTATGGCCCCAACCACACCAAAGTACCTTGGCCGTTGGTTGTCGGTCTGTGGGCAGGGGACTTATCGGAATCTGGGAGCCCCCTTTAATGAGGGGGCCCCCAGATCCCGGCCCCCGACTCTGAGAATGAGTATGGGGTACATCATACCCTTACCCATTCACCTGGTGGTAGAAAAATGTCAAAACACAGGTTTTTAAAGTAGTTTATTAGGCAGCTCCTGGGGGTCTTCCAACTTCTCCCTTCTGCTGGGCACCACCGCTGTCTTCTTTCAGCTCTTTTACCAGCGGCGGCTCCGTCGTCTCCCTCCTTCCGACTTCGGGGGTCTTTTTCTGACTTCAGGGGGTCTTACGACTTCTCCTCTCTCTTCTCCTGTCTCCGGTTCTTTTTCTCTTCTGAGTACCACTGCTGTCTTCTTTCAGCTCTTTCACCAGCGGGGGCCTGGTCTTCTGCGTCGTCTTCTTCTCCTCTTCGCTGTTGACTCAACGCTCCCTCTTGCTGACCACCCGGAGCATGCTGGGACTGTGATGTCTATATAAATCAGCGTTGAGTCAACATCGAAGAAGAGAAGACGACGCAGAAGACCTGGGCGGAATAAGGGAGAAGACCGGGCCGCCGCTGGTAAAAGCTGAAGGAAGACGGGGTGGTGCACAGCAGAAGGGAGAAGTCGGAAGAAGGCCCCCCGGAGCTTCCTAATAAACGACTTTAAAAACGTGTGAGTTTTTTTTTTTTTTTACATTTTTCTACCACCAGGTGAATGGATAGGGATACGGTGTACCGAATACTCATTCACATAGAGTGGGGGCTCCCTTATTAAAGGGGCTCCCAGATTCCGATAAGCCCCCTGCCCGCAGACCCCGACAACCAACGGCCAAGGTGCTTTGGTGTGGTTGGCGCCACAGGGCGCCCCCCTGCCCCAAAGCACCCCCAATGTTGAGGGCATGCCGCCTTTGTACGGCCGGGCTTCGTGCTCAGATAACGGTATGGATTTGGGGGGGACCCCATGCCATTTTTCAGCGTAGGGGGTTCCCCTTGAAAGCCATACCAGCCTTTATTAAAGGGGGTTCCCAGATTCCGATAAGCCCCCCACCCACAGCTCCAACGGCCAGGGTTGTCGGCAAGGGGCCCTTGTCCCCATCAACATGGGGACAAGGTGCTTTGTGGTGGGGGGCCCCAAAGCACCCCCTCATGTTGAGTGCATGATGCCTGGTACGGCTCAGGGGGGGGGTGGGCGCTCGTCCATCCTCACCCCCTTTCCTGACTGGCCGGACTACATGCTCGGATGAGGGTCTGGTATGGATTTTTGGGGGGCCCATGCCAGTTTTTTGCCATAGGGGGTTCCCCTTGAAATGCATTCCAGACCTAAGGACCTGGTATGCTTCTAGAGGGGGAACCCATGCCGTTTTTTTTAATTTAAAATTTGGCGTGGAGTTCTCCTGTGGGAGGCAGTGGCTTGCCTTTAAACAGGTTCACACTGGGGCGACTACCTGTAAAGTTGCCTCACTGTGAACGGGGATCCGACTTGGCGACTTCCATTGAAATCAATGGGTACAGGTCGCCTAGAAGTCGGATTGAAGTAGTACAGGAACCTTTTCTGAAGTCGGAGTGACTTAGTAGTATACATTAGGACGGGTCCATGCATATTCTCGACTGCGCGTCTTGGGGCGATTTGAAGACGGATCCCAGGTCGCCCCAGTGTGAACCGATTTTTAAATGTTTGGGAACTTACGAGACCAGTTGCTGCAGTTTTGGGAGCGGAATGTTGTCCCAATCTCGTCTGAGCATATGTTGCTCAGGCAAAATTGGATACATCTTTTGGCATTGGTGGTGCCTTTCCAGATGTGCAAGCTGACCATTCTATACACACCGTCTCCCATACCATTAAAGATGCAGGAAGGTTCCTCTCCTCTTTTAGTCCGGAGACTGTGGCACTCATGGTTGCTAAAAACAAATGTAAAAATGTTTTGTCCGAACACAGAACAGTTTTCCACTTTTGCAACAGATCTTTTTATATACGTTTTGGAACAGAGAAGATCGCCACGATTCTGGATCGGCTTGAGATGTGGCTTTTTTGCATAACGGAGCTTTTCTTTGCATTTTTGGATGGCAAGACAGAGATTTTCGAAAGTATTCCTGAATCGTGGCAGTTTTTAATGCAGTGGCATTAGGGCCTGAAGATCACATGCATCTGATCAGTGGCGGCCTGTAATGCAGGGCACATGGGTGTTGCGCCCCCCCCCCCCCCCAAATTACATGCGTGGAGCCGGGCGCATGGATTCCATGGATTTATTTTTGAAGCACGTGATTAGAGCCAGAGGCACTAATAGGCTTCAAAAAGGGTATGTTCGGGATGCAGAGCACTGCCAGTTTAAGCTGATGCAATGCTTACTGCCCTAGGTTTCCTATTTTAGGGTGGCTCTTTCTCTTGTAGCATCTTATGGAGCCACCGTTGCATATAGGAACTAAAGTTTTGTCTCCCTATACTGTGTGCATCAAATGAAACATCTGCCCTGTGGCCTAGGATGGCAAGGCACTCCCCAAACTTCTCCAAACTAACAGACTTGCCAAAGACTGCAATGTCTACTGACTAATAGTTGTTCCTAAGGCAGGACATTTTTCTACCTTTATTCTCTGCAATAAGGTAAATTCCCCATAAATACTTACCTGAGCCCTATCTCAATCCTGTGCTGTGGCCGAGCATATCAGTTTGTCTCTTTTCCTCTTCTCGCAGGATTCGGTGAGAGAAGCAGGAGCCCTTGGCGCCTGCTGCTGTCAATCAAATTCTATGAGGAGCGAGCGGGGAGTCGTGCTGATCTGCACTGTGTAGAATATATACGCACAGCTCAACTTGGAAGCAAGACGGCGGGTGTGCCCCATAGGAAGTGGCTTTCTATGGTAGAGCACCAAAAAGAGGAGGTGTCTAAAGCATCGGCAGGTGGCCCCAAAAGAGGATTTTCAGAGCCGCTCTGTGCAATATCATTGCCCGGAGCACATAAGTATACCATGTTTGTTTTTTGAGAAACTGCTAATATTTTGGACATCATCCCAGTGTGCATAACTTTTATTTTCAATTTTTTTTTATATAATATCAGAACTAGGGCCAAGATTAGGATGCTGCTATCTACAAAGAATTTTACAATAAAAGCATCCAGGTTTAGGTGGTGAATGGTAGTGTGGCTTCCCCTGCTGAAAATGCGTGTTGCATGGCTCACAGGATGTTCAGAGGCTTTGATACGTTTGTCACTTACCCACAGCAAAAGAACAACAGGATTTGTCTTGGGCTGCATTCACGCAACTTGTCATGTGACTTTGAACATAAGTTGCAGTGCATTCTTTTCAATGGCACCCATTCAGATCGATGCGATTTTGAAAAGGTGCCTGCATTACTTTGGTGCAACTTGGGTCTAGAGAGTGTAAAGGGTCAAAGTCGCAATAAAATGTTTGCGACTTTGGCGTCACGCTAGTGTAAATAGAGCTTTAATTTTTATTGCGTACTTGTTTTAGATCAGTTACTGAAAGAACTGAAGCCTAGCATTTTCAAACGGTGAACAATGGCTCCCATATTTATTAATTTTGTTTTATCCACTTGCCGACCAAGTTTTACTGCAGCAGCATGCCTTGGCTGGACAAAACAACGTTATGTTGCGCGCCCATTGCTCGTCCCGGAAGTCGGTGAGATGAACGCCAGGCACCATGACACAGCAAGAGCCGGGATCTGTGTGTGTGTGTGTACACACACACACACACACATCCCAGTTCTCTGAGGGGAGAAATGGCTGATCGTGTGTTCGTACAAAGTATGAACAGCGATCTGTCATTTCACCTAGTAAGTCCCATCCCCCCCTCCAATTAGAATACCGGGAGGGAACACATTTAACCCCTTGATCGCTCCCTAGTAGGGTTGTCCCGATACCACTTTTTTAGGACCGAGTACAAGTACCGATACTTTTTTTTCATGTACTTGCCGATACCGAATACCGATACTTTCTTTAAATGTCATGTGACAGTTTTCAAACCACAATACAGACTAATGATATTTTCTTTAGAATTATGAAGAACTCTAACTCAAGACATTATAAAAGAATAAAAATAAGTAAAAATGAATAAAAATGTTTTATTTTCTTGTCACGCAGTAGTAAAAAACTCAAAGAACATGTTGATAAATACAAAAAAAGTATTCTATTTAGGTATCGGGAGCAGTTGCGAGAGTACAAGTACTCCCGCAAATACTCGGTCCCGATACAGATACTAGTATCGGTATCTGGACAACCCTACTCCCTAGTGTTAACCCTTCCCTGCCAGTGACATTTTTCCAGTAATCCGTGCATTTTTTATAGCACCAATTGCTGTAAAAATGTTGATGGTCCCTAAAAATTTCAAATGTCCGATCTGTCCGCCATAATATCGCAGTCCTGTTTAAAAATCGCAGATAGCCACCATTACTAGTAAAAACATAAATAATAAAAATGCCATAATTCTATCCCCTATGTTTTTGTAGACTTTTTTTTTTTTTTATTTCTTTTTTACCAAAAATATGTACAAGAATACCTATTGGCCTAAACTGAGAAATGTTTATTTTATTTTTTTAATTGAGATATTATAGCAAAAAGTGTGTGTGTGTGTGTGTGTATGTATATATATATATATATATATATTCTGGGGAAATTAAAGATTCATTCCGCGATTTAATCTTTAATTTTTTTGATCGATCTAAATTCTTGACGTCACCGGACAGTGAGACTTGCCCTGCTGGATTGCGAGAAAACTGCACCCATTGGATTGAGCTACCTTTTGCATCTGTGGCGCAGGCGGATGCATCAGGCTCCATCAGGGGAAGGGGGCATAAATAACCATTGTTTTTCTGTCCTAAGCAGTTTTGTGCAGACTATTCTTTCTGTATCGGCAACATCTGTTCCGTGTGAAAGACTGTTCAGTTCTTCAGGGTATATTGTCAATAAAATGTGATCATGTCTGCTTCCAGAAAATGTAAACACTCTCTGGTATGTCTGCGTGACTGGATACAGTGATGCCTACTTGCCTACTATAAAGTGACTGACAGTCAATATACTAGATATGTTTTATAAATTGAGATTTTCCTAGCTTGTGACGGAAAATATTAGTTATATGAAGACAGGAGGCAAATATCTTATGCATTATCTCTTTAATAATGCCCACAGCAGAAATACAACTTTCAGTGAATTTTAACAAGAAACTTTTAGAACGAACTACAAGTCCCAGCAGCCCTCAGGATGTGACTGCCAATCACGTGGCAGGACAGACAGTATATAAGGGACTGCCTCCTTAAACTCCTCCTCCTTTCTTGGAGCGAACTGATATGAACCCGGAACTGGAACTCAGATGCAGCTAGTCTTCCAACCACCGAAGAACCGGACCCAGTGAATCGAGTAGGTAGAACATCCCAACAGGGAACAACAGTGGAGATCACACCGGAAAAAAATTCAGCCTTTGTCTCGCGTGCTGCGTTCATCAATAACCTGGAACAAAGAAGATAAGATCGTGACAGGGTTGGGTCGGGTGGGAAGATATTCGCCTCCTGTCTTCATATAACTAATATTTTCCGTCGCAAGCTAGTAAAATCTCAATTTATATATCAGACAGGAGGCTCATATCTTATGCAAGTTCAAAGTCATACATGGAAATACATACAGCAATAGTAATGACAAGTCTACCCCATAACATAATCACAGAACTGACATAGATATGTGTTCCTCCGGTCTAAAGTCAAATTGGCGGAAGGTGGTCTCGGAAGACCAGTCTGCCGCCATCAGAAGATCTGAAAGCGAGCCTCCAGAGGTGACTACCTTGGTAGCCATAGCACCCCTGGAAGAATGGGCACCGAACAGGGAAACATCGATCCCTGCCATGTCCATGGTTGATTTTACCCACCGAGCTAACGTAGCTGAAGAAACCAGAAGATGCGGGCGAACGTAGGAAATGAGGAGGAGAAACGACCACAACAAAGCTGTCTGTGACTCATAAGTCTGTAAACAGCGAACCACACATAAGCGTGGGTGTGCTGGAAAAAACGGATAGAATACAGATTGGATTCTTGTTTTAGTCCTACGCACGACCAAGAACTTAACACCCTGAGGTGAAAACTGACGCCTAGATATGTCCAAGGCTTTGACATCGGCAACGCGCTTGATGGAGATCAGGCATAACGGAACTGTAAGTTTGAAAGACAGTAGTTTTAGCGGGAGAGCGTCATTGTCAGCCCACATAGAAAACATGTTTAATACCGTAGTTACGTCCCACGTGTTCTGATAACTGGGGCGTGGTGGACGTTGAAATCTGACACCTCTCAACAAGCGGCACACCAATGGGTGTCTACCAACGGGAAGAGAATCTACTGGAGAATGATAAGCTGAAATCGCAGAGTGATATACATTAATGGAGCTATAGGATCTCCCGGATATAAACGAATCCGCCAGGTAGTTGGCTACCACTGATATAGGTGCGTGAATGGGATCAATTTGCCGTTGATCACACCAACGCACCCAGGTTCGCCAGGCTGATCGGTGTGCCGATCTAGTCCCGGGGGCCCAGGCCAGGGCGAGAAGGTCCCTAGCTGTTCGTGAAAGGTCGCTATCTGTGTCCGGCACCCCGAGACCAACCATGCGAGGAGATGAAGGTTGTGATCCACAACTAAGGGATGGAGGTCCCCGGTTGGGTTGGTTAAGAGGTGGGGAAAGAGAGGAAGCAGTCTGGGGAGATCTACAGTCATCCCCAGGAGAAGAGGAAACCACGGCTGTGTTGGCCACCACGGAGTGATCAGCACGACCGAGGCCCCCAGGTTTGCAATGTGTAAGAGGACCCTGAGGATCATCGAGAAGGGTGGGAACGCATAATGCGTGCCTTGTGGCCAGGTCTTGCGAAGAGCGTCCATCGCCTGGGCTTCGGGATCCGGCCTCCAGCTGTAAAAGCGTGGGAGCTGACGATTGAGGCGGGAGGCGAACAGGTCCATAGAAAATGGACCCCACAGATGAACCAGGGAGAGGAATACCGCTCGGTCCAGACGCCAATCGCTGGAATCGGTGAGGTACCGAGAATTACAATCCGCTATCAAGTTGGAGGTGCCTGGAATGTATTCCGCCAAGGGAACGATGTTGCGTTCCAGGCAGAAGTGCCAAAACTCTTTAGCTAGTTCCGGGCTCTGGATCTGGAGCCCCCCAAACGGTTGACATATTGGACTGCGGTCACATTGTCCATGCGTAATAACACACAGCAATTGAACACGTTCGGAAGAAGACTCTTGATGGCGAAGAAGGCCGACATGAGTTCCAAAGCATTGATGTGGAGCAGAGACTCCTCTGCGGACCAGGTCCCTCCTGTGGAGCAGAGTCCGCACCGAGCACCCCAGCCGTGACGGCTCGCATCCGATTCTATAATGTAATCCGGATTGGAGCTGAAAATGGTTTTGCCGTTCCATTCGAAGGCATGACGTAACCACCAGCGTAGTTCCACTACGGCTTCCGCATCCAGTGGTACTTCGTCTGCGTAGTGAAGTCCCTGGCGTAGATGGAGCGCCTCGAGTCTCTGAAGGGCCCGATAATGGAAAGGTGCCAGAAAGATGGCCTGTATAGAGGCCGATAAAAGTCCTACTAATCGTGCCAAACCGCGTAAGGATACTCGTCGCTTGTTCAACACGGACCGAAACTCCTTGCGGATAGTGGCCAGTTTGGTCTTGGGTAAGCGGAGGACAGATCGATTGGTGTCCACCAAGAATCCCAAAAATTCCATCTCCTGGGATGGAATCAGGATGGATTTCTCGTGGTTTATGACGAACCCCAGCTCCTGCAGTAAATTGACGGTCCAGGAGGCATGTATGTTCGCCTGGTGGCTGGATCGAGCCATAATGAGCAGGTCGTCTAGGTAGATAATCAACCGTACGCCTCTGCTCCGTAATGCCGCCACTACTGGCTTTAGCAACTTGGTGAAGCACCGAAGGGGAGGGAAGTGAATTGCCACATCCTGTCCCTCCAAAGGAAGCCTAGAAGGTGTTGGGAGGAGGGATGAATGGGAACCGTAAGGTAGGCGCCGATCAGGTCCACCTTCACTAGCCAGTCCTCGGGACGTAAGAGATCCCGTAGGCAATGGATCCCCTCCATTTTGAAATGTCGGTAAACGACATGTTGGTTGAGGGTTCTTAGATTTATAACGGGCGGTATCCGCCATCCTTTTTTCTGACCAGGAAGAGGTTGCTGAGGAACCCTGGTGAGAGAGGGTCCACCTCTACTACGGCCTGTTTGGTGAGAAGGGCATGAAGCTCCTGATCTATAAGTGTAGAGTTTAGGTTTGAAAACCGGATGGGGTAAGGCATTACATTCATCTCTGGTAAGGAGTACAGTTCTATCTGATATCCCATCACTGTGTTGAGTATCCAGGCGTCTGCCGTAATCGCAGACCAGGCGTGGATAAAATGTCTGTCTTCCCCCCAAGAGTGTGAAAAGAACTCGGGTGTATTGTACTCACTGGTAGCAGGACGTGAGCGTGGGTAGCCTCTCCCTCCACGTCCCCTCCAAGGACGTCCGCGGGGTGGAAAAAAGGGTGCTGGCTGTGCCACCGGGACTGGATACGATTGAGGAGCCTGGCTGTACTGAGCGGGAGCTCTGTAGTATGGCCTGCTTGCGGAATAGCGACCGGCAGAACGGCCCCTGTTTCTGCCGGCCCTAGGAAAAATTTTAGGTGTCCCTGACTTTTTCAGGGATGTCTGGGCCCTGTCAAGACTTGTGCACAGACCGACCATCTTATTAATATATTTAATAAGTGTGTCACCAAAGAGCATGCCCTCGGCCGCCGGGCCGGGTTCCGATTTTGCGAGGTGAGACAGTTGAGGATCCAGTCTCATTAAAATGGAACGGCGATGTTCCGTGGAGCAAATGGTGTTTGCGCACCCCAAGAGGCATACCGTTCTCTGGGCCCAGCCTCTGAGTTGGTCCAGGTCCACAGGGTTATCAGTGGACGAGGCCTGTTCGGCAATATTCAAAATTTTTGTGACAGGGCCAAACAGGTCGAGGATTCGATCCTGGATGGAACGAAAGGACCGTTCGATACCTTTTTTCGAATATTTGCCCTGTCTAGTAAGGTACCTGAGGAGTACCGGGTCCACCTCAGGGGTAGCCACAGCTTTCTTTGGGATACTAGGCCGAGGGCATTCTGCCCTCAATTTGTTTTGGTTATTTTTGTCTACGGACCTGCGGGCCCAGTATTGAATGTATTGTGCGACCTCTGGGAGAGGAGCCCATTCTCCAGATCGGGGATGAGAAATCCCTTCTGGGTTGAAGAAAGGCCCTCCCCGAGCGGCTAACCCAGGGGTTACAGGGGTGGCGTCTTCGGGGAGCGCCATATGCCCACTACCCTCGTATTCCTCTACTTCATAAGACTCATAGGCGTCTGCCGCCTCGGATTCCGCGGATGAGTCTGACGCATCCACATAGGAATCCGGTTTGGACCGTCTAGCGGACCTTTGCCCCTGCATTTGCTGCTCCCCGAGGCTCAGGGGTCGGTGAGAGTCTGGGAGGGTAGTGGGTTGGCAGCCCGGGTAGGGTGCTACCTGGGGCACATTATTTACTTCCCCTGCCGGGGAGTCGCGTGATGTGGTGACGTGTTTGCGTTTTTGAGACGCTTTTCCCTTTTTTGTGAGTGGTTCACCACAGCCTGAGGGATCAGGCACGACATGTGCAGAATGAGACGCTGTGGGGGCCGAAGCCATTGCGGCTTGCACCGACTGATTAATCAGTTCTTGAATCTGGGCAGCTGTCAGGAATATGGGGTTGATAAGGGGGGGTTCCCCCCCAGCCGGGATTTTTGGTGACCTGGAATTCCTCCCATCAGTCATGATGTGCAATATACTGATGTCCCTCACTGAGAGGCAAGAAACGACTATACAGTAGTTAAAACAGCGATAGGCTGTAGGAGAAAGGGTTAGGCACTCCTAAGACAGCCAGACAGTTGAAATGTATCAAAACGTCTAGATGCACGTGTAGGGAATAAATTCCCTAACAGACAGAAGGGACCTGAATAGGGCGCTCCGCCCAGTGTTGGGGAGATTCCCAAGCAACCGACTAGACTACCTCACAAATAACAGGGACCTGAATCAGGGGGCTCCGCTCAGTACACCGCTCGCCGACACACTGGCATAGCGGTGCGGAGGAGCGAGGTCCGGAGTTTGAGGCCGTAGTCTCGCGAGACTACGGGCCCCTGCGTGATTGGTGGAGACGCGACGCCACGCCCCCTAGAGCCAAGCCGTTCTGAGGGGAGCGCGCGGCGAGGGGAAGGAGAAATGGGATGGCGCCAGAGCTCAAGATGGCGCTGCCCCACCTGAGGAGAAAATAAAAAGGATGGTATAAAGCCGGCGCGCACCTGGAACCGGGATGCGCGCCGACCAGAATCAACACACGTTGGCAGAGATAAACCACAGTACCTAAAATAAAATAAAATAAAAATAAAACAAAGGAGATACAGATGCGTCTGAGGGGATACCCGAGGGGAAAGAACCCCCAGGAGAATTAGATCCTCAGCACACAATAGGTTACAAACAGTTAATATATGAAGTAATAATAATGTACTTAAAGAAATACATATGGTACTCATCTGATTTCTTGCTGTGAGCAGAAAGAAAGAGGAGGAGTTTAAGGAGGCAGTCCCTTATATACTGTCTGTCCTGCCACGTGATTGGCAGTCACATCCTGAGGGCTGCTGGGACTGCTGTGGGCATTATTAAAGAGAGATAATGCATAAAATATGAGCCTCCTGTCTGATATATTATTAAAGTTAAACATATTTTTCTACGTTTTTCTTAAAGTTTAATGAGAAAAAATTACTTGCGTCAGTGCTACAGTTTAAATTTAAAACGTATTTGTGTGAAGTTAAGTCATGGATTGTGGAAACTAACTAGTGTTGGGTGATTGTATATAGTGTATACCGCATTTACCACTGATTAATGCAGAGTTGCAATGCAAGGAGATCAGCTAAAAGTAGTTGGCTCTGTGCGTTATAATTGAAATTAGTCTATTATTTGATTAAAAAATAAATGAGGTAATCAAATACCACCAAAAGGCTCAATTTGTGGATGACAAAAAGGACGCAGATTTTGTTTGGATACAGCATCTCACGACCGCACAATTGTCGGTTAACGCGGCTCAGTGTCAAATTGCAAAAAGTGCTCTGGTCATAAAGGGAGTAAAATCTTCCGGGGCTGAAGTGGTTAACACATTCGTAAGATACTAGCATTTGTTTAAGGCTGGGTTCACACTTATGCAGTGTGAATTTCAGCTCTGTAATGTCTATGCAAAGATAAGGGAAGTGTTCAGCAGATTAGCTCTGTTTTTGCTGCGAATTTGGAGACCTGGGGGAAGTTCTGAGTGAGAGGAGAGTGGGGGAGAAATGTATTGAGCTGAATGAGAGAAATTCCTGAAGAGAACTGAACACATCTGCGAATCAGCTGCGTACCCATAGAAGATAATGGGACTGAATTCGCACCTGAGCCGCACCGCAAGGCCTCCACGACGCATACGGATTTCCGGCAATGCGCAGTGCGAATGCATCGCACATATGTAAACCAGCCTCATTGAAAACAATGTCTTTAGAAATGTTCTGCGTTTTGGATGCGGTTGAAACCGCAACCAATTCGCATAGGTGTGAACCCAGCCTGTAGGATTGAAAACCTGCTGTCATTTTCATCAAGTGACTTCTTCATACAGTAGCATTGTTAATATAATAAAAATAATAGCACTTTTTGTATAAAAAATTATTTTACAAAGTTTGTACTAGTAATTCATGGTGGTGAAATCCATTCCATGATTTCTCATTTAGTTAAGTGATCCCATCTCTAGTCAATTTGACTGGGCTGGAACGTTACAATTCACGCCCATTAAATATACATTTAGGCCCCTTTCACACTGACACATTTAGTGCTAAAAATAGTGCTGCTATACCGCCTGAAAAAATGGTGCCCTGCAGTCTTCAATGTGAAAGCCTGAAGGCTTTCACATTGAAGTGGTGCGCTAGCAGGACCGCTCCAAAAGTCCTGCTTGCCGCGTCTTTGGAGCGGGTTGTTTACTGCTTCTATACTGCACCTTACCATTGAAATCGATGGGAAACCACGGTAATGCCGCCGGCAATGCGCTGCTGCAGAGGCGCATTGCGGGCGGTATTAGCCATTTTTCGGCTGCTATCGGGTAATCTAATATCGCGGTAAATACGACGGTATAGCGGCGCTAAAAATCGCGCCGCTATACCGCCACCACATCTCTGCTGCCCTCGGCTTATTCTCTTTCTTCTCCTTCCCTCTCTTCCCCTCCCACCCCCCCCCCCCAACTCAACCCTCCACCTACAAGGGGTCGAGGGAGATAAGGGGGAGAGGAACACAATTGGTTAATTGGAACACAATTGGTTAATTGGAACACAATTGGTTTGGTGAGCTCATCAAGCCTTGAACTTAATAGACAGGTGCATCCAATCGTGACGATATTTAGGTTGGATTCACACCTATGCATTGTTAATGCTTTTTGTATTTTGCAGATTTGCACTACAGTCCATTTAACAGTGTCCTATGGGTCAGGTTCTGTAGTGCAAATCTGCAAAAAGCACCAAAAAATGCATAGGTGTGAATCCAGCCTTAAGGTGGCCAATTGCAAGAAGTTGTTCTCCTCTGAAGATTAGCAACATTGGGGCCTCAAAAAAACCTCTCAAATGACCTGAAAAAAAAGATGGTTCTACATTATGGTTTAGGGGAAGGCTACAAAAAGTTATCACAGAGATATAAGCTGTCAGTGTCCCACTGTGAGGAACATAGTGAGGAAATGGAACACCACAGGCACAGTTCTGGTTAAGGCCAGAAGTGTCAGGCCACATAAAATATTGGAAAGGCAAAGGATTGTGAGAATGGTCAAAAACTGCCCACGGATCACCTACATCATCAACTTGGTGCAGATGGTGTCACTGTGCATCCTTCAACAATTCAGCGCACTTTGCACAGGGCCAAGCTGTATGGGAGAGTGATGCAAAAGAAGCCTTTTCTGCACACACGCCACAAACTGAGTCGCTTGAGGTATGCAAAACTCACATTTGGACAAGTTGGCTTCATTTTGAAATAAGGTGCTGTGGACTGATGAAATAAAGATTGAGTTATTTGGTCATAACAACAAGGGTACTGTAACCAAAAAATGAGATCGCGCTGAAATTTACATGTAAATAACTCCAACCGGCTATTACAACATGTATACAGATAAATGCTATCTAAGTGGTTTTGCTAATTCAGCATGTACACAGATAAAACATTTGCAAAATATAGATAAATATCTCCAACGTGAAAGTCCATCAACATATGGGTGAGTTCATCGATAGATATTCCCACAGGTGCCAAAATCACACGGTTGGAAAAGTGTGGTATAGAAAGAACCTCCACCGAAGTCATATAAAGCCTCTTACCAGACAAACATATATTATGGGCATAATATAGTTAATGCTGCTCCTTAGCAATCAGGGAGAGATCCAATGCGGACAGCCTGGTTATCAGATTTAGGTATGAGGTGTCTCCGAATGATCCACAAACATAAAAGGACAAGAAGCCTCACATAGCATAAAATCCTTATTTATTTGAATAAAACAAAAGTCTTGCACTTACATCAAGTTGCAGAAATCAAGGCGAAAAAACACATCAGCCGGCCGGCTTGAATACACAGCCCGTATTCCGGGTAGAGAGATGGAAAACACGCGGTGACGTCAGAACGTCTCCTCCCTACGTTTCGTCTGAAAAGACTTGATCACTTGATTAGTCCCGTGATCAAGTCTTTTGTGTATTCAAGCCGGCCGGCTGATGTGTTTTTTCGCCTTGATTTCTGCAACTTGATGTAAGTGCAAGACTTTTGTTTTATTCAAATAAATAAGGATTTTATGCTATGTGAGGCTTCTTGTCCTTTTATGTTTGTGGATCATTCGGAGACACCTCATACCTAAATCTGATAACCAGGCTGTCCGCATTGGATCTCTCCCTGATTGCTAAGGAGCAGCATTAACTATATTATGCCCATAATATATGTTTGTCTGGTAAGAGGCTTTATATGACTTCGGTGGAGGTTCTTTCTATACCACACTTTTCCAACCGTGTGATTTTGGCACCTGTGGGAATATCTATCGATGAACTCACCCATATGTTGATGGACTTTCACGTTGGAGATATTTATCTATATTTTGCAAATGTTTTATCTGTGTACATGCTGAATTAGCAAAACCACTTAGATAGCATTTATCTGTATACATGTTGTAATAGCCGGTTGGAGTTATTTACATGTAAATTTCAGCGCGATCTCATTTTTTGGTTACAGTATTCTTGTGTTGTATAACACTTTTATGATCGCAGCTATTTTTGATTATATTAATGAGCGCAATTTAACCTTTTTCATAACAACAAGGGGTGTTATGCATGGTGGCAAAAGAACACTCCAGGAAAAACACTTGCTACCCACAGTAAAATTTGGTGGTTCCATCGTGCTGTGTGGTCAGTGCCCCAAGTCCTGCTACAAATCTAAAGGAGAACAAAGATTCGCAGTCCAAGGACCACAGCTATGGAACGCTCTACCCACGAACTTCCACAGGGAAGAAAACCATTGGGCCTTCAGGAAAAAACTTGAGACCCACCTCTTCTAAAGTACCTGGATGAAATGGGACAAAGCGCCTTGAGGTGATTCAGTTTGCATTTGTAGCGCAATGCAAGTTACTTACTCACTGGGAATCTGGTTAAAGTTGAGGGTCGTATGGATTCCACTCAAGATCAGCAGATTCTTGAGAATAATGTTGAGGAATCGGTCACAAAGTTGAAGTTACGCCAAGGCTGGATATGTCCACAAAAAACGACCCAAAACACTGCTCAAAATCTACTCGGGCATTTATGCAGAGGAACACGTACAATGTTCTGGAATGGCCATCCCAGTCCCCAGAACTGAATATCATTGAACATTTGTAGGGTGATTTGAGGTGGCCTGTCCATACTTGGCAACCATCAAAGCTAACTGATCTGGAGATGTTTTGTAAGGAGGAATGGTTTACAAAATGCACTGCTTAAAAAAATTGGAAAACATATCACATCTCATGCTGAATATCTATATTGATATGGACTGGGTAATGTGTTTTAGGAATGAGAGGATGGCACATCATTTGATGGAAATTAAAATTATCCACCCACAGAGGGCTGGATTCGAAGACACCCCGAAAATCGAAGTGAAAAAATTATGCAGAAAGCTAGTCCATTTTGCTGAAATTTCATTGCAACAACTCAAAATAGTCTTCAGTAGTTTGTATGGCCCCCAAGTGCTTGTATTCATGCCTGACAACTTCAGGGCATGCTCCTAATGAGACGGATGGTGTCCTGGGGTATGTCCTCCTAGATCTGGACCAGAGCATTGCTGAGCTCCTGAACAGACTGAGGTGCAACCTGGCGGCACCGGATGGATCGAAATCATAATGTCCCAGAGGTGTTCTTTTGGATTTAGGTCTTGTGAGCATGGGGGTCATTCAATGGTATCAATTTTTTCATCCTCCTGGAACTGGCTGAATTTTCTCGCCATATGAGACTGGGCATTGTTGTGCACCAGGAGGAACCCAGGACCCATTTCACCAGCGTAGGGTCTGACAATGGGTCCAAGGATTTCATCCCGATACCTAATGGCAGTCAGGGTGCCATTGTATAGCCTGTAGAGGTCTGTGTGTCCATCCATGGATATGCCTCCCCAGACCATCACTGACCCACCACCAAACCGGTCATGCTGAACGATGTTACAGGCAGCATAAAGTTCTCAGCGGCTTCTCCAGACCCTTACACGTCTGTCACATATGCTCAGGGTGAACCTGCTCTCATCTGTGAAAAGCATGGGGCACCAGTGAAGGACCTGTCAATTCTGGTGTTCAATGGAAAATGCCAATTGAGCTCCACAGTGTCTGTCAGTGAGCACAGAGCACACTAGAGGCCGTCTGGCCCTCAAGACTACCCCCATGAAGTCTGTATCTGATTTTGACTTGTTTCTGATGTTTGTTTGGTCAGATATTCACACCAGTGGCCTGCTGGAGATTATTTTGTAGGGCTTTGGCAGTGCTCTTCTGGTTCCTTCTTGCACAAAGGAGCAGATATTGGTGTTGCTGATCTAGAGTAACTGCCTGTCTCCTGGAATCTATTACATACTCTTGAGACTGTGCTGAGGAATACAGGAAACCTTCTGGCAATGACATGTATTGATGTGCCATCCTGGAGTTGGACTGCCAGTGCAACCTTTATAGGGTCCAAGTATCGCCTTGTGCTACCAGTAGTGACACTAACCCTAGCCAAATGCAAAACTAGTGAAAAACAGAAAAGCTGAGTAGGGGAAAGAAAAAGTCAGACACCTCCACCTGAAAAAAACATTCCTGTTTTTGGGGGGGTTGTCTCATTGTTGCCCATCTAGTGGACCTCTTATCAGTTTTTAAGCTAGGGTTGTCCTGATACCGATACTAGTATCGGTATCGGGACCGATGCCGAGTATTTGCGCTAGTACTTGTACTTGCGCAAATTTTCCCGATGCTTTAATTGAATACTTTTTTTTTTTTTTTTTTGTCACAGCGGTGCATAGAGTAGGCGGTGAGCGGGAATAGAGCGGCAGCGATAATTAGAATCGTATTTGTGTACTTATTTAATGTGTTTCCTCCCGAACGGGCTGGTGAGGGTGGATACTGCATAGCGTATAGCGGGCGGCAGCTGAGAGGGCGGAGAGAGCGGCGGCAAGGAATCCTCCTGATTCACAGTGCTGGTATGTGACTGTGTGTTGCACTGCATTTGCTTCCTCCCCTCGAGGAAGCCTATCGCCTATAGCAGCGGCAGCTGAGAAGGGGTGTACACAGAGCAGTAAAGATTATCCTACAGTGTCAATAGAATTCTAAGTGTTACTCGCCTCGAGGGTGCATAGGTGGGCGGAGAGCAGCAGCTGAGAAGGAGTGGAGACTGGAGAAAGCGCCAAATAGCATCCAATTGGTATGCGCTTTCATCTCCTCAGCTAATTGTGCAGAGAGTGGGAGGAGAGCAGGCGGAGTGCAGTACGAGCAGGAAGGACATCATAGCAGCAGGCAGCCTTCGCCGAACAAGTAAGATTGATTTGTGAGACCAAGTGATTCAAGCTGAATGTACTGTCTAAGTGTCTAGTCTACAGTAGTGCACAGTGCAACTTGCAAGCTATGTGTGTAATTATTTGTCACTGTCACTGCATTGCATGTTCTTTCAGGGTCACTCAGTATGGAGTCACATAAAACAATGCTTTATATGTACTTTAGGAATGTAGTTGTAACTTCTAAATATAACGTTATTCATGTAAAAGAAATTGATTGGTATTGTAAAATAATTTGTAATACTTAAGTTTAGATCCGTTTTATTTTAAAGTGAAGTTCAGTTTTGATCAGCTCAGCAAGCATGGTCCTGGGGGAGGGGGGGGCTGCCTTTCTCTCAGGACAGTGCCACCCGCTGACAGTTATTGTGTATTACACACCTATAGTACCTAATTGAAGTTTAAAATGCAATGTTAAAAAAGCAGCATTTTTTAAAATATCGTAGGTATAAAAGTGTCGGTATTCGGGATCTGCGAGTACATACAAAAAAAGTATCGGAACTTGTACTCGGTCCTAAAAAAGAGGCATCGGGACAACCCTAGTTTCAGCTGCTTTGAAATTAACAACCCCCTCTGTATACACCCCTCCCCCTCTGCTACTTAACTGACCAGATCAATATCTTAAGAGTTCTGATTCAAAAGTGTACTATTTTAAAGGAGTTTTACAATTTGTTTTTTTTTTTGCTGAAATGACTGTTTACAGGGTATAGAGACATAATAGTTAACTGATTCTTTTTTAAAAAAAAAACTATTAAAAATAGATAAAAATATAAAAATTAATCAAATAATGTACCCGTAGTTAGTTTAGTTTTTGCATGTGGTTTCCTGGTTCTCTGATGTACAGAGCCAATACAGGGCAGTGATGGTTTGGAAAACGAAAGTGATTGGTGCTGAGGGGTTTTAGACACAGTAATCACTGTGGTTATAAGGAAACTGACAACCAGGAAGTGTGGAGATCAGAGAAGGATTACAGCAACTTGAGAGCAAAAACGAACAATGAGGACATGAAAACAGCACTGCATTAAAGAAGTTGTAAAGGATTTTTTATTTTTTTGCTAAAATGACTGTTTACAGGGTATAGACATAATAGTTAAAGGATCACTAAAGGTAAAAAATTATTTGCTATAACGTATGTCTGCAAGCATTACAGACATAATAGTCGATTGATCCCTTTCAAAAACATTTAAAAAATGATTACAAATTTACCTGGGGCTTCTATTTTCGTTTGTGATTTTTATTTCCTGGATTGCTGCGCTCGTACGCCTGAATGACGCCGCCGTAGCGTCAGGATCTACATTTCCCAGTGTCCAATGCGCATCGCGCATGCGCAGTTTAAAAAACGGGCAGGACGGCTCGTTCATGTAAATCGATTAAACCACCCACTATACCGCCCAACGATTCATATTCATGATCTAATACCCACCCACACAGCCATTCATGGCATACAGAGGAGTTCACCAGGAAAAAACAAGGACACGGAAATGGTAAGTTTTCAATAGAAAGAAACTGTATAATTTTAAATATAAATTAATGGAATATATAAGCTTATTTGAAGTTAAAAAATATGGGCATAGATTAAAAAACATATAATAATCGATAAATTAAATAATACTTATAATATAATTTTATATTAAAAAATATGAGCATGGATTTAAAAAAATTTAATAAATGATGATAAATATAATTTTATTTTATATTATAATATATTGGCATATTTTTTAATAAAAAGGAAGAATTTGAATAATTAATAATTAAGTAATTGATATATGTTATAATGTATATTTTAGCATAGTTGATTGCATATATAATCGAGATAAGTAAGAAAAAATTAAAAATATGAAACAAATTAATACATTTCAAATCATAAATAGTTGGGGGGGGGGGGGGGGGTTGCACGAATTAGGCAGTGGAGTTGCACGGAGGAGGGGGGGTGCTTTTGCACTATTGGGGTGTTTCCAATGAGATGGATGTATAGCAGTAAGGGGGGGTTTGCAATAGGGGGAGGGGGGGTTTCACTGAGGGGGTTTCCATTGAGGGTGTCCCCACTAAAGGGGAGTGTTTTCAGAATGGTGTCTGTGCTACATGCAGGTGGCCCAGCTCTTTTATGTGCTGCATGCCCTGCTGTGTACATACTTGTATACCCTGTGATGTGCCCCGCTGTGTACCCCCTCATGTGCCTACGGTTCGCCCCATGCCCTGCTGTTTAGCACCTTATGTTCTCTGTGCCCCCTGTGATGCATCATGAAGTGCTCACTAATGTGCCCTGCTGTGTACAGCGTAATAAACCTTGCTGTTTGCCCCTTAATGTTCCCTGCTTTGTGCCCATGCCATGTGCCCTGCTATGTACCCCCTGATTTGCGCTAGAGATTTTACATATTGTATGTCCTGTTATGTGCCCCATGCCCTGTGATGTTTGCGAGTGTGATAGGATGGTATGGGATGTGATAGATGGATGGATAGATATAGAACAGAACGAATATTGAGAGAAAGATGGAATGCATGGGTTGATGGATATTGGAGCAATAGGACAGAATGATACATGAGAGAGGGATGAGATGAATGGATATAGAACATATTGATGTGTAAGAGGGGTGGGATGAATGGATATAGGATAGACTGAGGTGAGTGAGGGGTGGGGATGGATGGATATAGGATACTGATACATGCGAAAGGGATTTGAGGAATGGATGGATGGATTTAGGTCAGACTGAGGTGATATAGGGATGGAATAAATGGATCTGAGTCATATTGAGGTGAGAGAGGGATTTGATGGATGGATTGATGGATGTAGGTGAGACTGAGGTGAGAGATGGATGGGATGGATGGATATAGGTCAGACTGATACGTGCAAAAGTGATTTGATGAATGAATTGTCAGAACCATTGACGTATCTCGGCATAGATCCTACATATACCGTCAATGTTTATTCTGAACTTCTAAAATATTGTATTTATGGAAATATGTAAATCTGTGCTTTTATCCGTGCTATTTTGAGGACGAGTAATACAAATGAATATTTCATATATATATTTATGAACTAAAGATATAGTGCAAAAATTAAAATCCGGTACAATGTGTATCAAAACAAGTACCGTATTTATCGCGGTATAACGCGCTCCCGCGTATACCGCGCACCCCCAAAGTGCCCCCCAATCCTGTGGAAAAAAAGTTATTTTGTACTTACAGTTTTGATGTCTTGTGCGGCGTCCATCGGCGGCCTCGTCGGGTTCGGCGTCCTTCTGCGGCTTCGGGTGTCCTTCTGCGGCGGGTCCGGCGTCCTCGCGTCCTCCCCGCTCGTTTCCCGCGCCAAGTTTTGAATACTGCGCCAGCATATACTGAGCGCAGTACACTCGGGCAGGCTCGGCAACTTTCGTGCTCACGTCCTGTACGTCCAGGACGTGACCGCGGAAGAAGCCGAGACTGGCCGAATATACCCGAGTGTACTGCGCTGGGTATATGTCGGCGCAGTATTCAAAATTCGGCGCGGGAAAGCGGGTATCGGCGTATATCGCGCACCCACGATTTTGCCCTGATTTTCAGGGCAAAAAAGTGCGCGATATACGCCGATAAATACGGTAAATGATATGCTTCTACAATAGAGATAAATGACGCTTGAATGTTCAGATGATATTTACATTATATGACAAGGTATATTCCTAGCTCTTATTTAAATCATCCTGGCGTACTTGAGACCTTTTAGCTCTTATTGACATAACCTTGACATTGTACTATTTCTTCTCAATATCAAACAGATCTCTTGCTACTACTTATTATTTACGTGTACGTAACGAATGTTATATTGTACACAAGCTTTTTGTTAAATTTGGTGAGGATCTATCTTCACATACACCATCACTCTCAAACCACAATTGTTGGCACTTGGCTTTTTGAAGACAAACGTAACGCGCGTATGTCTCCTAATATTTGGAATACAATTATCTCATGCTGCAGTTAGACATAATTAACTCCCAAATTATCTTTGCCAAGTATATTTAAATGGTCTTAGTGGAGTGTATGTGAAAAACCTCCGAATTACCAAAAAGGTAAATCAAAATTCAATCTTACCAGTAATTAAGAGTCCTGTTTGAGAAGGGAAAGCCCTAATGAAGGATTCCTGTGAACCCCTTACATGTTTGGTCACTCTCTCCGCCTTCCGGCTTCCTTCAGAGATCAGAGCAGCTTCCAGCCATCAGCCCTCCAGAGATCAGCCTTGCCAACTCTCTCCCACCAAGCTTTTTCCCATTGACCCCCCTCTTGATTGTCCTGTGTAATACTTTAATATTCCCAAAGAAGTGGGTGTGTATTCCCCTATCACGTGACTGACTATGTCACATGATATGTTTTGGTGGGTGACCAACTTGAACCATGCCGATATTAACCTGTAGGGGGCAGTGGTGTCTAAGGAATAATTCCTAATTTTAGGGTTATTCAGAGTTAATCAGGATTTAGGACCCCCTGTGACCTGAATCTTGGTATAGCATCATAAATTGTTTTATATGTCAAACATGACAACCAACCTAGACATTCCGGTGACCCCGAAATTTACGATTGAGATAAGGTGTAATGATCAACACACATGCCTGGGAATGTTCCTTTTAAACTAATGCTGGGATGTGATCAAAGCCATCTAATACTTTGAAGTTACTATAGGATATTATACCTGGGACCCCAGTAATGTCTATGTATTTACGAGTATACTATGTGAACTACTAATACACATATATTGTCATGGCATAATGAAGACACCATACTATTTAAGATATATTATTACATTGGGATAGTGAATAAGCCCATTTAGTCTCATAGTACAGATTCCCCACTATGTTTAGTGTCATGCTGTGCCAGGCATTTCATTCTCTTTTCTTATAAGTGTCAAACCCAAAGAGGAATGACCTGGAAGATGGCACAGATAGGCTCTTTACAACCTAGAAGCAGTGTCTATTCATGCCTGAGAACCTATATTTAAACTTTAACAGGGAAAGATGGTTGTGCCAAGTTCACCATATCCATGTATATGGAACATTATGAAACATATATTATGTGCGATCTTTATATGTATTCTTTTAACCCCAAATGTTCTGACAGAATGAATGAATGGATGGATGTAGGTCAGACTGAGGTAAGAGAGGGATGGGACGAATGGATGGATGTAGGACAGACTGATACGTGCGAAAGGTATTTGATGGATGGATGGATGTAGGTCAGACTGAGGTGAGAGAGGGATTGGATGGATGGATGGATATAGGTCAGACTGATACGTGCAAAAGAGATTGGATGGATGGAGGTCAGACTGAGGTGAGAGAGGGATGGGATGGATGTAGGTCAGACTGAGGTGAGAAAGGGATAGGATGGATGGATGGATATAGGTCAGACTGATACCTGCGAATAAGATTTGATGAATGGATGGATGTAGGTCAGACTGGGGTGAGAGAGGCATGTAACAAATGGAAGGATGGATGTAGGACAGACTAATACGTGCGAAAGGCATTTGATGGATGGATGGATGTAGGTCAGACTGAGGTGAGATAGGGATTTGATGGATAAATGGATGGATGTAGGTCAGACTAAGGTGAAAGAGGGATGGAATGGATGGATATAGGTCAGACTGATACGTGTGAAAGTGATTTGATGAATGGATGGATGGATGTAGGACAGACTTATACGTGCAATGGATTTGATGAATGGATGGATGGATGTAGATCAGACTGAGGTGAGATAGGGATTGGATGGGTAGATGGATGGATGGAGGTCAGACTGAGGTGACAGAGGGATTAGATGGATGGATGAATGGATGGATGTAGGTTAGACTGAGGTGATAGAGGGATGGGATTAGGCCCGTACTGGGACAAAAAATAGGCCCGGGCATTTTAGACTGAGCAGCCGGGGGGGGGGGCGCGCCGTGGGTAATGATGGGATGTGGGGGTGAGATAAAGAAATATAGATAGACAGAGAGAGAAAGAAAGATAGATAAAAAAGATAGATATAGATAGAAAGATAAAGATAGAAAGAAAGGTAGATAAAGATATAAAGAAAGGAAGATGGATAGATAGGAATGAAGATGAAAGGAAGATGGATAGATAGGAATGAAGATGGATAAAGAAAAACGATAAAGATAGAAAGAAAAAAGGAATAGTTTGATGGCATGGTACAGTGGCTGCATTTTCTGGCATGGCAGTGGTGACAATTGATGGCACAGTGGCTGCGTTTGATGGCATGGTACAGTGGCTGCGTTTAATGGCATGGCACAGTGGTGACAATTGATGGCACAGTGGCTGCGTTTGATGGCATAGCACAGTGGTGGCAATTGATGGCAAAGTGGTTGTGTTTGATGGCATGGCACAGTGACTGCATTTGATGGCATGGCACAGTGGTGACAATTTATGGCACAGTGGCTGCATTTGATGGCATGGCACAGTGACTGCATTTGATGGCATGGCACAGTGGTGACAATTGATGGCACAGTGGCTGCATTTGATGGCATGGCACAGTGGTGACAATTGATGGCACAGTGGCTGCGTTTGATGGCATAGCACAGTGACTGCATTTGATGGCATGGCACAGTGGTGACAATTTATGGCACAGTGGCTGCGTTTGATGGCATGGTACAGTGGCTGCATTTTCTGGCATGGCACAGTGGTGACAATTGATGGCAGTGGCTGCATTTGATGGAATGGCACAGTGGTGACAATTGATTTCACAGTGGCTGCGTTTGATGGCATAGCACAGTGGTGACAATTGATGGCAAAGTGGTTGTGTTTGATGGCATGGCACAGTGGCTGCGTTTGATGGCATAGCACAGTGGTGACAATTGATGGCAAAGTGGCTGCGTTTGATGGCATGGTACAGTGGCTGCGTTTGCTGGCATGGCACAGTAGAAGCAGATCCTCTCCTCTGGTCGTGTGGGCAGCAAGGGGAGGGGAGACACCCCTGAGGAGAAGTGATATGCGACCCGAGGGCCGTTCGCGGGCCACGATCGGCCCGCGGGCCACCGATGACCACAATCGGGCAGTCCGGGCCTGGATGGGATGAAAGGATGGATGGATCCAAGTCAGATTGAGGTAAGAGAGGGATGGTATGGGATTAGGAGGCACATGGGATTAGGAGGCACATACATTGCATAGAGAAAAACAAGCGACACAAATTTGATAATGATTTTTATATTGTCAATATTTTGTATATGATTACACAGAATGCCAGATTTTACTTTTTTTTTTTTTTTAGCTTTTTTTAAAAGTTTTTCTCCCTTCAGCCGTTGCTGCTGCTTCTTCTTGTAATCTCAGTGTCGAATAGGGAAGGGGGCAGGATCCAGGCAGGGCAGTGCTTTCCTGAAACGAAACTTTCAGAAAGAGAGGAGGTGCTGGGGTGTTAAACACACCCACTATGTCTGAACTCCTTCCAGTCTGCAAGACGTAGACAACCTCCTCACGCTGATCTGTAGTCGCCAGTACAGGGAGCGAATTTTTTTTCCCCCCCCGCATGAATCCTCGCTCTGCCAGCTTTTTTTCACAGTGAGAACCAGGAAGTGGGGAGAAAGGACAAGCCATAAATCTAATTCAGAGCAAAAACGAACAAGCATGAAATGAAAACGGCACTGCACTAAGGTAAAGGAAGGTATCTAGCTAATAAAATGTTTGCCTTTAGTGTCCCTTTAACTGATTCCTTTTAAAAACAATTAAAAATACATAAAAATCAATCATATAATGTACCTGTAGTTTTTTAGTTTCGTTTTTGCATCTAGTTTTGTTTTTGCATGTTATGCTGTATCTGTGCTGGACAGAGCCATAGAGCAGTGATGGTTTGGAAAACAAAACTAAAAGCTCCCAGTACTGTGGTCCTAAGGAAACAGACAACCACAAAGTGTCCAAAACAGAAGAATTACAGCAACATCAGAGCAAAAACTAACAATGAGGACATGAAACCAGGACTGCAGTAATGTAAAGGAATCTATTTAGCTAAAAAAAAAAATCCTTTTAGTGACCCTTTAACCACTTCCCGGCAGCCATACGACTTTGTGCGGCTGCAGGGTGGCTCGAATTCTCTGAGAGGACGCATTTATGCGTCCTCCAGGCCACTAGAGGGCGCGCGTGTGCCTGCCGCATTCCTGAGATGCCGATGCGCATGTCTGGCGGCTGCGATGTCCGCCAGGCACTCGCAATCAGCGGTTACAGGGACAAGGACATGGATCTCTGTGTGTAAACACAGAGATCCATGTCCTGTCAGGGGAGAGAGGAGACCGATCTGTGTCCCTTGTACATAGGGACACAGATCGGTCACCCCCTCCCCCACAGTTAGAACACTATTCAGGGTACACATTTAACCCCTTCCTCACCCCCTAGTGTTAACCCCTTCAATGCCAGTCACATTTATACAGTAATTGGTGGATATTTATAGCACTGATTGCAGTATAAATGTGAATGGTGCCTCAAAAGTGTCTGATGTGTCCGCCATAATGTTGCAGTCCCAATAAAAATCGCAGATCGCCGCCATTACTATTAAAAAAATTAATAATAAAAATTAATAATTCTGTCCCCTATTTATTTATTTTTAACCAAAAATATGTAGAAGAATACGTATCGGCCTAAACTGAGAAAAAAAAAATTTTTTTTTGTAAAAAAAAAAATTGGGCTGTTTATTATAGCAACAAGTAAAAAATATTGACTTTTTTTTTTCAGAATTGTCGCTCTTTTTGTTTATAGCGCAAAAAATAAAAACCGCAGAGGTGATCAAATACCACCAAAAGAAAGCTCTATTTGTGGGGGGAAAAAGGACGCCAATTTTGTTTGGGAGCCAAGCCGCATGACCGCGCAGTGCCAGAAGCTGAAATTTCATCTGGTTAGGAAGGGGGCGTATACGTGCCCAGTAAGGAAGTGGTTAAGGTAAAGGAAGCTATTAAGATAAAAAAAAAAATCCTTTACAAACCCTTAATTTTTTTTTTTTTTGAGCCGTGTCCATTCATCCAGAATCCATACACTCATTACAGGCTATAGGAAGCGTCTATAGCAGGGATCCTCAAACTACGGCCCTCCAGCTATTGCGGAACTACAAGTCCCATGAGGCATTGTACAACTCTGACATTCACAGACATGACTAGGGCATGATGGGAATTGTAGTTCCTGAACAGCTGTAGGGCCATAGTTTGAGGACCCATGGTCTAGAGGCTGTCATTTCTGCTAAAGGAGGCTCTACTAAATATTGATGTGATTTTGCTGTTTGGGTGCCCAAATTTATGCACCTGTCTTTTCATTTTGATGCATATTGCGCATTTTCTATTGACCCAATAAACTTAATTTCACCACTGAAATATTACTGTGTCCTTCAGTTATTTGATAGATCAAAATGAAATTGCTGATCCAAACGCCCAAATATTTATAAATGACAATCGTAAAAATTGTCAGGGGTTCCTAAACTTTTGCATACAACTGTAATACTCAGAGCATTGGGCACGGGGCTGCATAATACACAGAGTGCTGGGATCAGGGGTTTACTATGCACAAGAGGACATTTCTGCCTCCATGTACAAAGCTCATCTGTGCACCCTTCTCTCACAGATCTCTGCAGCCACCTTGCTTTGTAATTGTGATAGAACTCATGGGTAAGCCATATTTGGTAACTAGCTCATATGCCCTGCCCCCTTCACTAAAGTGTATTTTGAGTGGGTGATGAACTCCATATTGGCGACAGCGGAGGGTCCCTTAATAGCGGGTGACTATAAAACAGTATTGGATAACTCCATGGATAGATTGCGTTGCTCTACATTACCCCCCCACCGCCTTGGGCTCCTTTCTAACTCAATTTGATTTGGTGGAGGCCTGGAGTTGAAAGCATGCGGATGAGATGGAGTATTCGTGTCACTCTGAGTCGCACTGTACTCTATCCTGTATTGATCTATGTCTGTTCTTATCGGATCTGCTTAATTTGGTGACTGAGGTCAAGTACCTCCCTAGGGCGGTGTCTGATCATTCCCCTTTGCTGGTGGACCTCCCCCTGGGCACCTCTCCCTCCTCCTATTGCGTGTGGAGGATGAGCCCGTTGTGGTAAACCAGTGTATGACAGAGATGGGATCTTATTGGGTAACTAACAAGCAGAGCGCCTCTGTTCCGGTGGTTTGGGACACCTTTAACCACTTCAGCCCCGAGCCTGTTTTTCAGATTCGGTGCTTACGAGACTAAAACAGTTTTTTTTTTGCTAGAAAATTATTTAAAACCCCCAAACATTATATATATTTTTTTTCTAACACCCTAGAGAATAAAATGGCGGTCATTGCAATACTTTTTCTCACACCGTATTTGCGCAGCGGTCTTAAAAGCGCACTTTTTTTGGAAAAAATTCACTTTCTTGAATTAAAAAATAAGACAACAATAAATTTGGCCCAATTTTTTTATATATTGTGAAAGATGATGTTACGCCGATTAAAATGATACCCAACATGTCACGCTTAAAAATTGCGCCCGCTCGTGGCATGGCGTCAAACTGTTACCCTTAAAAATCTCGATAGGCGACGTTTAAAAAATTCTACAGGTTGCATTTTTTGAGATGCAGAGGAGGTCTAGGGCTAGAATTATTGCTCTCGCTCTAACGATCGCGGCGATACCTCACTTGTGTGGTTTGAACACCGTTTTCATATGCGGGCGCTACTCGCGTATGCGTTTGCTTCTGCGCGCGAGCTCGTCGGGACGGGGCACTTTAAAAAAAAATTTTGGGGGTTTTAGTTTTTATTTCTATTTATTTTATAATGTTTAACACTGAAAAAAAAAAATATCACTTTTATTCCTATTACAAGGAATGTAAACATCCCTTGTAATAGAAAAAAGCATGACAGGTCCTCTTATATATGAGATCTGGGGTCAAAAAGACCTCAGATCTCATATTCAGGCTTAAATGCAAAAAAAAAGTCAAACTGTAAACAAATTAAATGTCTCTTTAAGACGCTGGGCAGAAATGACGTTTTGCTGGGCGTCACTTCCGCCCAGCAGAGGTATGGGGACGGCTGAGGGACATTTTTTCCCTCAGTCGCATCCCCGGACAGCCAGCAAGAGGACCCGATCGCCTCCGCCGTTATCGTTAACAGGACCGCCCCACGAAGAGATGGATATCTCGGTTGTGGCAGCAGCTGCTGCCGTTACCGAGATATCCATCTTCAAAAAAATGACATCTTTGGACGTGGGGCCGGTCAGAAGTGGTTAAGGCCCCCACACGTGGCTCTTTTGCTGCGGCCATTAGTCAGACATGCAAGGCCTCTCTGTCAAGATTGACAAATGCAGAGAGGCAGAGGCCGTCTATTCTGCGACCCCCCCCCCTCTCCTGAGACACACGCCGCCTGGAAGCATGGGGCCAGGGAACTGGACCTGGTGCTTTTTGAGCGTACTCTGAAGAAGCTGATGTACCAAAATCAGCCGATCCTGGCGTATCTCTCCAGATTGGATTACCAGCCTTGTAGCATGCCTAGGATTAAGAATTCTGGGGGAATTGTGGTAGAACAGAATGCCTTTTGTCACATTTTATTCCTTTCTTTATGCTACTAGAGCACATTACACGATTGTGGAATTGGATGACTATCTGTCTGAAATCCCACTGCCTAGGCTTCAGACCCAACAGGCGACACTCCTTGACGCTCCTCTGATGGCTGAGGAAATTGGGGAGGCTATCCAATCCTTTGCCAGAAACAAGACACCGGGATTGGATGGTTTCCCCATCGAGTGGTATATGCAATACAGGGATCTGCTTGTGCCTCACCTTTTTGCAGGGTGTATGATTTTGCTATAAAAAAACGGGAAACTGCCGCCTTGTATGTCAGAGGCGCTGATTGTCGTCATTCCTAAGCCACAGAAGGATCAACTCTTTTGTGAATCTTACAGGCCGATCTCTAATCAATTCCGATGTCAATCTTTTAACAAAGATACTCGCCCGGCGACTGAACACAGTTATTACTACTAATATTGGTGCAGACCAAACTGGGTTCCTCCCGGGAGATCGACCTCCATCAACTTACGTAGACTATTTACAAATCTTCCATCCACCCATGAAGAGATGGGTTTCAGGGCCGTTTTGTCTTTAGGTGCACAGAAGGCATTTGACTCGGTCGAATGGCCTTACCTGCTGGAGGTCTTGGCGAAGTTTGGATTCGGCAATACCTTATCAGGTGGGTGCAGCTGCTTTACTCAAAGCCCACTGCTAGACTAAGAGTGAATGCAGCCATATCTGACCCCTTTCCGATAGAGAGGCGCCAGACAGTTGCCGCTGCTCTTTGCGCTGGCGATGAAACCTCTGGCAGTGTTGATAAAATCTTTGGGGTAGTTGTGGGACTGACAATTGGGGGTCTAGGGAGAAGGTATCTCTCTCCGCTGATGACATGTTGCTACACTTGTCGCACCCCCCGGCCCTGCTGGAGCTCACTGGGAGGTTTGGCCACTTTTCTGGATTCCAGGTTGATTGAGACAAGTCAATTTTATTTGACCAGGCGACATTGATCCGGTTACCACCCTCTTACCCACTGCAGATAGTCGGCTCCTTCCTATACTCAGCAGTCATGATACAACACCCCATGGCCTCTTGCATTAAAACTAATTTAGATCCCCTCATGGGGCACATGAAAATTCCTTTCAAAACCTGGGCTAATATTCCACTTGCACTACTGGGTAGGATTAATATTTTTAAAATTATTTTCTTGCCACAATTTCTGTATGTTTTGGGTAATTCGCCAGTGTATGTCACTAAAAATAAATTTAAAGCAATAGACTCCATTTGTACCTACTTTTTGTTGAAGGGGGGGTGGTCAGGATTGCCAAGGACACCCTTCAGTTACTGGTACTGGAGGGCGCATTGGTCCTGCCCTGCCTCCAAACGTATTATATTGGCCCACGCACATTGGTGGTTTTACCCCGAAGCCAACAATGCAGCCACTGCATTGGAGGCAGCTGTTCTTACCTCTTAAAAATCCCTGCAAAATTTGATTCAGCTTATATGTCCCTTAGAGGGCGGGAGGGGGACGAGTATTATGGCAGTGACTCTACGGATTCCAGTAATACATACTCATCGAACACTCCACTATGGGGGAATCCGAATCTCCTGTAATTTTTCTGTAGATCGGATGGGGTATATGTGTCAAAAAGGGGGGTGAAAACTATTTTGCTTCTGTTCTTGGATGTGTTTCGTCCTTTTGATGAATTTTGTAGAGCCTATAATCCTGCCACGCACAGCTTACTTCCTTTACCTACAGATACGTTCTGCTCTCTCCCTCTATGCTCCTGTGTCCCCCCCTCCGTGCCGCTGCCGTTCTGCTCTCCCCCTCTGTGCAGCTGCCGTGCAGCTGCCGTTCTGCTCTCCCCCCTCCGGGGCCGCTGCTTTTCCCTCCGTGTCCCCCCTCCGGGGCCGCTGCTTTCCCTCCGTGTCCCCCCTCCGGGGCTGCTGCTTTTCCCTCCGTGTCCCCACTCCAGGGCCGCTGCTTTTCCCTCCGTGTTCCCCCCTCCGGGGCCGCTGCTTTTCCCTCCGTGTTCCCCCCTCCGGGGCCGCTGCTTTTCCCTCCGTGTTCCCCCCTCCGGGGCCGCTGCTTTTCCCTCCGTGTTCCCCCCTCCGGGGCCGCTGCTTTTCCCTCCGTGTTCCCCCCTCCGAGGCCGCTGCTTTTCCCTCCGTGTTCCCCCCTCCGGGGCCGCTGCTTTTCCCTCCGTGTTCCCCCCCCTCCGGGGCCGCTGCTTTTCCCTCCGTGTTCCCCCCCTCCGGGGCCGCTGCTTTTCCCTCCGTGTTCCCCCCCTCCGGGGCCGCTGCTTTTCCCTCCGTGTTCCCCCCCTCCGGGGCCGCTGCTTTTCCCTCCGTGTTCCCCCCCTCCGGGGCCGCTGCTTTTCCCTCCGTGTTCCCCCCCTCCGGGGCCGCTGCTTTTCCCTCCGTGTTCCCCCCCTCCGGGGCCGCTGCTTTTCCCTCCGTGTTCCCCCCCTCCGGGGCCGCTGCTTTTCCCTCCGTGTTCCCCCCTCCGGGGCCGCTGCTTTTCCCTCCGTGTCCCCCCTCCGGGGCCGCTCTGTCAGGATGGAGAGTGGTGGTAGGAGCTGCTAATCCCGGCTTCTACCTTTTCCGAATGGACAGTCAGTGATCACTCATATAGCTGAATAGAGTTATAAATAGAGCCTCTGTCTCCTGTCCATTCATTTCCAGTGCAGCTGAGAAAGGGACTGGTGTCCTTAGTCCCTTTTCTCTGTCTCAAAGGGGAGATGTTAGAGGTCTGTTAAGACCCCTGATATCTCACCAAAGCCCCCCAACAGGGCTAAGAAAAAAAATTATTGTAAAAAATACATATTAAGTTAAAAAACACACTGACCGATCCACCCCCTCCCCACCCCCCAAGAAATCATTGTAAACAAACAACAAAATGTAAAAAATGTAAAATTAAAAAAAAAAATTAAATACTGAGACATGACATAAAAAAAAATAAAAAAAAGTATTGGTAATCAGTATAGGCGAGTACTTGTACTCGGTCTTAAAGTGGTATCGGGACAACCCTATCAGTTACTGTATATTTTCAATATAAATACCAAAGTTTCACAATATTTGCCAGGGTATACAAAGTTTTGAGCACAACTGTAGGAATATGCATGTCCCCAGCTTGTATCAAAAGTGGCAGCAAGTGTCTGTCTGCTGGCCATGCCAAATTTTAAGGTGAGTGAAAGCATGGCGTGCTCCACATTGACCATCTACACGCCAAAATTCTGGGAGATTAATGCAGAGCACTTGATGCTTTCCTCCCACCTGAAATGTTGCTGTTAAGGGGCAAACATACACCTGCTGCCACTTTGATTTATTGTCTTTGGCCAGGTTCACACTGGTACGACAAACTCTCCGACATTGGGCGCTTATGTCACATGACGTGTGAAAATCAATCTTTACCTAAGGGAGCCGTCTTAAAGTGGAGTTTCCATCAAAAAAATATATTTTTTCTTTTAAGTGCATATTGAACCAAAAAAAATAAACCTTTTTACTCACCTGGAAATGCCTGTTGCTATGTGGTCCAACAAAATCTGCCTTCGGAATCACCTTGGTTTCTGATGTCATCTCCCTCGGCTTCTTGGCACGCTAACGCTCCTGAGAAATGTGTGTCATCATTTCCCAGGATGCAGTGTGCTACCCCTAGCGCTGGAATCGTGGGACTTTGAAACGGGAAGTGACGCAATTCTGTTTGCCATCACAACGGTGGGCACGTCAGACGACAACGCCCGTTGTGATGGCAACCCGAGTGCTTGACGGCACTGCTACTGCAATGCGCATGCACGAAAATGGGGCGGGACGAGTGGTCCATTATCACTCCCCATCATAGACTTCAAGGAAGTAAGTGCTTGTGGGCTTCACAATGTCCACAAGCAAAATTAGAACCGTCAGGACGGATTTTTATAAACTATCTTTTGAGAAAAACTCTGCGGAGCAGCAGCGGATTTTCAAATGGTAAGTGACCTGATTTATAACATAAAAATCATGAAAGGACATCATTTAAAATAATGCTCATTGTGGTTGGAACCCCGCTTTAACAGGTCTGACTTTGGAAATGCTCCCTGTACTACTTTGGTCTGACTTTGATCCTACTACAGCCTATTGCATATCACTGAAGTCTGATTGCTGTCTTGCTTGATCCGACTTTGGCATGCGACTTGAGCTCTGCTGATCTTGAGGGGAAACACCACGCTAAATAAACGGCATAGGTTCCCTCTCTAAGAGCATACCAGGCCCTTCGGTCTGGTATATATTTTAGTAGAACCCCCTACGCAGAAAAAACGGTGTGGGGGTCCCTCCAAGCCTATACCAGATCCTTATCTGAGCATGCAGCATGGCCGGTCAGGAAAGGGGGAAGGGACGAGCGAGCCCCCACACCAAAGCTTATTGTCCCCATGTTGAGAGCCTCTTCCTGACAACCCTGGCCATTGGTTGACGGGGGCTGTGTGCTCGAATAAGGGTCTGGTATGGACTTTTAGAGGGACCGAAGGGCCTGGTAATGCTTTTAGAGGGAGAACCCATGCGTTTTTTTTTTTTTTTTTTTACATATTGAGTTTTTCCTACAGGTTCATACCAGACAGTGCCTGAAATCGGATCCAAAGTAGTACAACTGTCGTTTCGTACCAGTGTCAACTCGGCCTTACAGGCCACTACTGCCATATGGGGCATTATTGGTTTATATGGAGCAGATGTTCAGTGTAAAAGTTGGTGTTGACGCCACACCAGTGAAATGATGAGGGTTGTATTGGAGGTTTAAAAAAATCTAGGGGACATGTATGGGGACGTGTTATCTTACAGAAAAATTGCAGGGCTAAAACTCAGATTTCACGTGTCAAAAAAATGATATATGTTTAGAATTAAAAAATGAGGTGCAAATCCTTGTGGCAATCACGCCTGGCTAGATTCAGCAAAAAGATCTTGTATATATGCATTGTATTGTTCTGTTATTTAGTAGGAATATAATGAGTAATGAGTGTGAGTAAGAGGGAGACACAAGGGAGGAGGGAGATGGAATAAGATGTACGGAAGAGCTAAAGATATATACTGAAGAAAGGGAAGGAGGATGGGGGAAGGGAAGGAGAATGGGGGAAGGGAAGAGAGGGAGAGATAAAACGCATGTAAAAATAGGTAGAAATAGGCGAGAAATATGATTAAAAAATATGGAGAAGAGGAGCGAGGGCCATGTTGAAGGACACCAGGCACTGGCACTGTCCTGCTCTACAGCACCTCCACGTTACACGCCTCTCCTCCAGGTGGAGGACAAGCTGGAGGCGTGTTGTTTTTTTTGTTCTGGAGGGACACCGGGCGACTACAGAAATGAGGAGGTAATCCCCACGCAGGGGGAGAAGAAAAGGGGAAAAGAGGAAGGGTGGGGAGGGAGGGTCGCTATTTATTTTTTTTAAACTTTTTTTTTTTGGCTGTTGGTATTCTACACTCCCCCCTCCTGTTGGGTAACTCCAGCAGAAAGGATTAAAATTTCTAACATAACATTCACTTTGTATAATGTTAAAGGGCTAAATATCCCCGAAAAGAGTACGACTGTTATTGGAATTATACAGACTTAATTCACAGGTCGCCTTTTTACAAGAAACCCATTTTAAGGGAAAAAAATAAATCAAACCTGAAAAACCGCAGATTCCCGACAATATACCATAGTACATCGCAAAGCTCGAAATCATGTGGGGTATCTATTTTCATATCTAAACAAATGGTGTGGAACGAAGATGCGGTGGTCAGAGACGATGTGGGACGTCTTCTAATAGTTAAAGGAACACTGAACCAACAGAAGACTACACTAGTAAATATATACCTACCGTATATCGATCAAATAAACTATTTAGAAGCATGTCTACAAATGGTCCAACACAGGGAGGGAGTTCTGGTGATAGGGGGTGATCTGAGCGTAGCCCTGTACCCGATAAGAGACACGTCAAAAGGTATCTCTCACCTGTCTTATGTTAAACTAAGGAAAGCTAAAAAACTTTTAGAAGAATTTGAAATTGACAGTTGGAGGATGGCTCATGCACAGGTGCGGGATTACATGTTCTTCGCTGCTAGACACGAGACATATACTAGAATTGATTACGTACTAATTCATCAAAATTTTGCGCCATCTAGTTCTATTGGAACATTCACGCTGTCAGATCACGCTCCAACAGACTGTATATTAAGATGGGGAGTGGAAGATAACAAGGAATGGCATTGGAAGAAAAACGAGAACCTATTAAGACCGTAAATAGAAAGAGAAAATAAGGGAGCAATTAATTTTTTTTGCGACAAATGATACAGATGAAATAACCCCCTTCTGTCTGTGGGAAACGCACAAATGTGCAATGAGAGGCAACCTTATAGCAATGGGAGCACATAGAAAAAAGAAACTAAACGAACAGATAGACATGATGTTTAAACGTATTAGGGAGTTAGAAACTGTACATAAAAAATCCCAGGTCCAATCAATAGAACAAAAACTAGACGACGCTAGAGAAAAACTGAATCTTCTGCTGATGGATAAAGCCAAAGCTAAATTAACAAGGGGGACGAACAATTTGAGTGTGGGAACAAACCAGGTAGAATACTAGTAAATGCTCTGAAAGAAGCTCAATTACGTAGTCCTATTACACAAATTAAGTTACCTAATGACAAAATGGTTAATACCCCACGAGATCGTGAAGTGCTTTAAGAAATTCTATGAGAAATTATACCAGTTGGAAGACAAACCTTCCCTGGAGAAGGAACGGGAAATTTAGAAATAGCCAGGGAATACATTAATGATACTCAGATGCCAAAAATATCAGAGGACATAGCGAGAAAATTAGATGAGCCGATTACAACAGGGGAGTTCATGGAAGCCTTAAAAATATTTAAATTAGGCAAGGCGCCAGGCCCAGATGGGTTCACCTTAACATACTACAGGATGTTTGCTGAGAAACTGGCACAAAGATTCACAGCTGCCTTTAACTCTTTACGTGAAGGAAAGAAAATACCAGAGGAAACGCTGGCGGCACATATAGTAGTTATTTCAAAGGAAGGGAAAGACCCTTCGCAATGTGCCAGCTACCGCCCCATCTCTTTGCTGAATCTGGACTTAAAAATATTTACTAAGATTCTCGCTACAAGGTTAGTAGACTGTATCCCAGATTTGATACATCCAGATCAAGTGGGATTTATACCAGGGAGAGAGGGGAGAGAAAATACACAGCGAGTAGTTAACACGATACATCTAGCACAAAAACAAAAGAAGTCAATGATACTAGTAGCTAGTGAAATGCGGTTGATCGAGTGGAGTGGATGTTTCTAAAAGCAACGCTGCAACACAGGCTTAAGAGAAGGGATGATGAGCTGGCTCATGAACCTATACTCAGGTGCGGGATTACATGTTCTTCGCTGCTAGACACGAGACATATACTAGAATTGATTACGTACTAATTCATCAAAATTTTGCGCCATCTAGTTCTATTGGAACATTCACGCTGTCAGATCACGCTCCAACAGACTGTATATTAAGATGGGGAGTGGAAGATAACAAGGAATGGCATTGGAAGAAAAACGAGGGATCGGATTCCCAGACCTGATAAAATATCAGGAAGCATCCCAGCGAGCCAAAGTGGTGGAGTGGTGTGGGCGGAATAAAAAACCCTGGATAAAAATGGAGCAAGCGACAGTAGAAGTACCACTAGAAGGCCTAGTCTGGACTCCAGATAGCGAAATAACAGCAGAGGTAAAGAAATATCCAATGATAGAAGCCACCATACGAGTAACCAAAAAGATTTTCGAAAAAGCTAATATATCTAAATACCCAAGCCCGCTAACTCCGATCCTGGGTACTAAGGCTTTCCAAATAGGCATGACAGATCCAAGGTTTAATGCCCTGGGACAGAGGGGCATTAGTAGTATCATTCACTTTTCAAAAGATAACCGACTAAAGACGAGGTGAGAGATAGAAAAATAAGCTATACCAGAATTAGACCTTCTTAGACTGTTGCGACTAGAAGCATTTCTCCTGACAAAGGCAAATATCTACACAGAAGTTACAAATCCGTCTAAATTCGAGCAGTTATGTTTAGAGGGGGACCCAATAAGACATTCACTGTTATCTTTATGCAACATTAATTAACCTAGACATACCACAAGAATTTACGTTTTATACAAGCATGGGAGAGAGATTTAGGATTAACATTTACCCAAGAACAAAAGGATAGGATTCTGCAGTTTACACATAAGGCATCTGTAGCAAGTAAATATGAGGAGGGAGGATATAAAATACTTATGAGATGGTATACGGTAGAACACCAACCACACTTGCACGCACACGAAATTGGTTTAACACGCACGCATTTTGGCCATGCGGTCTCCTAAAAAAAGAGAGGCGAGGCACCTGCGGGGCTGGCTGAGCGGGCTAGACCCCCTCACTTCCTCATAGGGGGAGTCACTCTGCCCTGTTGGGGTCCCGTTGGGCTCCCAAGCGGAGCAGGTAGGGCGGGGTGAGTGGGAGTCCCTCCCTCACACCCGCCATTGCCACCCAGGGGCATGGAGAAGGATGGCAGATTGCCTCTGGGGAGAGAGTCTGCCTACTCCCAACTCCTGCAGTCCGGCTCCTCTCTCTCGAGTTCACATACAAAAAAAAAAAACACCAACCGAGACTCCTCCATCTAGCGCACAATGGCTCGCAAGAGTGGCAGAGATACAACAAATGGAGAGCTTAACAATGGCAATGAAAGATCAGGATGAGAGATACCGGTCGACATGGGACCCTTAAGTGAAGTTCAGGGAGGGGTGAAGAGCAGGAGGGGGGGGGGTGGAAGACAGCCAACGTGTAATTTTTTTTATTTATTTTTTGATTCTTTAATTTTAAGTGGAATGTAACAATCTGTAATGTAAATCTTGAAACAAATAAAGAATTATAATATATATACATACTACACCAAATCAAGCAGCTAAAAACACAAGCTGCCACTGCCTGGTCAGTAATCTCAAAAGTTCATTGTACCTTTTGCCAGAGGATGTTTCATTTAAGTCGTCTTTGAATTTAGTTTTACCTTGTTTTGCAAGACATTTACATACTGTAGATACCTTTTTTATACTGTCACTCATACCTTGGATAAATTGACACCCTTAGTTTATAGCAGGGGGCTTCGTTGGGGTGTGGCTTGGGGGGCTGGAGCCCCGAATGGGTCCCCTAAAAGCCCAGAGTCTTTGGAATGATGCATTCCATTGTTGGCCCCGAACATCTGGGAGACCAATCTGATCCCGAGCGCCGCGAGTGCGGCCTGAAAGTGGCCAAGTGCCACCAGCGCCGAGTGCCATAGATAGCAGGTCCTGCATTCTGGAGCCTGTAGCGCCAATGGGGACCGTGGGACGTGTGACGTCCATCATAGGCGCTGCAGGCTCCACTGGGCGAGAATTACAATTCGGCCGCCGCACCACATCCCCACTCAGGCGGGTGGCTCTCCTCTGCTCTCGTCGGCTCCTCGGCTCCTGACTGACTGCCAGTGCCTGCTGTGACCGCACACCAATGCTGGGGCTGAGCTAAGGTAAGTCAGTGTGTGGAGCTGTTACCCATCTTTTTTTTTAAGTGATATTGCATGTAAAAGCTCTTTATATAGGTTCATCTGTCTGTCCTTGGAAAATTCATAAATATTGCTTCAACTAGTAATTGTGACATTCTTAACCTAAGGAAGAAGTAAAAATGTCTATAAGCTGTATGATTATTGTGGCTGTGGCTTTTATTGTATAGACCTTATTTGCAGTTTTTTCTGAGCAAACATACAGGGAGTGCAGAATTATTAGGCAAGTTGTATTTTTGAGGATTAATTTTATTATTGAACAACAACCATGTTCTCAATGAACCCAAAAAACTCATTGATATCAAAGCTCAATATTTTTGGAAGTAGTTTTTAGTTTGTTTTTAGTTTTAGTTATTTTAGGGGGATATCTGTGTGTGCAGGTGACTATTACTGTGCATAATTATTAGGCAACTTAACAAAAATCAAATATATACCCATTTCAATTATTTATTTTTACCAGTGAAACCAATATAACATCTCAACATTCACAAATATACATTTCTGACATTCAAAAACAAAAACAAATCAGTGACCAATATAGCCACCTTTCTTTGCAAGGACACTCATGCAGCCTGCCATCCATGGATTCTGTCAGTGTTTTGATCTGTTCACCATCAACATTGCGTGCAGCAGCAACCACAGCCTCCCAGACACTGTTCAGAGAGGTGTACTGTTTTCCCTCCTTGTAAATCTCACATTTGATGATGGACCACAGGTTCTCAATGGGGTTCAGATCAGGTGAACAAGGAGGCCATGTCATTAGTTTTTCTTCTTTTATACCCTTTCTTGCCAGCCATGCTGTGGAGTACTTGGACGCGTGTGATGGAGCATTGTCCTGCATGAAAATCATGTTTTTCTTGAAGGATGCAGACTTCTTCCTGTACTACTGCTTGAAGAAGGTGTCTTCCAGAAACTGGCAGTAGGACTGGGAGTTGAGCTTGACTCCATCCTCAACCCGAAAAGGCCCCACAAGCTCATCTTTGATGATACCAGCCCAAACCAGTACTCCACCTCCACCTTGCTGGCGTCTGAGTCGGACTGGAGCTCTCTGCCCTTTACCAATCCAGCCACGGCCCATCCATCTGGCCCATCAAGACTCACTCTCATTTCATCAGTCCATAAAACCTTAGAAAAATCAGTCTTGAGATATTTCTTGGCCCAGTCTTGACGTTTCAGCTTGTGTGTCTTGTTCAGTGGTGGTCGTCTTTCAGCCTTTCTTACCTTGGCCATGTCTCTGAGTATTGCACACCTTGTGCTTTTGGGCACTCCAGTGATGTTGCAGCTCTGAAATATGGCCAAACTGGTGGCAAGTGGCATCTTGGCAGCTGCACGCTTGACTTTTCCCAGTTCATGGGCAGTTATTTTGCGCCTTGGTTTTTCCACAGGCTTCTTGCGACCCTGTTGACTATTTTAAATGAAACGCTTGATTGTTCGATGATCACGCTTCAGAAGCTTTGCAATTTTAAGAGTGCTGCATCCCTCTGCAAGATATCTCACTATTTTTGACTTTTCTGAGCCTGTCAAGTCCTTCTTTTGACCCATTTTGCTAAAGGAAAGGAAGTTGCCCAATAATTATGCACACCTGATATAGGGTGTTGATGTCATTAGCCCACACCCCTTCTCATTACAGAGATGCACATCACCTAATATGCTTAATTGGTAGTAGGCTTTCGAGCCAATACAGCTTGGAGTAAGACAACATGCATAAAGAGGATGATGTGGTCAAAATACTCATTTGCCTAATAATTCTGCACTCCCTGTATATTAGACTGCGATGCAGTGGAGAGTCTTATATTTTGAACATGTGTCAGTACATGCTGTCTTTTCTGTTACCTACTGTCTTGCCTCTACAAGCTGGATTTCAATATCCAGCCATCAATGCATTTGAACATTGTCAGTGTATTTAGGTAAGTTAGGTTAGGTCAGTGTCAGCCAGGTGAGTTTAGTGGTCAGCATTGATGGGCACTGGTAAGTCACACGACCCCACCGCACAGCCAAAAAAAAAAATGCAGCTCCACATACGACACTTTAGGCTTAATTTCCACTGGTGTTTTTACAGCCACTTTTCTGAGCGTTTTTACAGCTGTAAAACGCCTGTCCATGTTTATTTTAGAAAAAAAAAAACGTGTTTTTGCGCGTTTTTTAATGTCTGGCGTTTTTACAGCTCTATTGCTGGAGCTTCAGAACGCACTGGTCCCGCGTTTTTTTTGCATCTTAAAAACATCTCGGCCATCTACAGCTCAAAAACGTCATGGTGGGCATGAGGCCATAGTCTAACATGGACAGGCGTATTTAAGCTGCAAAAAACGCCCAGAAAAGTGGCTTTAAAAACGCCAGTGGAAATGAGCCCTAAGTATTCATGTGTTTTTTTTTTTTTTTTATGTTTTGAGGTCATGTTTCCATAAGACTTATTGTCTGAAAAGTTCTATTATAGATATTATTTACCCCCCCCAATCTCCTGAAGAGCAATCAAAACATGTTGGGTTATTCCACTATCAGGAATTTACTGTATAAAGCTACATATGATGACATAATTGTTTTTTTCCCCAGGTTTGAGATGCACTTTATTGCCAAAAGTATTGGGACACCTGCCTTTACATGCACATGAACTTTAATGGCATCACTGTTTTAGTCCATAGGGTTCAGTATTGATTCCTGTCACCCGCAATACCCATCCCCCCATGGGTGTTGTCGGACGGTTGGTCATCCAGCCCTGCACACTTACCCAATCTAGGTTGCGGACAGGCGGCAGCCTGCGGCTTCAATCGGGTATTTTCAACCTCCTGTATGACAGCGGGTTACACCGTGTGTCTCCTCCCTCCTCCTAGGCGGAAAGGGTGTCCATTTTGGAATTTTTCATGCTCCCAACTTTGTGGGAACAGTTTGGGGATGGCCCTTCCTGTTCCAACATGACTGCGCACCAGTGCACAAACCAGGTCCATAAAGATATAGATGAGCGAGTTTGGGGTGGAGGAACTTGATTTGGCCTGCAGAGTCCTGACCTCAACCTGATTTTAGAACACCTTTGGGATGAATTGGAGTGGACACTGCAAGCCAGGCCGTCTCTCCCACATCAATGCCCTGACCTTACAAATGTGCTTCTGGAAGAATGGTCAAATATTCCTAAACCTTGTGAACAGCCTTCCCAGAAGAGTTGAAGCTGTTATAGCTGCAAAGGGCGGCCAACTCAATATTGAACCCCTATGGGCTAAGACTGGGATGCCATTAAAGTTCATATGCGAGTAAAGCCAGGCATCCCAATACTTTTGGTAATATAATGTATATGGGTATTTGCATCTGCTGTTGAACTGTGCTGATTTCTCCCCTACAATGCTGCTCTGGAGTCACTCTGGACTCTACTACACCCCCCATACCAGTTAGTGGCGAGGCCACGGCACAGCTCTCCCTCAGTTTGCTATATTGGGTTTAGTCGAGCGGGGAGGGGGGCAAAGGGTTTTATCTGGACTTCGTTTTTTTTTTTTTTTGTTCCTTTTTGCACTTTTCTGCTCAGGTTACTGCCTATGGTGGACTATTAATGTTTTTTATTATTTCATTGCTGGCTCATACTTTCCTGATGGCACATCCATGCACCTTTTCCCCTGTTCGTCTTTCAGGACAGCAACCATAGAGAGAACCTGGCTCCTCCCTTCTCAGGAAACGCCGCCTTCAACTCCAAGATTTAAGTCTCATCCTCCCCCCGTCCCCTCGGTTATGGTGTTTTCGCCAGTGGTGAGACACTGCTAAGGAATCAAACTGACCAGCCGGAGAGGCTGAGGCTATTTGTTACCTGGAGAAGGGGGGCAACGTCTCTCTCTCTCTCCCAACCCCCCCCCCCCCGTTATGCAGTCCGGTTAGCTAGGGAGTCGCGCACACTCCGGCTTCTCTTGGGGAAGAAAGAAGCCCGGGCGACGTCAGTTCCGGTGGGGCTGTGCACTTCCGCGGAATCCTGGTTCAGGATGCGGCCTACGGAAGCGGACCGCGCGCTAGGCTTGTGCGGCCTTCTCTTGTGTGGGAGGCACGTTGGGACCACGCATCCTCAGCAGGAGAAATGGCAGAGGCCGTGCATCTGGGACCTTGGTGGTGGTCGGTCCTGGGAGGGCGGGGGCACTTCTGGTGGTCCTCTGTGTTGAGCGCTGGTGGGCTTTAGCTTATGCCTCTCTCTCTCTCTCTCTCTCTCTCTCTCTCTCTCTCTCTCTCTCCCCCCCCTTTGTGCAGAACCACCATGGGGGAGTCTTGGGCCAAGGCACTCTGAAGGGAGTGTATTGAGGGGGCTAGTAAGGGAGCGAGCAGGATGCGGACCTGATGGTGTCAAACAGCTTTTGAGCACTTTTCAGGCACGGTTTTACAATTTTCATTTGCCCCAGCCCTAGAAGAATCTTTCACCAGCGCCGCAGAGTGTTGCACCTAGTGAAGGTTCTCCCTAGTAGTGGTGAGAAGCCGGAGGGCTCCAGAGAGGAAATGAGGAAGAGGCAGGCGCCGCCGATGCAGATTCTCATGAAAAATCGGATGGCGAGGGGTTGGACGGGGAGTCCAATAAAACCTCTCCGTATAAGCTTTCCCTTGAGGATGTGGCGGATCTCTTAGGAGCGATCCACCCCACTTTAGGAATTCAAGAGGAAAGGAAGGCTTTGTCGATACACGATCAGATGTACAAGGGCTTAGGGCAGGGATCCTCAAACTATTGCCCTCCAGCTGTTGCGGAACTACACATCCCATGAGGCATTGTAAAACTCTAACATTCAGACATGACTAGGCATGATGGGAATTGTAGTTTCTGAACAACTGGAGGGCTGTAGTTTGAAGACCCATGGCTTAGGGGTACAGAAGAAGAGGGTGTTCCCGGTCCCTGATGTCTTGATCTATGCCATTTGAGAATGGCAAGCTCCTGAAAGGAAACCGGAAGAGGAGGCTCTAGTCTGGAATACGTCCTTTAGGCTAGATGCTGCCTTTTCCCAGGCATACGGACCTGGCCTTTGAGGACATGGGAGTGCTTTCGGACCTCATGGATAGAAGGATGGATTCACTCCTGAAGTATCAGGGAATCTTAAGCCTGCCATGGCGGCCACCGTGGTGGCCAGCAATATGGAGCACTGGCTTACTAAAATCAAGGCACATATTGAAGCAGGAACAGCGAAAGAGTCTATCCTTTCTTCTTTTCCCATGCTGCTCTAAGGGGTGGCCTACCTTGTGGACGCTTCAGCTGAATCTGTACGCATGTCCGCTAGGGGTGTTGAAAATGATCACCGCATCGATGCATCGAGATTATACCCCTCCCGATTCTGCATCGATGCGGTATTCAGCACTAATCGATTATTAATGACGTCATTACGGCCCCTCCCCCCGCACAGCAATGTCTTTGCTGGAAAGATATGCCGCTGATCGGCTGGCTGCGCCTGGAGCTGTCCCCTCCTCAACTCACACAATATAGCCTGAGCCTCGTTGCTGCCCCCACCCACGATCTCCCCCTCTGAGCTCTGACTAGACAGTGACACTGGTCATCTCCCTGATGGGCGGTGCCGAGCTGCACGAGGAGCTGAGAGACAGACACAGATCACTGCACGGAACTGACATTGCAGCTGTTGTAACATCCGTGGGATGAGCCATAAAGTTGGCTTCTGGAAACAACAAACGAGTTGCGAGGAGAGGAGGGGGGGTGGAAGTGCTCCGGAGATGAGAGATAAGCCTGTCATGCTTGATATATGGGTGAGTGTATAGAGGTGGCACATCCCCCCCCCCTTACCTGCTGCAGCTATCCTGTGTGTGTGTGTACTGTTTGCCTTACACATTGGGGGGCTGCACAAACTCTTTTCCCAAGGCGTCTTCCAGGACAGCCCTTGAGAGATGGAGCTCCTCCCTGGACAGGAAACACATCGCCTCCAGCTCTTTAAAAGGCGGTCCCTCAGGCATCTGGTCAGTTTTTATGTGTTTCCTCAGTCGGAGGAGACATTTCACCTGAGGAACCGTCTTTTCTAGGGGGATGGATCCGGGAGAGTGTCCCTCTCCAAAGGGCTGAGGGAAGACAGCTGGGCTGGGCCTTCTCTCACCTGTCGAATCTCTACGCTTTTGGCCGAGGGTTCCCTCCGACTGGGTATGGAGTTTCCCGTTTCCTCCTTCCCCCCGGTGCCCGGAGAGGGAGTGGGCAGTGATGGTCTGCATAGGCCACGGCGTCAGGATGCGCGTCCAGTTTCTGGCGCGGGAAGCTTTGGAATGCCGAGCCGGTGTCTATAAAGGCAGCAAGCGTGGGCTGAACGCTGCCTGCATACCAGATCAAGATGGACGCTGTACACGCGCCAGGGGAGTCTAGCGCCGGCTCTTCACAGGTAGGCTGGCTGTGCCAGAGCCTTTTTTTCCTGAGCATTTCATCTGTGTAAGAAGGGGAGCTATATAGGAATGTGTACCTATGTTTAGCTCAGTGGGCACCTTAGGATGGCATATTAGGAAACAAAAAGAGAGAGAGGGGTCCTCTTAAGAAAAAGTATATCTATCAGAAAGATCCAAAAGACCACAGTGTAAAAGTTCCTTCTAGCAAAAAGAAGTGTGCCACATGTAATGCAAGACTTGCTTCGGGTTATACCAAAAGCCTATATGGACCCTGTATTACAACTGTGATAAGCAGTGAGGAGGTTTCCCCACTTAACACATTTTTGGGTTCTTTCAAAGAGGAAATTAAAGCACCTTTTCAGTCTTTTAGGAAGCTATTGCTGACTCGCAGTTCTCAAGTCCAGCCTTCACACAACAAGAGGTGCCCACCTCTCCCACTCCGGTAGCATCAGGGACAGGTGATCCTGTGGAGAATGAGGAGGTTTCCCTTAGAAATCCTGATTCAGATTCCTCCCAGTTGGATTCTGGGCAGGAAGATGATCAGAATGACTCCCGCACACCCACTAGATTCAAGCTCTCCCAGGAGGAGGTAGATTAATTAATTGGGGCCATTCATGAAACGTTAGCGCTGAAGGAGGAAAAGACTTCTCTTTCACGGCATGATAAAATGTATCTGGGGTTAAGCAAGAAAAAACAAAACATTTTTCCAGTGCATAAGCTGGTGTAAGACTTGGTGCTTGGGAGGAACCTGACAAGAGGCCTTTCTTTTCTAGAGGCTTAAAAAGGTTTCCTTTTTGATGAAGACCCCAAGGCGGTTTGGAACCAGTCCCCTAAACTGGATGCCCCACTATCAAAGGTTTCAAAGCACTCAGACTTAGTGTTCGAGGACATGGGACATTTAGCGGATCCCATGGACAACACGGGAGATTTTATCCTCAAGAGATCCTAGGACACAGCCATGGCTAATCTTAAGCCAGCCCTAGCAACTACGTGTGTAGCGCGTAATTTAGAATTTTAGCTCAAACAGTTACAGGAACACCTGACAGCAGGTACTCCTAGAAAAGATTTATTAAAGTCTCTTCCAATGCTGTTTAAGGCGGTTGGTTTTATCGCAGATGCTTCGGCAGAATCAGTAAAATTTTCAGCCAGGTCAGCTTCACTGTCAGTAGCACCAAGGAGAACTCTTTAGCTTAAGACTTGGCCGGGAGACACCACCTCTAAATTACGTCTTTGTAGCGTTCCATTCTTGGGTAACCTATTGTTTGGCACTCCGCTAGATGAAGCGTTGGAGCGTACGGCGGATAAAAAGAGGACCTTCCCAGAAAATAAAAAAACTTTTAACAGGAAGTTTTTTTCGTTCCTTTTTAAGGGGCAAAAGAAATCCCAGGAGAAAGGAAAACCAAACAGACCCTAGGCGGCACAAGGAGGGAAACAAAAAGCAAAAGTGCTCTTTAACCCTCCTGACAAAAATCCCAAATCACAGTGAGGCCAGGATCCAGGTGGGAAGAAGCCTGGGGGATTTCCTTCTACAATGGATAGAGTTGACCTCCAACAATTTTGTCAGGGGAGTCATAGAAAGGGGTTATGCCCTGGAGTTCAGCCAGTTACCACCAACAAGATTCTTGGTTACACAGCTGGCAAAAGACCCGGTAAAAGCACAGGCATTACAACATCTCATAGGAGAATTTGTAGATCAAAAAGTCCTAATACCAGTTCCCAAACAGGAGGAAGGCCAGGGTTTTTACTCGCACGTCTTTCTGGTTCGGAAGCCATCAGGGAAATATCGCCTGATCTTCAACCTAAAACGGTTGAATACAGTCATTCGGTACAAAAAATTCCGGATGGAATCAATTTATTCTGTCAAGAATTTGCTTCAAAAAGACTGCTTCATGGCAAAAATAGATCTGAAGGATGCCTACCTCCACATTCCTATCAGAGTAAGCTCCCAAAGGTTCCTTCGCATAGCTGTTCGGATAGGGAAAAAGATTTACCACTTTCAGAGCCAAGCCCTCCCCGTTGGCCTCTCCTCCTTGCGGAGACGTTGGCCCCTCTAAGACTCCAAGCCATAACAGTTGTCCCATACTTAGACGACTTGCTGTTCCTGGCACCAACAAAACAAAAACTACTCGAGGACCTAGTGATCGTCTAGCAGTAGTTGACTCAGTTAGGTTGGATAGTCAACAGGGAAAAGTTGATCCTCATTCCCTCACAGGAAATCCTATTCTTGGGCTACATAATAAGTTCAACAGAGCAAAAGACCTTTCTCCCACAAGAAAAAAATCGATCATCTAAGTCAGCGAATAGCACAGTTACAGACAAATCTCCCTGTCACAATAAGGGAGATAATGTCAGTCTTAACCTCATGACAGCCTCCATCCCAGCAGTCAAATGGGCCAGGTTCCACCAAAGGCCACTCCAGTCTTTTTTCTCCTTCAAAATCTGGCAGGAAAAGACTTGGAGGAGAAGGTATACCTGCCAGAAAAAACAAAATAGGCTCTCTGGTGGTGGAGAAACCAAAACAACCTGAACAGAGGTCTGCTGTGGAACCCCCCCCCCCTGTGACACGCATGCTGACTACGGACGTCAGCAACCAAGGTTGGGGAGCCCACCTAGAAGGTCAGTTGGCACAAGGCACTTGGATTTGCCTAGAGAGGAAACGCTCTTTAAATTAGAGTTAAAAGCCGTAGCCAAAGGGATCGCAGCATTCCAGGGTCAGCTCAAATGTCAACATCTACAGATCAGGTCGGACAATACAGGGAGTGCAGAATTATTAGGCAAGTTGTGTTTTGACCACATCCATCCTCTTTATGCATGTTGTCTTACTCCAAGCTTTATAGGCTCGAAAGCCTACTACCAATTAAGCATATTAGGTGATGTGCATCTCTGTAATGAGAAGGGGTGTGGTCTAATGACATCAACACCCTATATCAGGTGTGCATAATTATTAGGCAACTTCTTTTCCTTTGGCAAAATGGGTCAAAAGAAGGACTTGACAGGCTCAGAAAAGTCAAAAATAGTGAGATATCTTGCAGAGGGATGCAGCACTCTTAAAATTGCAAAGCTTCTGAAGCGTGATCATCGAACAATCAAGCGTTTCATTCAAAATAGTCAACAGGGTCGCAAGAAGCGTGTGGAAAAACCAAGGCGCAAAATAACTGCCCATGAACTGAGAAAAGTCAAGCGTGCAGCTGCCAAGATGCCACTTGCCACCAGTTTGGCCATATTTCAGAGCTGCAACATCACTGGAGTGCCCAAAAGCACAAGGTGTGCAATACTCAGAGACATGGCCAAGGTAAGAAAGGCTGAAAGACGACCACCACTGAACAAGACACACAAGCTGAAACGTCAAGACTGGGCCAAGAAATATCTCAAGACTGATTTTTCTAAGGTTTTATGGACTGATGAAATGAGAGTGAGTCTTGATGGGCCGGATGGATGGGCCCGTGGCTGGATTGGTAAAGAGCAGAGAGCTCCAGTCCGACTCAGACGCCAGCAAGGTGGAGGTGGAGTACTGGTTTGGGCTGGTATCATCAAAGATGAGCTTGTGGGGCCTTTTCGGGTTGAGGATGGAGTCAAGCTCAACTCCCAGTCCTACTGCCAGTTTCTGGAAGACACCTTCTTCAAGCAGTGGTACAGGAAGAAGTCTGCATCCTTCAAGAAAAACATGATTTTCATGCAGGACAATGCTCCATCACACGCGTCCAAGTAATCCACAGCGTGGCTGGCAAGAAAGGGTATAAAAGAAGAAAAACAAATGACATGGCCTCCTTGTTCACCTGATCTGAACCCCATTGAGAACCTGTGGTCCATCATCAAATGTGAGATTTACAAGGAGGGAAAACAGTACACCTCTCTGAACAGTGTCTGGGAGGCTGTGGTTGCTGCTGCACGCAATGTTGATGGTGAACAGATCATAAAAACTGACAGAATCCATGGATGGCAGGCTTTTGAGTGTCCTTGCAAAGAAAGGTGGCTATATTGGTCACTGATTTTGTTTTTTTTTTGTTTTTTTGAATGTCAGAAATGTATATTTGTGAATGTTGAGATGTTATATTGGTTTCACTGGTAAAAATAAATAATTGAAATGGGTATATATTTGTTTTTTGTTAAGTTGCCTAATAATTATGCACAGAACAAACTAAAAACTACTTCCAAAAATATTCAGCTTTGATATTAATGTGTTTTTTGGGTTCATTGAGAACATGGTTGTTCAATAATAAAATTAATCCTCAAAAATACAACTTGCCTAATAATTCTGCACTCCCTGTATAGCCTCTGTAGCGTATCTAAACAAACAAGGGGGGACCAGAAATCCCACCCTGATGGACATAACAAAAGAAGTGTTTGTATGGGCAGAAGAGAATCTGGAGTCACTTTCAGCAGTCCATCTCAAGGGTACGCAGAACAATCTAGCCGATTTTTTTGAGCAGACAATTAGTCTCTCAAGAAGAGTGGTCTCTGGATCTGACAGTCTTTGCAAAAATAGTGGCCAAGTGGGGTCTTCCGGAGATCGACTTATTCGCCAACAGGAAAAATGCCAAGCTTCCAGAATTTTTCTCACTGAACCCCAGGGATCAACCGGTAGCAGTCGATGCCCTTCAGAACACATGGTCATTCTCCCTGACAAATGCTTTCCCACCTCTGCATCTCTTGCCGAGAGTCCTTTCCAAATTCTGTAGCCTAAGGAACATGTGCTAGCTGGTTAGTGTTAATCTTCAACTCCACTTCTTCAAAGATTTTGGTGAGATATTACCCTGAGCAAGTGATAATATAAAGAGCCTCGTTATTATAGATGTTTAATGTGATATTCGAAGGTCTCTGTAACCGTTATGACTTTTTTGTCATACTTGTTAATTCTTGTTCATGTCATTCGCAATGTAATGTTGCTTGTTTTTGACAATAAAACGTATTGAAAGATAAAATTATGGACAGTCTCAAGGCACCCCATTCTAAAATGTAAAAAAATATTCTAATAATTTTACACAATGCAGCAACATGCACACGTAGGGCACTCAACATTAGGGTGATTTTTATTTATTTTTTCTTCCAAGAAAATATACTTTTGCACACTGGTACAGACTCGTATTCCAATGTTTTTCTTCTTCCTCAATTCTCCGTCAGCTAATGTGACCAGAGAACTGATGGAGAGGGGCAGGGGAGGGTCAAACAAGGATGCTGTGGAGGTGACAGGCTTCCTCCTTCTCAACTGATGACATCATTGGTTGTTAGGATGCCATTGTGTAGAAAGTCATAATGGTGCATAATTGAAAACTGTGGCTTTGTGTAACTAAAAGACAGGCTTTATCCACCTGCTGCTTGTCTACAATTTTTTTCAGTGGCGCTTTCTTTTTAAAATAGATTTTCTCTTCTCATCCATGGACGGACACAGCTCCTTTAAATCTTGACAAGTGGGTTATGTTCCCTGTTTACAGGAGAGAACTAGGCAGAAACATGTTAGATAATTAAATAATTGTTACATTGACAAGAGTTAAACAGCCCTGCCCAGGGGGCAGTCCCTCCAAACATAACCCTCCTCACTGCAGCCTCAGTTTCATTTTGCCTAGGAAGGAGAAGGACGTATGGCTCCCCTTTGGGCCCAGCGCCCTGAGGAGAAATTTTATTTTATTTTTACTTTTTCTTGAAGAATCTTCTTTCGACTGTCGGCTAAGAGACAGGCTGGATAATATAGATCCTTGTAGTCGACTCAGTCTGACCAGCAAGCGTGGGCACACCTTTGCAAAGAGGCTGGGTCTGCCACGCCATACCCCATGACTCCTGGGGTGACTGGTGAGCTTTGCTCCGAGGTCCACATATGACCTCGGACAGCTACGTCCATTGCAGTTGTAGTTCTGTCATTAATGCGCCAGCAAGAGCTCGCTCGGACGGGTAAGTACAGTGCCTCCCGCTTCGGTGGGTTGGTGCGGCTGGGCATTCCTGGGGTTCAGGGGTCCTCTTCTCCTCCCTTCCCTGCTCCTTTTCCCTTGCTGCATTGCTAACATTGCCGATGTCAGGGGGGAGGGACCCTTCCTGAGGGGATTGTGTTATCTGGCCTGTGTTTTTTCCTTTTTTTATGGGGCTTTCCTGTGAGGGGATTTTCACTGTTAAAAAGCCCTAGGATGCTTTTCCTGTTTAAACGCTGCATATTGCCGCCATTTGGCACACAGGTCCCTGCAGATGCCGCACAGTTACCTCACGGTTCTTTTCCTCTCGCACACTGTGGGCTGAGAGCTGACGGCAGCGCTGGGATGTCTCCTCCTGAGGCGAGTCTCCTGTTTACCCCTGATCAGTGCAGAAAGTGGGTGAGAGGCCCTGAATAGGGCTCTAGGAGCTTTTGTTTATTTGTAAAGACAGGTGTGCATGTTATACATACACACTATGTAAATATTATTAATATTTGGAGTCAGTATCTGGGTCCTTCCCCAACATGCTGGTGGTGACAGCAGGTGTTAGCACCTGGGATTCCCAAAGAGGTTTTATTGTTAGTCCTGGACACGTTTGTGCCAGGGTAGGGGTGGACTGCGGATGGGCGGTAAGAGTGCCCCCTTCCCCCGTTATCCCCTGGGGAATGCTCTGTTACGGAGCCATGGACCAGGTACATGGGTAGTTAAAAAAAAAAACAGGATAAGGCATTTATGGGTACGCTTCTCACTGCTGCAAGGGACTCTCTTAAGCTGGATAGTGCAGCTGGGTTTCCGCCAAGGGCTCGGTCTTTTTTGTATCACACAAATCAGACCGCTCTGTGTAGGTTTTTTTCTTATGTGCCCTTCTTTGATGATTTCTAAGTGGTGGAATGAGAAAAGCCGCTGAGGGCTTTTGTAGTTGCTCACCGCTGGGCGGTTCAGTGCCCCTTTTGAGTAGAGGCTTTTCAAAAGGTGGGCTTCTTCTCCAGTGGTGCACCCTCCGGGTGTCATGTATAGGTGACCACTCTCCCTATTGCAGGAACCCCCTCTTGTATGGATCTGACTGATAGACGATCCGAAGTACTGATCCGTTCCATGTTTACCATGCTGGGGTCTGACTTGCGGCCTATTGTTGCCAATACTCTGGGGTCTTTTATGGGAGGCTTTTCAATTACATTGAAAACTTCCGTTGCAGTCATTTTGTCGTAGCCGCGCTATGGCGCAGCTTACATTGCGGTCGGCCATTTTCCTGTGGCCGTGTTCTGAATGCTCGGCGGCCATCTTGGAGTAGTCCTGACCCCTAGTGCTGTATACAAGTCACGGAGTGAGCATTTTGCACCAAACAGTGGAGGAGCACCGACTCTCTCCCAAAGTTATTGGGCTAGCACAGGGGTAGGTAACATTGGCTCTCCAGCTGTTTTGAAACTACAAATCCCATAATGCCTCTGCCTGTAGGATTCATGCCTGCGATTGTCAGGGTCTTGCAGTGTCTCATGGGACTTGTAGTTTCAAAAGAGCTGGAGAGCCAAGGTTGCCTACCCCTGGGCTAGCAGACCAGCTGGTCCAGGGTCTCATATAGGTCTGTGATGCTTCATTGAATGCTGCGCCCTTGTTATCCAGGGCTTCTGTTTCAGAATGGCTTTATGCACACGGAGGTGTAGTAGTTAACTCCATTACTTGGCAGCAAGAGAGTCATTGGTTTGAATCCAGACACTGACGCCAATCTGCCTGGAGCTTGCATTGTCGCTCCCTGTGTCTGCATGGTTCCTCCGGGTACTCTGGTTTCCTCCAAAAGCATGTGTGCATACACCTACATAGTATACATACATGTATATATGTATATATGTGTGTGTATTATTTAGGGGCAACCCTCCCAGGCCATCAAAGGCCCAGCTGGGGGACTAATCTGTCCCTGGGTGCGTAAGCCGATCACGCCGGCACCCAAATCCTGCCAATGTATGTAGCCTTCCCTCCCTGTCTCTATGTGGGAGGGGCGGCTTGCAGGTTCACAATTCAGTAAAACCTCCCTGCTCTCCGACCAGTGGGTGGTCTTTTCAGAGTACTAGATAGGATTTCCTCCAATCCACAGAACAAAGTTCTTTCCTCGTGTCTTCCTCTCCTGGCCCGTTGGTCTGCCTTGGGCAGTGTGGGACTTGCTAAGCTGCGGGGTCATTTTTCCCTTCCTGCAGGATGAGGGGTTTGAGGTTTTCTATGGGCCTCAGGCCCTAAATACCTTTTGTGAACGTCGGGTAGTTCCGCATGGAATCCATTCGTTAATTGGTAGCTGCGCTCCATCCGGGGGACGTCCTGGCGTCCTCTGACATCAGGGACACATACATGCATGTCCCGTTTTGCGCATTGTCAGTTTTTTTTTGTTATGTTTTTTTGTGCTTCGTGATGAGAGAGGGTCACTGTCAGCCTGTGGCCCTCCCTTTTTGATCTGGCCTCAGCACCATGGGTCACACTTATTCTAACTTTGTTGGGACAGCGAGGCTTTGCCTCATTGGCTACTTGGACGACTTTCTTCTGAGATCAGCTTTTGTCCTAGTGGATGCGTTATTCCCGTTCAGACCCTCACTTCCCTGAATGTGCCTGCTCTTGTCTGGTCTCGGTAGCTACCCAGAGTCGAGCCTGGCTAGTGCCTGGGTGGGAGTCCGCCTAGGAATACCAGGTGCTGTCTACCATTTATTGTCCTACTATTTTAGACAATCAGACTATGCTTCTCCTCGTGGTCGAGGAGGTTGCAATGTCGTCCGATCTGGTTTCAGCCGGACAACGCAACGGCCGCGGCTTCGGTCTACTATCAAGTATACCAGCAGGCGGACTACTGGAGTCGCCAAATGCTGGACCAGGGTGACTGGTCTTTGTGTTTGGGGTATTTCAGCTCCCTTGCAGGAGGTGAGCCTCACAGGGCATGGATCTCCTGGCCGCTCGTCTCCATCACAAAGTTGTCGAAGTTAGTGGCCAGGTCTAGTGTTCTGGTACAGATGCGCAAGTCGCGCTGGTGGACCTGTGGGGTCTGTATCGGCAAATTTTTGCCATTCCTCCATTGTAGTTGCTTCCTCGGCTGCTCCACAGAGTGGAGGCTGAGGAAATCCTGATGATTCTAATCGCTCCAGATTGACCTTGGCGTCCTTGGTACGCCGATATCGGGTGCTTGGTAGCGGAGGTACCCTGTTGGTTGCCAGGGTGGGAGGTCCCTCTGTTTTGAGGTCCCATACTCCCTCCTGTTGTACAGTTACTGACTTGCTCAACATGGCTATTGGAAGCCAGACTTAAGTGACCGGGTCTGTCCGACTCGGTCATCTCAACAATGCTGAGGTCACGGAGGATCTACCGTCATACCTGGCAGACCTACATCTCTTGGTGCGAAGGGATGGAGTGACGTCCATGGACGTACTCTTGTGTCCAGGGTCCTGCTGGCGTGAATCTAAAAATTGCTTAAAGCACTGTTCAGGCTTGGCTGTGTTCTTTCAGTGGCCTTTTTGCGGCCCACTCCCTTGTGGGTCCCTTTTTCTGTGCAGGGAGTTTGTCATATACTTTCCCCTCTTGGCCCATCTTTTCCCCCATGAGTTTTGACTCTGTTGCTCTCGGGTTCTTCAGGAACCTTCCTTTTGGTAACATCAGAGAGATTTTCTCTTGACACCATCTCAGAAGGTGGCCCCTTTAGTGGCCTTTACCTCTGTTAGAGGGGTTTCTGAGTTGTCGGTCTTGTCTTGCAAGCCGCCATGCTTGATCCTCAATAAGGATTAGGTGGTGGTGTGCTCGCAACCTTCCCTTCTTCCGAAGGTGGTTTCGGCCTTTCGCTGCAATAAGGACATTGTTCTTTCATACTTCTGTCCTCGGCCGGTGCATCCTATGGAGGTTGCCTTTCATACTTTAGGCCCTTAACGGGTGTACCAGCCTGCTTCCGCTCAGTTCTGCCTGTCTTTTGTGTCTGTGTCTGGATCAGGCAGGCCGTAATACAGGCCTATGCTCTTAAGGGGCACGGCACTTTCGTCCAGGGCAATTGGTGCTTCCTGTTTTTTTTTTTTTTACCGACATCATGCGTCGGTCTCACGGGTGTGTGGGGTGGCGACTTGCTCGTCCGTTCACTCTTTTTCCAGAATTTACATGGTTGCTGTGAGTGCATCTTCTCTGCTAGTTTTTGCCGGCGGCTGTTTAAAGTTGCACCTCCTCCGTTTAGGTGCTCTGCTTGTTTTGGGGGTGAAGTTAAACTTGGTTTTACTGATATATTTCCCATCCCTTGTTTTTGACACTGCTTGGGGACGTCCCTCTTGTCAAGATTTAAGGAGCTGTGTCTGTCCATGGACGATGGGAGAAAATAGGATTTTTTTTGTACTCACCGTAAAATCCTTTTCTCTGAGTCGATGGACAGACACAGCTCCCACCCCTCCTTTTTAGGTTTGTACTGCTTGTTACGAACTGAAGCTGCAAGCTGCAGTGAGGAGGGTTATGTCTGGAGGAACCGCCCCCTGGGCGGGGCTGTTCAACTCTGTTAATGTAACATGTATTTAATTATCTAACATGTTTCTGCCTAATCCTCTCCTGTAAACAAGGAACATAACCCACTTGTCAAGATTTAAGGAGCTGTGTCCGTCCTTGTCTCAGAGAAAAGGATTTTACGGTGAGTACAAAAAATCCTATTTTTATTCACACTAGTTCTAAATCCCAAACAACTTGTAGGGGAATATAAAAAGTAAGTGTCTGTTTAACCACTTCAATACAGGGCATTTTCACCCCCTTCCTGCCCAGACCAATTTTTAGTTTTCAGCGCTGTTGCACTTTGAATGACAATTGTGCGGTCATGCAACACTGTACCCAAATGAAATCTTTGTTTCCCCCCCACAAATAGAGCTTGTGTTTGGTATTTGATCACCTCTGCGGTTTTATTTTTTTGCGCTATAAACAAAAGAGCAACAATTGAAAAAAAAGCAATATTTTATACTTTTTTTGATTTTATAAATATCACAAAAATGTTTTCCTCAGTTAAGGCCCATAAGTATTCTTCTACATGTTTTTGGTAAAAAAAAAAAACACAATAAGCGTATATTGATTGGTTTGCACAAGTTATAGCGTCTACAAAATGGGGGGTAGATTTATTGCATTTTTTTATTTTTGTGACAGGGACATTGCGACGAACATATCGGACCCTAGACACGTTTTTGGGACCATTCACATTTATACATCGATTGGTGCTATAAAACTGCACTGATTACTGTGTAAATGTGACTGGCAGGGAAGGGGTTAACACTAGGGGGCAATCAAGGGGTTAAATATGTTCCCTAGGGAGTGTTTCTAACTGTTGGGGGCGAGGACTTACAAGGGGAGGAGACTGATCTGTGTTCCTCTGTACTGGGAACACACACATCATTCTCCTCGCCTCTGACAGGACGTGAATCTGTGTGTTTACACACACAGATCCACGGGCCTGCCGTGATCGCGAGCAACCGCGTGTGTCCACCGGACATCGCGGCTGCCGGGCACACACACCAGGTCCCAACCGATGCGGCGTGTGCCCCCTAGACTGCCAGGAACCCCAGGACGTCATGACTATGGGTGGGTGTTAATGTGGTTGATATACTTACAGTGCCTTTCTAAAGTATTCGGCCCCCTTGAACTTTGCGACCTTTTGCCACATTACAGGCTTCAAACATAGATATAAAACTGTATTTTTTTGTGAAGAATCAACAAGTGGGACACAATTATCAAGTGAAACAAAATTTATTGGATTTTTTAACAAATATAAAACTGAAAATTTGGGCGTGCAAAATTATTCAGCCCCTTTACTTTCAGTGCAGCAAACTCTCTCCAGAAGTTCAGTGAGGATCTCTGAATGATCCAATGTTGACCTAAATGACTAATGATGATAAATCGAATCCACCTGGTGTGTGTGTAATCAAGTCTCAGTATAAATGCACCTGCACTGTGATAGTCTCAGAGGTCTGTTTAAAGCACAGAGAGCATCATGAAGAACAAGGAACACACCAGGCAGGTCCGAGATACTGTTGTGGAGAAGTTTAAAGCTGGATTTGGATACAAAAAGATTTCCCAAGCTTTAAACATTCCAAGGAGCAATGTGCAAGCGATTAATATTGAAATGGAAGGAGTATCAGACCACTGCAAATCTACGAAGACCTGGCCGTCCCTCTAAACTTTCAGCTCATACAAGGATAAGACTGATCAGAGATGCAGCCAAGAGGCCCATGATCACTCTGGATGAACTGCAGAGATCTACAGCTGAGGTGGGAGACTCTGTCCATAGGACAACAATCAGTCGTATACTTTACAAATCTGGCCTTTATGGAAGAGTGGCAAGAAGAAAGACATTTCTTAAAGATATCCATAAAAAGTGTTGTTTAAAGTTTGCCACAAGCCACCTGGGAGACGCACCAAACATGTGGAAGAAGGTGCTCTGGTCAGATGAAACCAAAATCTAACTTTTTGGCAACAATGCAAAACGTTATGTTTGGCATAAAAAGCAGCACAGCTCATCACCCTGAACACACCATCCCCACTGTCAAACATGGTGGTGGCAGCATCATGGTTTGGGCCTGCTTTTTTTCAGCAGGGACAGGGAAGATGGTTAAAATTGATGGGAAGATGGATGGAGCCAAATACAGGACCATTCTGGAAGAATACCTGATGGTGTCTGCAAAAGACCTAAGACTGGGACGGAGATTTGTCTTCCAACAAGACAATGATCCAAAACATAAAATCTACAATGGAATGGTACACAAATAAACAAACATATCCAGGTGTTAGAATGGCCAGGTCCAGACCTGAATCCGATCGAGAATATGTGGAAAGAACTGAAAACTGCTGTTCACAAACGCTCTCCATCCAGCCTCACTGAGCTTGAGCTGTTTTGCAAGGATGAATGTGCAAAAATTTCAGTCTCTACTGAAATATTGGCGCTACAAAATATTAACTTAACCACTTACCTACTGTGCCCCTACACCCCCTTCCTGCCCAGACAAAATATAAGCTTCCGGCACTGCGTCACTTTAACTGACAATTGCGCGGTCCTGCGACGTGGCTCCCAAACAAAATTGGCGTCCTTTTTTTCCCATAAATAGAGCTTTCTTTTGGTGGTATTTGATCACCTCTGCGGTTTTTATTTTTTGCGCTATAAACAAAAATAGAGCGTCAATTTTTAAAAAAATGCAATATTTTTTCCTTTTTGCTATAATAAATAACCCCAAAAAATATCTAAAAAAAATATTTTTTCCCTCAGTTTAGGCCGATACGTATTCTTCTACATATTTTTGGTAAAAAAAAAATGCAATAAGCGTTTATCGATTGGTTTGCGCAAAATTTATAGCGTTTACAAAATAGGGGATAGTTTATGGCATTTTTTTTTTTTTTACTGTTAATGGCGGCGATCTGCGATTTTTTTTTTTATTGGGACTGCGACGTTATGGCGGACATTTCGGACACTTTTCTGACATTTTTGGGACCATTTACATTTATACAGTGAAAAATGCTATAAATATGCATTGATTACTGTATAAATGTGACTGGCAGTGAAGGGGTTAACCACTAGGGGGCGGGGAAGGGGTTAAATGTGTGTCCTATGAGTGTTCTAACTGTAGGGGGAGGGGGGGTGACTGGGGGAGGAGATCGATTGTGTCCCTATGTACAAGAGACACAACCGCTCTCCTCTCTCCCTGACAGGACGTGCAGCTCTGTGTTTACACACAGAGCTGCACGTCCCCGCTCAGTTACTGAGCAATCGCGTGTGCCCGGCGGCGATCGTTGCCGCCGGGCACTCGCACGGGATCCCCGCGGAGCGGCAGGTGCGCGCGCGCGCCGCCGGCGACGCGCGCCCGCCCTCGGCTTTAAAGGGACATCACGTCATATGACGTGATGTCAGAACAATGGAGGAGTCTGCCCGCCGTCATTTGACGGTGGGCAGATGACAAGTGGTTAAGGGGGCTGAATAATTTTGCACGCCCAATTTTTCAATTTTTTATTTAACAAAGTTTGAAATATCCAATACATTTCGTTCCACTTCATGATTGTGTCCTACTTGTTGATTCTTCACAAAAAAGTACAGTTTTATATCTTTATGTTTGAAACCTGAAACGTGGCAAAAGGTCGCAAAGTTCAAGGGGGTCGAATACTTTCGCAAGGCACTGTATATACCACTGTATTTTGTCTACCGTATTTTTGTGTAATGTATAATCCTGTCCTGTTTATTTACTAGATCATCGTGATAATAATGCCTTTGGTTTGGAGGTTTTGCAGTCTCCGCTTGAAGATTTGAAGCAAAAGGTGAGTTTAAGTGCATTTTAATTGCAGGAGTTTTGTGTAGACCGGGGGTCAGCATTATCTTGCTTATGAGGATCATTTATGATTGATTAATTATTAAGCAATAATATTTTTAAGATACAGGCTCAATCTAATATGACCACAGTCTAAAAATAAGAAATGTATTCACCAGACATGTAATCATACAAAATAGTTGTGTATGTGTGTGCCGTTTTGATCGGCCATTCATTTGCATGGGGTCACGCTTAATTTAAATAGATCACGCCCACCTCCTTCCTACTTTAAATTAGGTGGGCTTACGCCGGCCAATTTACGCTACGCCGCCGCAACTTACGAAGCAAGTGCTTTGTGAATACTGTACTTGCCTCTCTATGTTACGGCGGCGTAGCGTATATGAGATGCACTACGCCCGCACAAATATACGCCGCCCTACGAGAATCTGGGCCAAGGTGTCCAGGAATCTTCATGAATGTAGAAGTGTGAGTTGATAAATTGGTGTACGTGTCTGCGTGTATAATTGCGTGTCCTCTCATGGCATCTATCTTGCTTCTAAATATCATGTCGGACAATAGGATCATAAAATTATAATAAGCTCAGCCCAAAAGGTATGGCTTATTTTCCTTTGGTTGAAAAAAAAAATCTAATGATTAACTCTTGTGAAATCAGGTAATTTAACCTTCAACCACTAGACATGTCTGAGGGCAGAAAAACGTGTTCTAAACTATCGGTTAAAGAATATGTTCTATTTTCATCATGTGTATCTGTTTGTATATTAAAGCTCAATAATTAATATAGATATACACCCTGTTCCAAATTATGCCAATGATATTTTCCCAGGGCGTCTTTCAGCACAGCACCTCGAGAGATAGCGGCGACTCCCTCTCCATCAGAAAACACCTTCTTCCCAAATCTTTAAAGGGAGGCCGCTCACCAGAACACTTCAGTTTTTGTGTTTCCTCCGACCCGGAGGGAACATCTTCTAGAGGGGAGTCTATTTTTCCAGGTGAGCCTGGAGGAGGGCTTCCCTCTTACCTATTTTTCTTTCCAGGCGCCAAGCCTACGAGACCGTTCCGCCCTCCCGCGATATCCGTTCAGTGGCGGTATCAGCTACGCTCTCCTTCCCCGCTGTTGTGCTCGGTGAGAGCCATGTATGGAGGCCGCCGCACCGGGTTATTGCGTCATTTTCTGGCGCATCTGCAAGGGGAAAGGGGCAGGGCGGAGGCTAGTGTCTATTTCCGCTTCCGGTCCGGCGCAGCGGCGCTATAGGAGTCCGGAAGCGTGTTGCAAAGCCACAGTGAAGCGCTGACACTCTGCGATGGAGGTAGCAGAAAACCCAGCGGTGGGGACGGGCAAAGGCACCAGCAAGACCCACGGTGGGAGGCAGCTCTGTATGTCTGTTTTTTTTCCCCTAATGGGATTCTACCTTGTTTTAAGTGGAGGGCCGATGTCCTTTCTCCCCCCCCCCCCAGTGGCTTGGGGGCCTGTCTGGTCACGGGAATGGCACTCTTTCTTTTCTAGTGCACCTAGTTAAGGGAACATAAGTGGGAACGAGTTTCTTACTAAGGTTTCCCCTGCTTTTTCAGGTCAAGACTTCTGACACTAAAAGAAAATGTCCCTCATGTAGATCTAAGAAGAGCGAAAGTTGAAAGAAAGCACTTTGTAATGCATGTATTTCTTCTTTGGTTCAAGAGGAATCGGCTGCCATGCAGGAAGAGTTGATTTCCTCTGCAAAGAAAGAACTGTTGACCACGATCCAGAGCCTTTGTGATTCACTAGTTTCCCCTTCAACAACTTAAGCCTCCATCTCTCAATCCTCTCAGGATTCAGTTACGGTACCAGCTCTGGTTACCTTAGCTGAAGAGCTAGGGTCCAGGGAAGGTTGCTCCCATGTACCCCCTAGCGAGGCTTCAGAGGAGGAATCTGCAGGGTCCCCCTCAAAATTTAAGTTATCCTTGGAAGACGTGGAAGGCTTACTCGGGGCCATATTTGTCACATTTTGCCTGAACAAGGAAAAAAGGAATTTAAGTTTACATGACCGCATGTATGCTGGTCTAAGCAAAACCAAGGGGCGGACCTTTCCGGTCCACTCAGTTATTTCTGAGGCCATAGTTAAAGAATGGCAGGACCTAGAGGAAGAAGCCTTTTTTCTCTAAAGCGCATAAAAGGGGTTTTCCTTTTGAGGAAGATCCGGCAGCAGTGTGGAATAAGGTCCCTAAGCTGGATGCGCCTTTTTCCAAGTGTCCAGGTCTACGGATCTGTCTTTTGAGGACATGGGTGTTCTCAAAGACCCTATGGACAAACGCATGGATCTTCTCCTCAAAAGGTCATGGCAATCGATCATGAACAATTTGAAGCCCGCCATAGCTACAGCATGTGTTGCCCGGAATCTGGAATTTTAGACTAATCAGTTAAAGTCCCATATTTTGGCAGACTCTCCAAAACAGGAGATTCTGGACTCTTTCTCCACTATGTCCACAGCAGTGGCCTAAATTGCAGATGCTTCGGCGGAAGCTATTAAGATGTCGGCAAGGTCCGCAGCCCTGGCTAATTCTGCAAAAAGGGCATTGTGGTTAAAGACCTGGCCTGGGGATGCGGCATCAAAGAACAAACTTTCTGGGATTCCTTTCTCGGGGACCTTCTATTTGGACCTGAGCTGGATAGTATCCTAGACAGGACTGCGGATAGGAAGAAATCCTTTCCGGGTTAAGAGGAAGAAACGGCCCCTCAGACGATTTTTTCGGCAGCAAAGAGTGCAAGATAAAGGTAGCAACCCTAGGGAGCAATTGGGCAGCACAGAAAGCCAAGGGAAAAGGGGGAATCCTTTTCAATCCTCCTGCGCAAACCGAAAAGTCCCAATGACTCGGCTGTTTGGGTCGGCGGAAGGTTACAGAATTTTCTTCTCGGTGGTCAGAAGTAACCTCCAATCGTTATATCCTGACCACCCTGGCCCAGGGTTACGACATAGAATTCTCAGAGGTCCCGCCGGAGAGGATTCTAGTAATAAATACCCCAAGGTATCCAGAAAAACCCTGGCCATGAAGTCCTCTTTAAGAGAGCTGATACAACAGGGAGTGGTAGTACAGGTGCCCCAGGCGGAACAAGGGCTGGGTTTCTATTCCCACGTCTGGTAAAGAAACCCACCGGAAAGTTCTGAATGATCCTAAATCTGAAACAATTAAACAAATCCGTCAAGTACAGGAAGTTCAAGATGGATTCTATTTTTTTCTGTCCGGAATCTGTTGATGCCAGGCTGCTATATGGCATCAATAGATTTGAGGGATGCTTACCTACAAATCCCGATCTCCCCACAGTCCCAGAGGTACCTCAGACTAGCAACAAGGAGGGGAGGGGAGGGGTGGTTCAGCACCTACAATACAGGGCCCTCTCTTTCGGGCTTTCATCCTCACCTCGAATTTTCACCAAGGTGATGGCGGAATCCTTAGCCCCGCTTAGTCTACAAGGGGTGGCAGTTATACCCTACCTAGACGACCGGTTTGTTCTTTGCCCCTTCGAAGGAAAGGTTGTTGGAAGACCTGTCCAGTGCGCGAGTTCACCTGGAGTCACTGGGCTGGATTCTGAATCTTCAGAAGTCATCCCTAGTGCCTGTTCAGGAGATTCTTTTTCTGGGATACCAGGTGAATTCGCTAAGCCAAGATTTTTTTTTTCCTCAGGAGAAAAGGATCAAGGTCCAGGAGGCCGTGTCGCGGCTCCAGTCCAACCAGCCTATAATGATAAGGCAAGTGATGTCAGCATTGGGAGTTTTGACTTCAACCATGCCCGCAATTTGGTGGCGAGACTGCATTTTAGGTGCCTTCAAAACTTTCTTTTGAGGTCGTGGGATCACAGTCTCCACTCCCTGGATAATCACGTAAAGGTCCCGTCTTGGGTAAAAAGATCCCTATATTGATGGAAGGGACAGCAGGTCCTTTCAAAAGGTCTGGATTGGTCTTTTCCAGTGGAAAAAAGACTGACTACAGATGCCAGTGCATGGGGATGGAGAGCGCTCTTGGAAAGGGATTTCATCCAGGGGTCCTGGATAAAGGAGGAGTCAGTACGGTCCTCGAATTGGAGAGCGTTAAAGGCGATTGCCTTAGCTCTAAGGAAGTTTGCTCTGGATCTCCTAAACCATCACGTTCAGATGTTGATGGACAATGCTACTGCTGTAGCATACCTAAACAGGCAAGGGGGCACGAGACGCAGACCTCTGCAGATTCTGGCCGAGAGTATCTTGCTTTGGGCAGAAAAGAACTTGTGATCCCTTTCAGCGTTACATCTGAAGGGATCCCTGAACGGAGTGGCAGATTTCCTGAGCAGACACCAAGTACAGGAGTCGGATTGGTCTCTCAACCCGGAGGTCTTTCTAGAAATCTCCAACAAGTGGGGTCTGCAAGAGGTGGCTTTGTTTGCCTCGAGAGAGAACTCCCAGGTGCCTCTATTCCTTTCCCTAAATAGACTGGACGGGTCCCTAGGAATAGATGCTCTGGCGCATCCCTGGAGATTTTGCCTGTGCTTCGCTTTCCCCCCGTTCCAGTTGATTTTTATTAGTTCTGAGAAAGATTCAGAGGGAAAGGGTCCCGGTAATTCTGATCACTCCGTACTGGCCCAAGAGAGGATGGTTCTCGACGGTCCTGGGTATGGCTGTCAAACCATGTTGGCATCTACCTCCCAGATTAGATCTTCTGAGGCAGGGCCCAGTATTTCATCCGGCTGTGTCCAGTCTATCCCTTGCAGCCTGGTATCTGAGAGGCGGCTCTTAGGGGAAAAAGGGTTTTCGAACCGGTTGGTTTCTACCCTGTTAAACAGCAGGAAGAAAGTAATGAGCCATTTACACAAAGGTTTGGAGGATGTATACGAACTGGTGTAACTCCTCGGCCCTGGACCCAAACAGCCTTAATGCCATTTTGGAATTCCTACAGGATGGGGCAGATAAAGGGTTAGCTGTCAGCACACTAAAAGTGCAAGTATCTGCTTTAGCAGTTTTCCTAGAAAGGTCTGTAGCTTCAGAACCGTTGGTAGCTAGGTTTTTCAGAGCCCTCTCGAGGGCTAGGCCGCCCCAGGTTAAGGGATTCCCGAAATGGGACCTCTCAGTGGTGTTGAAATCTTTGGCTGGAAAGCCTTTTGAGCCCTTAAAAGATGCATCTCTCAGAGATATTACTTTGAAAGTCCTATTCCTAATCGCCATAACCTCAGCACGCAGGATTAGCGAATTACATGCCCTGTCAATAAGGGAACCTTACTTATCTTTATTTTCAGATAGGGTTGTGCTTAGAACAGAGTCGGACCCAAAGTTTTTGCCTAAGGTAGCTTCAGCGGTCAATCATTCTCAGGAGATTGTGCTGCCTACATTTTGTTCAAATCCCTCAGGAGAAAAGGAGACTTTTTTTTCACATGCTAGACCTTAAAATAACAGAGTGCTTCAGATGTACAGACTCTATTTGTTTTGTTTGGGGGTAACAGAAAAGGACGCCCGGCCTCAAAGGGTACCTTGGCTAGATGGCTAAAGTTAGCTATTCGGGAGGCCTATTTACATGCAGGGGTAGTCCCGCCAGAAGGGATCTGTGCTCATTCAACGCGAGCGCTTGCAGCCTCATGGGTGGAGAGAGCTGGTGCCACCCCGGAACAGATCTGCAAGGCGGCTATGTGGTCAAGTTTCAGCACGTTTGTACGGCATTATAGGTTGGATTTCATTTCTGCCAGTGACCAAGCCTTTGGCCGGAAGGTCCTACAAGCTGTCGTCCCGCCCTAAGGTGGGAAGTCTCTGGTATCCTCTCAAGGTGCTGTCCTGAAAGACGCCCTGGGAAAATTTAAGTTAGACTTACCGGTAACTTGTTTTCCAGAAGTCTTTCAGGACAGCAACGACCCACCCTATTGGTTTTTGATGTGCCATGCTGTGACTAACGTATGTGTTTATATGTTCCAGCCGGGGCTGGAGGTTTCTCTGTGACAAGTGAAGTGTTCTGGGGAGGGGCCTCCCTTTAAAGATTTGGGAAGAAGGTGTTTCCTGAACGAGAGGGAGGAGTCGCTATCTCTCAAGGTGCTGTCCTGAAAGACTTCTGGAAGACAAGTTACCGGTAATTCTTTTTTTTTTTTTTGTATTTTTTTTTTTTTGTGCGTGAACTCGAGAGAGAGAGGAGCCGGACTGCCGGAGTTGGGAGTAGGCAGACCCTCCCCCCGGAGGCAATTGCCATCCTTCTCCATGCCCCCGGTGGCAATGGCGGGTGTGAGGGGTTTACCGGTAATTCTAACTTGAATTTATCTCATTTATCTAAATAATTTATGTAAACAGTCAGAATAATTCTCATGTTATCAACTATTAAGAGTACAATTCAAATTTTATTGAACAAACCACCTATTAATTTTTTTTTTAAATAATAAACTTAAAATGCACTGTTCCAAATTTTTACGCACAGTAAGTTTCAAAACACTTTTGGGCGCTTTCACACGAGCGGACGAACGGTCCCTTTTTCATAAGTCCGTTTACGGACTGCAATGCTCCCCTATGGGATCACGGACGTTAGCGGATAAGCATCCGCTAACGTCCGTAAACATCCGCCTCCGTCAATATCCGGTTTTTCGGACGGAAGAAAATCCTATTTTTCTTCCGTCGCTCGGATCGGATGAATACAGACATACGGTCACATACGGTCCGTATTCATCCGATTCCCCATAGGGTCAGCCGACAGCTCAGCAAGGTTTTACGGAGGAATCCCCACTGAGCAAACTGGCATACGGAGGAGATCAATACCGATCCGCTCCGGATCCAAGGACCCTTATAGGTTGTAAAGAACTTCATTGTCATTTGTTGTATTTGCAGCATAGTTGCTGAAATCACGTTACATTTTAACATAGGACCCCTTATTTAACCACTTAACTTATTTAACCACTTAATCACCGCCTTATAGACGAAATACGTCTATAAGGCGGTTCCTTTACTCTAACAGGACGTCCATGGACGTCCTCCATTTAGAGTCAGGTGTGCGCGATCACCGGTGCTCAACGGGTCCAACCGGTGCTCCTTACCACGTGATCGCGCCGTCGAATGGCGGCGCGATCACGTGTGTAAACGAACCCGGCGTGCGTCAGATCCGCGGGCGCGCACACACGGTCACGGCGCTTGGCCGGTCCACAGGACCCGCAGCGTCAGTGATCTCGGTAAGGAGCCAATGGCAGCGGCTCCTTACCACGTGATCGCGCCGTCCATCGCGCAATCACAAATGTAAACACATGGGGCAGTGTAGGTCATCTCTCTCCTCTCACCATTGCAGCGGAGAGGAGAGAGATTAGTGCCACCTGTGCCCCACCAGTGCCACAACACTAACACATCAGTGCCCACCAGTGCCGCCTGTGCCCACCAGTGCCGCCTGTGCCATCTGTGCCCACCAGTGCCATCTGTGCACACCAGTTCCACCTGCACCACTGCAGTGTTGGCTTGTTAGGGTCTCAAGAAATGAGAGAAGCTGTCAGTACTTCAGGTGTGATCAAATTGATAAATTTTCAGAAATTGGTACCATAGCTTGTAGACCCCATAACTTCCACCCAGACTAAATAATAACCCATTTTTTTTTTTTTTTACCAAAAATATGTAGCAGTATACATTTTAGGCCAAATTTATGAGGAAAAATTACTTTTATTTACAAAATGTTATGATGGAAATGAAGAAAAATTCATATTTTTACAAAATTTTCGTTCTTTTTTCATTAATAGCGAAAAAAAAAAAAAAACGCAGAGGTGATCAAATACCACCAAAAGAAAGCTCTATTTGTGGAAAAAAAAAAAGACAAAAATTTAATTTGGCTACAGTGTTGTATGACCGAGTTATTGTCATTCAAAATGTGAGAGCACCGAAAGCTGAAAATTGGTCTGGTTATTAAGGGGGTTTAAGTGCCCAGTGGTCAAGTGGTTAATGGCAGCTTCACAAGTCTTGCAATTTTTTTGCACAGTTAATGCTTGAATTTGTTTGTAAGATGTCAGAATAGCCGCCAGAGCTGCTATTTGGATGTAAACTGCCTCCCATCCTCAGATCTTTTGCTCGAAGGATTCTCCAAAGGTTCTCAGTAGAATTGAGGTCAGGGGAGGGTGGAGGCCACACCATGACTTTCTCTCTCTCCATTGATGCAGAGGTATTCTTTGCAGCATGGGATGGTGCATTGTCATGCATAAAGATGATTTTATTACAGAAAGCATAGTTCTTCCTTCTGTACCAGGGAAGGAAGTGGTCAGCCAGGTGCTCCACATACTTTGCAGAGGTCATCTTTACACCTTCGGGGACCCTGAAGGGGCTGACCAGCTCTCTTCCACTGATTCTGGCCCAAAACATGACTTCACCACTGCCTTGCTGACGTTGCAGCCAGGATGGCCATCCACCAATCATCCACTACTCCATCCATCTGGACCATCCAGGGTTGCATGGTACTTATCAGTTAACAGGACTGTTTGAAAATTAGTCTTCATGTATTTTTTTGCCCAATGCAGCCTTTTCTGCTTGTGAGCATAGGTTAATGGTGGCCGAATGGAAGGTTTATGCACAGTTGCAAGACACTGGAGGACTCTACACGTTGATGTTTGTGGGACTCCAGAGACACCAGCAGCTTCAAATGCTGCTATTTAATAGTGATTTAGCAGCTGCTGTCTTGATCCGATGCATGGATCCTGCAGAAATCGTCCTCAATGTGCCTTTATCTGCACAAAATCCGTTTGTGCTCTGAATCAGCCACACATCTCTTAAAGTGGAGGTGCCACGAAAAAAAAATATTAAAAGCCAGCAGCTACAAATACTGCAGCTGCTGACTTTTAATAAATGGAAACTTGCCTGTCCAACGTGCCCGCAATGTTAACAGCAGAAGACGAGTAATCGCTGGTCTCGCTGCTGCCCCATGCCGCCATCCTCGGTGAGGGAATCGGGAAAGTGAAGCATTGCAGCTTCACTGCCCGGTTCCATACTGCGCAATGGCAAATAAAGCGGCGCTTTGCCAGTGGGTCCCTGCTGTCTCCTGGGACTGGTGTGTTTTCCAGAAGGCAGCGGGGGTGCGACTGGAAGTGGGGTGTCTCCCGTGGGAGTCATTCCTGGAACTGGGTGCAAATACCTGTATTATACAGGTATCTGCACCCCCTGAAAGGTGCCAAATGTGACACCGAAGTGGGGGGAGGGGTAGGGTTCCAAAAAGCGAAAGTGAAGTTTTACGGTGGAACTCCGCTTTAATAGTGCAATGATCACACTTAAGGCCTCATGCCCACTGATGTTTAAAAAAAAACAGGCTGTAAAGCTGGTACAGACGCCAGGAAAAAAGCAGCGTTTTTAACGCAATTTTTTTTTTTTGGCGTTTTGCATTAAATTCAATGCACGTTTCATCGCGCTAGCTTTCAGACACGTTTTTTCTTTCTCTATTCAAAATCAATGGTTCCCTATTGGAGCCTATTGGTTTGAATAGAGGTCACACCAGAAGTTAGATCAAGATGATCTGACTTTCTGGGGCAACTCATGTGTGGAGAATCTTGAAGGGGAACCACACGAAAATTGAAAAAAAAATTGCGTGAGGTTCCCCCCAGGATGATACCAGACCCTTTGATCTGGTATGGATCTTAAGGGGAATCCCCCACACCGGAAAAAAAACTGCATGGGGGTTCCTCCAGGATCCATGCCAGACCCTTATCCAAGCACGCAGCCTGGCAGGTCAGGAAGGGGGGGCGAGTGAGCGCCCCCCTCCTACACCATACCAGGCCACATGCCCTCAACATGGGGGGGGTTGGTGCATGCACCAGGTGGTGATGACATAAGGGGGCAGGGTAATTATGTCATCCCCACCTGGCGCATGCTGGGACTGTGATGTCCTAAGAGGCCTATATAATTTGTTGCGCACCTTACACCCGGCATTACAGCAGGAGGGAGCGTTGAGTCAACATCAGAAGAAAAGAAGAGGGAAGAAGGTGACGAAGACCAGGCTGGCCGCCGCAAGTAAAAGAGCTTTAAAGAAGATAGCGGCAGCCAGTTCCAAAGAAGGCTGTAACGGTCACCACCGCTTACGACTTTCCATCCAACCACGACAAGCTTATCTGACACACTCCGACAATATTGCATACACGATCCATATTCTTTCCCAGAATAAGACGAGACAGAGCTCCGTTCTTGCTTCCAAAGATATATGACAATTTATTAGTATTTTCTCAGCTTCTTATACAGTCTCAAGCATAATGCAGTTAATCACAGGACAATGCAATCTCCACCCCCCTTCACACCATGGGGGGCTTCAATCACACTCTAAAAGGCATTCAGGTAAGCTAACCATGTAGACCGGTCGGCACCGCATCTTCAATAGGGTTCAATTAACCTTGAATAATAACACAGACATCTAGTTGAATAAGTTCTCTATACAGCTTTATCACACAATGGCAGAGTCTTGTGAGAGTGGGTGCAATCAACACCTTCCGATATTTCAATAGCATATTATACAAAGGTATGACTCACTCTGGTCTTGTAGACCTGAATTAACACCTTTCCAAATCATGTGTGCCCAGATTGAATAGCTAACCGCTTTTGGGATTTGAAGACATCCTGCAAACATGAATTGTTATTAATGTCCCTTATTAATGTCTTCTGTAACATATGAATTATGATTCTTTGTCACCCTATGGCCCTAGTGGACATAAGGTGACCCTAGACATAGGAATATCTCAGCCTGTCACGGTGCATTCCGTTACATCTCTCCCCTTTCGGTGGGAGACTGACACAGGTGGTAACCCCAAACGGGTTGACTCCGAAGTCCGTCAGTGATTCCCGTCCTCTAATGCTGGTATCCATACTGTACCCCAAATAAATGGCTCCAAACTGAGCATTACTCACCCCGCCAACCTCTGCCTCTCTCAGAGAACACGCCTGCCGCTGGGGAGAAGGCAGGGTAGCTGGGCTCAGTCCATCATGCTGTTGGGGGTCTGGGCCAACTGCCCCCCCTTCCTGCGATATACCAGTGGAGACTGAAGTCCCATCCACTGGTGCTTGGTGAAAACCCCCCGGTGCTTGCAAAGCAGACATCCTCCTGTCCCAGTCCTGTACCATTTTCTGGGGTTGTGCCAGTGGAGACCATAGTCCCATCCACTACCACAGGATCCCCCTCATCTGTTAGAGAGGAGCAGAGGCCTATGACACTCTGCTCTGTTGCCAGCACTTCCGCTGGGTTGCTGTGAGTGGAGACCATTGTCCCATCCACTACCACAGGATCCCCCTCTTCTGTTAGTGAGGAGCAGAGGCCTATGACACTCTGCTCTGTTGCCAGCTCTTCCGCTGGGTTGCTGTGAGTGGAGACCACAGTCCCATCCACTACCACAGGGTCCCCCTCTTCCGGTAGTTGGGAGCAGAGACCTGGGGCACCAGGGATGAAAATCTCCATTTTTTCCACTGCCGATTCATCAGTCAGGATTTCAGTTATCTGACCTTTCCTCATAGTCCCAGGCAATGGGAGCCCCATCCTGCTGCTGAGCCGAGTCTAGCAGCTGTCTGTAGGTGACCTCCAGCTCCCATTCTTGAATAGCCAGAAATTCTAAATCTTCCTGTGACCAGTGGCCTCCCAAGATATTCAATTTCTCCTCTCTGTGCTCCATTATGTCCTCCAAGCGCCACTCCCGATCATCCCCAAAGTCGGGATCACTGGACATCCTCCAATACAACAATCCCAGGCCATCATAGTCGTAGCCTTCTGTGGGGCTGTCATCCGCTGACCACGGGCACTCTTGGGCTACATACCACCGGAGGGCTCTGTAGCTCTCGTCCAGCTGCATCTCTGCCCTGATCAGCCTGCTTAACTCTGCTATCCACTCCTGCTTCGGTTGTTCCCCCAACAACGGCATTCGTACGTCATACTGCGGCCAGTACCTTGCATAGATGGAGGGCAGGACCTTTCCTTGGTGTTGCTGCTCCAGAGCTAGCGCTTCCTTCCAGAGTTGGCACCGAATAACATCCGACCATCCCAACAGGACCTCCTCTGATACTGGTCCTCTATGCTGTATCCGCATCTCTTGTAACCTCCTTTGGAATTCCTCTTCCATGGAGACTGGTATCTGCACCTCTCCTCTCTCTTCAGCTGCTGCAGCACTTCTTCGCTGTCGCAAGGTGGCATCCACAGCCGCTATAACCCTGTCTATGATCTCCGGCGGAGGATTAGGACCATATTGTGCCAATCCATGTTTAACAGCCCGATCAAAAAATTCTTCCTCGGGTGTCCTGTCTGTTACGCTTGGCCTCTTAGCTCTATTCATTTCGACAAGTTCTGCGATAATGTCCCTTTTCTTACGGTTGCTGGCCGGTCTGCCCCGGCTCTCCAGTAAGTCCATGAGGGAAGAGAGCTTCATCCGTTCATACAGCGTCTCCATTGTCCTGTGTCCTTGTAGCCGTCCTTCTGAAGATGGAATCATCCCACTGCTGTGCCACCAATGTAACGGTCACCACCGCTTACGACTTTCCATCCAACCACGACAAGCTTATCTGACACACTCCGACAATATTGCATACACGATCCATATCCTTATTATTAATGTCCCTGTGACGGTAGTAGAACATATCCCCGTCAAGCATTCCCTTCTTCTCCCATAAAAGAAATCACCCAATATTCCACGACTAGGAATATCCCTGGAATCGCCGAATAATCCACACATGAGCCATGGCTTAATGCTGAATGTAAACAGGACACACTTTATTGAAAGTACACAGCACACTTTATACAGGATTTGGAACATCCCGCCCCCAACAACTGCTTTCCCATTGGTCCCCTCCAATGTCCTATCAGTTCCCCATCAGGTCCACTTTCCATTCAAATGAGGACTTGAAAATGACACAGCAGAGATTAGTCAGAACGGTTTGAATGGAAACTGATGTGTATTCAGACAAAAGCCCCATGGGGTAAATACTACAATGAAGCAATCAGAACAACAATTAACATGAGTCGATTATCTAATCGGTTGGCTAGGCGTCTCATCTCTGACACGGCTATTCATCTGCAGAACACAATGGAAAGGTATTTCACAAGCCACTTAGCATTGAAAGGTCATTGTCCCTTACTGGCAGCATGGCAATCAGGTTTTACAGATGCCTCTACAAAGGGGAAAGTAATCCAATTATCCAGGGCTAGAGGCAGACCCCATAACACACAGACATTAAAATTAGCAGGGAGAGAATTACACTGAAGTATATAGGCAATTGCATAAAAGTCCTTCACAGTCCCTTATTAATGTCTTCTGTAACATATGAATTATGATTCTTTGTCACCCTATGGCCCTAGTGGACATAAGTTGACCCTAGACATAGGAATATCTCAGCCTGTCACGGTGCATTCCGTTACAAAGGCTAAAGGGGGCTCCCAGATTCCGATAAGCCCCCTGCCCTCAGACCCCAACAACCAACGGCTAGGGTTGTCGGGAAGAGGCCCTTGTCCCGATCAACAAGGTGCTAATGTCCCTTATTAATGTCTTCTGTAACATATGAATTATGATTCTTTGTCACCCTAGTGGACATAAGGTGACCCTAGACATAGGAATATCTCAGCCTGTCGCGGTGCATTCCGTTACAAAGGCTAAAGGGGGCTCCCAGATTCCGATAAGCCCCCCGCCCTCAGACCCCAACAACCAACGGCTAGGGTTGTCGGGAAGAGGCCCTTGTACCGATCAACAAGGTGCTTTGGGGTGGGGGGCGCAGTGCCCTCCCCTGCCCCAAAGCACCAACCCCTCCCATATTGAGGGCCTGTGGCCTGGTATGGTGTAGGAGGGCGCTCGCTCTCCCCCTTTCCTGACCTGCTGGGCTGCGTGCTCGGATAAGGGTCTGGTATGGATCCTGAGGGAACCCCCACGCCATTTTTTTTTTTTCGGTGTGGGGGATTCTAAAGAGTCTAATATCATCCTGGGGGGAACCTCACACAGATTTTTTTACATTTTCACGGGGTTCCTCATCAAGATTCTCCACACGCGAGTCGCCCCGCAAGTCAGATCATCTTGATCTGACTTCTGGTGCAACCTCTATTCAAATCAATGGGCTCCCTAAGGGAACATTTGATTTTTGAATACAGAAAGAAACGCTGGACAAGGCATAACACAGCGTTAAACCTCGTTAAATCACGCTTGCCGGCGTCTGACGTCTTTACAGCTTTTTTTTTTGCAGCTTAAAAACGGCTCAGCCATTTACAGATCAAAAACGTCATGGTGGGCATGAGGCCATAGGCTAACATGAAGCACTGTTTTTAAGCTGCAAAAAACGCTCTGACTAGTGGCTGTAAAAATGACCGTGGGCATGAGGCCTAATGCATTGAACTATTTCACTCTTTTCGGCAGCAGTGATCAAAAGAGACCTGAGACACACAATGCCATCCATGCGTTAAACTGAAAAACAAAATATTTTATCTTTGTGACACTGAAATAGAATTTGCATAATAATTTGGAGCAGGAGAATATATATATATATATATATATATATATATATAGCGCTACCCCCTCAGGAGCCGCTGGTTTGATTTGGGATCTATTTTTTTTGTATGGCTCACCCCCATTTTACTGGCTCGAACCCTCCCGTGACACATCAGAAGCCCAGTGAGTGTATTATGACCTCTGTTGACTGGGGTCACAATAGCAGGTGTATAGCATGAAATAACAATGGAATGGCAACATTACCTGCTCCTGGGCGGTCCCTCAGATGAGAAAAAAATTAACTGGGGGCAAGTTGTTGGACTTTTCAGGCACTATATGTTAAGGATCTAGTCGTACAGAGAAAATTTCTCTGAAAATAGATTTATTTAGACATAAAAGTGCAATTTAACATTAAAAATGGACGTTCCAGGGGCACATGCGCGGCGCGACGCTGATGGGAAGTGCCTAGCCACATCTCCTCCACACCCGGACACATTACGGCCGTTTCCCCGGTGCTATAACGCTCGTTTTTCGCCCAAATACATCAGCACCCCTGCGGGAACACGGGGTGCATGCCTGGCACTAATAAGAAGAAAAAACGGAGCCAGCATCGCTCGCTGACAAACCTTCTTCTTACTATGGAGCAGAGGACAGGGAAGACCCAAAATGGCGCCTGCAGCAGCGTGTGGGGAGAGGATGTAATCATCTCACACTCTCCCAAAGATCTGGAGAACCGTGAGTACAACTCTCCCCTCTCCAAGGCTGACCTAGATGAAAGTCTCACAGCAGTCTTTAATAAACTAGTGGACAAAATAGAAAAAGAAGTACATAAATCTACTGCTGCACTATCCCAGGAAATTGCTAGCATAGGAGGACGCACTGATCTGGAGACAAAACATGATGAACTCTCCCTAGCACACAATGACTTGAGAAAAGACTATGAAAACCTGGCCGATAACTTTGCTTTCATGCAAGCCCAAGTAGAGGATTTGGACAACAGAAATCGCCGCCAAAACGTTAGATTGCGCGGTATACCTGAATCTACCACTGATTTATTACCAGCTGTGTCCCAGATTTTCCATGGTCTCCTTCCAGAGAAACCATTATCGCCTTCACAGGATCCACAGGGCCCTCCGTCCCAAACCCCCCCCCCTGAAAACCCCCCCAGGGACATCATCATGTGCATGAAGGATTTTCTGGTGAAGGAAGACATCATGCGTGCTTCCAGAAATAGCCCCAACATCTCCTTTGAGGGAAAATGCATACAAATCTTTCCTGACATCTCCCCAGCCACATTAGACAGAAGGCGCAGAATGAAAGAGGTCACCTCTGTCCTACAATCAGCCAGGATAAGATACAAATGGGGATTTCCCTTTAAGCTGACCATACCTCACAATGGATCCACTTATACGGTCTATAATGTGATCGAAGGTAAAGAGCTGCTGATTAAGTTAGGTCTTTTGCCTAACGAACCTCACCCACGGCTCCCTGCCACCCCAAGACCCTCACCTATTTGGTCTACTCCTTCCAACAAGCGCAGCCAGAGAGACCAGAGGAGATTATTCAACCATCAGTAAAACCAGCCCATGTGAACTCTCAACTGATTTTCTACGCTATTGCACTATCCGTATTGAAGATTGCTGCATTCCAGAAACTTAATCCCTTGCTTTAACAATGCCCAACACTATTAGATTCAGTGTGTTCCAATACAACTAACTCATTCAGATTCTGCAGGAAAGGAAAGAAGGCCTCTTGGACTTACTATCTCTACCCAGATTTATTACACTGGATTCACACATCCCCCACTAGAGGTCCCCCCCCCCCCTGCTGGAAAGACTCTAACACATTTCACTGAACCTCACATCTAGCTCATGGGTTCCTGTAGCAGACGCTTCAATATACAGTGCTCTCTGTACTGAACAAGCCTCTTTAACAGATATCCTTTCTATTATCTTATTTTGCCCTATGCTCTGCTACTCAGAGGGATCTCATGATACAGCCCTGTTCATCTCTTGCACAAAAAGGGAACTATCCTGAACTTCCTAAACTTTGATCCCTGGGTGCTGCACAGGACTGCCTCAAGTTTCTCCTGATCTATTCCCTCCCTGTTGGAGTGATTGTGACTCAAACCACAGTGACACAGCCCTCTCTTGCTCCCACTTATTCAATATAAGGTTGCGGTAGATAATGCTGGCCCTGTTCTCTAATTTTAGGCCTCGTACACACGAGGGGATATGTCCGCTGAAAACGGTCCGATGGACCGTTTCAGCAGACATCTCCGCTCGTGTGTATGGGCTAGCGGACAGATTTCTCCACCCGACAGATTTCAAAGCATGCTTTGAAATCTATCCGGTGTAATCTGTCCGCCCGACATGTCTGCTGGTTAGTACACTTACCAGCAGACATGTCGTCCCCCACCGCCGCCGCCGAATGGATTCGGCGCATGCGCGGAAGTGTTTAACTTCCTGGTGCGGTGACGTGCGGTTACGTGGCGGCGTCAACGTCACCGCCACGTCACCACGCCGTCCGGCGGCGGGGAATTTGATCCGATGGTGTGTACACGCCATCGGATCAAACTCCTGATCGGACATATCCGATGGAAATGGAAATGTTATATGTTGTTGCACTGCTGTTTTAAGTTGCCATGCACCGATATGATGCCTTTTTTTACAGTTTAACATGTCTTTCTGTCCGGGTGTGTCCGCCGCAGTTAGTTTGACCCCACTCCTGCCTCGATCTCTATCTAGACCACCACTCGTGATGGCCTGGCTGGATCTGACGCAGGATAAGGATAATTTTTTTTTATCCTTCATGTTTTTTTCTCTTTTTCTTTCATTCTTTGTTTGATTTGTTTAATACCAGAACAAATGGGTTGTCACCCTTTTTACAGAGTCTGGTTTATATCAGGAGTACTATCTCCTGCGATTCTGTACAGAAAAAATTATATTTGTATTGCACAGGCATAGTGTATATGTATTCTTGTTACTCCTCACTCATAGATATACATAACCAACATATCTTATATTTCTATCCTACTTGTAGACTGCCATGTATGGCGGAGATACTGACTCCATGCAGTCACGTCGCATGGCTTCGGTGTTTCCTGCTCTGTAAAGGTAAACTGCACACGGGCGACACCTTCATAATTCAGTCTGTTACTCCTCTATTTTATCAGCTTTTGTATGTTTCTGCTGTTGAGTTGATAGTTTGTTATGAATCTAGTCTAGTCACGAGGTGAGATTTTGCATGGAGCCCCAGTCCGAGGGAGATTGACAGTCATGTTTAGCTTCTTCCATTTTCTAATGATTGCTCCAACAGTGGACCTTTTTTCACCAAGCTGCTTGGCAATTTCCCCGTAGCCCTTTCCAGCCTTGTGGAGGTGTACAATTTTGTCTCTAGTGTCTTTGGACAGCTCTTTGGTCTTGGCCATGTTAGTAGTTGGATTCTTACTGATTGTATGGGGTGGACAGGTGTCTTTATGCAGCTAATGACCTTAAACAGGTGCATCTAATTTAGGATAATAAATGGAGTGGAGGTGGACATTTTAAAGGCAGACTAACAGGTCTTTGAGGGTCAGAATTCTAGCTGATAGACAGGTGTTCAAATACTTCTTTGCAGCTGTATCATACAAATAAATAGTTAAAAAATCATACATTGTGATTTCTGGAATTTTTTTTTTGGATTATGTCTCTCACAGTGGACATGCACCTACGATGACAATTTCAGACCCCTCCATGATTTCCAAGTGGGAGAACTTGCAAAATAGCAGGGTGTTCAAATACTTATTTTCTGCACTGTATATATCCACTACACCTACAAGGGATACTTTGGTCTAAATATGTCCTTTATAAAGACCTCATCAAACGTAATATTATAGTGGCTCATGCATTCAAACTCTGGCAAAACACTAGCGACACTTTCTCACTAGCTTCATCAATCTCTTCACTCGCATCATTCCTAGGTGATCCCAGACTACCTCTTGCATATAAAGACAGACACTCTGTCTCTACCTGAATAGACCTTGGGCTGACTTCCTTGGGCTCACTACAATCCAAATGGAGCTTTAGAAGTTTTGAATCCCTTCAAAAGGACTTTAATCCCCCCTCCTCAGAGATTGAGAGATTCCATTTAATCAAATCATTTTTTCAAACACATTTCTCACTCTCCACGAGTCCATCTATGACAATTTTTGAGAGAATATGCAAATCCTCATCCAGAGACAGAGGAATGATCTCTAGGCTCTACAACTGCCTTAATGATTTCTCGGCCTCTGAAAAAACCCAACCCATGTTACGCTGGGAATCAGATTTAGGTATTGACCTCCCCCCAGATACATGGTATTCTATGTCCGAAAACCTCAGGAAAAGTAACAAAGCAGTTTCCTTTAGGGAAACCCCAACAAAATTATTTACAAGATGGTACCTAACACCATCTAAAAGCCATACCTTTTATCCGACAGTTTCTCCTGACTGCTTCATGGGCTGCCGGGCTGAAGGTACTCTACTCCACATTTTCTGGAGCTGCCCACGTTTATCACAGATCTGGCTAGAAGTAGCTCGCAAATTCGAGGACTCCTCCAAACATAAGGTCTCCCTTACCCCATTAATCTGCCTACTTTACGGAGATGTCCCCGGCATCCCTCCCCCTGCTCCAGACTCCTCCATTCACTATGCAGCTCGGTGCAGTGGATGATCGTCACTTAACTGGAGATCTGGGGAAGTAATATGGTCACAGGTACTTGACAGGATGGAACTGTTGAAACTCTCGGAGAGAATATACCACACAATGACAGCCTACATGTCTTTGATGCCAAATGGTCATATTGGTAGATCACTAATTGATGTTCCCATTGTTTTTCTGCACATCAAATTATAATGATGTACTACTGAGATTATCCTTTGCTCACTCAGGGACCATTCATTACGAACTGCCTTACGTGTTACTAATTCACTGATATGCCTATGAAAAGTGTTATGTTTTTTATACCTATGCTTGTATTCTAATTTATACTTTACAATAAACTTTTGTAAACAAAAAAAAAAATTGGACGTTCCATAGGAACTATCCAGCAAACTATTAACACATTGCAGGGTATCTCCAAAGTAACACAGGAAGTAGTACACTAGTAATTAAATTGAATAGTACAATTTTTTTTTCGATTAGAGAGATTGATGGAACATATCATAAAAAAGTAATAAGAGTGTCCTGTATAGACAGAGGAGGTTCAGACGTAGGAGTGTCTGAAAGATGGATCTTGCAATGTAGTGACTCGACCGGTTTCGTGCGTCTTACAGCGCTTCTTCAGAGTCTTTTATATAGTTTGCTGCAAAACAAAAAGGACAGTGGAAGCATATGGACGAAGAAAACAGCAATAATATAACGAATAATTTAATAGTTAAAAAATAATAAGCGTGTGGGCAGGCACATTGCTCCCTCAAATGGAGGAAAAAAGGGGGGGAGAAAAAATATATATGGTAGACAGGAACAAGCAAAAGGAGAGGAAAACGAAACATAGGGCCCAGGAGAGACACTGCGTGACAGCAGCTCAAGATAATCAGATCATACAGTATATAAGGAACCGAAATGTATAGTTATATATGTATAGATATAAGGAAGTTGGGGGGGGGGGTGGGTTTATGAAGGGGAGGGGGGTGTTAGCTGCCAGTATTGAATGAATAAGGTACTTACAAGGAGTATTAAAACATCTGTGTAGTCCAATAATGGGTGTAGCGCTTAGAAGAATACATTTCTTATAGAGAAGCTCAAATAGGAGTCCGGGCTGCTGGACAACTAAATAAATGTAATATAACCCTTGAGGGTAAAGAATCTAGAACGTAGATATAACATATTGAACTGATTAGTATGGTAATAGTCAGTATATAAAGCATATGATAAAAGCACAACATTTTTTAGTACCTGAGATGGAATGCTGCGCTGCCAACACAGGGAGGCTACAATAAGCATCCTTAAGAAAAGGTATGTTTACGCAGTGGTAGTGCTTACAATAAAGCTTTATGAGCTGGTGGCTCAGAATAGGAATGGTCGATCCTAAGGGGATAATGAGCGAAGATAACATAGGCTATATCAAGGTTGGAGGATAAATGAGCTGAGCTAGAGGTTGGTATTTTAGGCAGAGAGGCTTACCTGATGGCGTGAATGGCAACTTTAAAATCCATCAGTCTCCTGGGAGACTGCAGCGTAATGTGTCTCTAGTCCTGGGTTTAAATAGGGCTGTATTCAATAGACTTATGACGCGGACGTCATCCGGAGTGGCCGCAGTTGGTTAGCAGTGTAGATGTCGCGGGGGAGAGGGGGGGTGGGAAAGAAGAGGAAATGAGGCATACTCCGTAGAACGTCAGACACTCAGATGGAAGCTCCATCTAGTGGTGTCCAAGCATAACGCTATAGGTAATACGATTGTGCAGTGGAGTCCGTGCTATATGGGAAGTGTGAATAAGATATTGAAGGAAACAAAAGGAAATGGGAACAGTTAGTAGAGAACACAGAGATGGAAGAATATGAAAGAGAATGCCTGAATCACACGCTTACTAACAAAATTACATACATAATATCAACATTTAACATATTATCCAAATAGCACTCAGACGTCTTATTACATTTTAGGAGCATCAAAAAGATTTGCATAACCCACTCATTGGGTCATTCTATTTGTAGATGGCAATAGGTGTGGTTGATGTATTTTGTTATTACACCAAGTCATGGTGAGCCATAAACTATAGTGGCAGTGCAGATGGGGGAGGTGGAGAAAAAAGAATGGGGGGGGAGAAAGGGGGGAGAAGGGAGGGGGAAATAAAAGGGGGGAGGGAAAGGGGGAAAGAAGGAGGGGAAAGGAAAATAGAGGTGGGAGAAGGGTGGATCAAAAAGAGTTGCATTATAACTGTATATAGAGTTTGGTATCAATTGCAAGCTCGAATAATACGAACTATAGACCTACAGGGCACAAAATCTCTAGAGTAAGTCCAAATAAAGTATAATACAGTACACACTCCATTTAGAGAGCAACACCAAATGCATGGATACATTGAATATTAGAGTTCAAGACATTGCATGTGTAGGATGTAGCAAATTAACGGATAGGGGAGAAATAGCTTGTAGGTCAATAAGGCATTGGAAGGGAGACCAGGGTGGGGTTGTTAAAGCATATAGGGAAGGAAAGGGGATTCAACTGAGTGGAAGAAATGGCAATTTATACAACTAATTGGTTAGACTAAAGGAATGGTTTGTAGGATTGTGCCTCATTGAGGCCAGGAGTACAGAGGGCGTTGAGGCGTTCGATCCATAAGGTTTCCTTTTGTAACACCAGTTTGTCCCAATTACCACCTCGTTCATTTCTGGGAACTACCCTGAGAGCAATAAAGGACACCATCTTGTTGTTAAATCTATGGTAGAGGTCTAGATGGCGGCTAACTGAGGTCAGCATCTTACCCTCCCCTGAATAGTAGACATGGTCTCTAATATTGTATCTAAAGTTTCTAATCGTTTTGCCAACGTAAAAGGCTCCACATTGGCAGGTCATTAGGTAAATTACCCCCTGTGTGTTTATCTTTATTCTTAAGGGTAAAGATTTTGCCGTTGGGTAGGGTAAAGGTAGTGCCCTCCTCGACCCAAGGGCAGTACGAGCAATGGCCACAGCGGGTAATGCCATTAGGGGGTGTTAATGCTTTATAACTTGGTACATAATGACTGGAAGTCAATTTTTCCCGTAAAGATCTAGACCTTCTGAAGTTTATATCTGGTTGTGAGCCAATATATTTCTTTAGGATCGGGTCGTTGGTGAGTAAGGTCCAGTGTTGAGTCAATATATTGCGTATTTCAAGATGGTGGCTAGAATAATGTGTTATAAATCTAACCGGATTGAAGGTGGGGCTGACCTTTTTGTTTATAGTAAACTTATTCGTGACTTTCGGAAGGCTTTGTTGAAGGCCCTTCGTAGCAAAGATTTACTATAGCCTCTAGTGAGGAGGCGTTGTTTAAGGAGATTGGCTTGCTGGATAAAGTCGGTGGTAAGGGTGGAATTCCTGCAAAGACGCAGGTATTGAGCATACGGTATGCTCCGTATTAGGTTGGTTGGGTGGGCACTTCCTGTGTGTAATAGTGTGTTTTTGAGCAGTCTCTTTTCTAAATAATGATGAAGTTAAACGTCCATCTGTATCTTTCATGATGGTTAGGTCTAAGAAGGTTTTTTGGTTTTGTGCATACGTGTAAGTAAATTTAAAATTTTAGCTGTTAATATTGAGGACCTCTATAAACTCATGTAGTAGTTCTTCTGGACCTGCCCAAATAATAAAATGTCGTGAATATAGCGTAACCAATTAGTGACGTAATTAGTATACATGGCCAGTTCGTTAAAAAAAATGAATTGTTCCCACTCCCCCAGGTACAGGTTGACGTAGGCAGGGGCACAGCATGTGCCCATTGCCACACCCTGTATCTGGAGATAGTGGGACTCTTTAAAAACAAAAAAGTTCCGTGTGAGTATAAACTTTAGAAGCTCAATACCAAAGTCACTGTGCTTCCACAGGTGGTGATCTTGTTCCCAAAGGAAAGCTTGTGCTGTCGAGACGCCCTGCTCGTTAGGGATGCTGGAATACAAAGCTTCCACATCCAAGGTCACGAGCAGGGCTTCTCGAGGCACGACCAAATCCTCAATTTGTTTCAAGAGGTCAAGTGTATCTCTTGTGTAAGATGGTAACGCCAAGACGTGTGGCATTAGGATCGAGTCCACATAGCAACTCACATTTTCAGTAAGGGAACCAATCCCAGACACTATTGGTCTCCCTGGTGGGGGACTTAGGATGTTTGTGGATCTTTGGTAAAGCATAACATGTTGGCTTTCTTGGGTGCCGTGTGTTTAAATAGTTGTAAAGATATTGGTCAATCAATCCCCCCTGATATGCTGAAGCTAAAATAATCAAAAATTCATCTTTGAATTGGGTAACTTTAGTTTGGCTGATCCACTTGTACCACGCTTTATTTTGGAGTATATTCTTGACCATTTTCCTCCATAATTTTGTTTAGTCATAAGGACTACATTACCCCCTTTATCTGATGACTTGATTTCGAGATCAGGGTGGCATTGGAGACTAGTGATGGCCTGGCGTTGTTCTTTTGAGATATTATGAGTAATGGGGTTGATGTCAAGCTTTTTGAGGTCATTGATGGTACTTAAGAGAAATGCCCAGATATTGGGATTACTCATAAGGTCTGGGAACCTTTGGGACTTTAGTTTAAACTTCTTGGTAGTAGGGTCAATAACTGTAGGGATAGTAATCTCTGAACTGTCAGATGGATTTGCACTGGACTGTTCATTCTCTTCTAGCAGAAGCATGAGGTCTCGTAAGGCTCAGAAGTCCTCCATAGTGAAATTCTTAACTTGTGATCTGTGCCTTTCTTCAATATTTCTGAGACGGTCTCCGTCATAAAGGAACTTGAAAGTTAGGTTTCGTGTAAAGAGATATATATCTTTAATAGTTTCGTATTTATTTGCTCTCATGGAAGGGCAGAAACTGAGACCTAAACGTAAAACCTCAAGCTGCTCAGTAGAGAATGCATATGGGGTAAGGTTAATGACATCTAATCCAAAATTATTGGTTACGTTGGTAGTGGGGTAGTCTGGGGGATGTGAAAATTAGGAACCTGAGAAATATGTGAATCCAAAGTGCCTTGTCTAGTGCATTGTTGTACATGAGTTGCTGCTGGAGGATGGACTACAGAGATGTTTCTCCTAGGCACCCCAGTATGTGCATCGGGGATATAACTGGTGTTGCCTGCACCCATAGGGAGCAAATGCAAGACATTCTGGGATTGCAATGTCTGTATGGCTTGAAGTGCTGTGGCTCCCATGTAACTGCTTTGTGACCTACCACCGCCACCACTAGAAGAAGTGTTTGGCTGAGAGTGTTGTACAAAGGTAGTGTCTCTAATGGGTGGACGTTTTTTAGAGTACGGTGTAAAAGACCCACCACCAAAGTCCCTCTTAGGTGTTCCGGAGGTGGAAGGTGTCGAAGCAGATTGGTTACGTCGGGATGAGGACTGTAAAGGAAGCAAAGAAGATGAGTCAGATTCTGTATCGTCTTCAGTTGTATAGTAATTCCTATCTTGATTTCTCGGTATTCGATAGTTGGAAAAGCCCCGCAATATCTTTACGATAAAATAGAAATTATTATGCATGTAAACAAATGAGGTGGACAGTGAGGACGTATAAAAGAAAAAAAAAAAGGAAGAAGAAGAAAAAGGAGGTGAAGGAGGGTGTGAATGAGGGTGAAAGTATAGACAAAAGTGAGGGATGCTGGGGGGGTGAAAGAACAAAGGAGTGAAGGATTACCTCAATAGTATCAACGTTAGCCTGTGTATTGAGGCGGCCGTTGTATTGTAAAACAACAAGCCAAGTTTGGCTTGGCTTGGAACTTTCCACATGTTGTAACCGGGTAAAATAACAGTTTTTTACACACTTTCTTATCTAATTAACTCTCATTGACCCGTTTTTCTCCTCCTTTTATCTCCCTCCCCCAAGTCTGTGACTTTCTATGTCCCTTGACGGGGCGGATATACAGGAGGTTAACCTTTTACCTTATAATAATGATAATAATTGTATGTAAATGCTGTTTTTCAGTTATGGCAAAAATCTCTGAAGAAGACCTTTCTGGTCGAAACGCATTACGATATCTTGCATCACCTGTGTAATCACCAGGCTATGTTATGATATTGTCATGCCTTGTTCTAATGTATGGATAATTTAATGATTGTTAACCAATGCCGCAACTCATCCTTTGATCACCTCTACACCATTTTATTTTTTTGTACCAGCCAACAATAAAATCTCCTTTTTTACATACCCTTCTGCATTGTATATTTGAATGAATGAATGAAAAACTTATATAGCGCGGCACATGCGAACCAAATCGCCTCTGGGCGCTAGTTGTATCCGTCTCTCTTGACATCAAAAGAGCAGAGTTTTAATCTGTCTTCTGAAGGTCAGGTGGTTTTCCTCCAACCGAATGCTGGTTGGTAAAGCGTTCCAAAGTCTGGGACCCTGGACAGCAAACCTTCTTTCTCCTTTGGACTTGAATCTGGCTTTGGGTACTTTGACCAAATTTTGGTCACTGGATCAATAGTCTGTGCGTCCATAGTCATGTGGGTGTCAAAAATGATCCTAAGACTTTTGACTTTGGCGCTAGGGGAGATGATCTGGCCCAGAATGGGCGGAGGTGTCCAGGTTGTTGTGAGTTGACTCTTGCGACTGGCCTTAAACAGAAGAAGTTCTGTTTTAGAATTGTTGAGTTTGAGATAACTCCTAGTCATCCACTTTTCTATTGAAGAGAGACAATTCTCTAAGCTGAGATGACGATCCTTTCTATTGCAGATGCGAAAATACAGTTGCGTATCGTCTGCATATGAGTGATAAAGTAGTTGTTGACTACTGATGACTTCAAAGAGAGGTCGAAGATAGATGTTGAAGAGCACCGGTGATAGAGGTGAGCCTTGGGGGACTCCACATGACACCGTGCGTTTTCCAGAAATGAACGGTCCCAATTTCACCGTTTGAGATCGGTTTCCCAAAAAAGAGGAAAACCATGGTAAATCACTCTCTGTGACTCCGGCTACCTCAGTCAGCCGAGTCAGTAACAGTTTGTGATCTACGGTGTCAAAGGCTGCGCTTAGGTCCAGCAGAACCAGGAGACAAGATTCTCCTTCGTCTGCGGCCTCCAGAACGTTGTCCCATATTTTGAGCAGTGCTGTTTCCGTCCCGTGTCCGGGACGGAATCCCGATTGCAGTGGATCGAGTAAGTTGTGGGTATCTAGATGCTGTTGCAGCTGTTGTACCACCACTTTCTCCATTACCTTAGAGAAAACGTTTAGCATTGTTATGGGACGGCGGTGATTTGGGTCCTTGGGATCCAGGGTAGGTTTCTTCAAGATGGGCTGGATTGTGCCCTCTTTCAGCAGGGAGGGCACTATGCCTTCCTTAAATGACTGATTTATAAGCTGCGTAATGGGAGGTGCCAGGATATCGGCACATTCCTTTAGCAGCTTAGTGGGGCTGATATCATTAGGCGAAGTGCTGTTACGCAATGCGCCAATGATATTTTCTGTGTCCTCGATGGAAATGGGTTCCAAAGTGAACTTTGTTGGTTGTAGTGTATTCCTCTGGGTACTGTGTGGTAGCTCAGGGGTATTGTTTTGCAAAATGCTTTCCCGGATTCCCTCAATTTTATTGATGAAGAAATCCGACAATTCATTGCAAAATTCTTGGGTGTCTGTGTTGGGGGCTTCAAGACAGTGTGGATTCATGGTCTGTGAGACCAGCTTGAAGAGATCCCGGGGGCGGTTTAAAGCGCTGTTAATAGCCATGGAAAAATAGTTTTTCTTGGCTTTGAAGATTTCTATGTGGTATCTTCTAGTTGCTGCTTTGTAGAAGGCGAGGTTCGTCTCGGAAGCGTTTCTTTTCCAGGCGGCTTCTGCCCTTCTACGCTCTTGCTTCAGTAGCGATAGCTGGTTGTTGAACCAGCCTGCCTTGTTTTTCCGGGCAAGGACTTTGTGTTCTGGCGCTACTAAGTCGGCTGACTCTAGTAGGGCTGCATTTATGGCATCCAGAATATCTGCGGCCGTTTGTCTTGGTTGCATTGTTTTAATTTTATTTTCCAAGGTAGATTTGAAGAGTTCCGAATGGAGCTTCTTCTGAGATCTAGACCAGTGTGTTGTCACTGGCTTGGGTGTTTTTATCAATAGGGCCGTATTGGAAATTATGAATTTAATTGCATGGTGATCCGTCCATGGCAATGGTTCATTTTCCAAAATACTTACTTTCAGATTTTGTCCGAAGATAAGATCGAGTGTGTGACCTGAAGTATGTGTGGGCTCATGTACTAGTTGCTGAAGGCCTAATCCTTCCAGATGGTCGATACAGGCGTCGGCCACGGGGTCTTGTGAGGAGTTGGCCCAGAGATTGAAATCTCCGAGCAGCAAAAGGTGTTTGCTGGTTATGGCGTAAGTGGAGATAAACTCTGACCATGGGGGTAAAAACTGCGATTTAGGCCCTGGTGGCCTATAGCAGAGCAGAATACGGACGGTCTCCTGGGGGTTTGTTTGCAGTTGGAGAGTAAGGGTTTCCATAAATGGAAGCGAGTGCTGAAGGGCTGGTTTAGAGATCACAAGATGCGTCTTATTAATCACCGCCAGTCCTCCACCTCTTTGCCCTATTCTGTTTTCAGTGATAATCCGGTAGTGTTCTGGCACCAGTTCTCCAAGAATGGTGTTAGTCGGCTGTAAGCCAGCTTTCTGTAATAAAAAGACAGTCTAAGTTGTTCTGTAGAATGAAATCATGGATTTCTAATCGGTGCCTTACTGCCGATCTTGTATTGATCAAAGCACATGATATGTGCTTTGCTTGGGGTGGGTCGCTAAATTTTTTTCCTGATGATCGACGATCGATCCTCAAGAGTTGCTCAAATCTCAGGGCCTTTTTGGTGACGGCTGGTAGCTTCGTGGCAAATTGCCTCAGGCCCCAGATGATTTCTGCCGAATATTGCCAGACGGCCATATTCCGCCGGGGGGGGGGGGCCCGCCCTTGGTCAGGTGGCGGTGGGGAGTAGATTCCTTGAATCCTTTCTCCTGGATATTTTTATTTGGTCCAGAGGAAGGCAAAAAAACCCTGGTTCAGCTAAGCCAATCTGCTGGGCAGGGAAAAAAATTCCTTCCTGATCCCTCAGAGGCGATCGGTTGAGACCCTGGATCAAATCTAATGATCTGGTGAGGGGATGATGTGAAGGGAGTAGTTCCTGCTTGGGGGGTGTACCAAGCTGGGCCACCAATTTGGTGCAAATAACCCCAGAGAGGGGGTAGTTGGCTGCTAGGGAGGTGGATGGGGACACCTGTGGGTAGGGGGGGTGAGTTGGGCGAAAGCACTAGGGCAATACAGCTTGCTGTAGCCATGCGCCGCTAGGCCGCAGTTGAAGCCGCGGACTTTCCTAAGCCGCGGCTCCCGCGAACCTAGCGTGGCTGGCGCGGACCGGTGAGAACAGCCAGGGTACAGTGGCAGGGATGTGGGGACGGGTTGGGGGTACCTTGAGTGCGGTCTAGGGCGAAAGCACCGGGGCGATGCAAAATGCTGAGGCCATGCGCCGCTAGGCCGCAGTTGAAGCCGCGGACTTTCCTAAGCCGCAGCTCCCGCGGACCTAGCGTGGCTGGCGCGGACCGGCGGAAATGGCAAGGGAAACAGCGGGGGGATGTGGGTACGGGCTGGGGGGACCTCGATTGCGGCCTGGGTGAGAGGAGCTAAATTTCCAGGTCTGGTTTGGGCGGTTATCCTGAAAAGGACGGCCGTCCTTGATCCTGGGGAGGACAGGCTGGATTACCTGTGTGAAGGCTGTGTGAAGGCTCAGATGCTCCAAAGAGGGGGGGAAGGAGTGCTGGAGGCGGCTGGAGGTGGAGGTGGAGGAGATCCGGGATCCAGGTAAGATGCGGCTGGCTGGACAGGGGAACCCTGACTACCTGCTAGCTACACCTGCCTGGAGCTATAGCTCGCACGCTCCTACTCCTAGGAGACGTGTGCCGTGTGAGCTCCTGTAGCTAATCCGGCTGCCTCAACTCAACTGACTGAGTGGATATCTTCATTTGTTACCCTAGCTGCCTAAAAACCCCACTGGGGAAAGTTTCTCTGTCCAAAACCTTCCGTAAATGCCACTCTTATCTTTAGATAATTTGGTTTGTTTTTTATATTTGATATCCTTCGTAATTTTAGTGATATAGTCTTTGATTTCTTGGCAACATTTATCGTATTGGCCATGTGACTTAATTAGTTCGTTGTTAGCTTGTAATGCAAGGATATCTTGGTCTAGGAAGAGTAGTTCTACTTGGTATTGTCCAATTAATAGCTTCATGAGCTGTGTACTACAGGCACAAAGTATTTGTTCCCAAGATGTTTTAAACTCGGTAGTGGCATTTTAGGATGGGAAAACCTGAACCTGAAGGCCTAAGGGACTAATATTGTTTTTGACATATTTACTGAGAAATTCTATATGCCAGTGAAGATTCGACTTCTTTTTTAACAGACGCTTCATTTTAGCCATTTATTTATTTCCTGCTGTTATTTCCTGCTCGTTATACACAAGCAGTATATTGTATACTATAGTGTGTGTGTGTATATATGTATATATGTAAATGTGTATATATATATATATATATATATATATATATATATATATATATATATATATATATATATATATATATATATATATACCAAAAAGAATGAGTTTACTTGATGTAGGGCCTTTAAGTTTAAGCTGGAGGCCAAACAGGGGCGGGCGGCCTGTGAGGTGGCACTAAAGTGTCTGTCTAAAAGGAGAATTAAGAGCTGAGCAGGTGCTCCCTCACCCGACAGGCAGATCCGCCCGGAATCCTCTTAGAAAGTGCGTTGGTAAATCACTGCTCCACAGCACAAGGATCCTGGACAAGGGTTTCCCACTGTTTCAGTTGTCAGCTGGGCTTCCTCCCTGATCTCTGGGTACACAGGCTGGATACTGGAGTATCTTGTATGCTTCCGGATGGCTGGCCTCTCGGTGAATTTAGGCCCAGGCTTCAGGCCTAGTAGCACGGCTGTGCTGTCTCCTCACAGCTCCACACAGGAGTAGAAGCCAGGGTCGAGAGAGAGAGAAACAGCCCCTCCCTGTCCTTAATATCCTCCCCCATAAGTCTGTGCAGATGTGTGGCATGTTCCAGTCAGGCAGGGCATTGTGGGAAGCGTAGTCTGTTTCTACTAAGTATCAATGGAGTCCATATCTCCTGGTACTTGTCCCACAATGCATAACTTCCTTAACCACTTAAGGACCCCCGCTTATACGGCCACAGAATGGCACGTACAGGCACAAGGGCGTAAATTTACGTCCCCGCCTAAGTGCGGTTCGGGGGTCCCATCGGGACCCCCTCCGCGGCGTGCGGGGGTCCCCCTGGCTCCGGGAGCGATCCGGGATCAGCGGGCGGATGTCGGCGAATACCCGCCCCCCCGCGATCGCTCCCAGCCAATGGGAGCGCGCTCCCATCCTGTCAGTTCCTCCTCCTGTGTTTACACAGGAAGGAGGAAATGATGTAATCTCTCATCGCAGCGCTGTTTCCCAGCGCTGCTGATGAGAGAAGACATCACAAGTAAGTGTGCACCAACACAACACTGACACACACTCACATAGGCATATTAACCCCTTGTGATCGCCCCCCCACCCCCCTGTCACAGTGTCACTGAATGCAGTGATCTAATCACTGCATTTAGTGTCAGTGTGACAGGCAGTGTAAAAAACAGTTAGTGTTAGGTTCAGGATAGCCCCCCCACCCCCCCTAATAAAGTTTTAACCCCCTGATCACCGCCCTAGTTAACCCTTTCACTCCCTATTGCCAGCGTCACTAAGCGATCATTTTTCTGATCGCTGTATTAGTGTCGCTGTTCCCGCTAGGTAGCTATTTTTTTTTATTGCGATTTTTTTTTTTTTACTAAAGACATGTGGCTAAATAAATTTTGGCCTAAATGTTTGACTAAAATGTAGTTTATTTGATTTTTTTTTAACAAAAAGTAAAAAATAGTGTTTTTTTTTTCAAAAATGTCGCTCTATTTTTGTATATAGCGCAAAAAATTAAAATCGCAGAGGTGATCAAATACCACCAAAAGAAAGCTCTATTTGTGGGAAGAAAAGGACGCAAATTTTGTTTGGGAGCCACGTCGCACGACCGCGCAATTGTCTGTTAAAGCGACGCAGTGCCGAATCGCAAAAACACCTTGGGTCATTTTACCAGCGTATTGGTCCGGGTCTTAAGTGGTTAAAGATATCTTAACCTATATACAGTTTTTGCAGAGCTCCGGTGGGGATTCAGGCCTGTCAATATTCTCTGACAGGATGACCCCGCTACACACATATATATAATTCAGGGACTCTGGTAACCAGTACAATATACAATAAACTCAGTATCATTTTCATTTAATCAATGTCACATAAATGATTATATGGATAAATGTATAGTTATTTTATATTCTATGAATACTTATTTATCTAGGAAAAACACATGCTATATGTATATTTTTATACAGATATTGTCACGATTTATGTCTTTCATAACACTGGTATCTTAAAACAATTCTTACTTCTAATTTGTTCTTCATCAAAATATTATATTTTTACCTTATGACAAAATATGGTGTCATTGGATCAGTAGACACTAAATTTATAATTGTATCTATGACCTGGAATATAATACCTACATCGTTTTAGGATTTTAAGTAGACAAGCCCGATATCTATTAACTCATTAACTTAAGAATTCTTAGAAATGTCCAGCTGGGTAAACATCCTCCACAATTTTCTTGGAAGGCATTGTTTTTAATAGTGACTCGTCTCACCTGGGAAACAAAGGCGTTTGTTTTGTCTTTTAGCCCATGTTCACACTGGGTAAGATTTGGTACGATTTGAGATGCGATTTCACATGTCAAATCACATCTCAAATCGGCAGCAATTGTCGGCAATGACACCGTCCTAATCGGTGCGATGCCGCATCTGCACCTGCACAGATGTCTCTTAAATCGCGGCCGAAATCGGGACTGCCAGCAGGAGTGAAATCGTGTGAGTTCAGCTGAACTCGCACGGCTTCACTCACACAACCCAGTGTGAACCAGGGCTTCACCACTTAAGAACCGGCACCTGTATATGTACGTTGCAGAATGGCACGGACAGGCAAATCGGCGTAAATATACGTTGGTTTAAATTTGCCGGTGTCCCGCGATCGTGTGTCACGGAGCTGCAGAACGGGGGATGTCTGTGTAAAAAAGCAACTCCCCATTCTGCCTAGTGACATTGATGCTGATAGTCTGCTCCCTCTCATTGGGAGCAGCGATCAGTGATGTGTCACAGTAAGCCACGCCCCCTAACAGGATCACTCCCTAGGACATATTTAACCCCTTCCTAGCCCCCTAGTGTTCAACCCCCTTCACTGCCAGTCACATTTACACAGTAATCGGTGCATTTTTATAGCACTGATCTCTGAATTAATGAAAATGGTCCCAAAATAGCGGCAAAAGCCTGTGTCCGCCATAATGTCGCAGTCATGATAAAAAATCGCCATAAAGCTATCCCCTATTTTGTGGACGCTATAACTTTTGCGCAAACCAATCAAACACTTATTGTCTTTTTTAAATATGTAGAAGAATATGTATTGGCCTAAACTGAAGTATATGTGTGTATATATATATATATATATATATATATATATATATATATATATATATATAATATACATTTTTGGGGATATTTATTCTAGCAAAAAGTAAAATAATATAGCGCAAAAAATAAGACTGGCAGAGTTGATCAAATACCACCAAAATAAAGCTCTATTTGTGGGGGGAAAAGGACATCAATTTTGTTTGGGAGCCACGTCGTACGGGCGCGCAATTGTCAGTTAAAGCAACGCCGTGCCAAATCGCATAAAGTGCTCTGGTCTCTGGGCAGCCAAATGGTGTGGGACTGAAGTGGTTAACCACTTGCCGACGGCTGGCCGATATATGACGTCCTCGGCTTTGTGGGGGTATATCTAAATGAGGCCTGCAGCTACAGGCCTCATTCAGATATCGGCTTTTTTAGCTGGTGATTTTCCTCCACCATTAGAACCATCATAGTGGCTGGTCCCGCCGCCCTCAGGTGCTTCCACTGACTCACCTCTGTGATCGGTGAGTTGGAGAACAGATCCGCCGACCCCGGATGTTTATCGTAGAGATTCCCGGCAGACCAAATGGTTCGCCGGAGTGTCTATGATCATCTGAGGCCGGCCGTGATGTTATGTCACGCCCGGCCTCTGTATTTAAACAAACGGTGCCGCCTCGGCTGGGAAGCCGAGATCAGGTTTTTCCAGCAATACACTGGACAAAATTTTATAGGGCTGCTTTCACACTAATGTGCTGCGTTCACACAGATGCAGTGCTGTGTACTTGCAGCTTTCCTGTGAGTTTGCTATGCTTACTCATATGCTTCTATTGTATCCTGCAAGTTTGGTTCACTTTTTGAATGCAGGAGTTTTGGTGGGCTTTCAGAAAGTGCACCACACCTGCAGGATATAATGGACGTCCATGGCAAAGCGCAGCTAACCCAGGAAAGTTTCAGATGCATTTCTCTGCACCCTGCTAAGCAGGGAATGATGACCACCAGCGCCCCAGTAAAAGCAGTACACACACACACTCTTCAGGCACATATTTAGCCCTTTGAGCACTCTATCGCCCCCTTCCTGCCCAGTGTCATTAGTGCATATTAGCACTGATCATTGTAATAATGTCTGTGTGCTGTCCAGCTATAAGTCGCTGATCACCGTCCTTAAAAGTATTGGGATTTTTTTTTTTTTTTTTTTACTTGACATGATTGTAGAGGTAGGAAGTGCAAATGTAACAGAAAATTTAGTACTGTCCGTGATACTTTTTAGTGGGAATGCTCTATAGCATTCCCAGTATTGTTGTTGTTCGTTTTTTATTATTCTTAATTTAACTTTTATTCTGTATTCTTTATTTCGCTCTGCATAACTTCTGCATACTTTCAGCTATTAAGACCATTCAACTTTTAAAATGTTCAGCTTTTCCAGCTAATGATGGTTGTTCTTCAATTTTTTTTTTTCTATTTATACTTTTTAAAATATTAAGCTTTTAGACACTTTTTTTTAACATTGAATTCAATGAGAGCATGCTTCAAATCCTTAAAACATTCTTCCCCTACCAAAAGTTTCAGCACCTACAGACGCCAAACAAACTTTAAAATGTTCACAAAATATTCAGCTATCCGGCTATAATCTTTTTCAGTTTCAAAAAGCAGTTTAAGTTTAGTGCGTTTTTCATAAAATGTTATTGATTAAACAGAGTTTCTATGGAGCTGGGTTAGAGTGGATGATGTCATCGCTAGAGAAGAGAGCTTTAAAAAAAAAATATCTTTATAGAGAGGGAACAAATTGCTCTCACATCAAGAAGATCTACTTGTTATACATCAAAAGTAGGTATTTTTGTCTGGTTTCAGGCAATGTGATACACCTTTTACTTTTGGCCTCCAAATTACAAGAGTTCCACACTTTCTTCCATTGACTGTCATTTAAAAAATTGTTCAGATTTCCCAGTAAAATGCACAAAGAACTTATTTTTTAAATCGCTGACATGCCCACATTTTTAAGTTTTTTTATACCGATACGTTCACAAAGGCTGTGTCTCTAACGTGAAGTCGCTGTTTCGATAGCATGTACTGTTGTGGATTTATTAGGGTTTGTTTGAAGGGTTCTCAAAATCATTAGGTGTGGGGATTAAAGGGGTTGTAAAGGTATTTTTCCCCCTAAATAGCTTCATTTACCTCAGCGCAGTCCTCCTTTACTTACCTGATGTAGAGAAAGCCTCTTGAGGGGGGAGGGGGCAAGCAGACAAGTCAAGACACTCTCTACTTTGCAGATAGAGAAAGAAGCTGTGTGTTATTAGGCATCCTGCTCGCCCCCTCCCACCTTAAGAGGCTTTCTCCACACCAGGGAAAAAGCCTTGCATTAGTGTGTGTAGTTACAGACAGAAGAATAGGAAGTGAGGATTTCTCTGAAGAAATAAGGACATTTAAAAGCAAAATCGAAGGATGAGGTAAGTGAAAGAGGACTGCACTAAGGAAGCTATTTAGGGAAAAATTGTTTTACCTTTACAACCCCATTAATGATAAAAGAGAGGCTTTATAATACTGAAGGAACACTGCTTATATGTACTAAAGATAGTATAGTGGTTCTGGTGAATGGCTTTGGTGTGGGCTTAGCAATTCAGCTATTCAGCATTCCCATGCATTTTCTGCAGGAAATGCATTTTCTATTTTTTTTATTTATATATATATATATATATATATATACCTACAATTTTTCAGGACAAGATTTCGGGTATGTCCCCTTCTTCAAGGTCCAAGCAGTACTGATACACAATTTTTTAGCAGAATGTTGAAACAAAACCGAAAAGAAACCCAAAAATAATGATTTGTATGTTTTTGTTTTACTTTTCTTTTTTTTTCTTTTCCCTCGGATTTTTTTTGTTTTATTTTCTTTTTGTTTTAACATTCTGCTAAAAAAATGTGAATCAATACTGCTTGGCCTTTGAAGAAGGGGACATACCCCGAAAGCTTGTCCTGAAAAATTGTATGTTGGTGCAATAAAAAAAAAAGTATCACAGTACTCCATTTTCTTTTTTTTTTTTACAAAAGTCATGAACAAGAGTAATTCTTTCAGAGGTCAAGTGGCCCTTCCTGACCAGAGCACTTTTTTTCAATTTTGGTGCTGCGTCGCTCTAACTCACAATTGCATGGTCATGCAACGCTGTACCCAAACGCAATTTGCATCCTCTCCCCCCACAAATGGAGCTTTTTTTTGGTGGTTTTTAATCACCTCTGTGCTTTGTTAAAAAAAATTGAGTATATTGGTTTGCTCAAAAGTTATAGCATCTGCACATTATGGGAAAGATTTATGGCATTTTTATTTTTTTACTAGTAATGGCGGCGATCTACGATTTTTAGCGGTACTGTGACATTTCGGCAGACAAATCGGACACTTTTGATGCATTTTTGGGACCATTGACATTTATACAGTGATCAGTGCTATGAAAATGCACTGATTACTGTGTAAATGTCACTGGTAGGGAAGGGGTTAACACTTGGTGGTGATCAAGGGGTTAAATGTGTGTGCCCTCAGTGTGTTCTAATTGCATGGGGATAGGACTGACTAGGGGAGGAGACCTATCATTGTTCCTACTTTGTAGGAACAAACGATAGGTCTCCTCTCCCATTACAGAACAGGGATTTGTGTGTTTATACACACAAATCGCAGTGCTTGCTCTCGTGCACGCGATCGTATTGCGGTGCCTGTGCCCTTTGGTGGCTCTTAAAAGGGATCGTGTCCTCGTATGGGGTTTTTCACAGCGGTGCCATTCTGCCGCAGTATATCTGTGTGAGATGGTCGGCAAGGGGTTAAAGACAAAATGTGGGAAGTGGAAAAAACAAACATACATACTGGCTCTAAGCTTGCTTGACTACTGATCGCTCAGTTCTCTGGTCTGCTTTGAGACGGTCACCACTCTGTGTTTTGCCCCTCCAGCACTCAGTGGAGCGCCAGGCTGTGGAGCAGGCAGAAGTGGCTGGTCGCTGTAAATTTTTTTCATTCATGTTCCCAACTTTTTACTTTGTCGAAGTTGAGAATCGGTGTCTTCCATGCTTTTGAAACCATCTGTTTCGCGGCCAAGAAATATGTTACGATCGCTTTCTTGTTTGGTAGCGCCTTCAATCGGTTTGTGTAGAAGTGCCTCCCAAGGATCTTTTTCTAAATTTATGTGTAGTACCGAATTGACCATGTTGTATACCCTTATCCACAGTCGTTTTGACCTTTGGGTATGCTCTATATATGCTTCATAACACCTAGGTTTTAGCATCCCCTAAAGCAGTGGCGGCTGGTGAAGTTTTGGGATGGGGGGGGGGGGACGCAAGACCCCGCCCATCCACATTTGGTTCCTCCCACTTCGTCCCCTGTATTCCACTTGCTTTCACTCATAGTGTCAGGAGTGTACAGCTTAGCATCACAGGACAGAGTATATAGCCCCAGCATAATAAATCATGGTATATAGCGCAGCCTTGCAGATTGGTGCAAACAAACTAAAAAGTTACACTGTTAGTAATGAAGGACTCTAAATGGGCACGAGACTGCGGACATACTGCACGAGATTACCAGAGACTGCGGACATACTGCACGAGATTACCAGAGACTGCGGACATACTGCACGAGATTACCAGAGACTGCGGACATACTGCACGAGATTACCAGAGACTGCGGACATACTGCACGAGATTACCAGGCATGTGATTTGCATTGCAAATCAAATGCAATTTTGCACCACACAGCAGTGTGAACCGGCCCTAAGCCTAGGTTTCCACAAATCTGATGGCTAGCAATGTTAACTGTGCAGTTGGCCCATCAGAATGCAGTTCACATGCACAAAAAACGCTTTTCATTTTGGCTCCGTTTCCACTTGTGCAACTTGTCCTTCAACTTGGGACTTCAATGTTGCATGACAAGTTGTACCCCATGATTTCCAATGTGAACCGTTCATATCTGTGCGACTTTAAGTCACAGAGACTTCAAAGTAGTCCCTGCACTACTTTGGTTCCACTTTGATGCAACTTGAGGTCCATAGACCTCCAGAATACACAGGCATTGCTTTAAGTCGCATCAAAATTGCGTCAGAATCGTGCAACTTTCAGGCTGCGTTAGCCTGAAAAGCCTGAAAGTCGCAAGATTCTGCCACAATTTTTCTATGGACCTCAAATCACATCAAAGTGGGGACAAAAGTAGTGCAGGGACTACTTTGAAGTCGCTGTGACTTGACGTTTGGGTACTACTTGTCATGCAACTTTCCAGTCCCAAGTCGCAGGACAAGTTGCTCAAGTGGAAACGGAGCCTAAATGAAAAGCGTTTTTGTGCATGTGAACTGCATTCTGATGGGCCAACTGCACAGTTAACATTGGTAGCCATCAGATTTATGGAAGCCGGTTCACACTGCTGCGTGGTGCAAAATTGCATGTGATGTCCGTGCAATGTGATTAAATGTAGCCGGGGGGGGGGGGGGGGGGTTGGTGCTAATGTTAAAGAAATAAAAAGCGGGGTTGTGCTGAACACCTAATGTTAATAAGCAGGGGGGGGCCCGCTGCTGCCGCGAACACCGAATGGTTAAATAATTGATAAACGGGTGGGGGGGTTCCATTATTGTTGCCGAATGGATTGGATAAAAAGTTAATAAGCAGGAAGGGGGGGGGTTGTGCCGCTATTGTGGCCACACTGTCAATGTAAAAAAAAAATTGTCGCCAAGCATGCGGCTGAATAAGCTGTTGCAGCAAAAAATGTTGCAGCAAAAATCTTAATGTAAAAACTTTCTGGGGCCAATCTTTTACTAAATCTTGGAATAATTTCATGGTATTCCCTACGAACCGTTTTTTTTTTAGGTGACATATGCCTTTACTCATCCATTCAGTTGATGCCTCAATGCTTGTTATCTACTGTAGGTTATTGTTGTGCCAAAGAGGGGAGAATTCTGTCGGACCAAACATATCCCATTACTGTTTTTACTGTGTGCCACGTTTTGGTCACTAATTTTATAATCAAATGGTTATGGCAAAAAAAGTTTGCCTCTAAGGCTTCCATTAGTTGTTTATGGGGGTTGTCCGTCAGCAGGAGTCAGGTGTTTGAACCATCTCCTTCGGCGGTTCCACATCCTACCAGGTGTTGCAGTTGTGCTGCTAAAAAATATAGCCTTGGATGTGGAACCGCCATTCCCCCCTCTTTTACAGGGAGTTGTAGGGTTTGAAGGCTTATTCTAGATTGACCTCCCTTCCATATAAGTTCTCTGAATAGAGTATCTATCTTTTTGTACCACTTATGTCCTATCCATACCGGGGAGTTATGTAGCATGTATAGTAGCTGCGGCTGCCAGATCATTTTTATTAAATTACAGCGGCCTGCAACAGACAAAGGAAGTCTTTTCCAAATTTCACTTTTGTTTTTCCACTTCAATAGTAGTGGAGCAAGGTTTAAGTCAATGTATTGGGTGGGGTCCTTTGAGATCCAGATCCCTAAATACTTAAGTTTAGTGCTTACCATTATTTGAGAGGCACCTGCCGACCTTTGAAGGTCTACCGGGTCGAGCAGCAACAAAGCAGACTTTGTCCAGTTGTGAGGCCAGAGAACCGGCCAAATTCCTCCACCAGCTGGATCGCTTTGTCCAATGTGCTTTCGACGTCCCCCAGAAAAAACAGGACATCATCTGCAAATAGAGCTATCTCATCTTCTCCATGGTGTCTTCTAAACCCTGTTATGTCTGACCTTGCCCTAGCCATAATTGCCAGGGATTCCATTGCGAGGGCAAACAGAAGAGGGCATAGAGGACACCCCTGCCTCGTCCCTCTCTCCAGCTGGAAGATCTCGGAGGTCTCGTTATTGATTCTGACCTTGGCTCTTGGTTCATCATACAGCAATTTAATCCAATTGATGTAGAGAGGGCCAAAACCAAAGCTATTGAGTACCCTCCACAGATATGTCCACTCAAGGCTGTCAAAAGCCTTGGCGGCATCGAGCGACAGCACTGCTCGGGAACCTTCATTGTCTGTTGGTGTATATATGTTTAAAAAGACTCTCCTGATGTTATTGCTTGTTGCCCTGCCTGGTATGAAACCGGACTGGTCAGGGTGGATAAGATAACTATTAAATCTATTTAAGCGGGTCGCAAGAATTTTGGCTAAGAGCTTGACATCAGAGTTTAGGAGGGAGATTGGGCGATAGGATGATGGTTCCAGGGGGTCTTTCCCCTCCTTATGTATTACTATAATAGTTGCTTCCGTCATTGAGCGGGGTAATGTCCCTGCTCTTGCAGCCCACTCCAAAGTCTTCAATAGCTCTGGTAGCAAGATCTCGCCAAACTTCTTGTACACCTCGATGGGAAGTCCATCCGGACCCAGGGATTTTTGATTTGGCATGTCTGATACCGCTTGCTGAATTTCTTTTAAGGTGATTGGTGCTTCTAGCTCCTGTCTTTATCTAATATCATAGGAACTGCTATCTTCTGGAAGAATGTTTCCATGGCTCTTTTCTCCAGCCCCCCTTGAGTCATGTAGAGTTCTTTATAGTATATACAGAATGTTTTTGCTATGGTCAGGCCATTTGTCAAGGTTGCACCCGCATTTATCTGTATTGCTGGGATGTTTGACGGGGGAGAGTTCGAGCCAAATGAGCTAGCATACGCCCTACCTTCTCTCCCTCGCCAAACTGAAGCTGCTTTTGTAAAATTCTCTTGTTCTCCACAAGTTTTAAAATAAGTCTTCTATGCTCTTCTTGTTGGATTAGAAGGCCCCTCAAAAAGGCTTTCAGGGAGTCCCAGACCATCCCTAGCGGCGCTGTTCCCCATTAGTGGTTGCCCAATCAGCTCCAGCCAGCCGGGGTTTAAATGCCATTCTTTACGAGAGAATCCAGTGCCTATCCTAATTATTAACATCAGCAGGGAGTGGTCTGAGACCCCTCTTGGTCCATAGTGGATCTTTTTCACCAGGGGCATTACACCCTCACTGCACAGGGCCATGTCTATTCTAGATAAAGTGTGGTGGGAGGAGGAATAACACGAGTATTGACGCGTCTGTGGATAGGAAGTTCTCCAAATATCCCTCAACCCGGTTTCATCCAGGAAACGAGCCAGCCTCCCCCCTTGGGACCAGTCCCAGGGGGGAATCTGTCAATAGTTCTATCCAAAACTTAGTTGTAGTCGCCAATAGCTATAACTGGTACATCTGGTTTGTCAAGAGTGAACTCAACGAGATTGTATAGAACATCAAGATTAAAGGGTGGAGGGATATATAGGTTGGCCAGAACATAAGGTCTGTTTTCAATAAGGCAAAACAAGAATATAAACCGATCTTGCTCATCTACCCAGAATTGGGCCCTCTCGATGGAAAAGAATGCTGAGAGGACGTCAGGGCCAAAGATATCCCTGCACCAACCTTCCATGAATGCAACAGGGTTTGAGCCCTCGCATCCCTCAGGGAGGCTTACCACCCTCACGTTGTTATTGCGTAGCCTATTTTCCAGCGCATCTAATTTGGGTGTTTGAAGGTCTGTTAGCTCCTGCAACCCCCTTAATTCCCCCCTGTAATGGAAATAATACGTCTTCTACTGCACTTAATCTCTCCTTGAGTACGTTCGTTCTTAATACAGTCCCATGCAGTTCCTGCCTCATGGATAATAGTTAATCTTTTAAGCCTGCTAGCTGCCTATCGAAGTTTACCATAAAGTCCTTGCATGCGTTTACGGCACTTAAAACATCTCTGAGAGTTGGTTCCCCCTCTGGCGTCAAACCGATTGTTAAAGGGTTAACTTCACCAGGCACCCCCGGGGTTACATACATATTTACAGTTTCAGGAGCCTCTATCCCCATCACTTTAGTACTCACAGTTTTGGCGTTGTTTGAGCTGGGCGTACTAGAAGATTTTACAGCTGCTTGACCGAAGCTTCTTCTTTCCTGGGATGAGCCTACCTGCGATTTGAGCTGTGACGCTGCTGCAGCTGGGTGACCTCTGGCCGGCGCGTTAGCAGGTGTATGTGTGAAACGCTCTAGTTTGGCGGCGGTGGCCTGGTTACCCTTGGTGGATTTAGTAGTAGACATTATTTGGTGGGTTTATCCGGAGAGAGTGAACAAGTTGGAACACCAGTGTTAGACCTTTGATGGAGTTGACAGAGTTCTAAGTCCAGGTTTAGAGTTGATTAATTATTTGATAAAGACCATTTCAGGGAGGTCCGAAAAGGCTAACCTCCAGTTAGCAACCCTCAGTTCAGTGGCTAGGAGTATTAAAGAGTCAAGGCGAGGCCAAAAAAAATAATATACTGGCTGTACTGGCTGAAGCACTTCCACAGTCCTCTCTCAGTCCTCTCACTTGATTATCAGCTGCGTTATTGTGGGATCAAGTAGTATTGCTGCTTACAGGGTAAAAAAAAAATGGGATTAGCCTTGCAGTGAGGGGTTCAAAGCCAATGACCTTCTACAGCAAGTATCTAGAGGGCTCAGGCCGCCACCGCAGCGGTGTTACACAGCACCGTGCCCCCCCCCCCCAGGCACCCCAAGCTCGGGTCAAGAGCCAGCAGCCGCAGCAGTCCTCCACGTCCAGAATCTCGCGAGACTCCCGCAGCTCCCACGAGACCCGAATCTAGCCGCAGCCGCCGCTTCCACTCAGACCCAGGGAGCGGCTCGATAGGGCTCAACACGCCCCCACGTCTGTCCGCCTGAGCGGCACGGGTAAGCGACAGATGGTGGGGAGAGGCAGGAGGGGGTTGGTCCGCTCTACCCGCTGGTAGGCTGGCGCTGCAGTACACACCAGAGTTGCTGTAATCCACGGTGACCCGTCGGGGATGGTGAAAAGTTGCCGGGAGGAGGTCGATTCAAACCTCTAGTCCGGGAGCGTCAGCGTGTAGGCTCCAAAGGGAGAGCAGAGTAGAGCAGAGGGACACGCGCACTCACTCACTCAGCGCACACCTTCTGGGGCCAATCTTAATAAAAAAAATAACGTTTAGTAAAGAGGGGGGGGTTTGAGGGGGGGTTTCTTGGTTAGATGGGTGACGGCCGAACATTAAATATAAAAAAAAACTGTTTTAATAAGCAGGTGGGTGGTGGATGAAATGTGACGGCTGCTATTTTTGCACTAATTTACATATAAAATACATTTTGCTAATAAGCGGGTAAGCGCGGGGGGGGGGGATCTGGGGGGGATTGGAATGTGACGGCTGCTATTTTTGCACCAATTTACATATAAAATAAATAATAAGCGGAGGGAGGGGAGGGGATGAGGAAAATGCATTGGGGTGCCAGCCACAAATTTAATCAAGGGGGTGGATGGACGGTGCTGCTGCTTCCACAGCAGTAGATGATCAGCAGAGAGGAAGAGAGGGGAATGCATGGGGGTGCCGGCCACTAATTTCACCGAGGGGAGGGGGTGGATGGATGCTGCAGCCACAGCATACAGTAGATGATCAGCAGAGGGGAATGTATGGAAGGCAAAGCTTACATGTTTCACATCCGCACAGGCGCTGCATTCCACTGAGTGGCAGAGTGCACTGCCAACATCTCTTCCTGTACTATGTCGGAACACTACAGTGTGTGCACCCGCCCGGCCATAACACAGTCCATAGCGCCGGAAGTTGTGGCATGATGGAGAGCGCCACAAAGGCATTTTTTGGCTGCCAATGTAGCGCCTCGTCTGCAATACCGTGATTGCACAGACGTGGCGCTACCTATACTTCCCGGCGCCCGGACACAGTGCACATAAGGACCTTTTTTGGATTTTTTTTTAAAGGGACATGTTTAAATAAAACAATTTTTTTTAAATCTTTTTTTTATCTTTTTTTTTTTTTTACTGACTGGGGGAGGGGGGTGGCGCCCCCTATGGGCGGGCCGCCACTGCCCTAATGTATGTGGGAGGGTAGGTAGGCAGACATTTAGCAATTCTAGCTGGAGTAAAGTACTACCTGGACAGTAATTTGAAAGAGTTTTCTAATGTTGTGATGTTGCGGGAAGAACGGAATAGTGCTTCCAAAATGTTATTGCAGGTCTTATGGGTATGTGTGGCACTAAAGTCCCTTTTGCAGTTAGTTTGTGTGCTTAGGATGGAGGGAGTATAGTAAGGAAATGAGACCTTGGGTAGTAGGGGGCCATCAGACATTTGGTTTCCAATGCTGTTGCTGTCGTCGGCCAATCATGGTTTCTTGTCAGTGATTCCAGCAGATGGCAAATTTTAAGGTAATGATGTATTTCAGTCAGGGACAATGCCCCAAGTGGACAACAGAGACTGAACCGTCGTCAGACCCTTGTTTTACCACCAGTGATAGTTCTGGGGACTCTGCAATCCCAGAGGGAACAAAGGGCACTTCAATATTTAGAGGTGAGTGGGACCAGATAGATGTCTACTGTATCATTAAGGGTCCAGAAAGGTGCGCCTTTTCCTGCATACAGTTGAACAAGAGGAGCTATCTGAGCCGATTTTGTAACAGTAAATGATATTTAACATCGCCAGCCCTCCCTGAATCCTAGTTCTGAAAGCAGTTTAGGCAGGAGCATTTTTTTTTTTTTTTTTTTATAGCAGGGGTGCAGGTAGCCCCAGCTAAACGTGGCCGCAAATAAAATAGATGAGGCATTTGCCATATCCACTCACCTCCTCAGGCCCTATACTAGGCACGGTCTTACTGCCAAGAAGCGCATCTTCAATTACCGCCTGAGCCGTGCACGCAGAATGGTGGAGTGCGCCTTCGGTATTTGTACAGCTAAATGGCGTGTACTGTTGACTGCAATGCACTTGGATGTGGATCACGCGGTCAATGTGGTTTTGGCATGCTGTGTTCTCCATAACTTTCTAAGGAGAAAGGAGATTGCACACAATAAACCCCCGTTACCTGTTTGTGAAGAGCACAGAGGGAGTGTTACTACCAGTCGCCCAAGCAATCATGCTCTACAAGTCCGTGAACATTTTTCTGATTTTTTTTTTCCTTTCCGATGATGGACAGCTACCGTGGCAGTACGATTATATTTAGTCTATTTTTTTTTTATTTTTTTTTTTACCCATTACATCAACCTTTTATAATATCACTGTTCACATGTTTTTTTCTGTAATAAAAGTAGTTGACAACTTTGTGCAATTAAATCGGATTTATTTTTTCTTTGCTATGGAAAAATTAACAGTGTATAAAATATTGTAAATCCTTACAAAACAGTGATGCTTACAAAATATCAATGCTTGCATCTATACAAAACTATACATGATAATATTCCTTAGGAACATTCTTTTTTTTTTCAAGTAAAACATGACACAGGACATTCCAAAAAATATATAAAGTGACCCATTAGAACATTCCTTATATTTACCCTAAACACAACGTGAGATATAGAGTATTCCTGATGTGTTCAAAAATCATTTTTTTACTACATAGATGTGGACATTAAGTGCATGAACATGAACTGAAAGTGGAGTTCTACCCTGGGTGAAAAATTCTTAAAAAAATATATAAACAAATTCACCAAAAACATTTGGGTAGGCGGTGGGTCTTCTATATTTTGTCCTCCTACGGCACAAAAGCAGCCGGCACATTCACGAAGAGTGATGCTGCTCGCACACTGCCAGTTTCCGGATGGCGGCATCAAAAGCTAGCAGGATAGAGGGATTGACCTCTGGGGGGCAGACTATAACAAAGGGGTTAATTTACTAAGGAAAAACAACTTTGCACTACAAGTGCAATTGGAAGTGCAGTCGCTGTAGATCTGAGTAGTAGATCTAAAATGGGTGGTAGCTCTGCTGATTTTTATCTTTCAATCATGTGCAAGCAAATATGTTGTTTACTATTTTACTTGCATGTCCCTCTCAGATCTACAGCGACTGCACTTCTAAGTGCACTTGTAATACAAAGTGGATTTGCCTTTAGTAAATAATCCCCAAAGTGTCTTTAAAAGTCAGCAGCTACAGTGTTTGTAGCTGTTAACTTTTTTTTTTTTTTTTTTAAACATAGCGGGTGTAAACCGTTGTTAAATTGTTTTTTATAAGATCAATGCTAAACAACAAAAATGACTTGTTCAAAAGAGGGGTGCAGGTAGCAACATCAGCAACCATTTTACATTTAAGTACTTCGGAGTGTGTGCAAAAATTCTCCTGAGAGATGGCCCCACCAAAAAAAAGTTAGAGGAACATAATCTTGTTTTCATTAAAAGGCTTTTTTTTCTAAATAGTTTCCTAGGTGCATTGTTGATTCACTTTTCCTTCTATTTCACTAATGTTTTGTTTTCTTTGTCTGAATTTCTCACTTCCTGTTTCTCCTTAGTAAGGTGTTTAGTAAGCTGTTCTAAATAACTTTTCATGGCTCGGATTATAGTGGAAAGCGTGCTGAGGGGAAACAGGAATTAAAAATAAAAAAATAGAAGGGAAATGGAAGAAAAGAGTAAGTGAACCAACAATGCACGGGCTTAAAATAAGCAATTCCGATAATAAAAGACGAACCAAGCCCTTTAACTTAAGGGGTTGTAAACATTACTTTGTGCAACGGTATCAATAAAACATTGCAATAACAAAAAATGAAAAATCAAATAGTAAAGAGGTAAAAAAAACTACAAGTTCTCATACACTAGTGGCAGACGAACCCTGGGGAATGAGCTGTCTGGGAACAAAAACATGGTCAATTCGAGAGTAGCTTGCATGTGGATGAGAATGCGTATAATCCCTGGCAATAGCCCTGGTTCATTTGCTGTCATTTTGTTGCCGTTGGGGACACCAGTGTTGAGATGCATTCCTCATGAAAATACCTAGTTTCTGCCCAGGTAGCCATTACACAATCTAATGTAGTATAAATAATTCGGCAGTGATGCATATTTTTTCCCCAATGAGTGAGGGGAAATCTTGCAACACGGGGAGAAGTGAAAATCCTTTTTTATGTAAGTAATGGGATGCTAGAACCTGTCAGATATTTACTGACTTCTCATTCCCTGTTGCAGATTTTTTCTTTCTTCCTGTCTGCTAAAACCTGGCAAGGGTTCTAATTCTTCCCCATTCTATACAAATCTAGGGGGGGGGGGGGAGTTTTGGATAAGGGTGCACTTTCAGCATTGAACAAAAGACTTAAAATTTGCAAGTTTTATCAAGCATAGTAATAGATTTTATTTTAAAATAATTAACATAAGGCTTGTTTACTGATACCCTCTTACAATTTTTCAGCTCACTGTTCTTCAAGATGATCTATTGGTCAAGAATGGTGAAATTAAAGTCTTGAGAGATGCACTTCATCAAACAGAGTACAGCCTGGAACAGCAGAAAACTGCACATGTACAACTGGAAAATGAGAGGATTCAGCTACAAAGTGAGAAGGAAAAGGAATTTCTTAAAAAAGTATGTATCTGGAAATGTGTTGTATGTGACTAAACACAATATATAACCTTTTATATATTGTGTTTAAACACATGTAATGAAAAATGTATTTTTGTTTTTATGATTTTGTTTTGGAAGTTTTAATTTCTATATAACGTTTACTTAATATTATCCATTATGGTTGTTGATGTTTAAAGAGGAGCTTCAGTTAGATGTGCTAAAAGATAAAATGAACAGCTACAAATACTGTAGCTGCTGACTTTTAATAAACAGACACTTGCCTGTCCAAGGATCCAGTGCTGTCCTCAACCAAACGATTCTTTACTGGTCTTTGGGTCCCTGGCAGTAGCATCTTAACTGTGGATAGATGGTTCTGACTGCTTGTGGCTTCAAAGCTAGCTGCGCATGCGTGAGCCTTGCTACAGTTTGTAAATAGTCCCACAGCCTTCTGGGACCTGTGATGTTTCCCAGGAAGACTGCCAGCAGGGGGGAAGCTTCTGCTCAGATTGTGGAGGAGGTGGAAGAGGAAGAGTTGAACTTCCTCTTTTTATGTAAAGCTCAATCTTAAGAAGTTAAGACATGTCTTTATTGATTAGCAGCTATATTTTAGCATAGATTGGTAACACTTAAAATCTAAAACAATACGTTTTTTTTCTTTTCGTTGTGTCCTTTTTTTTGTTATAGGTTCAGTCACTACAGTCAGAATTGCAGTTTAAAGATGCAGAGATGAATGAACTGAAGTCAAAGTTACAGAGCTGTGAGCGAAGGACTGCTTTGCCCCAAGTTAGGTACGTGGTTACTTTGGCAGTAAGTAAAGAAGTTAACCAATTTGCATATACTTGCACATATACAGTATCTCACAAAAGTGAGTGCACCCCTCACATTTTTGTAAATATTTTATTCTATCTTTTTATGTGACAACACTGAAGAAATTACACTTTGCTACAATGTAAAGTAGATTTAAATTCCCCTTTTTTGTGGGTCTAGCTCCCAGCACCCCCAAACATTCGTACCCCACCCCAAGCCCCTGATAGACCCCCCACAGATGAAATAAAAGAACATAAGGTCACATAGCATAATATGACCCCTATGGATAGTCTTGAAGGAGAATAGACGGGCACCGTGGAGAGGCCCGGAGCTCCAAGTTTCTTTTTGCTTTTTTCTATTTTTTCTTTCCTTTTTTTCTTTTTGTTGTTATATAGAGTCAGCAGACTTGTGTCCTTTTTCTTTTTTTTTTTGTCTCACTCTTAAAGAAGAGGCACTATATCCTGAGGTCTCTATACTCTCCCCCCTTTTTTTTTTTTTTTTCTCTTCCGGTATTAACAATTTGTGGGGGAGATAGGATATAGGGAAATATAGGAACCCTCTAGGGTACACGCCCCTACTCATAGGCCGACGCTCAATACCATTAATACGGTGAGTGTTAATTAGCAGAATAGCTAATATTAGAGATCGCCCCCTTTTTTTTTTTTTTCTGTTTTTCCCTCGGGGGTGCACCCTTTTTTTTTTTTTTTTCCTCCCCTTTACTCCCTATACATCTAATCAATATCCAGGAATAAAGGAAGATAGGATGGAGGTATTAAATGTATTGTCACTGAACGTGAAGGGATTAAATACACCCGAAAAAAGGAGGGTCCTTATTCATGACCTGCAAAGACTAGGAATGGATGTGGCGTATATACAGGAAACGCATTTCAGAGAAGATAAGACTCCGATTCTAAAGAACAGGCTATATCCAACCGTATATAACGCGACAAATCAGGAGGCAAAGTCAAAGGGGGTGTCTATTCTTATAGCAGGGAGAATTAAGTGGACATACTTAGATTCGAAGAAAGATCCGAAAGGAAGATACCTATTTGTGAAGGGTAAAATAGGAGGAATAGGGGTAACATTTGCTACCGTATATGCCCCAAATGAACAACAGGGAACTTCCTATTCAAAACGGTTAAATATCTACAAGATTTTTCAGAAGGCCACTTGATTTTGGGAGGGGATTTGAATATCCCACTAGACCCTAAAGTGAACACATCATCAGGAAAGTCATCTATTCCCCATGGGGGGAGAAACTGCACCACTCAAATTTTGTATAAAAACCAGCTGATTGACATATGGAGACTGTTACATAATAAAGAAAAAGACTATACGTTTTACTCCACGCCACATAAAATATATTCTCGTATAGATCTCTTCTTAATTCCACACGTTCAACTACATTCAGTACGATCGGCTAAAATAGGATCTATTACATGGTCAGATCATGCCCTGATTTTCCTGGAATACGAGATACAAGACCTTAGACAGATCAGACCAAATCAGTGGAGACTAAATGAAAGCCTGTTGCAGGATAAAGAGGTCCTAGAGGATTGTCTGGGAAGCACGTAAGGTGGTTATTAGAGGGGTGCTAATTAAACATGTGTCCAGAGTAAAAAGGAAACGTACAGAAAAATTAGAAAGGCTATTAAAAGAACTAACCATGCTAGAGGGTAGGCATAAGCAAATAAGATCAATAACTGCAGAGGAAGAGCTGGCTAGGAAAAGAACGAAAATTACCGATCTCCTGTACTATAAGGCAAAAGCAGCAATACAGAGAGGTTAAAAATTTTCATACGAGTCCGGAGATAAGTGCGGGAAAGGACTCGCTAGACTACTACGCGAAGAGAAGATGAGTAACTATATCCCATATATTAAGCCACCAAAGAAACCGAAGGTTTCTAAACCAAAGGATATAGCGAAAGAGTTTCAAGAATATTATTACTCTCTATAATATGCAAAGCAAGCCCCCGACTAAAGAACAGATTGATCAGTATCTTATGGAATCGGCAATACCAAAACTATCAGAATCAGATAAAGAGAAGCTAGACAACCCTATAGTTGAAGAGGAACTTAAAGTGGCAGTAAGTTCAATGAGATTGGGGAAAGCCCCAGGACCCGATGGTTACACGGGTCAATACTACAAAATGTTGTTTTCCTCGCTATCCAAATATATGATTAAACTGTTTAACGCATTAGGGACATTGGTTAGTCTAACGAAAGAAACGGTATTAGCTTATATCTCAGTGATACTAAAAGAGGGGAAAGACTTGGGCCTATGCGGAAGCTATCGGCCGATCTCTTTGCTAAATTCGGATGTAAAGATCTTCGCTAAGGTTCTGGCAAACAGGATACAACAGCATATCCCAGACCTGATACACTTGGACCAAGTGGGATTCGTCCCCGTGCGGGAAGCACGTGATAACACTATTAAAGCCATCAACCTGGTGCAGATAGCAAATACAAAAAAGACGCAATGTGTATTCCTGAACATAGATGCAGAGAAGGCTTTTGACAGGGTGAACTGGAACTTTATGCGTGCAGTACTACAACATGGAGGCTTTGGAGATAAAATAATAAAATGGATATTTTCGATGTACTCAGGCCTAGCGGCCCAAGTACGGAATACTATCAGAGCCTCTCCAGATATCGAACGGGACAAGACAGGGGTGTCTCCTATCCCCACTCCTTTTCGCCCTGTCTTTAGAACCCTTCCTGTGTACCCTGCTTTTAAATAGGAATATTACAGGAGTACACATAGGGGAGAACCATTGTAAAATCACAGCCTTCGCAGACGATATGCTGTTTACCCTTATCAATCCATTGATCTCAATCCCGAATTTAATGAGGGAATTTGAGAAATATGTCTCTCTCTCGAATCTAAGTATAACAAGTCAGAAGCAATGGGAGTTAATGTGCCACAAGCATCAATAACATATTTAAAACAAAAATTTAAGTTCAAGTGGACAGATAGAGCACTGACATATTTAGGCATACAATTACCAGGGAAAGTAGAAAAGATCTTCGAACTAAACTTCCCACCGCTACTGCAAAAGGTGAAGATGTTACTGGATAAGTGGAACCAGGGCTTCCATACCTGGTTAGGCCGATGTAACATCATTAAGATGAACATACTCCCAAAAATGCTTTATTTTTTTCAAGCACTACCAATACATATCCCAGTGCACTATTTTAAACAATGTCAGAGAGTCATTTTCGAGTTCATATGGGCACACAAAGGTGTCTGTTTATGAAGCAGTGAACAGCGGTGATCCCAGGGATCACCACTGATCACAGCCCATAAACAGTTTATGAAACAGTGATAATCGGAGGGAGAAGTGTTTGAACTTGTTCTCCCTCTGATTATCTCTACACACAGTGAAGTCTCATAGACTGACACAGAAACGGCCAGTTTATGATGCTGTGATCTGAGCTCTTTACTGGTGATCTGTGTCAGAATTCACATGCGCTGATTCACCAGCTCAGAGATGGTGAAGCGGGGAGTGAAGAGGGAATCCCAAGGGTTCTGAGGAGGAACCTCGTTTAGACCCCCGACACTGTAACCATGTCCCCCTGTAATTTTTATGCGTATACATATATACACATACATATATATAATGTGTACATGTACATATATATAATGTGTGTGTGTGTGTGTGTATATAAATGTATATATAATGTGTGTGTGTGTGTGTGTGTGTGTATTCATATATATATTATGCAGGGGGACTCGTTATTTTAATTACATTAACCATGCCGTCTTTCAGTGAACTGAGCGGTGATAATTTATCACTGCTCAATAAACTGACATCTCTGTATTTCTGTGAATTTCTGGTCTGTTCTCCACTGTTTGAAGCATTGGTAGATCACTTCACATCTCCAAGGGTGAAGCGATCTTCTCCGCTTCATAAACAGGCACACAGAGGAGAACAATCTTCACTGTGAATGCCGGAGAAAGAAGCAGTGAATAGATTTCACTGCTTCATAAACGGACACCAAAAACCCCAGAATACAAAGGAAACAACTAATGTATACTAAACAGGGAGGACTTGGGGTGCCATATATAAGGAAATACTACTATGCTGTACACCTGAACAGGTTAATAGACTGGAACAGGCACTCAGACACTAAACTATGGGTACAAATTGAACAATCCCAATCTAAAATACCATTAGAAAGGGCACCATGGTGGTCTGCCTCACTGCCCAAAGAAATTAACAAGAACCCGATTCTGGGAAACACGGCGAAAACATGTGCAACAGCATTCTCTATAATGGGCATTGACCCTAGGACCTCCCCATTATATCCAGTGATAGGCAACCCTCTGTTCCCCTTGGGATATGAAGATGGAGCTTTCCGACACTTAAGGGAGGAGGGGAGTAGACAGGTAGTGAACTATAAAAAGTGGGAGAATAATCCGCGCTAGGACTGGAGATTTGAGCTGCTGCCCTCTGTTTAATCTCTTATAAAGAGATAAGGAGTAGTAATATTTTAAGGTGCAGATAGTTGGCGCTGCTGTATGAGTGAAATTTTATATATCTTTTGTTGGGTACTCGTAGCCGGTGGGTTTATTGAAACAAAACTCCCTGCTTCACCAAGTGATCCCTTGTTTCTGATGATCCCTCAGGGGGATAAGGTTACTTTGTTATGTCCTGGTGTGATCCTACTGGTGAGTCCCTGCGGAATTGGTAGTTGTAAAGCCTTTAGTAGAGTTTCTAATTCTTATTGGAAATGTAGTGTTGACAACTTGATTAATGGTAACCCTCCAAGGTCCAATATTTTGATGTAAAATGCTGTATAGATCAACAAGCTTTATAGCAATAAAAATCAAACGTGACGTCAAAAATTGTGTTGAGTATTTAGTGATTTGTGAACAGTTTTGGTCCTCCTATGTACCCTTAATTTTCTGTGGTTCAGTGCATGTGATCTATGATCACTGAAAAGAGCAATTGCTCTGTTATGTGGTGTGATCACCCAAATAATAAATAAATAAGTGAAGGATGGTGGATACAAATAGGTAAATATATGCAATAAATTCAAAAATAAATCGAAAAATAAAATCCCTATTTCAGTGATCAGCTTAAAATGCTATTCTTAGTAGATACTAGGTTTCTGTGTTCTAAGAAGTGAAATTTCCTACATAATATCTTCCAGTATGATAAAATAAATTAATATCCGTATATACATGTAATCATCAGTGACATTATAAAGTTCAAATAAACTTCAAATAAGCAGCTGCGTGGTCATCTGTGGTGTAATTATCAGGTATTGGACTGCAGATGATGTTCAAGATTCCAGTTATCCCCCCACATGTATCCCCACTTACCAGATGGTTGTCCCCACAGAGGGGGTATTGAGCCTTGGGGATCAGTGGGTGGTAGTTGATGTGTACCAACCTCTGTTCGTAGTAGGTAATTTACGGCACTCGATGAATTCAGTTGTTCCTCGTGTTGGATCAATCACCGTGCGTGGTGGTTCCTAAGGTGTATCCAATATGTCCCAAAACTCAAGGTTGTGGTAGTTATAAGGAGGCAAAAAGAGAAGAAATCCTCATGGTGTGGTATATTCCGGTATTTAATAAAAAGCCATTTCCCAATTGGGTCAAAAAAATAAAATACAATGTAAACACAAGGGTTTAAAAAGGTGAAAGATAATTCACCGTAACTTAAAAGTAAAAAAGTCCCGAGTGCTGAGCTGTACCAGTCGGGTTGTGGGAGCCTCTGTGTTGATTTTCCGTGTGGAGCGTGCCTGCTGTTTGCGTTCCACTTCTGAGCGCGTCCCAACCCGGAAGTCCTTGCTGGTCTGAGCTGAGCGTAACGGAGCGTGTGACGTGAGAGCGTAAGTCACCTGACCGGTTTCGTCTATGGACGTTTTCAAAGGTGATGACCGCCCTTCTCGTCACTCATTTTTATAATGCAAGCGTCATGCGTGATCCGCCTATATGGGAGTGTTTAGATCCCACTTACGAATCGGGATACCCCTGGGCGTACTGTTACAATTCTCTATGCATATTTAACTATTTGGCTTAACATAGGATAAAAAAGCGTGCAATTAGGTCAGATATACAGACTATTGATGAGGGATATTGTCCTCTCTATTCAAACTTTGGCAAAATAGAAAGATAAAAAGATTCCCTTGCGAATTTGGAGCCGCGGATCCCAAATATCGCTTGTACCATTTTAAGTATATCTTATGGTGATATTTGTACAACAGAACAAATTGACATATTGAGAGTTGAAGATTAAAAGTACAGCTGGAATTTGTATGTGAGGTAATAGGTATATGTATATATACAGAGAATATTACCCCTTCTAAGGATTGTTAAATGCACTACTAACAGGTGTTTATGTAGTAGTGGTGTAATTTATACGGTGTCTGATAGTGAGAGAGGAGGTTAATGCTGTGTGTATCATGTAAATAATGTAGCTTATTTTAGGTTAATATATTTGTATGTGATTGGTGTCTACAAAATAGACCTGTTCATTGCGTGTGAGTGAACTTCCTGGTGCTATTGGGTTCTCAGTTGTTACAGGTCCTAGTTTATTGAATGACTTGTGTTGATTGAGAGATTATTTTAAGCGTATTGGGAACTTGGCCGTGCACAGATTAAGAGTTAGTTTCTCAGTTGTTGTGTATGTGGGGTTTCTACTTCTGTCTTGATGTTCTGTTCTGTGGCCATTTTAGTTGTTCTAGTAATTGATTTTTTCTTTTTCTTTTTCTATTTTCTTTCTTTATTCTTTCTTTTTTCTTCTTTTGGGGGGAGTTGTATTTCGGTCCCAATTAGTGTGGTGTTCTTCTCATCCCAGATTTGATTGGTAGAATCTATAAGTATTTAAGAAGTTAGGCTGTGACTTATCTTTATTAATTTGTATTCCTAAGTTTTCTTTTTGGTGGAATTTGGTCATCTCTGGGGAGTAATAAGCATCTCCAGGAGGGTGATCTGGTTGGTGATGAAGGTCTATTGGTTGGTTATAAAGCAGTTGAGGTCTATGTCCAGGTTCATCCCTTTTGGTGCTAGGGATCCTAACCGATAGATCCATTCGGTTTCGTTTCGTGATATTTGGATCTTTTTATTCCCTCCTCTCCAATGATCGGTAACCATATCTATCCCATAGAATGTCATCTGTGATGGATCTTTATGATGGTATTGATCAAAGTGTCTGGATAGACTATGGTCAGGGAATCCCTTTCGGATATTTTTTATATGTTCCCTTATGCGAACCTTGAGGGGCCTGGTGGTCCTGCCTACGTACTGCATTTTACAGGGACATTCAATCACATAAGTGACATGGGTACTATTGCACGTGATTAGTTTTTTAAATTTCAAAGTTCCTGTGGTTCGTACTTGATGAAAAGCATAAGCGTCTTCTATTTTCTTTTTTGCTTTTCTTGCACGGTAGGCAGCGTTGGCATCTATAGAAACCTTTCAATTCTGGACATATTTCCACTTTTTTTGGCGGATTCACTACATTGTGTACTAGAAAATTCCTTAGTGAACTATATCCGAATGGGAAGATGGCTTACAATAGCCGAACTGATGGAACAAGAGAACGTATTCTGTTTAAAGTTTTGGAATGCACTCCAGATGGTCCACTTCCTGAACACACTACCAAACCCAGGGGTCTTTGAGAGACCACTTACAAGACTAGAGAAAATGTGTAGCGAGAGGGGAACATTAACACATACACTCTCAATAAGTTATGAATTACTAGTACAGTCTGGGAGCCATCCTTTGAAGTGTGTTCAAGATTGGGCACAGGAACTAAAAAAGATATTTAGTATGGAATATATAAATAAATTGACATATTATCAATACATAAAGTATTTAGCAAGCATGCATATGAATAAGCAAAGAAAGACATTTTTAGTATTTCATTAGTTGGCTCAATAATCATATGTTTGTACAGAACTTCGAAACATAAAGAAAAGAAGAATCAAAAATATCAACATTACATAATTAATTTGAGTTTGTGTTATTGTTGTAAATCAGTGTCTACCTTGCAGCAAATAGTGGTACATGAATACCTCAAGGATGATCATGAAAAGCAGACCGCAAACAGGTACAGTGTTGGTTGCTGTATTGGGTGCAACAGTGTGTCACGGTGATACAGCTCGAACAGCTTCTAAATCGGCCCTGGAAAGAGTACATAGAGAACGATGCCTAACTTAGGGGAAAAGTTTACATGTCAGGTTGTGGTGATAAAAATCAATTTATATTTAATTTAGAAGCATGCCAAACTAATAGCACTAGGGCTGCTGTTGATTTTAATACGTGTGAGTAGGTATATGTATACACATAGAAGTGTATTTCACATATTGGTTTTAGATAAATATATATCTGAGTATTTGCATATGGGATTTAGATACCATAAAATAAATTAAAATGAAATTATTTTTATAGTGATACATGACTTACGTAGGGTATGACCGGTTACAGTGTGGACCAGGGGAGACTTGAGAGATGTACCGCCAGTAGTTTGCAATAGTCTATATAGGAAGAACAAAATGGGATTTCCATGGGAGAGGTGTAAAAGAACACTCTGATCCTCACCGTGTGAGAGAAGACAAACGTCTAAAAAGAAACATAAGTAAGATAAAAAATAAAATATAAAGGAGATATGGATATGTCAAATGAGTGTGCTTAAGCACACAGATTTGTATAGACAGGCGTCTGAACAGAGCTCAATCGAGGTTGTGCAGTTTAACTTGTCCGAAGTACATCCTTCCTAGGTCTCCCCTGAGCGGCCTATGAAGCGTTGGATTGCTGACACGTTCAATTTATACTCTGTCAGCGTGTGACGTGTGAACGTCAGGACGCTGGGAGGGGCGCGGTTTGTGTGACAGAGGAGGAGTGGGAACGCCTACTCTGTATTGACGTGCGCCAGTAACATATACTCCTATATAGGAGGTGGACCTGTAGGAGGGGCTTACGCATATCGGCACGCCTCAGTGGGTGGAAACTGCCTGACGTGCCGTGAACACGTTAGTAGGGCAAGCACAACACTGAGGCCTCCGCCTCGGTTCAGCGCTAATTGTAGCAGCTGGTGTTTGTCCCTGGGCGCCCATCATTGGGGCCGATTGCTGAAGAGTGATCAAAGCAGCACCGTGGCGACATCTTGTATTGTCTCTTATACTAAAGTTATAATTGAGATTAAAAGAGCCACAGTATTGCCTGTAGCGGAGTGCTGACATGATCAAAACGTTCATAAAGTGAGAAAATGTAAAGGAGGACTTCTGCGCTAATACTAAATAGTCTCCCTTAGATAAACAGTGAAAAAATTGCAGCAAACACAGTGTAGTGCATACACAGCAACGAAATAGGTAGATAATCAAGAATAAGTGATTGCACAAAAATTAATACAAAGACATATAAACACATAAGAGTCAGGTGAGAAAACTAAATATCAACATAAGTGGTGATAATAGTGACGAAAGTTCAGATAGCACAGCTGCAAAGTATACAAGTGAAACAATGTGCAATAATAAATTGTGCCAAAAAAGTCTGTGATGTTAGCAAGGATGCTATAGTAGATGCCCACTATTCCCAGAGAAATGAGAACTCCACCACATAAAGTGAGGCCCTTGTGCGTGCCTCCATATTTGCAAGGCCAGAGACCGATGGACAAAAACAACAATATTTTTATACAGAAAACTTAGGAAAAACATAAATATTACCGTGGCAACATTAACAGTAAAACGGAATATAATGTGGATATCTGTCAATTTAATCATCATGTCTATCACAATTTCCCATATAGACACACACTGTCATCAAGGCTATACTGCTGATGTTGAAATGACACAAAGAGAGTGTGGGGGGGGGGGGGGGTTTAAGTATGACCGAGAGTGCCATCCAAAGCAAATATTGTTCATAGTGAAAGCAGTCATCATCCTCTCGACACAGCATTAGTATTAAATTGATCGAGATCATGAATAGATAAAGAAAAATAGAATAAATAACGAAAAAAGAAAAATGATAAATAATACATAAGAAGAAAACGGTAAATGAATAGTAAATTAAATAAATTTTAACTTAACCACTTAACTACTGTGCACCTACACCCCCTTCCTGCCCAGACAAAATATAAGCTTCCGGCACTGCGTCGCTTTAACTGACAATTGCGCGGTCGTGCGACGTGGCTCCCAAATAGAGCTTTCTTTTGGTGGTATTTGATCACCTCTGCGGTTTTTATTTTTTGCGCTATAAACAAAAATAAGAGCGTCAATTTTAAAAAAAATGCAATATTGTTTCCTTTTTGCTATAATAAATAACCCAAAAAATATATAAAAAAAAAAATTTTTCCCTCAGTTTAGGCCGATACGTATTCTTCTACATATTTTTGGTAAAAAAAAAAATGCAATAAGCGCTTATCGATTGGTTTGCGCAAAATTTATAGCGTTTACAAAATAGGGGATAGTTTATGGCATTTTTTTTTTTTTTTTTTTTTACTATTAATGGCGGCGATCTGCGATTTTTTTATTGGGACTGCGACGTTATGGCGGACATTTCGGACACTTTTCTGACATTTTTGGGACCATTTACATTTATACAGTGAACAATGCTATAAATATGCATTGATTACTGTATAAATGTGACTGGCAGTGAAGGGGTTAACCACTAGGGGGCGGGGAAGGGGTTAAATGTGTGTCCTATGAGTGTTCTAACTGTGGGGGGAGGGGGGGGTGACTGGGGGAGGTGACCGATTGTGTCCCTTTGTACAAGGGACACAATCGATCTCCTCTCTCCCTGACAGGACGTGCAGCTCTGTGTTTACATACAGAGCTGCACGTCCCCGCTCAGTTACTGAGCAATCGCGTGTGCCCGGCGGCGATCGTTGCCGCCGGGCACTCGCACGGGATCCCCGCAGAGCGGCGGGTGCGCGCGCCCGCGGCTTTAAAGGGACATCACGTCATATGACGTGATGTCAGGATAATGGAGTCGTCTGCCCGCCGTCATTTGACGGTGGGCAGATGACAAGTGGTTAAAGAGGTAAGTGTGGGCACACCTAAATGATATGGGTGCCTCATGAAAGAAGCAAAATGTAGAACAGCTTTCCAATATCTGGTCATGACGGGTAGTGCTGAGCTGAGATGGAGTAAAGCGTCTGTAGCTACAAGAAAGCTTTGTAACTGATGCTTTTGTTTAAACCTGGGTATTGGGTCGCCCTCAAAGTGTATATGTGTTTTGCTTCTATCTGTAAAAGACGTTTATCCACTTGTCCACCTCTTTAATTTGAGGGGATGTGGGCAAAGGGCAAAAAAGCCCATCATTGTTAAATCGTGGCCGTGAAATAGACCCATGTGTCTGCTGATCGGAGTCTCAAAGTTTTTTGCATACGGCTGACACATGGTCTTGTATGCAGCAAAATAAATTTCTCTTGGTCTTGCCTATATAAAAGGCACCGCAATTGCACTTCATAATATAAATAATCCCAGTGGTTTGGCAGGTGGCTCTAAATTTAGGTGTACAGATGTCACCATTAGGCAAGTTAATGCTAGTACCCCTGATGATGTATTTACAGTAATTACACTTGTGGCCCGTTTGAGTTGGTTTCAGGATTAGTTGAGTCGCATAATGACTTGAGACTGTGCTTCTGCATATGGAACGAGACCCTTTGAAGGTTATTTCGGGATGAACATTGATATATTTACAAATTTTCTCATCCGAGGTCAGAAGATACCAAAACTTGTTATATATCTGCCTTATTTTCTCGTGTTGTCTATTGTGGCGAGTAATTACTCTGGTATTGTTGGAGCTTTTCTAAGACTTGGGTGTATATAGCAGTGCATTCCTCTCTTGTGAATTCACCCTATTAAAAGCCTTTTGTAGGCAGCTCTTGGTATAACCCCTAGCTCTTAGGCGTGCATATAATAGTTTAGATTCCTTCAAAAAGTCACACTCTTCGGAGCAGTTACGTTTCACCCGTAAGTACTGGCTCTATGGGATGCTCGCTACCAATCACTTTGGATGTGAGCTAGAGGCGTGTAATTAACTATTCCCCGCTGTGGGTTTTGTGTATAGTGTTGAACATAGACATCCGTCAGTGTCCACATACAGTTCCACATCAAGGAAGGTGATTTTTTTCTGACTGCAGGTATGTGTGAATTTCAGGTTAAAGTTGTTAACTTGTAGTTGGTCGAGAAAAGTAATCAAGCTTTTCTGTGATCCTGCCCATATCATGAAGACCTCATCTATGTATCTGTGCCATGTTAGCACGTTGTTTATCGGTACAAGATTGTCTTCTTCTCTGAAGAGATCACGCTCCCACCCCCCCAGGTACAGGTTGGCATAGGAGGGGGCACAGCCTGTCCCCATTGCCACACCCTGCACCTGGAGGTAGTGGGAGTGTTTGAAGAGAAATATATTGCTTGTTAGGATGAATTCCAACATCTTGGTAATAAAGTTATTGTATTACTTTGCATCCTTGTCTCGTTCGTTGTGGAAACTCCTGACAACATGTATCCCCTGGGTGTGGGGGATAGAATTGTACAGGGCTTCGATGTCTATAGCCACGCCTCACTTGAAATTACCAAACCGTCTGTGATTTTTAAAAGTTCGATAGTATCTTTGACATATGAAAACAGTCCTCGAACATGAGGATATAGGTATTCATCTATGAAACGGCTAGCGTTCTCCGTCAGAGAACCACAGCCTGAGACAATTGGTCGTCACGGGGGTGGTACCACACCCCCTTATGTACCTTAGGGAGTGCATAAAATGTGGGAGTGGTTGGGTGCTCGATATTCAGGAATTGACGGGTGTTTTCGTCTTATATGCCTGATTGAGGATTTTGCAATATTTACTGATATTGCACGTGACCATAGAAGCTGGAACTAATCTGTACCAGTGTTTGTTTTTCAAAATGTCCAAGCACATATTTTCATATCCTACTAGATTTAGAATGACAATATTGCCGCCCTTATCTGAGGGTTTGATAATGTCATCGTTGTTACGTAAATCAATTGGGATTGCCCTGTAGGACTGGGAATGAACGGGATTTGGTTTTATACATTTTTGGAGTTAAGTAGATGCGTTTGCTGTGACGAGATTGGACGGAGACGCCAGGAGCCACCCCTGGCACATGGAGAGTCCAGCCCTCCTCTTCTGGATTACTTTCGTCCCACAGGGTCATGAGATCCTGTAGGGCTTGTAATTCTTGAAGGGAGACTTGATCAAGAATCGAGTTATAATGTTGTATTGGTGTAGCAGTGTCTTGCTTATCGTATAGTACTTTGAACATGAGGCTCCTGGCAAAAAGGTGGAGGTCTTTTATCAATTCGAACTGGTCTGCCTCGGCATCAGGGCAAAACGAGAGACCTAGTTGTAATACCTTTTCGTGTTCTTTGGAGAGTATGAAGTTGGACAAATTAATAATATTGTTAGTGTCCCGACCTTCCTTGTCATAGGGATCGGGACTCGTTAGTTTGACTCTTGTGGAGTATTGCAAGGTACTAAACTGGCTTTACGTTCCATGGTGAAGATGGGCGCTGTGCAAATATCTCCTAAGGAGTTGGAGCCTGATGAACTAGGTTCATGGACAGGTTGGTGTGTCATGGGGGGGTACTGGTGTCGAGATGGTATTGATATCCGGTGTTGGTGATACTAATGTTGCCGATGTCATGCTGTTTATGCTTACAGTGTTCGCATTTGAGGATTGGGAGCTGCGCACTCCTTGCGCTCGAGGGCGCTTGTCTTTAAGGGGAAATTGTGACCGTGACAATTTCTGTAGGCTACTGTCTGTGTAATTTTTGCGCTTTTTGTCTGTTTCGGTTCTACGACTGATTGGAACAAAAGATGCTGTTGATATCGAAGAGCTATCAGATTCTCTATGATCAGTATCTCTAGAAGGGAATTATTTTTTAATATTTGGAGGCTTTTTTGTATTGCGTGGGTGGCTTTTGTTCGTCCATTTGTATGCTTGAGCATTATCTTATGCTCTTTTGTCCTCTGGAGTTTCATCTCTTTTGTTTTAATGAGGGTGGTTGCATATTTGGTAAGGTGGTCTTTGAGTTGTTTCTCAAAGTTACAGTAACCTGAAAAAGTGGTTACATTACCATTGTTCTCTTGCCACGCCTTAATTTCTCCATCTACTTGTTTTATATCAAGTGTACTGATCACATAGGATCTGCATCATGTGTATAGAACAGACTTGTAGATTCTCTTCCCATGCTTCTTTGATCTTAGGTTCTAACTTCCTTGCATTAGGGAAGATTTGAATGCGCAGTCCCCATGGTACAATTTTGTTAGAAATATACTGCTCAAAAAAATCCTTGTGCCAAAACAGTCTTGTTTTCCTCTCTACTAGGCGTTGAAGTCCTATGAAGTAGAGGTTGGCATCCTCTTCGGATGCTTCATTCTTTGTTCTAGATTTTCTAACATCGGCTACAAAGCCCTCCCATTGTTTGCCTTAGTAACCTGTCATGGTGTCACTATACTACTGAAATGTTACCTTAGTTTTGCGATGAGGCACTGGGATATACTCGCAAATCCTGGGCGTTGTGTTGAACTCAACATGAGAGAGCGCAGAAGACAAAAAAGAGAGAAAGAAAAAGATAAACACATCAACATCAAACATCAATTGCTGCGTTGCCTATTGGTACCTAAATTTGGTGACCTATAAGAACATAAATGATGCAATTGAGTTTGCCCGGGCAAAAGAGCCTATGGCACAAATTGTATCGCCCTGATCTCAGCGACTTCAAAGCGACAAAAGGGGAAAATTAGTTATTTGTGTTAGGTGCACACCACTCTATATAAAAAAGAGGATATGGGCGGGTGTTTAAATCCACCCAATATTACATAGAATTAGAGTATGTATACAGAGTGTGTGCGCACAATAGATAAATACAAATAGTCACCTGCATTGCCGTCCCTAGTAGATAAATGGATATCAATTCCCATTTAAGAGATGGAGCGTGGGACTTTATGGATGTGAGTTGAGATAATGTAGTACTATATAAGGTAGCTATAGTTTGGCATGCTTCTAAATTAAATATAAATAGATTTTTATCACCACAACCTGACATGTAAACGTTTCCCCTAAGTTAGGCATCGTTCTCTATGTACTCCAGGGCCGATTTAGAAGCTGTTCGAGCTGTATCACTGTGACACACTGTTGCACCCAATACAGCAACCAACGCTGTACCTGTTTGCGGTCTGCTTTTCATGATCATCCTTGAGGTATTTATGTACCACTATTTGCTGCAAGGTAGACACTGATGTACAACAATAACACAAACCCAATCTAATTATGTAATGTTGTTCTTTTTGATTCTTCTTTTCTTTGTTTCGAAGTTCGGTACAAACATATGATTATTGAGCTAACTAATGAAATACTAAAAATTTCTTTCTTTGCTTATTCATATGCATGCTTGCTAAATATTTTATGTATTGATAATATGTCCATTTATTTATCTATTCACTCTATAATACTTGATAAACTTACGTGTCCCTGAAGAAGCCCCAATGGGCAAAACATGTAGGACCATCCGTATATGATATGTATATACACGTTATCTCAAGTCCCTTTGTATACTTCACATATGATCATGTTTTTTAAATTTTTGTACTATGTGATTATCACTAAAACTTTATATATAATATTATAAAAAAAAATTGGTTCTCTGTGATTTCAGAGCTACCTTTTATATAGTACTACATATATAGTACTACATTATCTCAACTCGCATCTGTAAAGTCCCACGCCCCATCCCTTAATTGGGAATTTATATCCATTTATCTACTAGGGACGGCAATGCAGTTGACTATTTATATTTATCTATCGTGCGCACACTCTGTATACATACTCTAATTCTATACAATGTAAAGTAGTGAGTGTACAGCTTGTATATCGGTGTAAATTTTCTGTCCCCTTAAAATAACAACGCACAGCCATTAATGTCTAAACCGCTGGCAACAAAAGTGAGTACACCCCTAAGTGAAAATGTCCAAATTTGGCCCAAAGTGTCAATATTTTGTGTGTCCACCATTATTTTCCAGCACTGCCTTTACCCTCTTGGGGTTGAAAAAGGGTGAAAAACTATGACAACTACAAATTTATTTTCAAGATCTCAAAACCTTGCTCTTGGCCACAGAATTGCAGGATTGATGGAATTAGAATGTCGGATGCTTTAGAGGAAAATAGATTATTTAATTTGACTCATAAGAATGCTATTAGTCTGTCAGAGAACATGGTAAAAGAGGAAATCAGCTCAGTTGTTACTCAAGTAGTAGCTATATTCAGGTGTCTTTTGTTAAAGAAAACTGCAGCAGCAAATTGGGTGCCGAAAATAGAGAATAAAATGGCGGTCGTTGCAATACTTTTTGTCACACCGTATTTGCGCAGCAGTCTTACAAACGCACTTTTTTGGGGAGAAAATACACTTTTTTAAATAAAAAATAAGACAACTGTAAAGTTAGCCCCAAGTTTTTTTTTTTTTTTTTATATTGTGAAAGATAATGTTACACCAAGTAAATTGATACCCAAAATGTCACGCTTCAAAATTGCGTCCGCTCGTGGAATGGCGACAAACTTTTACCCTTTAAAATCTAAATTTTTTACATTTAAAAAATTCTACAGGTTGCATGTTTTGAGTTACAGAGAAGGGCTAGAATTATTGCTCTCGCTCTAACGATTGGGGCGATACCTCACATGTGTGGTTTAAATACTGTTTACATATGCGGGTGCTACTCGCGTATGCTTTTTTTATGGCTGGTTTCACACCTATGCGTTTTTAGTGCTTTTGCATTTTGCAGATTTGCATTAGTTTATTTAACATGGTTTCCTATGGAACATGTTCTGTAGTGCAAGTCTGCAAAAAGCACTAAAAATGCATAGGTGTGAATACAGCCTAAAGCCTGCTAGAAGCCACAATCCCTATCTGATCCCCACATTAGAGGCCATCTTCAGGTAGATACTGCAGAGGGATCATGCCAATCACAATTGAAGTCAACAAAGCACTCGGAGCATTCTGTCTGCCAATGCAAGACCAAGATAAACCAAAGGCTGTGATTTGAAAACTACACAGCAAATAATTCATTATGGACAAAATTGCCACTGAAAAGTGTTTGTTTTTTTTGGTGGTCAAATGTTTTTCCTAACCTCTCCAAGTGCATTTTAATGATGTAGAGTTATTAAAATCAGCTTGGCAAAAGTGGGGGACTCTTTGGTTGAGGTTATCCTTTCAAACCACGGTCCCTCCAGACATAACCTTCCTCCCTGCAGTATGCAGCCTTTTTCATTCTGCCTAGCAAAGGAGAAGGACATATTGCTCCCTTTGGGCCCAGCGCCCTGAGGAGAAGTTTTTTTTTTTTTTCCTTGAAGAATCTTCCATCTACTGCTGGCAGAGAGAGGCTGGATATATACAGTGCAGAAAATAAGTATTTGAACACCCTGCTATTTTGCAAGTTCTCCCACTTGGAAATCATGGAGGGGTCTGAAATTGTCATCGTAGGTGCATGTCCACTGTGAGAGACATAATCCAAAAAAAAAACCCAGAAATCACAATTTATGAATTTTTAACTATTTATTTGTATGATACAGCTGCAAAGAAGTATTTGAACACCTGTCTATCAGCTAGAATTCTGACCCTCAAAGACCTGTTAGTCTGCCTTTAAAATGTCCACCTCCACTCCATTTATTATCCTAAATTAGATGCACCTGTTTGAGGTCATTAGCTACATAAAGACACCTGTCCACCCCATACAATCAGTAAGAATCCAACTACTAACATGGCCAAGACCAAATAGCTGTCCAAAGACACTAGAGACAAAATTGTACACCTCCACAAGGCTGGAAAGGGCTACGGGGAAGTTGCCAAGCAGCTTGGTGAAAAAAGGTCCACTGTTGGAGCAATCATTCGAAAATGGAAGAAGCTAAACATGACTGTCAATCTCCCTCGGACTGGGGCTCCATGCAAAATCTCACCTCGTGGGGTCTCAATGATCCTAAGAAAGGTGAGAAATCAGCCCAGGACTACACGGGAGGAGCTGGTCAATGACCTGAAAAGAGCTGGGACCACCGTTTCCAAGGTTACTGTTGGTAATACACTAAGACGTCATGGTTTGAAATCATGCAGGCACGGAAGGTTCCCCTGCTTAAACCAGCACATGTCAAGGCCCGTCTTAAGTTTGCCAATGACCATTTGGATGATCCAGAGGAGTCATGGGAGAAAGTCATGTGGTCAGATGAGACCAAAATAGAACTTTTTGGTCATAATTCCACTAACCGTGTTTGGAGGAAGAAGAATGAGTACCATCCCAAGAACACCATCCCTACTGTGAAGCATGGGGGTGGTAGCATCATGCTTTGGGGGTGTTTTTCTGCACATGGGACAGGGTGACTGCACTGTATTAAGGAGAGGATGACCGGGGCCATGTATTGCGAGATTTTGGGCAACAACCTCCTTCCCTCAGTTAGAGCTTTGAAGATGGGTCGAGGCTGGGTCTTCCAACATGACAATGACCCAAAGCACACAGCCAGGATAACCAAGGAGTGGCTCTGTAAGAAGCATATCAAGGTTCTGGCGTGGCCTAACCAGTCTCCAGACCTAAACCCAATAGAGAATCTTTGGAGGGAGCTCAAACTCCGTGTTTCTCAGCGACAGCCCAGAAACCTGACTGATCTAGAGAAGATCTGTGTGGAGGAGTGGGCCAAAATCCCTCCTCCAGTGTGTGCAAACCTGGTGAAAAACTACAAGAAACGTTTGACCTCTGTAATTGCAAACAAAGGCTAATGTACCAAATATTAACATTGATTTTCTCAGGTGTTCAAATACTTATTTGCAGCTGTATCATACAAATAAATAGTTAAAAAATCATAAATTGTGATTTCTGGAATTTTTTTTTTGATTATGTCTCTCACAGTGGACATGCACCTACGATGACAATTTCAGACCCCTCCATGATTTCCAAGTGGGAGAACTTGCAAAATAGCAGGGTGTTCAAATACTTATTTTCTGCACTGTAGATCCTTGTAGTCTACTCAGTCTGGCCTGCGAGCTGTGGTGTTGCCTCACTCACAGTGAACCGGGCCGACCGCTACCTATATTGCGGTTGTAGGTCTGTCAGGAATGCGTCAGTGAATCCTTGCTTTGACTTGTAAGTACAGTCCCTCCCGCTTAGGTAAGTTGGTACGGCTGGGCATTCCTGGGGTTAGGGGGTCCTCTTATCCTCCCTTCCCTGCTCCTTTTCCCTCTGCTGCATTGCTAACATTGTCGCTGTCAGGGGGAGGGGGGGCTGTGGTGCGTCTCGCCTGCGGTGTGTCTGGCCTGCATTTTCTGTGCTGGGGGGTACTTTTTACTGTGAGGGGTTTTTACACTTTTTAGCCTAAGATAGGCTTTCCCTGTTTAGATGCAGCATTTTGCCGGCATTTTGGTGGCGCCGGTGCCATTTTTTGGGTGGTTTTAAATTACAATGAAAACTCCCATTTGGCGGCCATTTTGTCGTAGCCACGCTATGGCGCAGCTTATAGTGCGGTCGGCCATTTTACTGTGGCCGTGTTTTGAGCGTTCGGCGGCCATCTTTGATTAGTCTTGGCCTCTAATGCTGGTTCCTACGGCGAACACAGGTCTCTTCACAGATACCTGGCGTTTTTATTTCCTCTCCACACGCTGTGTACTGAGGGTGGGCGGTGGCGCTGTGCAGTCTCCTGTGGTGAGTCCCCTGGGATTCCTACATACACTTTGTTGTGGACACTTTTGTTGCCAGGGTGGGAGTGGAGTGCTGACTTAAGGGGGGTAAAAAGTGCCCCCTCCCCCCACTATCCCCTGGGGAATGCTCTGTATTAGATCGGGACCTAGCTGCGGCTCATGTTCCCAATTCTGTTTTATCTGGAGCCATGGACCAGGTACTTGAGGTGCATGACAAGGCACTTGTTGGTGTGCTTCTCACTGCTGTAAGGGACTCCCTTAACCACTTGCTTACTGGGCACTTAAACACCCTTCCTGCCCAGAGCAATTTTCAGCTTTCAGCACTCTCACACTTTGAATGATAATTACTCAGTCATGCAACACTATACCTAAATGATTTTTTTGTCCTTTTCTTCCCACAAATAGAGCTTTCTTTTGGTGGTATTTTATCATCTCTGGGTTTTTTATTTTTTGCGCTATTATTAAAAAAAGACCGAAAATTTTGAAAAAAAAATATTTTTTCTTAGTTTCTGTGATAAAATTTTGCAAATTATTAATTTTTCTTCATAAATTTTGGCCACAATTTATACTGCTACATGTCTTTAATAAAAATAACCTAACATTTTTCGAAAATTATTTGGTCTGTGTGAAAATTTTTGAGTCTACAAGCTATAGTGCAAATCATAAAAAATGATCACATCTGATTACACCTGATGTACTGAAGGCCTATCTCATTTCTTGAGACCCCAACAAGCCAGGAAAGTACAAATTCCCCCCAAATAACCCCATTTTGGAAAGTAAACATTCCAAGGTATTTATTAAGAGCATGGTGAGGTATTTGAAGTTGAATTTTTTTCCCACAATACTTTGCAAAATTAAGATTTTTATTTTTTATTTAAAAATGTTCTCAAAATTGTCATTGTAATAGCTTATTTCTCTCACATGGCATGTGCATACCACAAATTACACCCCAAAATACATTCTGCTACTCCTCCTGAGTAAAACGAGAGTGTGAGACTTTTTCACTGCCTGGTCACATACGGAGGCCCAACATGCAGGTTTTAGGAGCATAAATTGCACATCTAACTAGTTGACTACCTATTACACTTTTGAAGGCCCTGGAACACCAGGATAATGAAATTACCCACAAAATCACCCCATTTTGGAAAGCTAACACCCCAACGTATAATCTATGAGGCATAATGAGTCTTTTGAACGGTTCATTGTTTTCCAGAAGTTTTTGGAACACGTGGAAAAAAATGAAAACGCATTTTTTTTTACACAAAGTTGTCAGTTTCTAAGATATTTCCAACACATAGCATTTAGATAGCAAAAATGACACCCCAAAATACATTCTGCTACTCCTGAGTAAAATGATACCCCATGTGTGAGACTTCTACACAGCCTGACCACATACAGAGATCAAACATGCAAGGAACACGGTCCGGTGTTCCAGAGACACATAGCATGCACATACCAAGAGTTACACCCCAAAATACATTATGCTGAGCAAAGCGTAAACAAAAGATTACCTGTGGTAATAGTAGCGCAGTTCTACACAGCAGGATAGCACTGGTCCAGGCAGCAGGCAGGGACTTGGTCAGCAACGGCATACACAATTGTCCAGGCAGGGATACTGTCCCGTCAGGGTTAGTGCAGGTGGTCAGTTCATGTACCAGGCAGAGGCATGATGGCATAGGTCCTACAGGCAGAAGTAGGGCCTCGTTCAGGACAGAATGGGGACAGGGGTGGAGGCTTCTCCCACCCAAATCTCTTTGAACCCTTCGGGCAACCAGACCCTAATCTAGAATGAGAAAACAAAAACAATTGTTTTCTTCATCCAGAAAAACAAATTCTGGAGCCCCTCACATATGTGAGACCCCTGTGCTATGAATCCCACTAGTCCACTGGCAGGGTAAAAGATCAGTCCAAGAGGCAGGCAAAAAGAATGGTCAAACAGTCCAGGGTCAGTTCCAGATCAGGCAGAGGTATAAACAGAATCGGTAGGCATAATCGTGGTCAAATAACAGTCCAGGGTCAGTTCCAGATCAGGCAGAGGTATAAACAGAATCGGTAGGCATAAGCGTGGTCAAATAACAGTCCAGGGTCAGTTCCAGATCAGGCAGAGGTATAAACAGAATTGGTAGGCAGAATCGTGGTCAAATAACAAGCCGGGGTCATAAGCAGAGGTATAAGGGGTGTGAAGGTAAATTGCAGAAAGTGACATTTAGTGAGGTATGGTAACGGGCGAAACAACCAACTACGCAGAGGGCTGGTTGGGAAGGGCGTTTAGGACAATAATAAATGGTGTCTCTTCTCACTCCTGCTTTGGAGCACACCTTGCATCTTTTTTGGCATTTATGGCCTGTTGGTCTGGGAGGGAGTTTATCTGGAAAGTGGCGCTCGTTGAGTCGGCTAACCACATCGGATCGAATGTATGGTGGTGGGTTGCTGGGGTATAAAAGGGCAGTGGTGATTTCCTCCAGGTAGAAAAGGTAGGGTTTGGGTCTTGGAGTGGATTTACGATATATCACATATGTGTTGTACGCGGCCAAATTGAACAAATAAATTGAAACTTTTTTATACCACTGGTATGATCTTCTTGTAGAAAGGTAGGGTTCCAGCATCTGGTCATTCAAATCGACACCCCCCATGAACTTATTGTAGTCATAAATGCATTTCGGTTTCTGGATTAGCCCATTCCTTGTTCTGGTCTCAACGAATGTGTTGTTGTGGATGGTAGAAAGCACGTACACATCCCTTTTGTCCCTCCATTTCACAGCCAGAACTTCCTCTGTACGTAAACTCGCCGTCTCCCCTTTTTCTAATTTTTTGACGACAAGACTTTGAGGAAAGCCCTTCCGGTTCGATCGCACGGTGCCGCATTCTGGGGGTTTTTTTTGGAAAATGTTTCGGAACAGGGGCAAACTTGTGTAGAAATTGTCCACATATAAGTGGTATCCTTTCTCCAGGAGTGGGTTCAGGAGTTGCCAAACAATTTTCCCGCTGGTTCCTACGTAGTCTGGACAATTAGGGGGGTGTAGCTGGCTGTCCTTTCATTCGTATACGCTTCACCCCATAGCGGGCCCTTTTACTGGGAATAAATTGTTTTATGCCCAGCCTGCCAGAAAATTTTACTAAGGATTCGTCTACACATTTGTTGGTCCGGGGTAAACAACTGGGGGAAAATTTCGGAAAAATAATTAAGTAGTGGCCGAGTTTTATAAAGTTTATCAAAACTTGGGTCATTTCGGGGAGGGCACTGGGTATTGTCGTTGTAGTGTAGGAATCTCATTATCAATTGATATCTGGACCTGGGCATTTTTGAGGAAAAGATGGGCATGTGGTAGATGGGGCGGTTTGACCAATAGGCACGTAGCTGGTTTTTGTGGTTTAGTCCCATACAGAATATGAGGCCCAAAAATTTTTTAAACTCTTCCACTGTTAGGGCTCTCCACTCGAAGGGACGGGCATAATGGGATGTGGGGTTACTGGAAATAAATTGTTCTGCATAAAGATTGCACTGGGTAACAATTGAGGCAAGCATGTTGTCGGTGAAAATTAAATTAAAAAAGTTAATCGGGGCAAAATTTTCTGTGTCCACCTGGACTCCTGGCTGGGCAGTGAAGGGGGGAATGTTGGCTTCTCCTGAATTAGAAGTAAGTCACAGGGGGTTCTGAAGGGAATAGGGAAGGCTGGCATGGGACCTAACCCTTTGGGACTGAGGTGACACCCCACTGGTACGTGACCTTGCTTGCTGAGGTATTGCGGTACTGGTGGATGGCACAGCGGTGCTGGTGGTCCTTAGCAATACGCCTTCTTCTGGCGGGTGGACCCTCCTCCTCCTCTTCTTCTTCCTCGTCCTCCTCTTCTTCTTCCTCCTCGTCCTCCTCCTCGGATGTCTCTTCTCCACTGCTGACTATCGGCTCATAGGTGACGTCAGATTCGTTGTCGGAATTTTCAGGGGAATCCGAATCGCAGAACTCCCCGTTGCTCTCGTCAGCCGCCATAATTTCATATGCCTCCTCGAGTGAAAAGGATCTTTTAGCCATTGTTGGCACTGATGACACTGACAGGTGGCACTGACGGCAAATGGCACGGATTGATGGCAGGTGGCACTGATGGCAGGTGGCACTGATGGCAGGTGGCACTGATGGCAGGTAGCACTAATGGCAGGTAGCACTAATGGCAGCTGGCACGGGCAGATGGCACTGATGACAGATGGCACTGATGACAGATGGCACTGATGACAGATGGCACTGATGACAGATGGCACTGATGACAGATGGCACGGCAGGTGGCACGGGCAGATGGCACTGATGGCAGGTGGCACAGGCAGATGGCACAGGCAGGTGGCACTGATGGTAGATTGCACTGGCAGGTGACACTGATGGCAAATTACACTAATTGCAGGTAGCACTAATGGCAGCTGGCACGGGCGGATGGCAGGTGGCACCGATGGCACGGGCAGATGGCACTGATGGCAGATGGCACAGGCAGGTGGCACTGATGGTAGATTGCACTGGCAGGTGACACTGATGGCAGATTGCACTGATGGCAGATGGCACTTACGGCAGATGGCACTGATGGCAGGGGCAGGTGGCACTGATGGCAGGGGCAGATGGCACTGATGGCAGGGGCAGATGGCACTGGGGGCAGGTGGCACTGTTGGCAGGGACAGGTGGCACAGGCTGTTTGCACTGGCAGGTGGCACAGGCTGTTTGCACTGGCAGGTGGCACTGGCAGAGACACTGGCGCTGTTTTTAAACTTTAACTTTTTTTTTTTTAAACTCACTGTAACCGCTGTCACTCTCTTTCTCTCCTCACACGCTGTGTGTGAGGAGAGAAAGCCGGCGATGAGAGATGATCTCATTTGTTTACAATTGAGATCATCTCTCATTGGACAGCGGGATCGAGTGCTGAATGGCCTCTGCGATTGGCCATTCAGCACGATCTGTGATTGGCTGTGTCCAAGGGACACGGCCAACACAGTTTTTCGCCGATGCGCGCTCGCGGGGACGCGCAGGGAGCTGGAAAAGGCTGTCACGTCCAAAGACGTCAACCCGGCGCCTCAGGTTTGCGCTGTTCACGTCTTTGGACGTGACCCGGAAACAAAGTGGTTAAGCTGTATAGTGCAACTGGGCTTCCGCTGAGGGCTCTGTCTTTTTCGGGTCACGCAAATCGCTCTGTGCAGGTTTTTCCTGATGTGCCCTTCTTTCATAATTTCATAGATGCGTAATGGGAAAAGCTGCAGAAGGCTTTTGTAGTCCCTCACTGCCTGGCGTTTCGGTACCCCTTTTGATGAGAGCTTTTTTTTTTACCACTTAACGCCCGTTGCACGACTATGTACGTCCACAGAATGGCACGTACAGGCAGATGGGCGTACATGTACATCACTGCCTTCTAGCGGGTCGGGGGTCCGATCGGGACCCCCTCCGCTGCGTGCGGCGGGCGTCTTACCTTTGGGAGCGATCCGTGCTGAGGGGGCGACTGTTTGTTTCTGTCCGCCCCCTCGTGATCGCTCCCAGCCAATCCCGTGAGCCTCCGCCGTGTCACTTCCTCTGCCTGTGTAATGTAAACACTGGCAGAGGAAGTGATGCAGCTCTCCTCTCGGCGGTATTTTCAAACTGCCGAGAGGAGAGAAGACTCGCAGTAAGTCGCACAAATACTACACTGACACCAGTACACAGTCACATTTAACCCCTTGCGATCACCCCCCCCCCCCCTGTCACACTATTCGCAGTGATCATATATTTACTGATCACTGCATTTAGTGTCAATGTGACAGGCAGTTAGTGTTAGGTCCAGGGTAGCCCAGTACCCCCCCTAATAAAGTTTTAACCCCTTGATCACCACCCTAGTTAACCCTTTCACCCCCTATTACCAGCATCATTAAGCGCTAATTTTTCTGATCGCTGTATTAAGTGTCGCTGTTGCCGCTAGGTAGCTATTTTTTTATTGTGATTTTTTTTTTTTTGGCTGAATACATTTTGGCCTAAATGTTTGACTAATATTTATTTCGATTTTTCTTATAACAAAAAGTAAAAAAATATAGATTTTTTTTTTTTTTTCAAAAATGTCGCTCTATTTTTGTTTATAGCGCAAAAAAAATTTAAAATCGCAGAGGCAATCAAATACCATCAAAAGAAAGCTCTATTTGTGGGAAGAAAAGGACGCAAATTTTGTTTGGGAGCCACGTCGCACGACCGCGCAATTGTCTGTTAAAGTGACGCAGTGCCGAATTGTAAAAACGCCTCTGGGCATTGAGCAGCATATTGGTCCGGGGCTTAAGTGGGCTTCTCTGGGGGTGGACCCTCTGGTTCCCAGGGTGTATACCCGCTCTTCCTATTGCTTTAACCCCTGTTTGTATGGATCTAACTCCAACAGCAGCCTGCGATGTTTACGAGTCATCGCCATTTTGTTGTAGCCACGACTCACAGTAAAAGCACACAGCGGCCCCCGAAGAGTCGGAAAAACATCCGCACACACCAGAGCGGCCCCAAGCACACCCGCACACACGAGCGGCCCCCGGGACAGTAAGTGGGGACACTGACTCTTTTAGTGTCAGTGGACGGTTATTATTTACTCAACGTTTATGAACTTTCGTTTTGTTGGCACATTGTATGTACTTTTTTATTGATATAATACATTTTTGAAGTTTGTCACATATTTTTAGTAATTATCCACTTATTTTTGTTCCATTTTCAGTGTTTTGTTAATTCTTGTGTGTTTACATTCACATTTGTAATATTCATAGGTTAAGTGCGACCCTATTTTTTCTTTTTTCACATCCCTCATTTAAAACCTCAGGGACTGCTTCCTTAAATGTATCAGCGTCAAGGCAGTTCCGCTGCCAACAGGGCTCTAGGGCCAGGGCCAGAAAAAGCCCATGGTCCAAAATGCTTCTAAACCCAGCACCAAGCCTTCCTTTTGAGTAGACGCCCCCACTCCATTGAGTGGGGGGAAGGCTGTTGCACTTTACGGACATTTGGAATACAATAATTCAGGATGAGTGGGTCACCTCAATGGATTCGGTTCGCTCAGTAGTAACCTCACTCCAGAGGGGAGACTTTCTAGTCTCCATCAATATTTACGGCGCATATTTATACGTACCTTTTTTTCCGCCTCATCGGAGGTTCCTATGTTTTGCAGTAGAGGAACGTCCTTTTCAGATTGTGGTTCTACCCTTTGGGCTTGCTACAGCTCCCCGGGTGATCACAAAGTTCCTAGCACCAGTACTGGGTCTTTTAAGGGCCCAGGGGATCCTGGTACTCGGGTATCTGGACGACCTCCTGCTCAGAGATTACTCATTACAGGCTCTAGAACAGAGGATAAAATGCACAGTGCAGTATTTGAAAAGCTTAGAATGGATCCAAAATACTGAAAAGTCAGCCTTGAACCAGCTCAGTCTAATTAAGGTCTGATCCTAGATACAGTCCAAGCAAGAGTATTCTTGCCACCTGTAAGAATCTGTGCCCTGAAGGATCAAGTGTGTCAGATAAGGGGCACCAGACAACCCTACATTTGGCTCTGTATGAGTCTTCTAGGGAGGATGGTATCCTCTTTCGAGGCAGTACCCTATGCCCAGTTACAATCCAGGCCTTTACAACAAGACATCTTGTTGGCTTGGAACTGAAGAGGACAAGCCCTGGATTATCCAATGTGCTTATCTACTCGGGCACGCTTGAGCCTTAACTGGTGGTTGCAGGATCGGAACCTGCAAAAGGGACAATCTTTTTCCTCCCGGTAACTTGAAGAGTATTGACTACAGGTGCCAGTTTCTCAGGCTGGGGAGCAACCCTAGAAGGGCTCACAACTCGGGGAAAAATGGTCAAGGACAGAACAGATCCTGCCCATCAACGTCCTGGAATTATGGGCAGTACGTCTGGACCTACACTCCTCCTGGATGATGGAGCTTCAGGATTACCCTATCGGGGGCTGATCCGACAATGCTACTATAGTGGCATATATAAACCACCAAGGCGGTACCAGGAGTCGTTCAGCTCTGAAGGAGGTGAACAACGTACTAGCCTGGGCTGAGGGACATGTGCCTATTATATCGGCAGTCCATATCCCGGGAGTAAAGAACTGGAAAGCAGATTATCTCAGCCACCAGCAAATCTACCCGTGGGAATGGTCCCTACTCCCAGGGGTGTTCCAGGAAATTTGCCAGAGGTCAATGTACTGGCATCCAGGTTAAACCACAAACTACAGCAGTTTGTGTCCCAAACAAGAGAGGTTCCAGTCATTCTGGTGGCACCAGTCTTGCCCAAAAGGCACAGTTTCCTGGAGATTGTGAGACTGACAATAGATGGTCATGGACGCTTCCACGTCTCCCCCGATCTACTGTCTCAAGGTCCTATATTCCAGTCCAATTTACCATCTCTAAATTTTATGGCATTGGCTATTAAAGCCAGGGTGTTAAAAGGACCATGGCATCTTGGCACCAGTGGTGTCTACCCTAGTGAATGCTGGAAAAACTAACTAGGAAGATCTATCATAAGGTGTGGAAGACTTGTATTGCTTGGTGTGAAGCCAAAAAATGGCATTCTCGGAAATACTTGATTTGGAGAATTCTCTTTTTTCTACAGTCAGCTGTGGAAATCAGATTGCATTTGAATACAATCAGAGGTCAAGTTTCGGCTCTATCGATGTCCTGCCAAAGGCCTTTAGCCTCCCATTCACTGGTCTGAACCTTTTATGCAGGGGGTAACTAGTTTGCTTCCCCCCATTAGGTCACCTATGTGTCCTTGGGACTTGAACTTGGTGCTGTCTGTGTTACAGAAGCAACCATTTGAACCTATTTAAGGAAATTCCATTAGACTTGCTGTCACGTAATCACCTCGACTAGAAGGGTGTTGGAGTTGGCAGCCCTTTCATGCAGGGAACCATACTTGAACCTTCACCATGTCTAGGTTGACTCCTGTTAAGACCTGTTACGTCCTTTTTGCCAAAAGTGGTGTCGGCCTTTTTATTTAAATCAGGACATTTTTTGCTTTCTTTTTTTCTCTCCGCCTCCTTCGGCGGAACAGAGTTGACTGCATTCTTCGGATGTTGTCCAGGCAGTCAAAGTTTATTTGTCTAGATCTGCAGAGATCTGATTCCTTTTTTGGTTTTACCAAAAGGACACAAGATGGGGCAGGCAACTTCCAAGGCTTCCATTGCCAATTGGGTCCGTCTATTGATTATTCAAGCCTACAGTCTGAAACGGAAAGCTCCTCCCTTTTTAGGGTGCAAGCTCATTTTACCAAGGGTGTAGGGACTTCCTGGGCTTTTTGACGTCAGGTATCTGTGGCTCAGATTTGTAAGGCTGCCACCTGGTCTTTAGTGCCTACGTTAACAAAAGTGTATGTTCGAGCAGCCAAGGATTTGGCTGCAGTGTACTGCAGGCTGCCGTATACGTTCTGGCAGGGTGTCTCCCTCCCCTCAAGGCTGCTATTCTGGGATGTCCCAGCAGGTAATGAATATTAGCCTGACTCTGTGTCCCATGATGTACTCAAAAGGATTTTTATAGGCAAGTATGACGAAAATTATATATATATTTTTATATAGCAGACAGCAGGCTGAAGTCACAAAGCCGGTACATGCTTGGGATTCACCCATATGCCTGGACTGGCACCTTTGACAGTCTCTCAGTGAGTAGCTGAGAGCCTGAGCTGGCCACGCTCTCCCTCTCCACCGCCCAGCCCTGGAAGGGCAGAGAATACAGCGGTGACTGACAGTCACCAGCTTTCTGCCCAGGGAGCTCTGAGAAACAAATGATGGTTAGCGTTTTATCGCTCAGTTCTCAGTCTTGGAGCCGGCACGGGACAGATGTAGCATTGATTTAGGGTTGGTGATTTTAAAATAATAAAAAAAATCCCATACTTCCCTATTAATGCATGGAATGCATTAAGGTAAAAAAATGTAAAGGCTTTAGAACCACTTTAACCACTTACCAATATGCTGCTAAATGACCAAAGGTGTTTTTACAATTTGGCACTGCGTCGCTTTAACAGACAATTGCGCGGTCGTGCGACATGGCTCCCAAACAATTTGTGTCCTTTTCTTCCCACAAATAGAGCTTTCTTTTGATGGTATTTGATTGCCTCTGCGATTTTTTATTTTTTTGCGATATAAATGGGAAAAAGACCAAAAATTTTAAAAAAAATTATATTTTCTACTTTTTGTTATAAGAAAAATCGAATAAACAAAATTTTATTCAAACATTTAGGCCAAAATGTATTCAGACACATGTCTTTAGAAAAAAAAAATGGCAATATAAAATTTTTTTTACCTACCTAGTGGCAACAGTGACACTAATACAGCGATCAGAAAACCGATCGCTTAGTGACAATGGCAATAGGGGGTGAAAGGGTTAACTAGGGCGGTGATCAAGGGGTTAAATCTTTTTTAGGGGTGGGTACGGGGCTACCCTGGACCTAACACTAACTGCCTGTCACACTAACTGTCACACTGACACTAAATGCAGTGATCAGTAAATATATGATCACTGCAATCAGTGACACTGTGATAGGGGGCTGATCGAAAGGGGTTAAGTGTGCCTATGTGTGTGGTTTCAGTGTAGTGTTAGTGCGATTTACTTCTGATGTCTTCTCTCCTCTCGGCGGATCGAAAATACCGCCAAGAGGAGAGCTGACATCACTTCCTCTGCCAGTCTTTACATTACACAGGCAGAGGAAGTGCAGAGCAGGGAGGGAGCGGATTGGCTGGGAGTTATCCGGAGGAGGTGGACAAAAACGAACTGCCGCCCCCTCATCACGGATCGCTCCCACAGGTAAAACGACGGCCACATTTAGTCCGTAGTCCGTTGACCTGCAACAAGGCAGGGACATACATGTACGCCCATGTGCCTGTACGTGCCATTCTGTGGACGTGCATATACATGCAGCGGTCTTTAAATGGTTAAAGAATCACTAAAGGAATTTTTTTTTAGCTAAATAGCTTCCTTTACCTAACTGCAGTACTGGTTTCATGTCCTTATTGTTTGTTTTTGCTTTGAAGTTGCTGTAATCCTGCTCTGTTCTCCACACTTCCTGCTTGTCTGTTTCCTTATAACCCCAATGCTGGGAGCTTTCTCACGATGGTTTAAGCTGTCATTACTGTGTGTCTAAAACTTCCCAGAACCAATCAGATTCATTTTAAAAACAAAACACTGCCCTGGATGTGTTTGTTTTTGTTCTGTGTGTCTATTTCTACTTTGCAGAAACATGAAACCAGTTCCAAAGTGAAACTAACCTGCAGGCACATTATATGATTGATTTCTATCTATTTTTAATCATTTTGAAAAGGAATCTGTTAACTTTTATGTCTCTATACCCTGTAAACAGTAATTTTTAGCAAAAAAAAAAAAAATGTTTCCTTTAGTGACCCTTTAAGCCACAATCGCGTGATCATATATTACCATTTTTTTTTTGTTTTGGCAGATCATACACATTTTCACCTCCTGGAATGGATAGAACCTTGGTTGCTATATAAAACATTGATTAATCCCAAGAGAAAAGAGTGATTGGTCCATATTATCTTACAAAGCTGTCCCTTTGACCAGTATGCTATGCTGGCAATTTCATACTAAACAAAAGTTGTGGGTCTCCATAGAAAAATTCATGGCTTAAATCATAACAGCGGTTTTTCAAATAGAACTTCTCCCCTTACTGCCCATACCTTGTTTTCAAAAACAGAAACTGATTAAAAAAAAAAGACACTAATATACATGTGTAAATGAATGACAAAGAGACAGTGAACTCCCAGAATTCAACAATGAGTGAGAGCTTTCTTTTATTAAAGAAGAAAAAACTCATGGGAAGTTCTGGGTTATGCTCTCTTTAGATTGTTGACAGTAGCCAATCACACAGGTACTTTCATTCCCATAACCTGAAGGAAGCGCACATTGGTTGGATGCCTTATCTGTTGACTAGACGTTAAGTCTAGCATATGTAAATCTGCTCCATTTATCAGATTTTTCCTCAGTGCTTGTGCAATAGAAGGCAGGACAAAGTTGGGGTAATATTCATTGCCTTTACTGGTCCAAAATACTTGATTTTTTGTCCTTTGCAGTTTTCAGAAATTCAGACAGCCTTAGCCCCTTATCCCTTTGGCTTTACTCCATCAAGCAACAGATATTAATGCTTAATCTTTATACTGTCTCAAAAAAAGAATAATAAATTATTAACCTGTTAGTTATATTAACAAAAGAGTAAATATTCAACTTGGAAGGTCTTCTCCCATTGATGTTCTAGACATTTGAAAGTCAAGGTTCAGGTCAGCATACTTTCTGTATTGGAGTCTCCTTTTTAGAGGCTTTGATCCCAGTACTTTAAAGGTTTAGACTGCTGTTCTTAGACCCCTTTCACACTGAGGCAGTTTTCACACATTTTAGCGCTAGAAATAGTGCCTGTAAAGTGCCTGAAAACTGCCTTCCATTCATTACAATGGGTGCTTTCGCACCCGGTAGGTGCGCTTGCGGGACGTTCGGAAAAGACCTGCAAGCAACATCTTTGGGTGGTTGGGAAATTCTGTATACAGTGAATCGGCAACATTTCCGAAAAGTGATTCGGAAACTGTTAAAAGGGCCCGCTAGTGGCCGAAAAGTTTCACTTTTCCCGCTAACAGACGGCGCTTTCAGTGTGAAAGCAACCCTACTGTTTTCTTGGACTGTTTATTTTTCTGGTTTTCATGTGGTTTCAAAATTCATTTAGGTAATATGAAGATTTATTTTTGTATGAATGATTATGGCTCTTTGGGACCCTTGGGTTTTAAGGCCTTAAGGCCCCTTTCACATAAGCGGACCGTTCGTCCGCTTATTACAAGTCTGTTCACGGGCTTGTAATGGGCCCCTATGGGATCTCGTCCGTTAGCGGATGATGCATCCGCTAACGTCCGCAACGATCCGCGTCCGTTAAGGTACGGTTTTTCGGACGGAAGAAAACCCTATTTTTCTTCTGTCCGGCGGATCCCATAGGGGATAGCGGAGGAGAGACAGTGCGGTCCCTGCACAGTGTGCGGGGAACGACCTGTCCGCCGACAGCTCAGCGGGACCCCCGCTGAGCCGACGGACACACACGGAGCGGACCGAAAAACGGACTGCTCCGTGTGAAAGAGGCCTTACTCATGAACCATTTGATCCAGTCACACCGTTTACCCTGAGTATTGCCTTCCTCTATGAATCTATGAAATTCAGACCCATTTCCGAGGATACTGTCATTTTGAGATTGAATCCTGGCATCCTGTTAAAAATTGTTTAAAACTTTTGCCTGGAACATCTTTTTTCAGCAGCCTGTCAAATGGCTTGAAAGCTGAGTTCAAAGTTATAGATGTTGCTGCATATTAGTGTTTTCTGGGGGGCTTTACTGGTTTCCTGTTCACGAAAAGTACCAGTGTTGGAAAATTGTAGGTATATATATTTTTTTCTTTCTCTTATTTAGAATGCAGCAACTGAAAATTTTGTTTTTGTTGTACAGCCCCAAGAAAAGTCCTTCCAGAGCAACAAAGATTGATTCTTGTTCTTCGCCACAACCAGGAAAAAATAGCTTTCCTACAAAAGAATCATTTAGAGCAAACACCAGTGTCAGAACATCTGTGCCAGTGCCTCCCCAGCCTACTTCTCTCCCAGGTGTTAAAACAGGTAAGATTCATTTATATTCCATATGCACCATAATATCCTACCTGAAAATTTTATCACATGATCTATCCTAAATTTTAGGACTAGCATTCCGCAGAAAATTTGATAGTGACTTAATACCTATAAAGGACAAAGTAAAAACAAGTAGAAAATGTGGGTGGGTGAGATTTTTAACCTCTTTAGTTTTTCCTGTTTCTTTATGGATGGGAACAACTATCTTTTATTTTTTTTGTCACTTACAGAGACAACAGAAAGTAAGCTGTAATATCACCAGTGAGGGTAAATCTTCTAGTCACTGAAACATTATAAGATTTTTAGTACTGTGTTTTTGACATTGGCCACAGGGAGAAATAAGGTAAATCTTCTTAGCGGACAGAGGTTTTTTTCCTTACCCACTCTGTCTAAAAGGAAAAAAAAAAGTTTGCATAAACACTTTAGTGTATGAATGCGGATACAGTCTGAGGATGCATTCTAATGAAACGGTTGTTTCTTTAGAGTAATAGTGTGTTTTTAAACACCCAAGTAACACTTGTTGGCTCTGGCTAGCATTAAATGTGCTGCCATCCTTCATCCAGGAAGCATGATGCAAGCTTCTCTTCCCATTGGGGAATCCACAGTGCCAACTGAATTAATGAATATTTGTCCATAGTGGTGTTTTGAATGCAAACCCCCTATGGAACTAAGTGCTGCAGCGACCTTTTTTTGCATTATCCTTTAGATTTATCATCTTTTAAAGGTATGTTGTTTGGAACGAATTGCTAGGTTCTAAGGAATATCATAAGAATTTAAAGCTGATGTCCAGCTTTAAGTGAAGTTTAAATACTTCAGTTTGTTGGGACCAAGCTGGTCCAAACAAAATACTACCTTCACTCTCAGATGTAAAGGCCTTGTACACTGTATAAACTGTATTTAGCTTCAGCTACTAACATGTAGCGGTACCCCCGGAGGGGCTGCTGGTAATAGAATGGGATGGCACATTACCTCATGGCTCTTGTAGAATGTCTAGGGGTGAATGATGCATGCAGTAGTAGTAGTAGTAGTAAAGGACTGTCCGCAAAGAAACGTCTTTTTATATGTGCTCTTTATTACCCAGCCAGGTAAAAACAATAAAACTTGTGGTGATAGAGTTGGAGTAAAAGGAGAAATGGCAGATTCAGGCGTACAGTAGGGAAACCGTCCTGCTTCCGACAACACTTTGTTTTCTTCGCCACTCCATCCGGAGTGGGTATAGCGTACCTGGGCAGGCCTCCCTCACCGACCTGTCAGCCAGAGTATCACTCGGAACCTAGGGAGATGTCTCTGCCACAGACCCTCCTAAATGAACGTCAGGGAAATGCCTCTGCCACAGGCCTTCTCTGATTGCAGATATGGAGGTAGCCCTCCTAAGTAAAGTTATACCTGGATCTTCTTCTTAACGTCGCCCAGGTACCGACTGAAAGAGGAGTCAATCCTTCAGTGTCCGGTTACCTTGATCCCCCGGTGGTTCGTCGGAATCCTATTGGATCGCCGGCCTCTCATTGGCTTTCCTCAGATGGACTCCCCACCGAACAGCTACACTTGCTTGGGATGTTCAAAAGTGGAAACTCAGTCAACTAGTGAGTCCCCGTCCTGCTTGAATGCTCCGGAACCAACTTGGGTCCTAAACCAGAAACACTGCATAGTGAGTGAGATTTTTTATTTTTTTTCAAAATTCTTTATACAATACAACGGGCAGTCCCGCATGGATCACAACAAAAGTACAACATACAGTGATAAGCTCAAACCTGTGAGCAAAGTGCATGTCAGTTATACAGTTATACTCAACCGAGTCGTATAATCAGGACCCGCGGGGACGCCTATATTTTCCTGTTTTTTAAGAGATCGCAAGCAGAGGTAGAAAGGGAACTAGTGGACAGCAACAGTTCCCGAGGGATAGTTCGGGAGTAGGAGTAGAGAAGGGGGGGGGGTGACATCCTGTGGGGATAGTCCCCCTAGGAAGTTAAAAGTAGGGGAAGAGGAAGGAAATGGAAGAGTATCAGGAAGGCTAGGGGGGGAGGGAGGACTCGCGAGCATGGACACGCATATCTGGTCTTGCATGCCCTGCGGGCCTATCTGTAACGTGTCTGAATCGTCACATCTGTTTTATCTAAGTTGGGTTGACGGTCAGCTTTAGTTTGGTCTAGGGCGGGTCTCTGAGGGACTGTCCCTCTTCTGAGTATTTGTGTACGTTCCACAGCTGCCATGTATTTTTGTAAGCTTCCTGTCTGTCTTGGTTTGTAAGAGTCAGGTCTTCCAGTCTCTCAACGTCATCCACCTTCCGCAGCCACATTGCCACGGTCGGGGGAATGCATGTGGAATGCATGCTTTGGCAGCGTCAAAAAGGTGTCGAAGGATTGACTTCTTGTACACACGGGTTGGGATGTCGTTAGCGTGTAGTAGATAGAAGGCTGGGTCTTCAGGTAGTTGTCATTCCGTAAACTTCTGGGAGATCTTCTTGACCTCCAACGTCTGCTAAAATTTCAGGGTCCTGCAGTAAGGACTCATTTAGTCGCCAGGGGTGTTTCCTTTCGGAGCAGAGTTCCGTTAGGGCGTAGATTAACGTGACCGGGGCATGGTCCGACCATGTGATTGGGCCTATGGTGATCCCCCTAACTGCACTCAGATTTCTATGTAACACTAGGAAGTAATCTATTCGGGAATACACCTGGTGAGGTCTAGAAAAAAAGGTAAAATCTTTTTCACCTGGGTGAAATAGTCGCCATGCGTCCACCAGTTGAGACTGGCGGAGTGCCGCCTGTGCTCTACCGCGGGCTTTAGCAGTCAACGAGGACAGACCCGAGGACGTGTCTTCCTGTGGTGAGAGGGGCATATTAAGGTCACCTCCTACGATCAAGTGTCCGGTGGTAAATCGTGTCAGTGTTTTTAGTTGTTTGGATAGGAAATCGTCTTGGTGTTCATTTGGGGCATATTGCGCCTATCCGTCCTTTTACAAACAGAAAACGGCCTCCAGGGTCCCTTCTCACCTCTCCCAGTGTCCAGGGTACTCCGGCTGCAATTAGCACCGACACACCTCTGAACTTCGCCTCCGTATAGGAGGAGTGATATACCGTGGGGTAATACCTATTTTTCAAAATCGGTAGTTTGTCTTCCTTAAAATTTGTCTCCTGCAGGAGTACAATATCTGCCTTCTGGGCGCGGATGTCGTGGAGCAGCATCCTACGCTTTTCTGGCGTGTTCAGGCCCTTGGTGTTTAGCGAGATTACCGTCAGGGTGTCCATGTCCGCGGGTGGGAAGGGGAGGGGGGGGGGTAAGTTATATAGATAGGGTAGGTTAGTTTACAGGACCGGTCGTGTCTCCAGGCAGGGAAACAGAAAAGAGAGTAAGGGGGAAATAAAAGAACAACCAACGCCAGGCGGCGTGGTCGAGGAGAGATCTAACTTAGCTCAAACAGCTAGCACACTCACCAGGTTTAAACTGGTGTATGAGTGCAGGCCTATGCGGGTCGGTGGATAGATAAAGCCGGCGGTGTGGGCCCCCGGCCTCATCCATCCCCCCCGGCCAAATCAGGTGCTAAAATGCAGTAACAGTAATGCAATCAATGGTAATACAGTAATGGTCAATGAAAACAAAAAGGAAAAAACAAAAACAAATCCCAAAACAGAAGATATGTACACACATAATGAAAACAGCATTAGACAGAACATATCTATCATTGAACTTTACTTCAACCGCTAGCAATCTCAGGGATGTGCAGGTCTGGGAACAGTCAGTGTCCAGCCAGCACACCCGAGTCGCATTGTGTCCCCATCTCCTCCTGTATAACATTCCCAAACTGCCAGCAGTCCCCCCCCCCCCAGAGCAGGCTATCTAATATGGCGCTCCGTCCCCCCCCAGTCTACTCCAAGATTCCGGATCCCAGAGCGCATCTCCCCCTCCACATCCCCAACACAGTGGCACAATATGTCCTATGTCCCTCTTCCCTGCTCATTCTCCATCAAAAGGAGCAGATCCTTCTCCCGGGGGGGGGAGAAGGCCCCATCCCCCAGGACCGTCTCTCGTTCCACTGCCACCGGTGTGGGCAATCAGTTTAGGGCAGTATGTCCTCCGGTTGACCAGTGTGATCTGCTCCTCGGTCACAAGGGCAGCAGGTATTATCAGTGATGGTGGGTTATAGCGCAGCAGGTCTGCAGCCTAGGGCACGCCCTAACAGCGCGGGAGCCCAACAGGTCGCACAGTATTGGTGTCACTGGTGTCCAGGCAACGTCTGGGTTCCCCGTGCTTTGAAGCGTTCATTGAAAAAATCTAAATCAAAATAAGGGGAACCACAAAACAACAAAAAAAAATAAGGAAAAGGAAAATGAACCCCACGACCCGAGATAGATGTCGGGGTTAGTATCAGTATACCGGGTGAGCCGGGGGATGAGGAGTGGCGGCGCCCCCACAGAGCCCCAAAAACCAGGCACCGAGTGGGGGGGGTCCCCAGTTCAGGCGTCAGGGAGTTTACCAGGTCAGATAGCCAGGTGGAAAGGCCCGTTCGCAGCGGCAGGGTAGTGTGTAACGAGTTGGCCGCAAATTTCACCGGCCATTTCCCAGGAATCGGGAAGTTAGGGTGCGCTCTAACAGCGCGGGAGCCCGAAGAGTTTGTCTGAAGTGGCCGACCAGATTTCTGGGCTGCAGCCCGGGACATCCCCCGCTCCCACGTCCATGCTAGGCCTCAGTGTGGGAAACTCATCCGCTAGAGCCATCGGCTGCCCCGGGTCTCCCGACCGCAACTACGGGTAAGGGGATGGTCAGGGAAGCCAGCAATAAGAAGTAACCCAAAAAATAAATGGGAAAGAACAACTCGGTAAGGGGGGGAGAGAGCGTTCCCGGCACAACATACAAGTGATGGGTACAGGGAGTGGGGTCTGTGGCCTACGGCCTACTCACGGTTGCCTTCACCTGAGGGAGCATGCTGCCTCCTCCGACCGCGACCTTGCTGGCGGGGTCCCCGTTCCGGACCCGTACCTCGAGGGGCCTCCCGTCCCTGAACACGGGGTAGGAGCTGCAGCCAGTCGTGTACCGGCACTTGGTCCGCACCCAGGAATCCGAAGAGGGCTGGGAGATCCGCCGGCGTCTGAACGGTGAAGGCTTCCCCGTCTTTCCGAAAGGTCACCCGAGTGGGTAACCCCACCAGTATGTGTGGCCGCGTTGTCTGGCGATGTCGAGCACCGGTTTCAGCATCGCGCGTCGGCGCAGGGTTGCCCTCGAGAGGTCCTGTAAGATCTTGATCTCTGCTTCTCCCAGGCGGATCTCTCCCCGGTCCCATGCGCCTCGGATGATCCGTTCTTTCTGTGCAAAGCGGAGAAGTCGGCACACAACATCCCGGGGCCTGGCTGGGTCGTCTGACTTCGGGCCTAGCGCACGGTCGATTTCTACCATCACTTCCGGATCCTCCAGGACATCCCGGAACAGCCGCAGCAACGTGTCGTCCAGGGCCTCAGCTTCCACCGATTCCGGTATACCCCTGAGCCGTAGGTTGTTGCGGCGGCTCCGGTCCTCAACCTCTTCTAGGTGTAGTTGGAGCGTGAGCGCCGTTTCTCTGTGAAGGTCTCTGTCTCGCTCCAGGCCGGATACGCGCTGCTCTAGGGTTGTTAAGGATCCCTCGCCCGCGGATACCCTGTCCGTAAGGGTTGACACTTCTGCTTGGACCTCCTGGAAGTCTCGCCGGTGTGCATCTTCCAACGTGAGCACGAGTGTCTCTGTCGACGTGCCACCCGGTTCCGTTGCGGAGGAGGACATGGTCGAATCCCCCTCGGATGTCCCGGGCGCGGTGGGGTCAGCCGGCCTGTCAGTTGGGTGGAGGGCCCAAAGAGCGTGCTCCGAGTTCTCTATCAGGTCGCCATGCGGGGTGCCACGTGGGGCTGCCATCTTGCTCCCGGTGATATTGGCGCATTAGGGTGAAAATAATAATGTAAATCGCCCGTTTTGAGTTCCGAACGGGTGAGCCTGGGTGTTCCTCCGTTTCTCTTCTTTTTTTTTATTTATTTATTTATTTATTTATTTTTGTGTAAAGTGTATTTTTTTTGTGCGTGAACTCGAGAGAGGAGCCGGACTGCAGGAGTTGGGAGTAGGCAGACCCTCCCCCCGGAGGCAATCGCCATCCTTCTCCATGCCCCCGGTGGCAATGGCGGATGTGAGGGGGGGCCTCCCACTCACCCCGCCCTACCTGCTCCACTTGGGAGCCCAACTGGGGCCCAACAGGACCCCAACGGGGCAGAGGGACTCCCCCTATGAGGGAGTGAGGGGGCCTAGCCCACCCAGCCAGCCCCGTAGGTCCTTCGCCTCTCTTTAGGAGACCGCATGGCCAAAGTGCGTGCATATTAAACCAATTTCATGTGTGTGCAAGTGTGGTGGTTTTTGTGGGGGGGGGGGGTGGGCGTACTAAGCACAGGCGTACCCTGCATAGCACACCCACCGGGAGCCGGGCTGAGACCACCAAACTCAATTCACATGTAGCCCAGACCGGGATCCGAACCCTTGGCTGCAGAGGTGGACGGCTTGTCAACGTGCCAATCACGTTGAGCCACCACAGCTCCCTCAAGTTCCTCCGTTTCTGTCTCTTTTGGCAGATCGCATGCCTGTATTCTTAAGTTCTTGGCCGGTGTAGGGGAGGACGAGGCCGGGAGGTCCAAAGATGTGCGTCCTCACTCAGCCATGTCCAGGCCACGCCCCAGTGAGTGAGATTTTAGCCAGCAATTTTCACAATAGCAACGGGACTATATTTTGTTTTTTGCCTTGTCAATTTCCTCTAGACTCCAAGAAGCAAAATACAAATGACTAACCAGGTGGTATAGGATCATAACCAACTTACATAAAATGTACCCGGAGAGCTCTCCGAACTGTTGAAGAGGTGGAAATGAAGAGAGTACCCTATTTCATATATACTGGACATGCCTAGGGATCTAGCCTTTCTGGTCAAGAGTCGGTGCCTTGATTCCTGACCTCACTGGCATGCCTTTTTCAGCTATAGTAAGTACTTCCTCAAAGTGGAAATACAAAAATTATTTGACAATCTACAGTAGGTGACCACGATATTGTGTCAATCTCGCTCCCTTTCTCAGCGAGATTGAGCACCTACGAGCCCCATCGCGGGAGCCAGCGCCGAGCTGACTTGCCGCGATGGAGACAAAGCCATCATAGAAGCGACGGGGATCAGACTTGGTTTCCCGTCAAATCTACACGCGGCATTTGGTATGTATCATGAGGGGGAACTCCACGCCGGATTTTTAAATAAAAATCCAGCATGGGTTCCCCCCCCAGGGGACATACCAGGCCCTTAAATCTGCTATGGATTGTAAGGAGAACCCCACAATCCATACCAGACCCGTATCCAAAGCACACCGCCCGGCCGGTCAGGAAAGGAGTGGGGGCAAGCGAGCACCCCCCCCCCTCCTGAGCCGTACCAGGCAGCATGCCCTCAACATGGGGGGGTCAGGTGCTCTGGGGCAGGGAGGCGCAAAATCTGGCGTGGAGTTCCCCCTTATGATACATACCAAACGCCGTGTGTAGATCCAAGTCGGATCCCCGTCGCTTCTATGACGAGCTCGCTGGAATGTGCTTTGTCTATTCCAGCGAGATGTCGGCACCCTGTCGCCGAGAATCAGCGCGATGCTGTTGTGCTGGAAACACATTCTCGTTGACAGGTACTGTATCTCCTAAATGCTGCAAAGTCCTGTGTTTCCTCCAACTGGAAGTCATGCCAGACTCTATCTATTAACCAATGGATAAAGGTGGTAAATGAAACTCCGCTTATGGAGGACCTCACATTATTATTGCACCAACAGGAAGAACGCTTCTGTAAGACATTGTTTTACTATACATTATTCTTCATCCTAGGAAGACCTCATGCCCCCCCCCCCCCCCACAGGCAGCGGAATAGGATGCTCCTATCCCGTTTGCACCTCATTCCATCCCTCAACATTAAGAACCTCCTTTTAGTGGGCCTTTTTGTAGGTTCACCTTGCAGGTGACTTTAATTACTGTATTGTATGCCAGAGCCATTCTCATTGTACTGTTCCATATTATGACTGTACTGCCAGTTTAAAATTTATTGGAAATATCTATTGCTATACATGTTCTGCACGGTGCTGTATGTATTGTAACTGGTGTTTTAACTGTTTTGTCACCTACAAAAAATAAAAAGAAGGAAAAAAAAAAAGGCTTGGGGGACCTGCAGTGCCTCCTCTAATAGTACATGACACTGACAGCCAGGATCACTGCCTGCTGCCTGAGCTGCAGTACTCCTCCTTCTTTAAAGTGATTCTAAAGTCCAAGGCATTCCCAATTGCACCTGGTCCTGTATGGTGATGTCTAATCCAGAACATGTCTTTGTTCCTCCCAAGCATTTTGCCCAGCAATAACCTATAGAGGAGGGTTTCAAAAGAAGTAGTATGCTCCTTCATTGTGAGGCATCAGGCAGGAGACCAAATATGATGGGCACTAAAAAATCATCATGCTGTTGCTATCTGAATAGAATGGGGTCAGAATGGGAATGTAAATTTCTCTTAATCTCCGTAAAGTCTTTTACTCTCTGTCCTGGCAAACTCTTTGCTGTATTACAGCAATGGAACTTCTGTCCTATATTCCTCTGTTTGCTATTCTAATCTTATGGCCTCCATAACCATCAATGGCTATAAATTGGACTCGATAACAATACAAACTGGCACTAGACAGGGTTGGCCGTTATCACCCTTATTCGTAATTGCTATCGAAAGGTTGGCTACAGCAATCCCACAGAACCCCAATATCTTAGGTGTACAGCGTGCAGGTGGGCAACACAAATGTGCACCATTCTTTTGTTATTTTTTACTTCCCCTGTCACTCCTCCTTCTAATCTTATACAGCTTTTACAAGGATTTGGTGCAGTATCTGTCCCCTGTATTAACCTGTGTAAAACTGAAGCCCTTAATGTCCAGATTAGACTCTAACATCTCTTCAGGCTTCCTATGCTTTCATTTGACAACCTCAGGCCCCACCTTACTTGGGCATTAAACTCACTTCAGAGATCACATACGCTGCCCATCCCTATGTCTTCATCCTAACTGAAGAAGCTTCAATCTAGCATTTTTAAATTCATTTGGAGACCTAGGGCTTGCAGGGTGTACCGCAAAACATTATATGACCATACATCCTCAGGGGGCTTGAGTGTTACTCACCTACTGCAATACTACAGAATGGCTCAATTAGCTCAGCTACTTAAAAATTTAGGCATCTTCCTACAAACCTAATTGAGTCATGATTTAATTGCAATCTGGGTTTCCTCGGCCCATAGATCTCCTTAGGTGGCTTCCTTTCACTTTCAACTGTTGCAGAGCTATACTGCTACTCTCCCATTCCCTTCTAATGTGGGATATGACATGCAAATTATATCCCCTTAAATTCACTCGCATACCAGTCACTCCTATCATTAATAACCCCTTGTTCCCAACTGTATTTTTATTATTTCTTCTGAATCACTTTTTGGACCACAATGGGGTCAGACATCAAGAGAATTCCCTTTAAATACTTGACCTGCCACCCTTGGAGGTGTTCAATTTGCATCAAATACTTAATTTCTCACAAGCGTCTTCCAGGACAGCCCATGAGACCTAGGGCTCCTCCTACCAGGACAGGAAACACGTTAACCCCCACCAGATAAAAGGGCGGTTCTCCAGGCCCCATGCCAGTATTGGTGTTTACTCCGGACAGGGGGTAACATGTTTCAGGAACCTGTCCCCTAGGTCTCATGGGCAGGGGCTCTGAGCGGCCATTTAAGGTGTAATTTTTTTTTCTTACTAACCTCCATGCCATGCAGTATTACCCCTGCTGGGGAGGCTGGAGTAGCTGCTGCCTTTTTTCTCTGTGCCTGGGGAGGGCCAGGACCAGGATGATGTCAGGTCCTTTGCGCTGTATCTGAGCCGCTTTGAAGGGCTTAATATGGGTGACAAGGCTGATGGAGGCCGTCTGCTCATGGCTTCTCCCTGCACACAGCGTGGCTGACTCGTGCAGGTAAGCAGGAAGCGATCAGCGCTGAAGGGGCGGAGCTTCTGCGCTCCAAGCTAATACACAGAAGAGACCCGGCAGATAGCTTCCGGGTCGTGTGATGTCATCACCGGGCGCCGGAGACGCGGTTCCTGTCTCCAAAACGGTGCGAAAAAAGGTTTTAAATGGCGTTTCTGGTGTTTTCCTGGTAAATGCAGCCAGGCTGTCAGTATTAGCAGACGGGCTGCATGGATTCTCCTGCAGTACCTTCTCAGGCTGATGCTACCTCCAACACCAGCACCTCTCAGGTAAGCCTTAAAGGGGTCACAGTCTTTTTTGCTATCCTGATGAGTGTTTTACCCCCCCCCCCTTTCCCAATCATAGGATTTGGTGTTAGGGGACACATTTTCCTTTTTCCTGCACGTGGTGATGGAGTATTTTGGTGGCTTGTGTTACTTATGAGGGACATTTTTTTTTGTCTTGCAGGCCAAGACCCAGGACAAATCCCAAGCGCAGCCACATAAAAGGAAATGTGCTGTTTGCGGAAATAAACTGAGCACTACTTGGTGTAAACCAGTTTGCCGCATATGTATAGATGGTTTAGTGAGAGATGACCCGGTTTCCTCTTGTCAGAAGATGCGGTCTTCGGTCCAAGAGGAGCTTAAGTCCACTTTTAGCTCTTTCAGGGACTTAAGGGACAAAATGCAGGCTCCCCCACAGGGTTCATCCTCAAAAAGAAAAGCCGCAGTTGTTAGCACTCCGCAGGTGGGTGTAGAGAGTGAAGACTCTGAGGCTGAAGCCTTATCTACCCGTTCTTCTCCTGGAGAATCGGGGTCAGATACAGAACCCAGGGATAGAGATTCCTCTAGGGGCTCAAGGTTTAAATTGTCTTTGGAAGAAGTGGATAGCTTACTAAAGACCATTATACAACTCTTGAAATGGAGGAGGAGGAGGTACAATTGTCTAAACATGACCTTATGTACAAAAATCTGCACAAAAAGAAACCTAGAGTCTTTCCAGTGCACAGTTCCCTCCTTGATACTATCAAGCTAGAGTGGGAGAATCCTGAGAGAAAACCTTTCTTTTCTGGTAACCTAAAAGGAAGGTTTCCATTTGATAAGGATACAGCGCTGCCGTGGAACAAAGTTCCCAAGTTAGACACACCTCTTTCAAAGGTTTCAAAAAATTCGGACCTTGCGTTTGATGATATGGGTACGCTTAGGGATCCGATGGACAAGAAAGGAGATGTCCTTCTTCACAGAGCCTGGGATTCAGCTTTGGGGAATCTTAAGCCGGCTCTAGCCTCCACTTGTGTAGCCAGAAATTTGGAAGAATGGCTAGCGCAAATCCAAACTCCTCTTTTATCAGGTACCTCTAGGGAAGATATCCTAAAATCCTTCCCTCTCCTTTTCAGGGCTGTAGATTTTTTAGCGGATTCTTCCGCAGAATCGGTTAGAATGACAGCTAGGACCTCAGCTTTGGTGAACTCGGCTAGAAGAAGCCTCTGGCTAAAGACATGGTCAGGAGATGCAGCCTCTAAATTGTGCCTATGTGGGCTTCCCTTAACTGGGATCATCTTTTTGGTCCTGGGCTGCAGGAGGCACTGGAACGTACGGATGATAGAAAAAAGGCCTTTCCAGAAAACAAAAAGAAGCAAACAAGCAGAACATTTTTTGGTCGCCAAAACCGACAGGGTTGGGCCCAGCAGAGTCCTAGAGAAAGGGACAATAGGCCCAAGAAGCATTGGACTGGGCAAAAAGGCAGAGGTAGAGGGGGCGTTTTGTTTAACGCACCTCAACAGCCCGCCAAGCCACAATGACCAGCATCTTCCAGTGGGAGGAAGATTGAGAGCCTTTCTCCCACAGTGGGCAGCAGTCATCCCAAGTCCTTTCATACTGGATCTGGTGGCAAATGGTTACAGGCTGGAATTCTCCTGCCAACCACCAGAACGGCTATTGATCACCTCTCCTCCCAGAGAGAAAGCGAGAGCTCTGGGTCTCCAAATAGGAGACCTGTTGGACCATAAAGTCCTGATTCCTGTTCCCTGTTCAGAGCAGAACAAAGGGTTTTATTCCCATATTTTTGTTATTAGAAAGCCGTCAGGAAAGTATCGGCTCATTCTGAACCTTCGCTCTCTAAACCAATCGATCAGGTACAAGCACTTCCGCATGGAGACAGTGTTCTCTATCAAGAACCTGCTTTACCCAAACTGCTTCATGGCTACCTTGGACTTGAGGGATGCTTATCTGCATGTCCCAATCCATCCAGCATTCCAGAGATTTCTGAGGATAGCGGTCAATATGGGAACAGGAATCCGGCACTTTCAGTTTCAAGCTCTCCCCTTCGGTCTATCCTCTGCCCCACGCATTTTTACAAAGGTATTGGGGGAGGCGCTAGCACCACTAAGGTTAAAGGCAATAACTATCTTCCCGTACCTGGAAGACCTCCTGATAGTGGCAGAATCCCTAGGTTGGTTGATAAACAGAGAGAAATCTTCCCTAGTTCCGGCCCAGAAAGTGAAGTATATGGGCTACGACTTTTGCTCTGTAGACCAAAAAAAAATTCTCCCAGAAGAGAAGGTCTCCAAGATGGTGCAAGCGGTTTCGTCCTTACAGACCAATCAGTGGGTCTCACTGAGGGAAGTTTCAAGGACAGCAGGTCTTATGACTTAGTGTTTCCCCGCAGTGCCATGGGCTAGATTCCATCAAAGGCCATTACAGAGGTTCATTCTGGAAAGTTGGGATGGAGACGCGAGGTCCCTGGAGTCAAAGGTTCTGTTACCTACCAAGGTAAAAAGAAGCTTGTGGTGGTGGAGGACGAACCTTCACCTAACAAGAGGCCTGCCATGGTCCATTCCTGTGTCCAAGAGGATCACGACGGACGCAAGTTCCTGGGGATGGGGAGCCCACCTCAGGGACCAAGTCGCTCAGGGAAAATGGTCCTGGAAGGAAGCGAAAGCTTCATCGAACCAGAGGGAGCTGCTAGCAGTCCAGAGAGCCCTGAAAGCCTTTCAGTTAAAGATCAAGGGTCACAATCTCCAGATCTTATCCGACAACATCACGACTGTAGCGTACCTCAACAAGCAGGGAGGCACGAGGAGTCGTATCCTTCAACAGATTGCCCAGGAAATTTTCTCATGGGCAGAGATAAATCTGGTCTCAATTTCAGCAGTACATCTGAAGGGGACGCAAAATGGTTTGGCAGACTATCTCAGTCGCCACAGGGTGGAACGAGACAATCGGTCGCTTCATCCAGAGGTATTCGCAGAGATTACCAACAAATGGGGTTGGCCCGAAGTAGATCTATTTGCAAATCAGCACAATTGCAAGACGGAGGGGTTCTTTTCCCTAAACCCAGAAGATCATTCACTGGGGATAGATTCTCTGGCAAATCCATGGCCATTCAACCTCTGTTAGGCCTTTCCCCCGATCAGGCTTATTCCAGAAGTACTCCGGAAGTTTCTTTCAGAAGAAACAGACCTCATTCTGATCGCCCCCTTCTGGCCCAGGAGGCCATGGTTTTCCCTACTGCAGACTCTGGTCTCGAGGCCTCCTCTGAGACTTCAGAAAAGAGAGGACTTATTGTCGCAGGGTCCAGTGTCGCACCCACAGATGGTTTCCTTAAGTTTGACGGCTTGGTATCTGATATACTGAAGGCTCAGGGGTTTTCGGACAAAGTGATCAAAACTTTGGTGAATTGCAGAAAACCAGTCACTAGAGCCATATATTCCAAGGTCTGGAAAAGATTTAGTTCATGGCTGTCTGAGAACCAAAGATCAACGCATGATATTCCTTCTATTATGGAATTTTTCAAGAGGGTGTCGACGAGGGTCTTTCAGTTAGTACCTTAAAGGTACAGGCGGCAGCTATCAGTGTTTTCCTCCAGGTTTCTCTTTTGGAAAATCCCACGGTAGCAAGATTTTTTAAATCCATTTCAAGGGCCAGGCCAGTAGTGGTAAGTTGTCCAGCTTGGGACCTGTCCCTGGTGCTTCAAACTCTGGTAGAATCCCCTTTTGAGCCCTTAGAGGATATTTCCGTTAAATTACTTACTTTAAAAACCATTTTTTTAGTAGCAATTACCTCAGCTCGTAGGGTTAGCGAGTTACAGGCTTTATCAGTAAGGGAACCATTTCTCACAATTTTTGAAGATCGTGTTGTGTTAACCACTTCCCCACCGCCCACCGCAGGTGTACGTCGGCATTTTGAAGATGGATATCTCGGTAACGGCAGCAGCTGCTGCCACAACCGAGATATCCATCTCTTCTGTGGGCGGTCGGGTAAACGATAATGGCGGTCTCCGCGGCGGAATCGCCACGAGATCGCCGTTATCGGTGGCGGATGAGCGTCCCCCCCTCCCGCTGCGCTCCCGCGCTCTCCGCCGCTTACCGGAGCCGTCGGTAGCGGCGGAGGCGATCGGGTGCGCTCGTCTGTTCAGCGGGGATGCGAGTGAGGGAAAAAATTTCCCTCGTCCATCCCCGTAGCTCTGCTGGGCGGAAGTGACGTCAAACGTCAGTTCCAAACAGCGTCTTAAAGAGACATTTTTTTTTAAATGTCATTTGAAGAATGACATTTAAATATTTTTTTTTTTTTTTTTTTTTTTGCATTTTAGCCTAAATATGAGATCTGAGGTCTTTTTGACCCCAGATGTCATATTTAAGAGGACCTGTCATGCTTTTTTCTATTACAAGGGATGTTTACATTCCTTGTAATAGGAATAAAAGTGATAATTTTTTTTTATTTTTTTATTTTAGTGTTAAAAATTGGTAAAATGAATACAAATAAATACGAAAACAAAAAAAAAAAATTTTAAATCGCCCCTTTACGACGAGCTCGCGCGCAGAAGCGAACGCATACGCGAGTAGCGCCCGCATATGAAAACGGTGTTCAAACCACACAAGTGAGGTATCGCCGTGATCGTTAGAGCGAGAGCAATAATTCTAGCCCTAGACCTCCTCTGTATCTCAAAAAATGCAACCTGTAGAATTTTTTAAACATCGCCGATCGAGATTTTTAAGGGTAAAAGTTTGACGCCATGCCACGAGCGGGCGCAATTTTTAAGCGTGACATGTTGGGTATCATTTTACTCGGCGTAACATTATCTTTCACAATATGTAAAAAAATTGGGCCAAATTTATTGTCTTATTTTTTAATTTAAAAAAGTGAATTTTTTCCAAAAAAAGTGTGCTTGTAAGACCGCTGCGCAAATACGGTGTAACAAAAAGTATTGCAATGACTGCCATTTTATTCTCTAGAGTGTTAGAAAAAAATATATATAATGTTTGGGGGTTTTAAGTAATTTTATAGCAAAAAAATATGTTTTAGTCTCGTAAACACCGAATCTGAAAAACAGGCCCGGGGCTAAAGTGGTTAAAAACAGATCCAGGATTTTTACCTAAAGTGGCTAGTACATTCCACAGATCACAGGACATTGTACTGCCATCCTTTGTAGTTCACCTCAGGGTGACCAGGAGAAAAAGTTTAGTTATTTAGATGTGAGAAGATCTCTTCTCGTCTATTTGGAGGTCACCAGGATCTTCAGGAAGACAGATGCCTTATTTGTCCTTTTTTCAGGCACCCACAAGTGTAAGAGTGCATCTAAAGCCACTTTGGCTAGATGGATAAAGCAGGCCATCTCAGAGGCTTATAGAATTAGGAAAGTTCCTACACCTTTTGTTACGGCGCATTCAACGAGAGCTTTGTCTACGTCTTGGGCTGAGAGGGCTGGTGTTTCACCGGATCAAGTTTGCAAAGCTGCCACATGGTCCAGTTATTTGACCTTCATCAAGCATTACCGCCTGGATCTGCTATCCGCTCAAGAACAGGCGTTTGGTCGAAAGGTCCTTCAGGCAGTTGTCCCACCCTAGACTGGTAAGTTCTGGCTCATCGTCTCATGGGCTGTCCTGGAAGATGCTTGTGAGAAAAGATGAGTTGGGCTTACCGGTAACTCCTTTTCTGAGAGTCTTCCAGGACAGCCGGATTCCCACCCGGTTTTGTATGGAAGTTATGTGTATTAATGCATATGTTTTTTCAGGGAAGTCCTATGGTCTGCCCTTTTATCCGGTGGGGGTTAACGTGTTTCCTGTCCTGGTAGGAGGAGCCCTAGGTCTCATGGGCTGTCCTGGAAGACTCTCAGAAAAGGAGTTACCGGTAAGCCTAACTCATCTTTTTGTCCGCTGTCTTATCCACTTGCCTACTGGACCAATTCTGACACTTCTCACCTACTTGTGAAAATCTACATTCGTTTGCTACAAAATTACTTAAAACTCCCAAACCTTATACATATTTTTTTTTTGCAGATGCCTTGTAGAATAAAATTCTGGGTTTTGCAATTTTTGATGTCGCGCGGTACTTGTGCATCGTTTTTTAAAATGCAATTGTTTTGGAACAAATATTCATTTTATTGCACAAAAACACAATATAATACCCAATTTTTTATAAAATTTAAAAGATTGTTACGCAAGTTAACTTAAAGGAGTTGTAAAGGAAAAACATGTTTTGCTTAAAATTAATGTCTGCAAGGTAGACAGAATAGTGTAATGATTCTGTTAAACAAGTAAATACCTATTAAATTTCTTCATCTATATCACCTCCGTTTCTTCTAGTTTCTGTTCTCTCATTCACTTGTTCATGTAAGAACTATATTTCCCAGTATGAATTGCGGCACACTCAGTAATTCACACCTCCTTAAAGTCTCTAACACGTAGAGGGTCCTGCCACACAGATGTAGTTCCCAGGAGGGGGCGAGCACGTTATTGACCACCGCAGTAAAGTCTCCCTTCAGGGTGGTCAGTAAAATCAGACAAGCAGGAAGTGAACAGAACAGAGAAGAAATAGAGCAACTTTTGAGCAAAAGGGAACAATAAGGAAGTGAAAAGAGGAATGTCTGCAGGTAAAGAAAGCTTATTATGAAAAATGTTTTTTTCCTTTACAACCCCTTTAACATGTCGCGCTTTAAAATTGTGCATGCCCACCAAACTAAGGTGCTTAAAAATGGAAAATTGTATCAAATACTTACCGTAATTTTCCTTTCCTGATGCCAAGACATGGCAGCATACCTATGATATAGCCCCGCCCCTTTATCCACCCACAGGACACGTGATAACTCCCTATAAAACTCTGACTGAGAGCTACCTCCCCCATTCTCCGTATAAAGTACAAAGATCAGAGGGAGGGTTCGTATGCTGCCATGTCTTGGCATCAGGAAAGGAAAATTACGGTAAGTATTTGATACAATTTTCCATTTTCCTGACGTCAGACATGGCAGCATACCTATGATACATGAAGAGCTTTCTAGAGGGAGGGTTTAATGCCATAAAAAAGACAAAGAAGCTTGAATAAACTTCCTCCCAAACTCTACTGTAGTAAGAGCTGCTAGATCCACCCTGTGGTGTATTAAGAACATATAATGTGTTGACCAGCTAGCCTCTTTGCAGACTGTCTACAGAGACAACCCTGCCTGTGCTATCCAAGAAGATGACATCACCCTGGTTGAGCGATGGGCTCTAACCATCTCTGGAGGATCCTTACCGGCTCCACATGCCCAGTGAGTATTTTCACGATTCAGGCCGAGATGGTTCGGGCCGAAGCCACTTATTCTTTAAATCTTAAACATTCTGAATGTAGACGTAGCCTGAGATAGGCTTTGAGGACTTTGGAATGTCCAACTTGTGCAGATCGGCATCTGATTGTGCTGGGAAGGCTGGAGGCACCCATTCACTGGAAAGACAAAACGTGGATGTCACGCTTTGGAACAAAATGATTTTAGCCCAACCCTGTCTGGGAAGAACATGGAATAAGGCTCAACCGCCCCAAATTTTGGAGTCTACGCACTTTCCCCCGAAATCATGGCTAATAGAGAAGCCGATTTCAAGGTGTTCTGTCAAGAGTACAATGAGGGTTTGCTAGAAAATTGAGGACTACTGCCAGGTCCCATTAAGGGAACCTATTTCTTTTGGGAGGGCGTAGTCCAAGTACCTCCCATGAAGTGATCCATCAGTAGGTTTGCTGCCCATTTCTTTTGGGTAAAAGCCAAGATGACGGAAATTTTCCCCTTAAGCAAACTGAGCTCCAAATCCGATTCAGATTGTAGAAAAAGACAGGATTTGAGATAAATTTGGGTCCCGAGGGTCAAACTGATGCCCAGCTGCAAGCTTGTGAACCTAATCCATATTCTGGAGTAGATGGTATTGATTGACCCTTCAAAGAACTCTGCAAAGTTCTAATCCCCTCTGGAAAACATCTGGGGAACTCTTGTAACTTCTGCCTTATAATTTCCAGGCTGCTAAAGTTAGTCGTGATGGCTGCCGATGTAGTGCATCTCCCTCAGATACGGGGAGATGAGGAGTCACTGGCAGAGTGATTGGTGTGCACACGCTGATATCCATTGCCAGAGAGACCCATGGTCCTTGAGGCCAGTAAGGAAAACCTGTGATGACTGTCAAATCTCATCAATTTCTTTACTTCTAAAACTCCTTGAGGGAAGATATAGGCCAGTTGCCCAACCCAAGGATTGGTAAAGGCATCTGTCCCCTCCACTAATGGATGAGTGTAGCGCGAGAGGAACTGGTTCCCCTTGTAGTAGGCCGATAAGGCGAAACAGATCCAGTTGTGGTAACCACCACTCGTGGATGATCCCTTGGAACACTTCGGGGTGAAGGGATCATTCGTTGGGATCCTTGAATTGCCCAGATAGACAATCGGCTTCCAAATTCTGATAGGCTGGAAGATATATGGCCCTCAAATCTGGGAGATATTGCTGGGCCAAAGTCATGATTGGTTCAACCTCTCTCAAGAGGGAATGGCTGTGCATGTCACCTTGTCGCTGTATATAGGACTGCTGCCATGTGGTCCAGATGGAGTAGGACTGGCAGACCCTATATGTGTGGCAGTAAAGTGTTCAATGTCCATGCTGGTAGGAGTTCCAGAATATTGGTAACTAGGCCCTAAGTGGGAAATTCCCACCTGCCCTGGATCCTGAGATGCTCGCAGGTGGAGCCCCACCCTGCTGTGCTGGCATCTGTAACAACAATGATCCATGGCTGCCATTTAGCAGTTTTTTTTTTTTTTTTTTTTAATCACCTGAACTCTGGTGCTCCGGCTAGACAAACGCTTCCACTGCATCAGAACGCCGTGTGTGAAAACTGAGTTTCCAGTGAGCCCAGAGGATCATCGGAATACAAGAAGCCATTGTCCCGAGAGGACTCATGCACTGAGATGCTGACATCACTGGTGCAGCCAACGCCTGTTGGAACATCTCCCTGACTTTGGGGAGTTTGAGATGGCAAGAAACTAAGGCTGCCTGAGTATTAAATCGGGCCCCTAGGTAGAGCATATTCTGCATAGGCGCCAGCTAGTTTTGGCAATGCTTGTCCCTCAACTCGAAACGGTTGGTATGGCTTAAGGATCGGGACATGCTGATAGATATACTGCAGGTCCACTGAAATCCTCCCGTAACCTTGTTGACTGAACTGGATTTATGGTATGGAGAGACTCTCTCTTGAGTCTATCCGTATAAATTGATTCAGCCTCTTGACGTAGTTCTGGAGGCTGCCGATTGAACCACCAATAACGGCCTTGCCATTGGTAATGATTAAGCACAAAATGAATGTGTGAAATGCGTCTATGTGACCTCGTGTTGGTGTCTTTGGTGTCATCACTTTAAACAATAAAGGAAAAATCAAAATTCCTGGATGCACAGCCATTTCTTTTCTTACATGGCCTTGTGCCACCGAGGGCTGAAACCACCATTCTTCGGTAGTGGTCTTACCTGAACTGGGTCACTTTGAGCCACTTGGCTCCAACTGCCTCTTGGGCAGGCCTGGCGTTAAAATGGGCTTCTGAGCATCTTGGGGAGCCGCATGGGTCTTGGCCTCCTGTGATCTTACGAAGGTTGAATATGTACCCCTCTAACGCCTTCTGACGCCCTTGGATGGGCGAAAGCCTCCAAAATCGCAGTACCTGTTTGGCGCTCCTCTGAATGATTGCCCCCTCTGGCTCTTCGATCTTGGGGTAGAAGATCTGATTTTCCTCCTATAACCCTGGAGAAGATGGTTTCCAGTATTTTAGGCAAAACAGCGCCTTCCCATCAAAAGTCAGTTTACAGCAATTCTGCTTTGAGGATGGGCCAGCCGTCCAGGATTTTTCTCCAGTGCACCTTTGGCTGTGACTGAGCCAAGGATGGCTCTGGATGACCATCGAATGATGTCTATAGCTGCCTCACCTGTAGAGTCCGCTGAAAGTTATCTTATCAAGAGCCTTGATGACTCTTCTCTTTGGCAGCTGGTTTTAATCGCATACTCCAAGTTCTGCTCCCACACACTCGCATAGTACTTGCTACAGATGCTAAAGCAATGCGTCTCACAAGGATCTTGTAAAAGGAGGAAGAGCCTTCCATCGGAAGTGTCACATTCTTGGTCAGTCTGGCGACTGCCGCATCCACCGTTAGTGGGTAGATAAAGGAGTCGCATCCTTCCCCATTCGTGAATACAACTTCTGCAACCTATTTGCTGAGGAGGATTTTCTCTCTCCCTTTTCTCATTTCTCCTAAAACAGGCTTCCTATTTCTGTCATAAGAGAAAAGGTAGCTTACCTGCTTCTTTAGATTCCTACTATGGAACCCAAAGGCTTGTTTACACTTGCAGCAGGATCTGCCATTGCACTGAACAGCAATCTGTGCTTAGGTCACCTTTCAGAGGTATTTGATATTGTCACTTAGAGTAGACCAATGTATATGCAATGCGATTTTTCAAAGAGCGATTTGTACACAATGTTGCAAATCACATGGGTGCGACGCATTCACTTGGTTGCCCTATGTGCGCAAATAGAAGCCCCTGCTCCCATTTGAGGGCGACCAGCTTTACCCAATGTTTTGAAAGGTGCGTTCTCCAACGTGACCTATCACAGCAGAATCGCATGGCATTTGGGGTGCCCTGAAAGAATAACGGTACCTAATGCATATTGTACAGCAATTGTCACACAATTTTAAAATCAGATTGTACGGTGTGTAATAACAGGCTTTCTTCTTCTCTGGAGGAGGTTCCGCATCCACCCATTTCAGTGCAGCTTTACTGCCATAACAAATGAGGATATTGGCTTAAAACAAAGCCTCAACCTTCCAGATCTTCTGATGAGGAGGAGGCAATATCATCTCCCTCTGCCTAAAAGGTTGACTATAATACTGGGTTTGGGGAACTAGCCTGCCTAATCTGCTGGGCTGGAGACACCCCTGAAGTGCCTGGTACCCCTCGAATTAGAGAGGGTTGAATGGCTTGGTTTAGACTTGGTATAGTGCCCATATTATCTGACCACTACTGTCCCTGGCTGCTGGAGATGACTGGAAAATTCAGCCAAGGGGTTGGGGACTGTGACGGTCGTCGAACATATCTCCGCCATCCATTCCCTTCTTCTCCCATAAAATAAATCACCCCAATATTCCCCGACTAGGAATATCCCTGGAATCGCTGAATAATCCACACATGAGCCATGGCTTAATGCTGAATGTAACAGGACACACTTTATTGAAAGTACACAGCACACTTTATACAAGATTTGGAACATCCCGCCCCCAACAACCGCTTTCTTATTGGTCCATTGTAAAGTATGCAGTCTTCAATCTGGTCCTCTTAAACCATGCAAATGAGGACTTGAAAATGTCTCAGCAGAGATTGGTCCCAAAGCTTGAATAGCCTGAATGTGTGTGTTCAGACAAAAGCCCCAGGGGGTCAATCAATGTACACAATAGCCAGCCACAGAACAATGGAACTGTCTGGAGAATTGAGACAGGGCAGAAGTCATTTACACCTGATAATAGAAAGGCTTTAAACAGGGTTATCACACAATGGACAATAAGTATCACTTATGAGTCTGTTGACCTGGCTGGGGTTCAGAATAAAATCTGTAATACATGAATTAGGATTTCATGTAGAAACACTTCAGTATTTCATGGTCCATGACATTACTTCCCCTGGGAAATAGTTCAACATCCGCAGTGGGACCCAAACGGGTCACTCGAGGATGTTGGGCAAGTAGTCTTAAGGTTCCAGGACTGTCTGCCAGGATAACCTATCCGCCTTCCTGGTTTGAGGCCCTGGCCCATAATCAGACGGCAAGAGGCTCGCATTCAGTCCTCTCCAAAAGCCCCTGTCCCGGCTAGGCCTGTCACACATCTCCCCTTTTGGCAGGGGACTAACCCAGTAGGAGACACCAGATGGGTTGTCTCTGAATTCAGTGAGTAGTTCCAGTCCCCCAATGCCGGTATCCATACAGTACCCCAAATCACTTGCTCCAAACCGAGCATTACTCACCCCGCCATCCTCTGCCTCTCTCAGGGAACACGTCTGCCGCTGGGGAGAGGCCTGGACTGGCCCTTCTCCCTGGAGTCCTTTCAGCCGCTGCAGAGATGACAGGGTGGCTGGGCTCAGTCCATCATGCTGTTGGGGGTCTGGGCCAACTGGTTACCATTTATGGGGTATACCAGTGGAGACTGAAGTCCCATCCACTGATGTGAGGTGAAAATCCCCCAGTGCTTGCAAAGCAAAGCCGACATCCTCCTGTTTCAGTCCTGTACCATTTTCTGGGGTTGTGCCAGTGGAGACTGAAGTCCCATCCACTACCACAGGAACCCCCTCTTCTGTTAGGTGAAAGCAGAGGCCCGGGGCACTCTGCTCTGTTGCCAGCTCTTCCGCTGGGTTGCTGTGAGTGGAGACCACAGTCCCATCCACTGATATCCACTCAAGCTGTAGTGGGGTGCAGCCGCCAGTAGCATTCTGTCCTGCTGCCAGTGGTTCAGCTGGGAGTAAGAGCTTTACCACCTCAGCTGGTTGCTGGGGAGGGGGGCCAACCGCACCGGCTCCCTGGAACTCCACAGTTGGTCCCGGTGCTGGGCAGAGATGGCTGGCACTCTGCCCTGTTGCCAGCACTTCTGCTGGGGGTGCATAATCCAGAACATCCTCTGAACAGTCCATACATTCTGTAATCTGTGGCTGGGGAGTGATCACCATCTTCTCACCCTGAGCCTCCGAAACTGCCACAGGGGTGGGGCAGAGGTCTTGAACCCTCTGTCCGGTGACCAGCGCTTCAGATGGGGAAGTTCCTTGTAACTCCACAAATACTGCTCTTGGTGCTGGGCAGAGCACAGTGAAGTTTGGCCCTGATACCAGCTCTTCTGCTGGAGGCCCATCATGTTGTTTGTCCTCAGCAGAAAAATCTATTAAATCCCCTGTCTCTGGTGTCTGGGGATAGAGGTTCACCATCTCCTGTCCATGGAACCCAGAAGATGCTATAGGTACTGAGCAGAGGTTAGCAGAGCTCGGCCCTGCGGTCAGAACTTCAGCTTTGGGAATGGCAATCTCCAGATTTTTCACTGCCGATTCACTGGCATACTGCTGGACAGGCACATTCCTCCCTTCAAGATCATCCCATGCAGAAACAGGATCATCAAGGTCAGTTGGCACTTGCTGCATCCGCCATAAGACCTCCGCATCAATAGCTGCAGGGGCAGGTTGGAAGAGCACACTGTTACCCTGCCCCATGGACGATTCTTCAGCCAGGATTTCCGCATTGTCCACTGGTATTTTCTGATAGTCCCAGGCAAAGGGAGCCCGGTCCTGGTGCTGAGCAGAGTCTAGCAGCTGTTTGTAGGCGATCTCAAGGTCCCATTCCCGAGCGGCCAGAAATTCCAAATCTTCCTGTAGCCAGTGCGCTTCCGAGATATAAAATGTTTCCTCTCTGTGCTCCATTATGTCCTCCAAGCGCCACTCCCGATCATCCCCAAAGTCGGGATCACTGGACATCCTCCAATACAACAATCCCAGGTCATCATAGTCATAGTCTTCTGTGGGGTTGTCATCCGCTGACCACAGGCACTCTTGGGCTACATACCACCGGAGGGCTCTGTAGCTCTCATCCAGCTGCATCTCTGCCCGGATCAGCCTGTTTAATTCTGCTATCCACTCCTGCTTCGGTTGTTCCCCCAACAACGGCAGTCGTACGTCATACTGCGGCCAGTACCTTGCATAGATGTAGGGCAGGACCTCTCCTTGGTGTTGCTGCTCCAGAGCTAGCGCTTCCTTCCAGAGTTGGCACCGAATCACATTTGCCATCCCAGCAGGACCTCCTCTGATTCTGGTCCTGTGTGCTGTATCCGCATCTCTTGTAACCTTCTTATGAATTCCTCTTCCATGGTTACTGGTATCTGTACCTCTCCTCGTCTTTCATTTGGTGCTGCTTCTTTAGGCGTTGTCACCGATCGTCGTATTTCTGCAATTCTCAGCTCATGTTGCCGCTCTCGTTCTTTCTCATCAAAAGCTTCAAAAGCGCTAAACGGAATCTTCCTTGTGTCTGCTGTGCTGTACTCACTGTTTGGAGAATGTGCGGCTGCTTGTTGGACTGCTGCCAGTTTTAACTGTAGCTCTGCGTTTCTTATTTGTTTAGCCTCCTCCGCTACTAGGGTCATCACTTTCAGCACCACATCCGCCGTTGGGTTCGGACCGAACCATGCTAATTTCTCTCTTATTAGCTTGTTAGCTGGTGATTCCTCCTCCTGAATCAGTGGTGTCCCCATCTTCTGTACTGCTGGCGTTGCTGCAACCGAGTTCTCCTGGTCTAGCTCCATTTATTCTGCTATGATGACACGCTCGGTTTTGTTGCTAGCAATCCTTCCACAAACTTCCATTAGTTCTTTCAGTGTATTTCTTTTAAGCAGGGTGTACCGGTCTTCCATTCACTGTTCCCAGTGTCTGCTTGGAATCCTGGTGTAAAGGAAAGTAGAAGGGAAAATCCCGCTGCTGCCAACCAATTGTGACGGTCGTCGAACATATCTCCGCCATCCATTCCCTTCTTCTCCCATAAAATAAATCACCCCAATATTCCCCGACTAGGAATATCCCTGGAATCGCTGAATAATCCACACATGAGCCATGGCTTAATGCTGAATGTAACAGGACACACTTTATTGAAAGTACACAGCACACTTTATACAGGATTTGGAACATCCCGCCCCCAACAACCGCTTTCTTATTGGTCCATTGTAAAGTATGCAGTCTTCAATCTGGTCCTCTTAAACCATGCAAATGAGGACTTGAAAATGTCTCAGCAGAGATTGGTCCCAAAGCTTGAATAGCCTGAATATGTGTGTTCAGACAAAAGCCCCAGGGGGTCAATCAATGTACACAATAGCCAGCCACAGAACAATGGAACTGTCTGGAGAATTGAGACAGGGCAGAAGTCATTTACACCTGATAATAGAAAGGCTTTAAACAGGGTTATCACACAATGGACAATAAGTATCACTTATGAGTCTGTTGACCTGGCTGGGGTTCAGAATAAAATCTGTAATACATGAAATAGGATTTCATGTAGAAACACTTCAGTATTTCATGGTCCATGACAGGGACTATTTTTCTGAGCAAGGTTGACACCTGCTGACTCTCAAACTCCTGGTCTCTGGCAAGCTGCCTGAAGCAGTCGCTGCAAAGTAGCATTCCAGGCATAGGGTCATCTCCACATGACCAACATTCGCCTTTTCGGGCGCTGAGCCCTCAGAGGAGAAGCTCTGTGCGTTCTCTTAAGCGTACATTTGCACCCTTTGTACTGGGGTCTGCCAGGACTGGAGGAGACATCTTCCGCCCTGAAAATCCTGATGATCCAGAGAGGGCCTCTGAACCTCCTTGAGCGGGTGTGAGCGGCCGGGGTTGCAACAGATAAGAAGGCACGCTCGTCAGGGCTCAATGTACTCTTTTCTCCCGCGTCTTCTTACTTACCAAAGGTTGGCCCTTTGCCTGATAGTGGGGGTTGTCTTTGTTATGTGGCAGTGGGCTCATGCTGATGGGAGTTACTGAAAGGTGCATGGGGGACTGCATGACCACAGAAATAAAGGAAGTGAAAGAGAAAAATATATACATATATCTCAGCCTTTTTTTTTTTTTTTTTTACAAATAGTAATAATTTAAACAAAATAAATCTGTCAAAAACCAAAAACCCCCATCCCCCTAGTAATACATTGCTCCTTACTCCTTCCCCCCCATATATCCCCATTACTAGGATAGATAAGATATACCTCAGAAGGAGATGCTTCCTCTCTGGATGCTTGAAAAGAAAAGACATTCATTACCTGTCCATCTGCTCCCTGCAATTCTATCACCTGAGACTCAGTCCTCTCTCACCTCTACTCTAATAAAATTAGGAAAGGCCAACACCCATCCACACAAAAGGACACCTTTAAGCTGGCTACACACCATACAATCTTCTGCAGATTTTTTTTTTTTTCCTGAGATTTTTTAAAACCACACATGAGCCTAAAGCCTCAACCTGTATACAATCAGGTAGGCACCACATGGTCCTGGCAACTCTAAAGGAAATCGGACAACAAAAGTTGCAGTGTGTATAGGGCCTTTAAAGACATGAGAACAAGAAAGAAACTAATAGACCTGGAAAGGGCTTCCATAGGAAAGAAGTCATAATGCAGTCCCAGCTTGCTAAAATCAGACTCCATCGCTGGCAATGCCAAAGGAGGACTGTCGTCTCTGATTAGAGAACACCTCAACCCCAGAAGACCACCAGAAGGGGTTCCCCACCTTGTTGTTGCATTTAGCGTGCCTAAGATGTGGGACCTCGAACTGGGAGAGGCTGAACCCAGCCGGAACTTCGACATAGTCGGCAGGTAAGGGCTTATCCTGAATGAAACGGTCTGTAGGTTGATCTTTGAGGACAAAAAGGAGAATGGGGGAGGTAGCTCTCAGTCAGAGTTTTATAGAGAGTTATCACGTGTCCTGTGGGTGGATATAGGGGCGGGGCTATATCATAGGTATGCTGCCATGTCTGGCGTCAGGAAATTCTGTATAGGCAACTCTTAATTTTTTTATTTTTTTTACATGTTACCAATTGGGTTGCACCGATACTAGTATCCGTGCCGATTCCAAACATTTGCACGAGTATCGGTACTCTTGCAAATGCTCTAATACCTAATCCGATTCCTGTTGTATCGGGCCAGGCACCCTCAAAAAAGTGGGGGGGGGACGAGCAGCCTCACAGATGATTGGTACAGCAAGCATCTGACCGCCGCTTCTTCTCCAGCTCCCCGTGTGCGTCTCGCTCTCTCCCGTTCCCCCTGTTGTCCTGTATCTGTCAGGATGAAGAGCGCAGGAAGGAGCCGGTATACATGTCTTTTACCAGCTCCTTCCTTTTCTGAATGCACAGTCAGTGATCAGAGAAAGGGACTGAGGAATCTGTGTCTTCATTCTCTTTTCCTGTCACAAAGGGGATATATTAGGGGTCTGTTTAGTCTTCTGATAACTCACCAAAGCGTCATTCAAAATGCGACAGCACTGAAAGTTGAAAATTGGCCTGGGCAGGAAGGGGGGTAAAAAGGCCCAGTATTGAAGTAGTTAATATTCAACTACAATATGACTTGTGTTGCAATTGTATACGCTATATTATTTTTTATTTGCTATATTTTTCCCCCACAAAAGTGGAGTTGCCCTTTAAAGGTTCCCAACACCTTCCTCTGGGTACACAAATTCCATATTCAATCTACCCAATTCATCTCCTAAGCCAAGATAGAACTTTTGGATAGCAACAGGAGCTCATTACGGCACACACTTCCTAGGAGTAGGACGTGTGGCTATAGCTCCAGGCAGGTCTCCAGTCCCCAGCCTCATTGCATCCAGGATTCAGCATCCCTCTTCCCTCCTCTGCAGCTCCTTGCAAGGTAAGGCTTGCACCATCTGGCCTGGTCTGTCCCTTTGGAGTGAATGCGGCTGTCCTTTTCAGGATAAGCCGCGGCTTCAATCCCGGGAATCGGACGATCGACACCCCCCCTGCACACCCTTCGCATCCCAAACACAATACCGCAATCTCCCCCCCTTGCCATCCTCTACCATCGGGGACCCGTGAAACCCCTGCTACTGGATCGCGGCCGCAATAGTGGCTGCCGCTTCCAGGAAAGTTAGCGGCTTCAGCCGCGGCCTAGCGGGACATCCCAAACTCCTGTGCTGATAGCTCCCCCGCTGCACATAACACTCCAAAACCACACAGGCCCCCCCAGGACTTTCCCTGCATTGCCCTTGCAGGTCCCCCTTGCTCCCCCCGTACCCCAGCCCCCGGCTCGGACCTAGTCCTGGTCGGCGGCCATCTTGGTACTCCCATTCCATAGTAAAAACACCACCCTCACCTGAAACTTGGTCCCTTCAGTTAACCCAGATGTACGCATCCCCCTTGCCCCATCCATAAAGTAATTGATCCATGGTTTCCACCGATCGCCAGTAGGGATCAGGAAGGATTTTTTTCCCCAGTTGCTGCAGATTGGCACAGCACACCTGGGGTTTTTCGCCTTCCTCTGGACCAATTCAGGGAGGTAAGACTTAAACTAGTGACAGTTTAACTTGAATATTTTTCCTCCCAGAGCCAGCAAAACCCCCATAATCATCATCACTTTCCTGCGTCTTTCTGCAACCATGGGTTATCTGAAATACTCTGCAGAAACCATCTGGGAACTAAAACCATTCACCTCTACACTTCCAACGTTCACCAAAAAAGCTCTAAAGAGTGAGCAACTGCTAAGAATCAATCGACAATTAACAACAAAAAACTGCATGCAGGAACACCAGCCCAAACGCATATGCGCTTTGGTTAACACAAGATCAGCAGTAAAACATCGGCAAGAAATCTGATTTCATCCTTCAACATTATCTAGATTGCCTCTTCATCACAGAAAGCTGGCTTACAGCAGATTGCAACACCATTCTGGGAGAACTGGTGCCGGCAAACTATCGCATTCAAATGCAGAACATAGTGGGGCAAAGAGGGGGAGGCCTGGCAGTGATCCACAAGACTCGCTTCACGATCACCAACAAACCAGTGCTTCAAAACTCGCTTCCATTCATGGAAACCCTCACTCTTCAGCTGCAAACAAATCCCCAAGACATGGTCCATATTCTACTTTGCTATAGACCACCGGGCCCAAAAACACACCTTCTCACGTTAACAGAATTCATCTCCTCATACACCCTAAACATCAAACACCTTTTGGTGCTTGGGGATTTCAACCTCTGGGCCAACTCCTCGTTGGACCCTGTCGCCGACGCCTGCATCGACCATCTGGAAGGACTTGGTCTGCAGCAACTAATACTAGTCCCCACTCATGCCTCAGGCCATACCCTCGATTTCGTTTTCAAACAGGATTTGAAAATTGAAGTCTGGGAAAATGAGCCACTACCATGGACCGATTACCATGCCATTAAATTCAAAATCACCAACCATGTCAGGCCAAATAAAACTAAAAAAACAGTGACAACTCACTGGACTAGATCTCAGAAGAAGCTCCACTCGGAACTCTTCAAAACAACTCTAGGGAACAAAATAAAAACAATCCAACAAAAACAAACAGCCACAGAAACACTTGACGCCATCAACAAGGCACTACTTCAGTCAGCTGACTGGGTGGCACCAAAACGCAAAACTTGCATCTGGAAAAACAACTCCAGCTGGTTTAATGACCAGCTGACGTTGCTAAAGCAAGAGCGTAGAAGAGCAGAAGCTGCGTGAAGAAAGAGCTATTCAAATAAAAACTGCACCATTTACAAGACAATAAAAAAGAAATATCACAAAGATCTTTATGGTCAAAAAAAATCACTTCTCCAACATCATCGCAAATGCCCTAAACCGCCCCCGCGAACTCTTCAAGCTGGTTTCGCAGACGATGAATCTAGCTTGTTTAGAGGCCCCCAATTCTGATTTACAAGAATTTTGCAACAAACTATCGGATTATTTCATTAATACAAATAAAAAAAACGTGAAAGTATTGAGCAAAAAGGAATCGTCACTAATCCCTCCCCTAATCCCAAACCAAATACCATCATATACCCGCCGCAATCACCAAAATTCACTCTAAAACCCATCACCATCAATGCCACTAAAAACATCATTGGTATCCATGACAGGTTGCCCTGTAGTGGGGAAGGATGACATGGAGCTGTGTAAGGCCTGGTGAGATTGCAGCGGATTAAAAGCCTGGGGCTCAATTTGCGCTTGGGGTGGATGAGGGAGCTGTGCATCCATCCGCATCTTTGCCTTAGCTGGGCTGCATGTGTATCAGGTGCGGGAGGTATCGTTAGCGTTGTGACAGTATTATCAGCCTGCTTATCAGGCAAGTCTGTATAAGCCTCCCTCAATGCATCACAGCTGCCATTTACCTCAGGATATACACTAACCTGGGCCTCAAGCGGGAACATGAAGGTGGTGAGTTTTTTTAGGCTTGTAATCTCCCATCCCCTTGCGGGACATCGTCGGCTGGGACTAGTAGCAGCTCTGAGGTGATTTTGACAAGGAATTAGCGCCGATACCGGGCTCTAGTCGTTTTGTTATTTCTCCCTCAGAGGAGCTGTACAATTAAGCATCCATCTTTGGCTCCAGCAAGCCACCCCCCTCTATGCTTATATCCCTCCATACTGATACCTGATAACTGATTTTGTCCTCCCTTTTTCACCAAATTAATACTGGCATGCAATGTATTGGCCAGAGAGTCACAACAATTGAGCAATGGATGACTGAATGCACAACTACTGTGAATGATCTAATGGATACGATTGAGGAGGTGAAGGTTGAACAAGACTGGGTCCGGGCCAAGCTGTCCGATTTAGAAGATAGATCAAGATGCAATAACGTAAAACTGAGGGGAGTCCCTGAAACGATATTGCCGGTTGACTTGCATAAATATGCCAGAGAACTCATACATACCATTTTACCTGATGCTTCGCCGAGAGACATTGTTGTCGACAGGATCCACAGAATTGCAAAGCCCAACAATCTAGCAGCATCTGTGCCCAGAGATGTACTTATGCGCATACATTTCTTTCACATTAAAGAAAGGCTGTTATATGGAGCAAGATCCAAATCGCCTCTCCCTCGTCCATATGAAGAGATCCAACTGTTTCCAGATCTATCTAAATACACGCTGCAACTTATAAGGAACCTGAATCCTGTTACTAAGGGCCTCCTGAGCCATAAAATTTTATACAAGTGGCGTTATCCTGCAACTCTTCTGATTTCTAAAAATGGCACCACCCATGTTGTTAGTGACTTACAAAAAGGATTGCACCTCTTGCATGACTGGGGCATCGTTTTGGAACCCCCCTCGTCTGGCATACCACACCTGCAACAACGTAAGGCGCAACCATCTCGACGCTCTCAAGCGAACACAAGATCCAAACAATGATCTATTACTTGATTTCTATGGGCTTATATAAAATATAAAGCCTCTCCCTCACTGGTTTCTGGTCCTCACTTCGTTTCTTAAGTTACTGTTTACCCCCACTGGCGGCTTAGCTGATTTCAGCTTATTTTTACTTGTTTTTGCCGCATCTCTTTATTTATACATCTTATTTTAACAGGAGAATCTTCAGTTTTTTTTTTTTTTTGTTTGTCTTATTGGTTTAACTTATTGCCTTATTACGCAGCTCCAGTTTTACTCCCACAGGATCACAGCGCCTTATTAACAGTTGCATTGCAATCTTTGATTGAACTGTTTGCTCCCGCCGCGTACCTACCATAATCTAACTGAAAGTGTTTTACCATCTTATCTTACTTGCCACATACCAGGAAGACTACCATGCTGTTCACTGTTCTATCACTCAATGTAAAAGGTTTGAACCACCCCGCCAAACGGCATTCTCTATGGCTCACAGCAGAAAATCTCAATAGTGATATAGTTTGTGTCCAGGGGACGCACCTATTATCCGACTCCAAAGCTCTTTGCTATAACGCCAAATATCCTATGGTGTACCACGCTACTTTCTTGTCTTAAAATAGAGGTGTTGTCATAGCTATAAAACACAACATTGACTTTCACCTGATACGGGAAATCTCTGATCCATATGGCAGATACCTTTTTATTATGTACTCTCAATGGCATCAACTACACTCTGCTGAATCTATATGCCCCTAATACCCAACAGATAAACTTCATTCGGAGGACCATACGTAAAGCTCAATTACTCAAGCAGGGCCACCTACTTGTTTGTGGAGACTTCAATTTAACGGTTGATATACATATGGATTCCACCTCAGCAGCCAAGAGAAGAGAATCCCCCTTGAAACCGTTCCTCACGTCACAGGATTTATTTGACGTTTGGAGAGGTCATCACGGTTCCGAAAGAGATTATACATACTACTCTCCGCGACATAATTCATACTCGCGTATAGATATGTTCCTTACAGACAAGTGGTTATTACAAAAAATTAGCGCATCTGTAATCCACACCATGTCGTGGTCGGACCATGCTCCAATCGCGATTACCATTAATGACACTGGACATCAGAGGAATACATTTCTCTGGAGAGCCAATAACTATGTATTACAACATTCAGTCTACTCCCAGGAAATAACCAAAAATGTAAAAGGATATTTTGAAATTAATGATGGTTTGGTGGGGGACCCCGCCGTGGTGTGGAAAGCGGTAATTGGAGGTATCATAATGAAATTCCGTCACATATGTAAAAAGAAGAGGACGCAGCGTATTGACGAATTAACTTCACAAATAGCCAATCTTGAGACCCTTCATAAAGCCAATTCCTGCCCGACACACCTAGCCCAATTGCTAGTTCTTAGGCAGGAATTGAAGACAATACTCCTTGACTCCTTCGAGAGAGTGCAACGTAAATTTAAAGCCACCTCTTACTCCACTTCTAATAGGGCAGGGAAAAAACTGGCACAACGCCTGAAAGGTAGAAGAACCAAATCAAAGATAACTCACTTAATTCACCCTCACACCAATCAGAAATTGACTAATCCTCAGGATATTGCAGATGCGTTTAGTGACTATTACAGTAACCTATATAACATTAGAAGTGACCCCTCTTCGCCACAACCCTCAAGGACTGACATTGACGCATTCCTTCAACAAATCACACTCCCTACTTAAACAGAAGCACAAATGTCCTCGCTGAATAGACCATTCACTGGTCAGGAAATACTTGCAACAATTAAATCGTTACCCTCTGGGAAAAGCTCCAGGACCAGACGGCTCAACAGGGGAATATTATCAACGATACTCCGACCAACTAATCCCATACCTGACTCAATTTTGTAATGACGCTGCCTCCTCTTCTACATTTGCTAAAGAGTCATTAAATGCTATTATTGTTATGCTCCCGAAGCCAGGGAAGGATCCAACTTCCCCCCAAAATTTCCGCTCCATATCCCTCCTAAATCTAGACGTTAAGATCTATGCCGACTCTCATACACTTCGATCAATCCGGCTTCATCAAGGGGAGACAGGCACCTGATGCCACGAGACATATGATAGATCTGATACACCATGCTGAATCCAGCGGAATGCCTTCTCTGTTGCTTTCTTTAGACGCAGAGAAGGCGTTCGATAGGGTACATTGGGTGTATCTCCAAGAGATACTCCATAAATTTGGTTTTCGGGACCACATCTTCAGGGCTATCATGGCACTCTATTCAAATCCTTCGGGGCAAGTTAGAAGCATTCAAAATGCTCCACTTACCACAAATTCTATATTTATTTAGGACTCTCCCGATACCCGTACCCAAGTACTTCTTTAAATCTCTCCAAACCTTGCTTAATAAATGCATATGGAGGGGGTCTAGAACCAGATGTGCTCACTCCACCCTTATAAAACATAAATCAGCAGCGGGATCGGGGATTATTGATTTTAACCTGTTGAGATCCGCACTATAGCCGAATGATGGCTTCAGCGCGGATCTGAATTGCCAACAAGCCGTCAATTGACGGCTTGTCACTAGCACTTTTCCCGTGCGCGCTCCAGAGTACGCCGCGGGGAAATTCTGTGTTGGCCATGTCCCTTGGACACAGCCAATCACAGATCGCCGCGAACGGCCAATCAGAGTGGCCGTTTGCGATATGATATGTGCGGCGAATGAGAGATGATCTCATATGTAAACATATGAGACCATCTCTCATTGCCTTTTTACACAGAGACAGCATCCTGTCTCTGGAGAGCAGACCGATCTGTGTCCCTTGTACATAGGGACATAGATCGGTCACTCCCCCCACAGTTAGAACACAATGTAGGGAATACATTTAACTCCTTCCTCACCCCCTAGTGTTAACCCCTTCAATGCCAGTCACATTTATACAGTAATTAGTGCATATTAGTGCATATTTACACAAAAATGTGTCCGCCATAACGTCGCAGTCCCAATAAAAATCGCAGATCGCCGCCATTTCTAGTAAAAAAATAAATAATAAAAAATAATAATTCTGTCCCCTATTTTGTAGGTGCTATAACTTTTGCGCAAACCAGTCGCTTATTGCGATTTTTTTTTTTTTACCAAAAATATGTAGAAGAATACGTATCGCCCTAAACTGAGAAAAAAAAGTGTTGTTTTTTTTTTAAGTGGGATATTTATTATAGCAACAAGTAAAAAATATTGTATTTTTTTTTTTCAAAATTGTCGCACTTTTTTGTTTATAGCGCAGAAAATAAAAACCGCACAGGTGATTAAATACCACCAAAAGAAAGCTCTACTTGTGGGGGGAAAAAGGACGTCAATTTTGTTTGGGAGCCACGTCGAACGACTGTGCAATTGTCAGTTAAAGCGGCGCAGTGCCGGAAGCTGAAATTTCACCTGGGCGGGGGGGGGGGTATATGTGCCCAGTAAGCAAGTGGTTAAGGATTATTATACAGCTTCACTGTTGGATCAACTTACAGAATGGTTTCAACCATGTCCCACTAAATTGTGGAGCATTATTGAGGCTTTAACACTAATACGCCCGAATCTTAAGTGGTGGGTGATGAGCACTCCCTTTAAGACTAAATTACCTTTAGCAATACCTCCCACCATGTTGGCATCAGCTTCGGCATGGAAAGCATTGACCCAGGATAGTATTGTACACCCAAAAAACCCACAGATACCAATCCCTCTAGAACAGGGGTCTCAAACTCAAATTACCTGAGGGCCGCAAGACAAGTTTTCATATCCCATGAGGGGCCGCATGCAAACTTTCAAAAACAGTACTGGTGTCAGCGAACATATTATTAACCCCCAGCTCTGTGTCAGTGGACACATTATTAACCCCCAGCACTGGTGTCAGCGGACACATTATTAACCCCCAGCACTGGTGTCAGCGGACACATTATTAACCCCCAGCACTGGTGTCAGTGGACACATTATTAACCCCCAGCACTGGTGTCAGCGGACACATTATTAAACCCCAGCACTGGTGTCAGCGGACACATTATTAACCCCTAGTATTGGTGTCTGCAAACGCATTATTAACCCTGACCACTGCACTGCACACGGACCACTGCACACGGACCACTGCACTGCACACGGACCACTGCACACGGACCACTGCACTGCACACTGCCGACAGACCACTACACTACACACTGACCACTTACCATCATGGCACAGCACATCAAGGCTCAGAGCCCAGCAAATTAGGGCACAGCACATCAGGGCACAGCACATCAGGGTACAGGGCACAGCACATCAGGGTACAGCACATCAGGGTACAGTACATCAAGGCACAGAGCCCAGCAAATAAGGGCACATGGCACAGCACATCAGGGCACAGGGCACAGCACATCAGGGTACAGGGCACAGCTCACATGAGGGCACAGCTCACATGAGGGCACAGCTCACATGAGGGCACAGCTCACATGAGGGCACAGCACACATCAGGGTACAGGGCACAGCACACATCAGGGTACAGGGCACAGCACACATCAGGGTACAGGGCACAGCACACATCAGGGTACAGGGCACAGCACACATCAGGGTACAGGGCACAGCACACATCAGGGTACAGGGCACAGCACACATCAGGGTACAGGGCACAGCACACATCAGGGTACAGGGCACAGCACACATCAGGGTACAGGGCACAGCACATCAGAGCACAGCTCATAGGGGTACAGCACAACAGGTCACATCAGGTCAGGACAAGGCACATGGCACATCAGGGTACAGGGCACATGAAACAGCACATCAGGGTACAAAGCCTAGCAAATCAGTGTACATGGCACACATCAGAGCACATGGGGCATATCAGGGCACATGAGAGCACATCAGGCACAGCACATCAGTACAGGGCACATGGCACATCAGGGTACAGGGCACAGGGTACCCTGATGTACAGAGCCCAGCACATCATTGACACATCAGGGTACATGAGGCACATTGAGGTACGTGGGGCACATGGCACATGAGAGCACATCAGGGTACCTGGGGCACATGGCATATCAGGGTACATGGCAGTGGCGGCTGGTGCTCAAAATTTTTGGGGGGGCGCAAACGAAAAAAAAAATATTGCAGCCTCACTGTGCCCATCACATGCAGCCACTGTGCCATGCCAGCAAATGCAGCCACTGTGCCATCATTTGTCACCACTGTGCCATGCCACCAAATGCAGCCACTGTGCCATCAATTGTCACCACTGTGCCATGCCATCAAACACAGAAACTGTGCCATCAATTGTCACCATTGTGCCATGCCATCAAATGCAGCCACTGTGCCATCAATTGTCACCACTGTGCCCCATGCCACCAAATGCAGCCACTGCGCCATCAATTGTCACCACTGTGCCATGCAACACAGCAACTGTGCCATCAATTGTCACCACTGTGCCATGCCATCATATGCAGTCACTGTGCCATCAATTGTCACCACTGTGCCCCATGCCTCTGTGCCCTTTGTCGCCTCTGTGCCCTTTGTCATCACTGTGCCCCATGATGCCACTGTGCCCCATGATGCCACTGTGCCCCATGATGCCACTGTGCCCCATGATGCCACTTTCCCTGTAAAAATCACTTACCTGACGCTTCCATGTCCTCCCTTGATCACTTCTGCCGCTGTGGAGAAGCTTTAGCCAATCAGGTTCCTGATAACCAGAATCCGGGGACCTGCATTGCATTGAATGCGAGTTATTTGCGAGAGAGGGTGGTGCTGGAGCGCCCTCTATAGACGGCCGCCAGAACTTCGGCTAAAATGTCAAAATGACATTTTAGCCAAATAAAAGTTCTTAAAGGGCCCGTTTTTGTTTTTTTTTGACTGCGGGGGGGGGGGGGGGGGGGCGGCGCCCGTGCGCCCATATGGGTGGGCCGCCACTCGTACATGGGGTACATCAGGGCACAATCAGAGCACATCAGGCATACCTCCCAACTTTTCAACTTCAGAATGAGGGACAAATGAGCATACCTCCCAACGAAATTATTGAGCGGGGGAGGGGGGGTCCGCAGATCATAGTCGATGAGCGAAGGGGGGTCTGCGGATCTGAGTTGTTGAGCGGGGAAGGTTCCACGGCTCGGAGTTGTTGAGGGGGGGGTCCGCAGATCAAAGTAGTTGTTGAGCGGGGGGGGGTTCTTCGGAGTTGTTGATCGGGGATTTACCGCGAATCGCGGGCTTTTACCGCAAGTCGCAGGGATTTACCGCGGATCTCGGGGATTTACCGCGAATCGCGGGAATTTATCGCAAATCGCGGGGGGGCCGGATTTGCGGGCCATTTATTACCGGTCCGCGGGCCGTAAATGGCCCGCGGGCCGGTACTTTGAGACCCCTGCTCTAGAAGTTCTTAATCATTTATCGTTTAACCTATCCATAAATCATTGGTCTGCCCGGGGTATCATATCTATTCAAGATTTATTTAAAGACTCCCGTCTGAAATCATTTTGTCTCCTTCAAACAGAATTTAACTTACCATCCTCTGAACTCTCTACTTACTTCAAGGTTAAAAGATAACCTAGACACACTTCAACCGCCTATCTACACAATACACCCGAAGGCTTGGGAACACCTAAATAGTGATTCCCGCAAAATTAAGGGCATATCTTTGTTTTATAATGTACTACAACAAAAACTCCAATTTGATAAACTATCCCCCACACACATTGGGAAAACGATTTGGGCCGAACTTACACAAACCACCAGTGGCAACAAGCATTGCAGTCTATTTATAATGCTACCAAATGCTCTGCACTATGGGAACTTACTCAAAAACTGTCCCTTAGATGGTACTTGACTTCAGCGAAACTGGCCTCATTCGGTGTCAATGACGTGTTGGAGATGTAATTCAGCCAAAGGTGATTTATTTTACATAATGTGGAATTTCAATTCTCTCACACCTTATTGGAGGACTATCTTCCAAATTCTATCAGACATCTCGAACCAACACATTGCCCCCACACCTGACCTAGCGGTCCTCAAGCTCTCTATAGATTCAATACCCCCTATTGCCAGGCATGTGACTACACACATATTACTAGCAGCTAGACTGTCTATAACTAGACTGTGGAAGTCAGATAAAATTCCCTCCATAGAAAACACACTTGACTTGGTGAACCTTCATTATGAATATGAAATGACTATGGCGTCTAGTGGTGGATATTGGATTAGGGGAAAAAACACTTGGTCACTTTGGGGAAAAATGGAATGGAGCTGTGAAGTTTCTTTGACTTTGTTTGTTCTTAGTTCATAGTGTCATGATATGAAGGCAAGTTCCGCCGTGTGAGCTCTCATACATGTTGTTTGTCGCCTGTGACATACCTCCGGGAAGGTAAAGAGGTCCCAGTTGGGTTCCTGGGGGTATGTTATTGGTGACTCCTGTTAATGTATTTATTACAATGTATTTATTAACATATGATTTGTGATCTAGATTTTCCTGTTAAATTATATTTTAGCCTAATATTTGTATTTTGAAATGTCAATGGATTTCTGTAAACAATGTACACATTGTCTTTCAATGTTTATGATAAACTCAATAAAAACTGATTAATGGAAAAAAATTAAAAAAAACATCTTTGGGACTCTGCGCAACAGCACAACACCCAATGACATCATTCCCACTAAACTGCTGAAAGAAAGTGCAATAAAACCAATCCTAAAAAAAAAACACCCTTGACCCCAAAGGCCCAAACAGGAGGCCCATAACAGGTCTAAATGTTTTCTCCAAGATAATGGAGAAAGTTGTACAACAGCTGCAACTGCATTTAGAAACCCAAAAATTACTCGATACGTTTTAGTCAGGCTTCCGTCCGGGTCACGGAACTGAAACGACGCTGCTCAAAATATGGGATGGCACTCTAGAGGCCGCAGATGGAGAATCTTGTGTCCTGATCCTGCTGGACCTAAGCGCAGCCTTTGACACTGTAGACCACGGACTACTACTCGCTAGGCTAGCTGAAGTGGCCAGAGTCAGAAGGTGATTTACCCGGGTTCTCCTCCTTCTTGGAAAACCGATCACAAACAGTGAAACTGGGATCTTTCGCTGCTGAAAAATGTACAGTATCATGCAGAGTCCCTCAGGGATCTCCCTTGTCACCCGTATTGTTGAATATCTATCTCCGCCCCCTCTTTGAAATCATCAGCAACCAGAAGCTACTCTACCACTCCTATGCAGGCGACACTCAACTGTATTTCCGCATCAGCAACAAAAAGGATCACTCTCTTGGACTAGAGAAATCCCTCACTCTAATAGATAACTGGATGACATCCATTTATCTTAAACTCAATGGTTTAAAAACAGAACTTCTCCTGTTTCACGCAAACCGAAAAAGTCACCCCACGTCAACTTGGACCCTCCCCCGCCCATTCTGGGTAAAACTATCACCCCTAGCACCAAAGTCAAAAGCCTGAGTCATTTTCGACTCCTACATGACAATGGATGCACAGATAGGGTCTGTAGTCAGCGGATCCCACCATCTGCTGCGCCTACTACGCCATCTCACCCCCTTTATCCCTAAAAAGGACATTGCAGTCGTGTTTGGCACAATCATAAATTCCAGACTTGACTACGCAAATGCCCTCTATCTAGGACTCCCCAAATACCAAATCACTCGCCTGCAAGTCGTTCAAAATACAGCTGCTCGATTAGTGACTGGCATAAAACCATGGGAATCAATCTCGCCTTCCCTGAGATCTCTTTATTGGGTGCCAGTAAAAGACAGAATTACTTTCAAGGCACTCTGCCTAACGCATAAGTGTATTCAAGGAAACGCCCCCCAATATCTATGCGAAAAAATAAAAACCCATAACCCAAATCGCATTCTGCGATCCACAAATCAAAACCTACTCCAAATACCCAAAGCCAGATACAAGTCCAAAGGAGATCAGAGATTTTCAGTCCAGTGACCTCGGCTGTGGAAGCACTACCAACCACCATCCGACTGGAGTCGGACCACTTGGCCTTCAGGAGAAAGATTAAAACTCATCTCTTCTGAGGTCAAGTGGTTTCCTCACCGAAGGAATGGAAACCGCGCCCAGAGGCGATTCAGTTTGCATGTGTTGCGCTTTATACGTTTTTCACTCACTCACTTACCCAGTAAGGTGCCTCCATTCATCTGAGAGAACTACTGACCTCTGTAGATGTCTGCTGATGTCTCCATCTTCCCTGGAAACAGCACAACCTGCATTTTGCTGTGGTGCAAAACATACCAAATAATTACTCTTCCCTATGGACTGTCCACTGCACCTCGGGTTTTCAGCAAGGTGCTAGCTACCCTGTACGCTACTCTGTTAGCCAATATCCAATGGGGCTGTGCAGATCCTAAAGAAATTTTAATGGAGCCTAAAACTCCATAAGTCAGTGCTGGATCCATATTGTCTCTTGGATTATCTGGACCTGACTTTAGACATTACTCTGTCTAAGTGTGTTCTTGCATTTGACAAATTCCAGTCTCCCACGTTCAGACCCTGCCATCTGACCCTCTGTTTTGCATGAGGGTCTTGAGCTTGATGAAACTGCCTTGGAGGAAGACATCATATGGTCAGTTTAACTTCAAGCTGTTGCAGCTCAACATTCTGGCAGCATGGGACAAGAGGGGTGTCAGACTCTATCATCTATATGCCTGACCAGTAGGAGCAAGCTTACACTGGAAAAAGTGGGTCACATGTTCAACACTTCCAATGATTGGAAGGTGTTCCTAATGTATTCCAGCCTATTGAGATTACAAGTGGTCAAGAGACTTGTACATGGGAGGAAGCCCAACTCCTGATCTGTATTCTGGCACTCGGCGGGATAAGGTTGTCCCATCAACACTGGACCTCTTGTCTGTGAGATGATCTGACCAGGATTCAGTTGGGCAATGCCGCAACAACCACCTGGGGAGGCACCAGAAGTTATGCAGCTCAAAGGGGAGTTGATCGGATTCTGTCTTGGGAAGAACTTTACATTCTAGTCCATGCCGCTATGCACATCCTAGGCTTGGGAAACTGGCATCTGGACTTCCTCAGTTATTGTCTAGACTCCGGAAAATGATCTTCTCAGCCTGAGGTGTTTTCAAGATCTTTGTTGGAGTTTGAGGATGCTGTAAATGGACCTTCTGGCCTCCAGGTTCTACAACATACTAAGCTCATTTGTCTCCAGATGAGAGATCCTGTATCCCTTCCAGTAGAGGCTTTGCTGACACTGTGGGGGAGGGGCAGTTTTATCCTGATCTTTTTGACCTTTTTGTGCTACAAAAGGACAAGGTTGTTTTGAGGCCCAAGGCCTCTTTTCTTCCTAAAGTGTCTTTTTCGTTACACGTTAACCAGGACTCTGTCCTGCTCCTAAACATCCTAATGAGATTTCCCTTTATTACCTGTATGTGGTACATTCCTTTTGAGTTGATCTCTCGGCTACAGCTTCCTTTTAACCAGGGGTGGCAAACACAAGGCCCGCAGGCCGAATCCGGCCTTCCAGACCTTGCCATGTGGCCAGCGCAACGGTTGGCATGTCTCCCAGGCAACACGAGTAAATACCTCCGTCCGTTGCCACCTTGTCCGGTTTTTGAGTCATGTGCAGGGGCGTCGCTAGGGGGGCTGGAGGGCTGCAGCCAATTGACAGCCCCGAGCGCCGCCGCCGAACAGGGACCGCTATTAGGAACGGTGCCGAGTGATACTGCAAGTTCCACCTTCTGGAGCCTGCAGCTCCTATGATGGACGTCCCACAAGTCCAATGCCGGGACCGCGGCACCTGTTGCATCCATCATAGGTGCCGCAGACTCCAGAAGGCGGCAATTGCAAGCCTCTTCCACACCATGCACTGTAAAGATCCCGGCTCGGGATTTGAACCCATCTTTTGTACTTTCTATCCCTAGCCCACTCCACTGCCCTTGAGAGGACCGCCGCCTTGTAATAATTTTTAATGTCTGGGACCGCTACACCCCCCTGTTTTTCTTGTTTTAAAATGGAAAGTGAAATTCTGTGCTTTTTTTTTTTTCCACACATAGTTTGTTAATAACGACTTCAAAATTCTTAGAAATTGTTGGGGGACCACTATCGGTAATAACAGGAATTTATAGAGTATTTTTGGTATTATTAGCATATTTATGCGTCCAAACCATGAGATAGGCTTATTTATTGTTTTTTTTTAATTCCAGTTTAATCTCGTTTAACAGAGGGACGTAGTTAATTTTGTAGATTTTCTGAACCGTATTAGCCAATTTAATTCCAAGGTATTTTAGTTCCCGGGACCAAGTAAAGGCGCATATCTCCCTTACCTGTTCTTCCTCGGCCTTATTTAAATTTATGTTAAGAATTTCTGATTTTGTTATATTGATTTTAAAGTTTGAGATGGATCCGTAGTGTTGTAATGTCTTGGAGAGATTTTGAATAGAAGACGCCGGTTTGGTCAAATAGAACAAAATATCGTCTGCGAATGCAGACAGCTTGTGTTCTTCGTCTTCCACCTTAACTCCTTTGATGTCGGGGTCCTTCCAGGTCATGGTCAGCAACGGTTCTAATGATAAGATGAAGAGCAGGGGAGACAGGGGGCACCCCTGTCTAGTCCCATTCCTCATCTCATAAGAGTCAGAGAGCGTCCCATTTACTTTAACTTTGGCAGATGGGTGATGGTATAGTGATTTAATCCAATAAAACAGTATATTACCTATACCCATTTCTTTAAGAGTCAGCCTCATGAATCCCCAGTCTACCCTGTCGAATGCTTTTTCAGCATCTATCGACAGGAATAAACCCGTGGACTCAGTCTGTTTTAACTTCTGAAGTAGAAGAAGGGCCCTAATGCTATTGTCCTTCCCCTCCCTATTGGGGACAAATCCCACCTGGTCAGGGTGTACCAGATAATGCAGGACGCTTTTCAGACGTTCAGCTAGAATTTTAGCAAACAGCTTTATGTCCGTGTTCAGAAGAGATATAGGTCTATAATTTGTACAAAGTGAGCTATCCTTCCCTTCTTTTAAAATCCCCTCTCCCCCCCCTTTAGAAAAAGGGGGATCCCTTTCCACAGCTTGTACCAAACCCTCCTTACATCCCCAACCCTCCCCCCACCCTCCCCTATTGGGCTTTTTCATCGCCCTAGAACCGTGGGGAGCCTCTAGACCCATTCCCTAACTCGGTTCTCATAATATGAGGTGTTGCCTCCCCACGCCCCCCCCTCCTTCTCGACCGCCCCTGATGGATATTATGGGGCCTGGTCTTGAAGGTGGGGGGATGTTGGCCATGCCCAAGATCACCCCAAGACCCCCCCCTCTCACCTCCCCCCTCCCTCCTCTCCCCCCACAGGACCAGTTATGCTTATTCCACCCATTCTGGTATCTCGAGGGCCTGTATATCTAATTTACGACAGAACTCAGTCTAGCTGATATATCATCCTTTTGGCCAATGAGGCACGACGGAAACCCCCACTGGAACTTAATATTCTGCTGACACATCTGGTCCAGTAAGGGTCTTAGGAGACGCCTTCTGGCCAGCGTTTCCCAAGCGAGGTCCGGGAAGATCTTTAGCTCCTTCCCCTCATAGCTCAAGGATTTTTTTTTTCTCAGATTTAGCCAAATTACGGCCTTATCCTCGTAGTATCGAAATCTGATAATAATGTCACAGGGTCTTTCACTTGTGCGATCATTTCTTCTGCCAATCCGGTGCACCCGTTCTATTTTGAGAGAATCTTCTGTAGAGCTTTCCAGGAGGGGGAGGAGCAAATCGTTCATAATTTTCCTCAAATCCTCCCCTCTCTCTCCTTTGATTGAACGTATTCTCAAATTTTGCCTTCTACTGCGATTTTCTTGGTCTTCTGTACGGTATTTAAGAAGCCTCAGATCCCTCTTCATGATGAGGTGTTGCTCTTTTAATTGGGTTATTTCTGCGTCTAAGTGCGTTTAATTCGTCTTTGATCGCGTTCTCCAATCTCTTAAGCATCTCCTCTAGCTCTATCTTTGTTGGAATGTGTGTATCATCTCGAGATTCTTCCAATTGGCTCATGTCCTGGTCACCCCCAGTTGATATATCTATAATTGAGAGGCCTGCTCCTCCGGCGCCTTTCTTTGTCGTCCCCCCTTTGTCTGTTTTTTTTGCGTTAGCAGCACTTTTGAAACTCCCATCAGGGGTCATATATTGCCTTCTAGTACTGGAGGGTGGGTTGTCCTTGGGTAATTTAGGGGCGGTGCCCCTAGTTGCCTTACTCATCTTATGGCTTATCCTAGTTCTGTTTCGTTTACCCAGTTTTGAAAGATGGGTACTTGTTTTCTTTCAAGAGATGAATATATCTCTAAGAAAGAGGTCTATTCCTTCGGCATAGGATCGCTGGAATTGATCAGAGAAAAGACGCAGAACAAAAAGGATTAGATATAAGAGTTGATTTGGCCTCCCTCTTGGGTCAAAGATAGGTCAGGGATGGCATAATACCCTCTATCAAGCTTTAAAGTGTTTGTTTACCCCTGGGAACTTGTGCTCTGTTTAACAGGATGTTATACTGGGCTTAGGTCAACACGTTCAGATTTTATTCTAAGATGCTCTTTCTGTCGGGATATCTCTGTTGGTCTCCTGGCATTCAAGGGCATTCAAGGGTGAGATGTACTGAGTATATATACCAAGGTTTGCGAGTCAGCTATGTGGCTTTATATCCAGGGGGCCTAGGGCTTTTATGGTAGCTCCGTTATTCTGTCCCTGTTATCCCAGGCCCCCCAGCTCCAAATTTCGGGGTGCGTACTCGTTCTGAGGTACTAACCTAGTAAGGCTTCTCCCCCTCCTATAATAACAGACTACCTGGCAGCGAGGTCTGATACCTAAACCAGGGCTTTTATGGTAGCTCTGCTATTCTGTCCCTTTTGTCCCTGGCATTTCAGATTTCAGGGTGCGGTCTCGTTCTGAGGGAACTGACCTGAGAAGACTCCCCCCCACCTGTGTTTTCAGACCCCCTGGCAGCGAGGTTTTTCACCTACTCCAGGGCCCACTTGGAAATTGGAGGCACTGTAGTACGCGGTAAACTATTTCTTCACCATAAGCCCATTGCCAGTGAAAATGAGGATTTTATTCAAAACAGTTCATCAGTTTTCACCATTTCATTTATCCGGATACATGCTCGGAGGGCTGTATCTCCTTCCAGTATGTTTACACCTCTACAGTAGAGTTGATATTTAGACAGTTATATATCAGAGATATCAGGCTTAAACTTGTTTTTATATTTTTAACAGTGCAGCAGCTGGGCTAATATAGACCGGAATAGCTTTCAAGGATTGTACATCCCAATAGTGAAAAAGAAACGATCTTACCAGTTTCTTGCTAGATGTGGTCCTATAGGCTCAGAATTGAAGTGTGTCCATACAGCCTGCTCCTGGCCATGTAACGTGTGCACAGATATTACCTGGGTAGTATTGAGGCAGGTGTACAAGACCATAGAGTTACTGAAGCTCTTGTGTTCCTGTGTTCCGGCCGGGGGGGGGTGGGGGGTCTTCACAGGAGAGAGGGGGGGATCCGTTTGCAGCAGGGGGGGATCGCCTGTGTAGAGCTGTCTTTCGGCATTCTAACAGCGCGGCAGGCTCTCACCCTGCTCCGCTGTATCGTCCGCCGGTGCATCCACAGATCTGACGGCGTCTTCCATCCCCGGCTCCGGGCTGGCTCCTTGGCATGGTCAGCTCCTCCCTCTTCGCGCACGCAGCTCACGTGCAGCACGTCATCCCCCGATTGTATGTGAGGCAGACTAGTTCCAAAAGGTAAGTCTGTTTTTTTTTTTATTCTGCCACCTCTCCGTTTAAACTGCTTTTGGATATCCATGTGTTTCAAAAACTCTTTTTGTGTACTGTAATGTTCGGTAAAAAAAACAAAAACAAACTTGCTTCTGTTTTGTTTGAATTTTATTTTATAGAGATTGAAGTGTCGTATGCAACAATTAAGCAAGCAAAGGTATTTTCCAGGTCTTGTGGTATGCAGAGGATGAACACCCAAGGTGTGTAAGTGGTCAGTCAAAAAACACAAATATATAAATTGGTTTCTGCATTTATTTTTTTTATTTTTTTTATTGCTGTACATTTTTAAGTTCTTTTACCTTTCAAAGATCTCTTCAAATTGTATGAAAATATTGCATCGGCTACCAGAGGCAGTAGTATAATATTGTGGTAAAATATTGCATTAGCTACCATTGGCTTTAGTAACAAGAAACCGTGGTTAACTGTCATGTAAACAAAAAAAATGAAGTAGTGTTGTAGATTGTATACATGGTTCATATGCATGTCATTTAAAGTCATCAATCAAATAGAAGTGACACACAAACAAAGTAGACATAAGACCGGAAATTGCAATAATGTAAATTAAAAAGTCCTAAATAAAATCCCAAATGCCACACATGTGAAATATGAAGTGATTAAGCAGAAGTCCAGAACTGTATCGAAAGATAAGAAAAAGTAAACAAAAAAATGCGGCGCTAGATGAGATATAGCGAGAACTATAAACAAAAACAAATGTGTAAGGACATACGAAAGCCTCTAACAATAGTAAATATCACCTAGTGTAATAATTAAACTAAATCAAATATTAACAGCAATATATGTGAAAATGTTAATATATACAAGTGATTGTATAAATAAATCACAATGGACCAGCATAAAGGGTGTAAGTCCAGAGTAAACACCGATATGTGTAGAGTGATTCAACACATAATGGTGGAATAATAACACATGTAGTCAAAGCAAAAAAAAGTCCCGTTGTGGGACTATGCTAAAGTATGTGAGGTGAGTCGCATCATATCAGAAGTTTGAAAGCTCGTTGGGAAATTCACCATAAAATCCAAGGGTAGCCAAGACATGTAAGAAATGCATACTCTTACCAGACGTGTTGGACACACTCGCCGGCGGCGGAATGTCAGACAGGCATAAACGAGATCCTCAGAATGATGGCATCCATGGAAAAAGCGGTGCAGCTTCAGGGATATCGCTGCAGTCCAACGTCTCTGGGTCTTGTGTATTCAGGATAGGTGAAAATATTTTGGAAAATCCTCATAAGGAATAGTAGGAGAACATATTCACTTGCAGGAACAAAAAAAAAAGAGAGAAGCTCCACATAGTGTAGTCATTCCCAATGGCAGATAAAAAAGCCTTTATTGCCGTAAATAAAATTGGATTAGAACAGATAAAATTACAAGCCCTGTGCCATGTACCTGACATGTTTCGAGACGATAGCTCTTCAACTGGGGCATAAACCTACTGACCTGCACCATGCCAGTAATATACTCTGCATGAACAATTAAATCAATCATGATGAAAACAATTATCAGCTGTTAATGAATTAACCACTCATTTTAATGCAGGCCACGTCATTCGTCGTTCAAAGGCAGTTATCCGTCCAAAAAGCGCTTCAGGGGATGTCCGCGTCGTCACGCTCACCCGCGATGACGCAATTACATTATACAACCCCTTGGCATATGCGTTCCTGACTAGGACAGTGGCCACCTGATCCAGACGCATAAATAAAGCGTGACACTGCGTCATCACACTGGCGCCCCATGCTGTCATTACGCCGCGTTTCATAACTGATTGCGCTCCAAGCATTAAACCACTGAGCGTCACTAGAACATGGCAAACCCAGGGTAAGGGGCAATCCAGACGTAATGATCGTGGTAACATATAGTGTAAACAATTGGTACCCAGCATAACTATATTTAAAAATATAAGTTAGGCATCTAAGTACATAAAGAGAGAAAATGTATATAAAAAAATGGTACAATCAGAAAACATCAAAGAGTAATACCATTAATAAGGATTACATATAAAAGTACAATAGTAGATGTATAAGTATTTACATAAATGGTACATATAAATAGTACAACCATACATATACATTAAATAATAATATAAACAATATTAACACTGATCGTTAATATTAGAAATTGAAAATCATATAAAAATGAACTATTCTGTAAAGATAGTGTATAAACCAATAGATCCCACAGAAATGTAATTTATGCCTTATTGATAAACGCATTAATATCCCAGTCTATGTTTAACCCATAGGGGGAGAAACACTGAAGGTACAGTGCCTTGCGAAAGTATTCGGCCCCCTTGAACTTTGCAACCTTTTGCCACATTTCAGGCTTCAAAAATAAAGATATAAAACTCGAGTCTAGGTTCAAGGGGGCCGAATACTTTTGCAAGGCACTGTATATCCAGTACATTTCCAGTTGGGAGACACCCCTAACTCGTGATTCTCGTCTCCAGTGAGGAGTAAATTTGTCAGTCACCTGAAAGCTGGTGCCTGTTGGATTTTTTTGATGACATTGTAAGTAGTGCCTAGGCACACTGTGATTGGTCTTGCCTTTCTTTATACTTTTAATGTGTTCGTTGACCCTAATAGAAAAGGTACGTATAGTCCTACCGACATACTGCTTTTTACATGGACAGGTTAGAAGGTATACCATGTACCGAGTGTCACATGTAACAAATTCTTTCATTTGATAGATGGTAGATGTTACCGTAGATGTAAAACTTTCTGTTTTCCTATTTGTCAGAGTATTAAGTAAGCACACACTAGACATAGCTCCCCTAAAAACAATACCTCCTATGTCTCCCAGGAATAAATTTGCCCCTACTGTGTCTGACACTCCAACCAAACCCAAGTTTTTTCCAGAATATAAGGGATTTTATGCTTGCCGCAGGTGTAATGTGTGCCTTCTTAATACTCTTGGCAAATGGGAACGTTTTACTTCTACGGTTACGTCTACCATCTATCAAATGAAAGAATTTGTTACATGTGACACTCGGTACGTAGTAAACCTTCTAACCTGTCCATGTAAAAAGCAGTATGTCGGTAGGACTATCCGTACCTTTTCTATTGGGGTCAACAAACACATTAAAAGTATAAAGAAAGGCAAGACCAATTAGTGTGCCTAGGTACTACTTACAAAGTTATAAAAAAAATCCAACAGGCACCAGCTTTCAGGTGATTGACAAATTTATTCCCCACTGGAGAGCAGTATCACGTGTTAGGGGTGTCTCCCAACTGGAAATGTACTGGATATACAGTGCCTTGCAAAAGTACCCGGCCCCCTTGAACTTTACGACCTTTTGCCACAATTCAGGCTTCAAACATAAAGATCTAGAACTGTAATCTTTTGTGAAGAATCAACAAGTGGGACACAAACATGAAGTGGAATGAAATTTATTGGATATTTCAAACTTTTTTAACAAATAAAAAACTGAAAAATTGTCCGTGCAAAATTATTCAGCCCCCTTAAGTTAATACTTTGTAGCGCCACCTTTTTCTGCGATTAAAGCTGTAAGTCGCTTGGGCTATGTCTCTATCAGTTTTTCACATGGAGAGACTGAAATTTTTGCCCATTCCTCCTTGCAAAACAGCTCGAGCTCAGTGAGGTTGGATGGAGAGCGTTAGTGAACGGCAGTTTTCAGTTCTTTCCACAGATTCTTGATTGGATTCAGGTCTGAACTTTGACCTGGCCATTCTAACACCTGGATATGTTTATTTGTGAACCATTCCATTGTAGATTTTGCTTTGTTTTGCATCATTGTCTTGTTGGAAGACAAATCTCCGTCCCAGTCTCAGGTCTTTTGCAGAGTCCATCAGGTTTTCTTCCAGAATGGTCCTGTATTTGGCTCCATCCATCTTTCCATCAATTTTAACAATCTTCCCTGTCCCTGCTGAAGAAAAGAAGGCCCAAAACCATGATGCTGCCACCACCATGACATGGGGATGGTGTGTTCAGGGTGATGAGCTGTGCTGCTTTTACGCCAAACATAACGTTTTTCATTGTTGCCAAAAAGTTTGATTTTGGTTTCATCTGACCAGAGCACCTTCTTCCACATGTTTGGTGTGTCTCCCAGGTGGCTTGTAGCGAACTTTAAACAACACTTTTTTTATGGATATCTTTTAAGAAATGGCTTTCTTCTTGCCACTCTTCCACAAAGGCCAGATTTGTGCAGTATACGACTGATTGTTGTCCTATGGACAGAGTCTCCCACCTCAGCTGTAGATCTCTGCAGTTCATTCAGAGTGAACATGGGCCTCTTGGCTGCATCTCTGATCAGTCTTCTCCTTGTATGAGCTGAAAGTTTAGAGGGACGGCTAGGTCTTCGTAGATTTGCAGTGGTCTGATACTCCCATTTTAATATTATCGCTTGCACAGTGCTCCTTGGGATGTTTAAAGCTTGGGAAATCTTTTTGTATCTAAATCCAGCTTTAAACTTCTCCACAACCGTATCTCGGACCTGCCTGGTATGTTCCTTGTTCTTCATGATGCTCTCTGCGCTTTAAACGGACCTCTGAGACTATCACAGTGCATATGCATTTATACAGAGACTTGATTACACACAGGTGGATTCTATTTATCATCATTAGTCATTTTAGGTTAACATTGGATAATTCAGAGATCCTCACTGAACTTCTGGAGAGAGTTTGCTGCACTGAAAGTAAAGGGCTGAATAATTTTTCAGTTTATTTGTTAAAAAAGTTTGAACTATCCAATACATTTCGTTCCACTTCATGATTGTGTCCCACTGGTTGTTGATTCTTCACAAAAAATTACAGTTTTATATCTTTGGGAAAGTTTAAGACTCAAATGAGTAAAGGCTGCTTGTGGCCAATTAACATCAATAATCATAGGTCAGATGGCTGTTGATTGGGATTTTCAAGGCACTGATGGAAACCAAATTAGTATAAAAAAGTATATTTATTAACATAAAACAAAATACAGTATAAAAACATTCAGACATTTAAGGACAGACCCCACAAATCAAAATTAGATAGCGGAACCATCTGTGTCTTAATGAGTGGAGCCAATGACCTCGACCGGTTTCACGGTAGGAACCGCTTCTTCAGGAGGGTCTAGAAGATATTTACAGAGTATATAGTAAACAACAAGCAAGAAAATACAAATTGGGTCAACAATTGATAAAAAACAGTGTTTTCACTCATGGGAGGACAAAAGAGAACTATTGCTCACCTGAGCTGGTCAACACAATCAGCACTGGGTCTGGCAATTTGCTTGTGGCGCACGAAGGGGGATTAATAGAACGGGCTTGAATAAGGTAAGTTAAAGATGTATTTAATAAATGTTGGAAATTAATCCTGGAATTGGGACACCACCGTGATGAAGAAAGTGACAGACATGTGAGGGAGTGAATATGATGTGTACAGAATATGGATTGGGAAATAGTGTGTAGTGAGGGAAAAAGAGATTGATGAAAGAGGGGCCGAACTAGGGAAGAGAGAGATAAAAAGGGAGTGTGATGGGAAGAAAGGGGAAGGAAAAAATGAAAAGGAGAATAGAGGTGGACTGGGGAAAGAAAAAGGGGGGGGGGGGGCAGGGAAGAAAAAATAGGGGGGTAGGGTAAAGGAAAAGGGGGGGATGGGTGAAGGATAATGATGGGAAGAATTAAGAGGAAGAAAGACAGCCAATAACCAATTATGGCAGTCGTTAAGAAAGGAAAAGGGGAGGGGAGAAGGGAAAGGGGAGGGAGAGGAAGGACAAAGGGGGAGGGAAAAAGGAGAGGGGGAGGAAGAGCGAGAGGGGGGGGAAGGGTAGGTAGGGGAAGGAAGGGTAGAACTGATTGTTTGAGGAAAAGGACAGGACATATGCAAATAGAATGGGGGAGGGGGAGAGGAAAGGGAGTGGTTGGGAGCACAATTGTGAGGAGTTGAGGAAGTGCTGGGGATAGGTGAACGAAGTGAGAACACTTAGACAAGTACCAGGGATCCCAAGAAGGAGAATCAGTAGTAAATATATAGCTACATTCTTACCAACAGGAGCTAAAATAAGCTCATATATACTGGGGCATGAAGAACGAGTTTAGATCAAATGCAGCAATGATGGCAAGTAATAAATATGGCCATAAGGCAGTCTCTCAGGCACATCTCGCAGCATATTAACCACTTCAGACCCGCGCTACCGTCAAATGACGGCACCAGCGCGGGTCTGAATATCCAACCTGCCCCTTTGGGCGTTCCCAGCACGAGCTGTAGAGCGCGCTGCGGGGAAGCCCTGTGTTGTCCGTGTCCCTTGGACACGGCCAATCACAGATCGCGGTGAACGGCCAGTCAGAGTGAAAAGACATTCTTTTTGTAGGATTATTTTATCCCAGTCACTGGAATAAAATAATCCTACATAAAAAGAATGTCTTTGGATAGAACACCTTAATGCCACAGTACCTCCAGGGTTAAATGAAATGAACTCTTATAAATCATTTCTGTAAGTTGTTGAATTGTGTCATTTTTGTCTTTATCCAATTTTATCCATTCCCAACCATAAAATCATCCAATCCTCCCTCCTATCCCATTTCCCTCCCTTACCCCTTTCCTTTCTTCTCGTCATCCCCTTAATCCAATTGGTACAATTTAGGTGTTGTGACCATGATAAAGATCAATGGGTCCCTTCATCATCAAAATCATAATGTAAAATGTACGATATTATTTTTCCTCTCACTATGTAAATTGCCTTCTCACAATTGTGCTCCCAACCACTCCCTTTCCTCTCCCCCTCCCCCATTCTATTTCCATATGTCCTGTCCTTTTCCTCAAACAATCAGTCCTACCCTTCCTTTCTCTACCCTACCTACCCTTCCCTCCCCCTCTCCTTCCCCCCCCCCTCGCTCTTCCTCCCCCTCTCTTCCCCCTTCCCTCTCCTTTTTCCCTCCCCCTTTGTCCTTCCTCTCCCTCCCCTTTCCCTTCTCTCCTCTCCTTTTCCTTTCTTCTCAACGACTGCCATAATTGGTTATTGGCTGTCTTCCTCTAAATTCTTCCCATCATTATCCTTCACCCATCGCCCCCTTTTCCTTTACCCTATCCCCCTATTTTTTCTACCCTGCTTCCTCCCCCCCCCCTTTTTTCTTCCCCCAGTCGACCTCTATTCTCCTTTTAATTTTTTCCTTCCCCTTTCTTCCCATTACACTCCCTTCTTATTTCTCTCTTCCTTAGTTTGGCCCCTCTTTCATCAAGCTCTCTTTTTCCCTCACTACACACTATTCCCCAATCCATATTCTGTACACATCATATTCACTCCCTCACATGTCTGTCACTTTCTTCATCACGGCGGTGTCCCAATTCCAGGATTAATTTCCAACATATTTATTAAATACCTCTTTAACTTACCTTATTCGAGCCCATTCTATTAATCCCCTTTCGTGCGCCACAAGCGAATTGCCAGACCCAGTGCCTGATTGTGTTGACCAGCTCAGGTGAGCAATAGTTCTCTTTTGTCCTCCCCTGAGTGAATACACTGTTTTTTCTTATCAATTGTTGACCCAATTTGTATTTTCTTGCTTATTGTTTACTATATACTCTGTAAATATCTTCTAGACCCTCCTGAAGAAGCGGTTCCTACCGCGAAACCGGTCGAGGTCATTGGCTCCACTCATTAAGACACAGATGGTTCTGCTATCTAATTTTGATTTGTAGGGTCTGTCCCTAAATGTCTGAATGTTTTTATACTGTATTTTGTTTTATGTTAATAAATATACTGTTTTTATACTAATTTGGTTTCCATCAGTGCCTTGAAAATCCCAATCAACAGCCATCTGACCTATGATTATTGATGTTAATTGGCCACAAGCAGACTTTTCGCATTTTTTCATTTGAGTCTTAAACTTTCCCATATCAACCGGGATGCTGGCACATTCTATTTATTCTTCCCTTAGTCTAATAGACTCGAGTTTTATATCTTTTATTTTTGAAGCCTGAAATGTGGCAAAAGGTTGCAAAGTTGAAGGGGGCCGAATACTTTCGCAAGGCACTGTACCTTCAGTGTTTCTCCCCCTATGGGTTAAACATAGACTGGGATATTAATGCGTTTATCAATAAGGCATAAATTACATTTCTGTGGGATTTATTGGTTTATGCACTATCTTTATAGAATAGTTAATTTTTTATATGATTTTCAATTTCTAATATTAACGATCAGTGTTAATATTGTTTATATTATTATTATTTAACCACTTAAGGACCGCCTACTGCACATTTACGTCGGCAGAATGGCACGGCTGGGCACATCAACGTATATATACGTTGATTTTAGTACCCAGCCGTGGGTCGCGGGCGCGCGCCCGCGACCCGGTCCGAAGCTCCGGGACCGCGGGATTCGCGGACCCGATCGCCGCTGGAGTGCGGCGATCCGTCCCTGGAGCGGAAGAACGGGGAGAGCCGTGTGTACACACGGCTTCCCCGTGCTTCTCTGTGGCCGCAACATCGATCGTGTCATCCCTGTAATAGGGGGACGCGATCGATGAAGTCACACCTGCAGCCACACCCCCCTACAGTAGTAAACAAACACACTAGGTCACACATCCCCTACAGCGCCACCTGTGATTAACTGCCAAACTGCAGCTGTCATTTCCACAGTAAACAATGCAATTTAAATGCATTTTTTGCTGTGAAAATGACAATTGTCCCAAAAATGTGTCAAAATTGTCCGAAGTGTCCGCCATAATGTCGCAGTCATGAAAAAAATCGCTGATCGCCGCTATTAGTAGTAAAAAAAAAATTTTTTTATAAAAATGCAATAAAACTATCCCTTATTTTGTAAACGCTATACATTTTGCGAAAACCGACCGATAAACGCTTATTGCGATTTTTTTTACCAAAAATAGGTAGAAGAATACGTATCGGCCTAAACTGAGGAAAAAAAATGTTTTTTTATATATTTTTGGGGGATATTTATTATAGCAAAAAGTAAAAAGTATTGCATTTTTTTTTAAATTGTCGCTCTATTTTTGTTATTAGCGCAAAAAATAAAAACCGCAGAGGTGATCAAATACCACCAAAAGAAAGCTCTATTTGTGGAAAAAAAAGGACGCCAATTTTGTTTGGGAGCCACGTCGCACGACCGCGCAATTGTCAGTTAAAACGAAGCAGTGCCGAATCGCAAAAAGGGGCAAGGTCCTTTACCTACATTTTGGTCCGGGTCTTAAGTGGTTAATATATATGTATTGTACTATTTATATGTACCATTTATGTAAATACTTATACATCTACTATATTACTTATATATGTAATCCTTATTAATGGTATTACACTTTGACGTTTTCTGATTGTACCATTTTTTCTATACATTTTCTCTCTTTATGTACTTGGATGCCTAACTTATCTTTTATAAATATTGTTATGCTGGGTACCAATTGTTTACACTATGGGCCAGATTCAGGAACAGTTAGGCTGGCGGATCCAGTGATCCGCCAGCCTAACTGTGACTTTGAGCCGGCGTTTCTGTTTTCTGTAACCAGAAAACAAGAAACGCCGGGTTGAAGCTCCGATGCGAGCAGCGTAACTGAGTTTCGCCATCGCATCGTTACTTCAACTTAAAAATGGCGCCGGGGGCGTTCCCGCCGATTTCCGCTCAAAAAATATGTTAATGAGCGGAAATCGGCAATTCACGATCGCATTCCGGCGCGACGCAGTGACGTTACGACGTTTCCGGACGGGATACGCGGCGCATAGTTATACCTACATGGGGTTGGAATATCCTATGTTAGGTATAGGCGTCGTCATCGCGTCGGGAAAAAAAAAAAAAACGTCGCTTGCGTAAAACGGTCATGAATGGGAATGTGACGTCATTGACGTTCATTCACAGATTTTGGAGCATGCGGACGGGGATGTTTTGACACTCGACGCATGCGCAGTACGTTGGCGGCGGGATCGCGCTTAGTTAGCATACTACACGCCCCGTACCCGCCCAATTTGAATTCCGCCGGCTCATTTGCGATGCGCTGCCGCAACTTTAGGAGCAAGTGCTTCGTGAATGACAGCACTTGCTCCTAAAATTTCTGCAGCGCAACGCAAATGAGAAGCGTTACTCCAGAGCAAAGATGCTCTGGACTACCTGAATCTGGCCCTATATGTTACCACAATCATTACGTCTGGATTGCCCCTTACCCTGGGTTTGCCATGTTATAGTGACGCTCAGTGGTTTAATGCTTGGAACGCAATCATTTATGGAACGCGGCGTAATGAAAGCATGGGGCGCCAGTGTGATGATGCAGTGTTGCGCTTTATTTATGCGTCTGAATCGGGTGGCCACTGTCCTAGTCTGGAACGCATATGCCAAGAGGTTGTATAACGTAATTGCGTCATCGCGGGTGAGCGTGATGACGTGGACATCCCCTGAAGCGCTGTTTGGACGGATAACTGCCTTAACCAACGCATGACGTGACCTGCATTAAAATGAGTGGTTGATTCAGGCTAATAGGAGGTGTCTCTCACACATTGTTACTGTAATTAAATAGCTGTGTTGGAAAGGCCGTCTTCATTAACAGCTGATAATTGTTTTCATCATGCATTGTATATTACTGGCGTGGTGCAGGTCAGTACGTTTATGCCCCAGTTCAAGAACTATCCTCTCGAAAAACATGTCAGGTCCATAGCCTACTACAATATATAATACAGGAAAAACTGCGCTTGTCACAAATGGATAGTCAATTAGTAACGATGTAACAGTCACTAAGGGTAAAAAATGGGGAGGCAGCAGCTCTTGTGCCGAGACACTAGAGAAAATACAGCAAGAAAAACAGAGGTTTAGAGCTGCGCCTTGACACCCGGACTCGGTGTAGTCAAAGAGTCCATATATCAATCATGTGGAAATAACACAATCCTTCAGCCAGAAAAAAATGTAGCAATAAACATTAGCTCCAAAAGTCTCTGCTTGTCTTAGTTCAGGATGGACGTGTAATAATCACCACTGTGCTCAAACTTGGCTCTTCAATGTGGCCCACCACCAGAAGTCTAAGCAGCTTACCAGAGGAATGACTGTAACCAGCAGTCGGCTGTGACCCAGCCGCGGCCTTTGAGGGAAACCGAACGAATCCCAAATCCTGGGGCAGTGCCTACACCTGGGCTCCACTCCGCAACTCCACCAGTTAGATCATATATATAAAATGATGATAAAGGCAGACATAGCGTAATCCCGCAGGGACTTTAATTAAAAATCATAAAAACCAGTATACTCACATTTGCGATGAGTTAAACAGGCATGTAAAACATAGTGTTGCCAGCCAGCAAACAGATTGGGAAAAGCCCTCCACCAAAGCGTGATGACGTCACCGCACGTCTTCCCACTTTTTATGATTTTTAATTAAAGTGACCGGCGGGATTACGCTATGTCTGCCTTTATCATCATTTTATATATATGATCTAACTGGTGGAGTTGCGGAGTGGAGCCCAGGTGTAGGCACTGCCCTAGGATTTGGGATTCGTTCGGTTTCCCTCAAAGGCCGCGGCTGGGTCACAGCTGACTGCTGGTTAGTCATTCCTCTGGTAAGCTGCTTAGACTTCTGGTGGTGGGCCACATTGAAGAGCCAAGTTTGAGCACAGTGGTGATTATTACACGTCCATCCTGAACTAAGAACAGCAGAGACTTTTGGAGCTAATGTTTATTGCTACATTTTTTTCTGGCTGAAGGATTGTGTTATTTCCACATGATTGATATATGGACTCTTTGACTACACCGAGTCCGGGTGTCAAGGTGCAGCTCTAAACCTCTGTTTTTCTTGCTACATAGCCTACTACAGCTACTTGTTTACCACGCTCTATTTTTGGTGATCACCTGTACCTGCCTCTCACAGGACTTGTATTTTTATCTGTTCTTATCCAATTTTATTTTTACGCCAATAAAAGCTTTTTTATCTGCCATTGGGAATACCGTATTTATCGGCGTATACTGCGCACTTTTTTGCCCTGAAAATCAGGGCAAAATCATGGGTGCGCGATATACGCCGATACCCGCTTTCCGTCATCGAGTTTGAATACTGCGCCGACATATACCGAGCGCAGTACACGTGTATAGTCGGGCAGGCTCGGCTCCTCTCGCGCTCACGTTCTGGACGTACAGAACATGAGCAGGGATCGAGCGGGGAGGACGCTGGACCCGACGAAGAGGACGCCGGACCCGAGCTAAGAGGACACCCGAAGCCGCACCCGACGAGGCCGCCGATGGACGCCAAGCAAGACACCAAAACTGTAAGTACAAAAATCGTTTTTTCCACAGGAATAGGGTCCACTTTAGGGGTGCACGCTATACGCCGGAGCGCGCAATACCCCGATAAATACGGTAACTACACTATGTGGAGCCTCTCTGTTTTTTTTTTTTTTTTTGTTCCTACAAGCGAATATGTTCTACTATTCCTTATGAGGATTTTCCAAAATATTTTCACCTATCCTGAATACACAAGACCCAAAGACGTTGGACTGCAGCAATATCCCTGAAGCTGCACCGCTTTCTCCGTGGATGCCATCATTCTGGGGATCTCATTTATGCCTGTCTGACATACCTCCGCCGGCGAGTGTGTCCAACAAGTCTGGTAAGAGTATTAATTTCTTACATGTCTTGGCTACCCTTGGATTTTATGGTGAATTTCCCAACGAGCTTTCAAACTTCTGATATGATGCGACTCACCTCCAATGCTTTAGCTTTTTGGCTACATGTGTTATTATTCCACCATTATGTGTTGAATCACTCTACACATATCTACACATATCTGTGTTTACTCTGGACTTGCACCCTTTATGCTGGTCCATTGTGATTTATTTATACAATCACTTGTATATATTAACATTTTCACATATATTGCTGTTAATATTTGATTTAGTTCAATTATTACACTAGGTGATATTTACTATTATTAGGGGCTTTCTTATGTCCTTTTGTTTATAGTTCTTACTTTATCTTATCTAGCGCCACATTTTTTTGTTTGTTTTTGTATACAATATTGTCTTAGTGCAGGCTGCTTCACTGATCTTTTTTTAGTAGCGCAACTTTTTATTTTTATATAAAAAAAGAGTAACTCCACTTTTGTTGAGAAAAAAACATAGAAAGGGTTGGAATCGCGCTAATCGTGAATGTATGATTAGCGCGATTCCAACCCTTTCTATATTATTGTTTTATGTTGTATAACATTTTTGAGTCGCAGCTGTCACTTACATAATTTTTTGGGTATGCGCAAAATGTATTCCTTTTTATATTCTGAGAAAAAAACATACCCATCTGGGTGATATGTACAGTAAAACCTTGGTTTGCAAGCATAATTCCTTTTCAGAAACATGCTTGTAATCCAAAGCACTTGTATATCAAAGCATTTTTTTTTACAGGGTATAAAAGAGAATAGAGGCACCTCTAAGTGTAGCAATAAGTTGCTAAATGTTGTACCTTGATTAAATGTAACCATTAGGGTTGTCCCGACACCGAGTATTTGCGAGAGTACGTGTACTCCCGCAAATACCCCCGATATCTAAATAGAAAGCCCCCCGCCGCATCACGCCGCCGCATCGAAAGCCGCCGCATGGGTTAAACGGCGTCCGGGAACATTCCAGCATTCATTTGAATAGCCCGCGCGTATAGACACTACTCCTTGCTCGGGATTTTATGGGTGATCCTGATCTGTCCAATCCCGATCAAGGGGGAGTGTCTATACGCGCGGGCTATTCAAATGAATGCTGTGATTTTCTCCATATGGCGGCTTTCGGCGGCAAAGGTATGGGGGACATGGCTGGAGGGACATGGCTGGAGGGACATGGCTGGAGGGACATGGCTGAAGGGACATGGGAGATGGCTGCATATGTGAGGGACATGGCTGCATATGTGAGGGACATGGCTGCATATGTGGGGGACATGGCTGCATTTGGGCACACATTTAAAAAAAAGTATCAGTATTCGGTATCGGCGACTACTTGAAAAAAAGTAGCCGTACTTGTACTCTGTCCTAAAAAAGTGGTATCGGGACAACCCTAGTAACCATATTGCTACACTTGGAGGATCCTCTCTCTTTTTTTTTTTTTTTATACTCGGTGAGTGAGTGAAAAACTTGTATAGCGCAGCACATAAATCGCCCCTGAGCGCTCGTTTTTTCTTTCTCCTTTGATATCAAAAGAGATGAGTTTTGATCTTTCTTTTGAAGGCTAGGTGGTTTTCCTCCAACCAAATGCTGGTTGGTAAAGCATTTCATAGCGTTACAAATCTTCTTTCTCCTTTGGACTTGTATTTGGCTTTGGGTATCTGGAGCAGATTTTGGTTGGTGGATCGCAGAACGCGATTGGTATTGTGAGCTTTTATTTTTTCGCATAGATATTGGGGGGGTCTTCCCATGGATGCACTTAATGCGTCAGACAGAGTGCTTTAAAAGCAATTCTGTGTTTTACTGGCAACCATTGGAGGGTTCTCAGCGAAGGTGCGATTGATTCCCAGGGTTTTTTCCCAGTCACAAGTCTGGCGGCCGTATTTTGAACGACTTGCAGACAAGAGATTTGGTACTTAGGGAGTCCAAGATAGAGGGCGTTGGCATAGTCCAGTCTGGAGTTAACAATAGTTCCCACCACGACTGCTATGCCTTAGGAATAAAAGGAATACATCTGCGTAGTAGGTGCAGCAGATGATGAGATCCGCTGACTACTGACCCTATTTGTGCATCCATTGTCATGTAGGTGTCGAAGATGACCCCGAGACTTTTGACTTTGGTGCTAGGGGTGATGATTTCGCCCAGAATGAGCGGGGGTGTCCAAGTTGTTGCAAGTTGATTCTTACGACTGGCGTGAAACATGAGTTCTGTTTTCGCACCGTTAAGTTTAAGATAACTCTTTGTCATCCAGGTTTCTATCAAAGAGAGACATTTCTCTAAACTGAGATGATGATCCTTTTTGTTGCAGATGCGAAAATACAGTTGCGTGTCATCTGCATATGAGTGATAAAGTAGTTTTTGCCTACTGATAATTTCAAAGAGAGGGCAGAGATAGATGTTTTAACACCACCAGCGACAGAGGGGATCCTTGAGGGACTCCGCATGACACTGTGCGTTTTTCAGAGTTGAAAGGTCCCAATTTCACTATTTGTGATCGGTTTTCCAGAAAAGAGGAGAACCATGATAGATCACCTTCTGCGAGTTTGGCTACTTCAACTAGCCTAGTCAGTAATAGATTGTGGTCTACAGTGTCGAAAGCTGCGCTTAGGTCCAACAAAACTAAAAGACAAGATTTTCCTTCGTCTGCGGCCTCGAACGTCATCCCATATTTTGAGCAATGCGGTTTCCGTCCCGTGCCCAGGACGGAAACCCGATTGAAATGGATCAAGTAGATTGTGGGTATCTAGATGCTGTTGCAGTTGTTGTACCACTACTTTCTCCATTACCTTGGAGAGGACGTTTAGGCCTGTTATGGGGCGAAGGTGAGTTGGGTCTTTGGGGTCAAGTGTAGGTTTCTTCAAGATGGGTTTAATTATGCCCTGTTTCAACTGGGAGGGCACTAAACCCTCCTTGAAGGACTGGTTTATAAGCTGCGTGATAGGAGGTGCTAGAATACCGGCACATTCCTTCAGCAGTTTGGTGGGGATGATCTCATTAGGCACTGTGCTATTTCGCAAAGTACCTATGATTTTTTTGACGGCATCTGTGGAGATGGATTTAAGAGTGAACTTTGTTGAATGCAGTGAATTTGTATGGATATTGGGCGAATATTTGAGGGGGGGGTTAAGGGGGGTACTGTTTTGCTGAATGCTTTCACGGATTCTTTCAATTTTGTTAATGAAATAATCTGATAATTCATTGCAGAATTCTTGGGTATCTGAATTGTGGGCTTCAAGACAGACCGGATTCATGATCTGGGTGATGATCTTGAAGAGTTCGCAGGGGGCGGTTTAGGGCATTGGTGATGGCATTGGAAAAGTGATTTTTTTTTTGGCTTTGAAAATTTATTTGTGGTATTTTTTTGTTATTACCTTGTAGATGGTATGGTTTTTCCTCTGAAGAGCTTCTTTTCCAGGCGGCTTCTGCTCTTCTGCGCTCTTGCTTCAGCAACGACAGCTGGTCATTAAACCAGCTGGTGTTGTTTTTTCGGATGCAAGTTTTACGTTTGGGCGCTACTAGGTTGGCTGACTGTAGCAGAGCCGTGTTTATGGCATCCAGTTTTCTGTGGCTGTTTGGTGTGATTGGATTTCTTTTATTTTTTTTACCTAAAGTGGTTTTGAAGAGCTCTGAGTAGAGCTTCTTCTGCAATCTAGTCCAGTGTGTTGTCACCGGTTTTGATGTTTTTGTTGAGGGGGCATTTATGGTGAGTGTGAGTTTAATTGCATGGTGGTCTGTCCATGGCAATGGTTCATTTTTTAGAATGTTTACTTCCAGATCTTGTCTGAAAATAAGATCGAGCGTGTGACTGGAAGTATGTGTGGGCCCACATACTAGTTGCTGCAGACCTAATCCTTCCGGGTGGTCAATGCAGGTGGTCAATGCAGGCGTCGGCAACGGGATCCTGTGAGGAGTTGGCCCACAGGTTGAAGTCCCCGAGCAGCAAACGGTGTTTGCTGTTTAGGGTGTAAGTGGACATAAACTCAGTCCAAGGTGAGAGAAGCTGCGATTTTGCACCCGGTGGTCTATAGCAGAGTAGAATATGGATCGTCTACTGGGGATTTATTTGTAGTTGCAGAGTGAGGGTTTCCATGAATGATCGAGGGTTTTGAAGGACTGGTTTAGTGATTGCGAGGTGAGTCTTATGGATCACTGCCAGGCCTCCTCCTCTTTGCCCCACTCTGTTTTCTGTTATGATGCAATAATTTTCTGGCACCAATTCTCCCAGAATGGTGTTACAGTCCGCTGTAAGCCAACTTTCTGTAATGAAGAGGCAGTCTAAATCGCATTGTAGGATGAAATCATGGATTTCTTAACAGTGTTTTACTGCTGACCTAGTGACCAATGCGCATAGAATGTGCTTGGGCCGATGCATGCGTTTTTTAACTGTCGGATCGTCGATTGGTTCGTAACAGTTGTTCGCTCCTTAGTGCTTTTTTGATCACGGCTGGTAGTATTGAAGCCCATGGTTTTAGCCCCCAGATGATCTCTGCAGAGTAACTCAGGCGAGCCATACCTGCAGAAAGTACCCGGGGGGGGAGTTTTTATGGGGGGGGGGATATTTAATGAATGATTGGGGAGCTACCCTCCCTGTTTGATCCAGAGGAAGGCGAAAAACCCTTAGCTGTGCTGGGCCAATCTGCAAAGGCAAGGGAGAAAATTCCTTCCTGATCCCACTTAGGGCGATCAGAGAGCCCCTGGATCAAAACACTGAATGGTTGAGTGTGTGGGCATGAGTTGCCCTGTTTTAGGGTTGTGGAAGGGGGGGGGGGGACATGACGCTACACTTATATCAAGACATTGCTTGTATATCAAGGCAAAATGTATAAAAAAAAAAGTGTTGCTTGTCTTGCAAATCGCTCTCAAACCAAGGTTTTCCTGTACATTGCAGGGACTTTAACAAACTTTGTTGCAGATTCCTACTTTTTTTGTTCTGAAGAAATAGCTGTTTGCCTGTGTCCATGTGCGGAGTAAATCTCAATGGGAGTGGTTTTATAATTATCAATCGGCTCTGAGGAAAGTGGCAAGGTCTGCATCCCCTTTAGATTGGATTTCCCTTTGGGGAGTATCTTGCCAAAATCAAAATTTTTGTTGCAGGGGATACTGCTCATTTTTGTCTATTGGATATCTGGAAAAATCAGTGAGCCAATCACACTTTGCTGGGGGATGTTCTGTAAACCATCTGTGTACAGAATGCCTTCAGGTTGACATATTGCATTTTACAGAAAATTGCAGCACTTCAGATTGAAAATTAAAGGTCATTTTTATTTTTCAGTGTTTTTATTGAAAGTAAGTAAATACAAATGGTAGAATATGTCACATACATTTCTCAGGTATTCATAACAATAACACATATACATTATAGATGCTTAGAGGGAACAATTCAAGAACTCATCCTGTACAGATTAATTGTAAAGGCAATTTTTAATAATATTGAATAGCAATATGACTTGTATAGGAATTGTATGCAGGCAGATCCTGGGTTACAAACAAGATAGGTTCTGTAGGTTTGTTCTTTTATGCAAGTTCTTTTGTGTGCAAGTTGGAACAGGTAAAAAAATTTAGGTGCAACTCCAATGTTTTTTGGATAGCATAGGGAAGTGTTATCACCCCTGTAACATTTGTTTTGCTGTCTGTTTTGTCTTTGTAAATATAAGTCTTTTGTAAGTCAGATGTTTGTAACTCGGGGACTTGCCTGTATGCTATTATTTTTTTTTTTGTTCCATAATATTTGTATTAGAAAGTAAAGGCACAGATATGGAAGTCCTTAGGACAACCCATGGGCAGTCATCTGTCTAGTAAAGTCAACCGAAAATATAGGGTCTTGCCCACAGTGTTTCAAACAAAGTCATAACAAAAGAAAAAGCAAATGCAAAAACACATTGGTAACATAAAATGACAAAATATTCAAGGATGAGCTCTGAGTATCTGCTGAGAAACCATAGTGCCTTAATCTCAAAGTAATATATAGGAGGCTCCAAAGTCTGCAAGAACAGTGTACAGTCCAGAAGAAATTGCTGCAAACCCACAGAGCAAAAGGAGAGGAAAAAGGGGGGGGGGGTGGATAGACCGAGGGGGAGGGTAGAGAGGAGACTGAAAAGTAAGAAACTAAAAATGGGAAAGAAAAAAGGAGTAGCGGTCGCCGCACTCGGTCGGGCACCAGTGTGCATTGGGGATGAACATTCCCCCCGCCAGGCTCTGCTATACATAAAAAGCACTTCCATCCATCAGCTGTGTGCACAGGTGGATGCTTTTATATATTTATTTATTTTCGCCAAAAAAGTGGAGTTGCTCATTAAAAGATTACGTAACAAAACTCAGATGTTTGCTTCAGTCCAGAGATTTACCCCAATCGATTTTTTTTTTTTTTTTGCTAGTTGATCTAGTTGATCGCTAGTTTAATTCAGATACTTAAAAATAACTAAAGTCAAGCAAAATGGAAATACATTGTATGTGGTGACTATTTTTTTATTATTTATTTATTTTTTCAAGCTGAGAACATTTTCAGCAAATACAGAAAGTACCAGTTGATCTTATCAGAAATGCAGTGTCCTTGTCAGTTCCTATGAACTGTATCTTCCTTCCTAGTGATCTTATGTAACTAGTAATTGCCATGTAATGGAGATGAAGCGATATTTGTATTTGGAAAAGCATTTTTGATTTAAAATTTTTAAATGAAAAACTGTGTTTTACAAAACATTTACTGATATAGTACTGATTACAGAGCTGCATTAGTTTGTGTCCTGTATCTGCCTGGAATTCAGCTTTCATTTATGAAAGGTACTCTGTTTATATGCATAGTTTGTTTTGGCATAATTTGATAGAAAATACTAATTTGTTTTTTTAAAACCTTATTAGGTTCCATTTTACTAAATAGTTTGATGCAACAGTCACATCCTGAAGGTCCATTTGGTTTGTACCATCTCCTTAGTGGTAACTTAGATGTTCTCCAAGGATCACCTGTGCGTAGAGGCCATACAAGCAAGTGAGTAGTCGCATTCTGGAGCTGACCAATCAGAATTACTCTAATCCATCCCAGAAGCTCTACTGAAGGAAGGGGAAGAAAAGCTGGGGATTTGTTATCACCAGATCACAACACTGGCTGCATACGAACTGAAGGGTACAGTGCTTTGAAAAAGTATTCATACTCCTTGAAATTTTCCACATGTTGCAACCACATTTGCATTAAAGCCCCCTTTAGCCCTGGTTCACACTGGGTACGATTTAGTTCAATTTGAGATGCGATTTCACAAATCGGCGGCAATTGCCGGCAACGACACTGTCCTAATCGGTGCGACGCCGCATCTGCGTCGCTGCACCGATTTCAAAAAGTAGTTCCTGTACTACTTTTTGCGATTTTAGGACGCGATTTACATTGTGCAGATGTCTCTTAAATCGCGGCTGAAATCGGGACTGCCAGCGGGAGTGAAATCGTGCGAGTTCAGCTAAACCAGGGCTCACTCTGATACCCCTAACTAAAATCCATTGGAATCAAATGCCTTCAGAAGTCACCTAATTAGTAAATGGAGTCCACTTGTGTGTAATTTACAGCTTTTCTGTGAAGCCCTCAGAGGTTTGTTAGAAAACCTTAGTGAACAAACCGTATCTGAAAAGTGTGGCGTGCATTTGTATTCAGCCCTCAGTTAAAACTTTGTAGAACCACCTTTCGCTGCAATTACAGCTGCAAGTCTTTTTGGTATGTCTCTACCAGCTTTGCAAATCTAGAATTACATTTTTTCAAAATGTCAGATTGGATGGAGAGCCTTTATGAACAGCAGTTTTCAATTCTTACCACAGTTTCTCAATTGGATTTAGGTCAGGACTCTGACTGGGCCATTCTAACACATGAATATGCTTTGATCTAAACCGTTCCATTGTAGCTCTGGCTGTATGTTTAGAGGCATTGTCCTAATGGAAGGTGAAACTTCGCTCCAGTTTACATTTTTTTGCAGAATCCATCCATCTTCCCGTCAACTCTTAACTAGCTTCCATGTCCATGCTGAAGAAAAGCTTCTGCACCACATGATGCTGCCACCACCATGTTTCATGGTGGGGCTGGTGTGTTCAGGGTGATGTGCAATGTTGGTTTTCTGCTAAACATAGCATTTTGCTGTTAGGCCAAAAAGTAAAATTTTGAACTTGTGTGACCAGCACAGCTTCATGTTTGCTGTTTCCCCCACATGGCTTCTCGCAAACTGCAAACAGAACATCTTATTGCTTTTTTTTAACAATGGCTTTCTTCTTGCATGCTTCCATAAAGGTCAGATTTGTGCACTCTGGTGTGTTTTTTGGCCTTTATGATGTGGTTTGTTCAATTAAGGTTTTCTAACAAACCTCTGAGGGCTTCACAGAACAGCTGTATTTTATTCTGAGATAAAATTACACACAGGTGGACTCGATTTACTAATCTGGTAAATTCTGAAAGCGCTTGGTTCCACTAGATTTTAGTTAGGGGTATCAGCGTAAAGGGGGCTTGAATACAACTGCACACCACCCTTTTAAGATATTTATTTGTAAAAAAAAAATGGAAAACCATTTATCCTTTTTTTTCCACTTCACAATTATGTGCCACTTTGTTTGGTTTATCACATAAAATACCAGTAAAACATTTTTGACAAAATGTTGAAAATATCAAGCGGTATGAATACTTTTTTCCCCCAACGCATTTTAAGTGCAGCAGGGACTGAATGGGTGTTTTTACCTTTTTTTCATTTTTTTTTTCTCTGAAAAGGTGAACACACACTTTAAAAAATAACTACTTAAGTTATGTTCAGATTTAATTTTTTTAACCGCTTGCCGACCAGCCGCCGCAGTTATACTGTGTCAGGTCGGCACTCCTGCACGAGAGCCCGTAGCTCTACGTCGCCACTTTCGACGGCCACTAGGGGACGGCCCGCGCGGCCCCCGAGTCCCGTGCATGTGCCCGGCGGGCACGATCGCCGCCAGGGACACGCGATCGCTCGGTACAGAGCGGGGAAAGGGAGCTGTGTGTGTAAACACACAGCTTTCGTTCCTGTCAGCGGGGGAAACGCTGATTTTCTGTTCATACAATGTATGAACGGAAGATCAGTGATTTCCCCTAGTGAGGCCACCCCCCCATACAGTTAGAACACAAATAGGAACACACTTAACCCCTTCCCCGCCCGCTAGTGTTAACCCCTTCACTGCCAATGGCATTTTTATAGTAATCCAATGCATTTTTATAGCATTGATCACTAAAAAAATGCCAATGGTCCCAAAAATGTGTCCGCCATAATATCGCAGTACTGAAAAAAAACGCTGATCGCCGCCATTACTAGTAAAAAAAAAATAATAATAAAAATGCCATAAAACTACCCCCTATTTTGTAAACGCTATAACTTTTGCGCAAACCAATCAATAAACGCTAAATGCGATTTTTTTTTCCACAAAATATGTAGAAGAATACGTATATTTTTGGGGGATATTTATTACAGAAAAAAGTAAAAAAATATTGCATTTTTTTCAAAATAGTCGCTCTATTTTTGTTTATAGTGCAAAAAATAAAAACCGCAGAGATGATCAAATACCACCAAAAGAAAGCACTATTTGTGGGGGAAAAAGACGCCAATTTTGTTTGGGAGCCACGTCGCATGACCGCGCAATTGTCAGTTAAAGCGACGCAGTGCCGAATCGCAAAAAGTGCTCTGGTCGTTGGGCAACAATATGGTCCGGGGCTGAAGTGGTTAAAGCTTTACCACCTGTAAGTCATTTAAAACATTGCTAAATATCACTTATGTATATTGGTTAAACAGCCAGGTAGCAATCTGCATATTTCTCTTGTTTTCTTGGATGGACACAGCAGCTTATTCTTGACAGTAGGGTATTGGCCTTCTTTCAAGAGAGAACTAGGCAGAAACATTGTTAGTGTGTCAATACAACTTTAAACTGTACAGTACCGCCCACGAGGTGGTCCCTCAAGGTACAACCCCTCTCCCTGCACTCAGCAGCTCAGTTTTTTTTCCTCCCTATGGGCCCCATGGTCTTGGAGTATGTATGTACACACGCCTTGCAAAAGTATTCGGCCCCCTTGAACTTTGCGACCTTTTGCCACATTTCAGGCTTCAAACATAAAGCTATAAAACTGTAATTTTTTGTGAAGAATCGACAACAAGTGGGACACAATCATGAAGTAGAATGAAATTTATTGGATATTTCAAACTTTTTTAACAAATAAAAAACTGAAAAATTTGGCGCGAAAAATTATTCAGCCCCTTTACTTTCAGTGCAGCAAACGCTCTCCAGAAGTTCAGTGAGGATCTCTGAATGATCCAATGTTGACCTAAATGACTAATGATAATAAATAGAATCCACCTGTGTATAATCAAGTCTCTGTATAAATGCACCTGCACTGTGATAGTCTCAGAGGTCCATTTAAAGCGCAGAGAGCATCATGAAGAACAAGGAACACGCCAGGCAGGTCTGAGATACTGTTGTGGAGAAGTTTAAAGCCGGATTTGGATACAAAAAGATTTCCCAAGCTTTAAACATCCCAAGGAGCACTGTGCAAGCGATAATATTGAAATGGAAGAAGTATCGAACCACTTCAAATCTAAGACCTGGCCGTCCCTCTAAACTTTCAGCTCATACAAGGAGAAGACTGATCAGAGATGCAGCCAAGAGGCCCATGTTCACTCTGAATGAACTGCAGAGATCTACAGCTGAGGTGGGAGACTCTGTCCATAGGACAACAATCAGTCGTATACTGCACAAATCTGGCCTTAATGGAAGAGTGGCAAGAAGAAAGCCATTATCCATCAAAAGAGTCGTTTAAAGTTTGCCACAAGCCACCTGGGAGAGACACCAAACATGTGGAAGAAGGTGCTCTGGTCAGATAAGACCAAAATCAAACTTTTTGGCAACAATGCAAAACGTTATGTTTGGCGTAAAAGCAACACAGCTCACCCCCTGAACACACCATCCCCACTGTCAAACATGGTGATGGCAGCATCATGGTTTGAGCCTGCTTTTCTTCGGCAGGGACAGGAAAGATGGTTAAACTTGATGGGAAGATGGATGGAGCCAAATACAGGACTATTCTGGAAGAAAACCTGATGGAGTCTGCAAAAGACCTGAGACGGGGACGAAGATTTGTCTTCCAAAAAGAGAATGATCCAAAACATAAAGCAAAATCTACAATGGAATGGTTCACAAATAAACATATCCAGGTGTTAGAATGGCCAAGTCAAAGTCCAGACCTGAATCCAATCGAGAATCTGTGGAAAGAACTAAAAAACGCTCTCCATCCAACCTCGCTGAGCTCAAGCTGTTTTGCAAGGAGGAATGGGAAAAAATTTCAGTCTCTTTTTTTCCACCCTTCCCTCCCCTCCCTCCTTATGCCTTCTAGCTGGGCCTGGTGCTGTATCCGGGGGTCTGCCTGGGGGGGCTGCGCTGAGGGTCCGCTTTCCTGGGGGTGCTGTATGCCTGTGGGGGGGGACCTCCGCCTTGTCGGGAGCCCCGGATTGTTGGCTGCCTTGTGTGCTTACGGACTTTACCTGGTTTGGCCGCCATTTTGTCGGTCCCACTGCTATACTATGCTTTTTCCTCTTCTCTGCGGCCATTTTACTGTAGCCGAGCACCACTGTGTTGGTCCTGCATAGTGGCGGACATTTTCTTGTAATCGCACACCTTTTCTCTACAGGGTGGCCGCTCAGCAGCCATTTTCTTGTAGTCCGCATGCCCTGTGGTGTTCTTCACATTGGTGGCCATTTTTTTTTTTTTTTGTAGCCCGCATGCTTTTTTATACAGAACGGCCTGGTTGTTGGCCTCTTGCGGTGGTTTTAGGTGTCTGGACGGTGCGACCAGCCGGATTTCACTCTGCTGGACACAGTGCAGTGGAAAGGTGTTTCCTTGTGTGTCTTACTTTGATAAGCTCTTCTACAAGGAATGGGAACTTGCGCAGAGGACTTTTTCGGTCCCCAAATTTATAGTTGTGCGTTACCCATTTGAGGAAGATTTCCTGAAAAAATTGACCTCTTCTCTGATTGTGGAGCTCTGGTGTCCAGGTTGAACAAGGTAACCACGCTTCCGTTGGAAGGAGCTCCTGCTTTCAAAAACCCTGCGGACAGGAGGACTGAGGCAGTTGGTCCGCACCCTGTTCACGGTGGTTGGGTCAGCAGTGTGCTTGGCTGTTGCCGGGGCCTTGGGGGCTCAGAAGCTTACTGAGTGGGGTAAGATGCTGCACCACAAGTTCAAAGAACATCGAGCTTCTCCGGCCTGTGTGTAACTGGCCGACTAGTTGGTACAGGGCCTTAACCACTTCAGTACCGTGGGTGTTTTTCAGATTTGGTGTTTACAAGACTAAAACTGTTTTTTTTGCTAGAAAATTACTTAAAACCCACAAACATTATATATTTTTTTTTTCTAACACCCTAGAGAATAAAATGGCGATCATTGAAATACTTTTTGTCACACCATATTTGCGCAGCGGTCCTACAAGCGCACTTTTTTTGGAAAAAAATCACTTTTTTGAATTAAAGAATAAGACATCAATAAATTTGGCCCAATTTTTTTATATATTGTGAAAGATAATGTTACGCCGAGCAAAATGATACCCAACATGTCACGCTTACAAATTGCGCCTGCTCGTGGCATGGCATCAAACTTTTACCCTTAAAAATCTTGATAGGCGAGTCCTGTCGTTACCGAGATATCCATCTTTAAAGTGTGGACACATATATGCGTATAGCGGTCGGGAAGTGGTTAAAGGGGAGGTTCATGTAAAAAAATGTTTTAACATTGCATTTATGAGCTTTATCACAATTAGATTCGGCTATTTTTTTTTTTAAATACGACCCGTACATACCGTTTTCCATATGTATTCTCACCACGGCTTCCGGGTATGATGGTCGCGGTCAGATGATTCAGCGTTTTGCAGTCGGGGAGGACCACTACCAATTTGTGGCTCTTCCTTTTGGCCTGGCATCGGCACCAAGGGTTTTCACCAAGGTGCTCGCCCTGGTCTTAGCTTCGCTGAGACAGCGAGGTGTGGCTATAGTGGGTGACCTGGACGACCTTCTTCTGAGAGCTGCAAACTCGGAATTAGAGGTGGATGTGGCAATTGTCATCCAGACCTTTCAAGACTTTTTGGGTCTTGAACCTCCAGAAGTCAGTGTTTGTGCCGACTCGGCATCTGGAGTACCTGGGCTTGGTTCTGGATTCTTTGGAGGCGAGAGTTTTTTCTCCCCTCGGTCAAATTACAAACTCTTCAGGCGGCGGTGAAGCTGCTAGCATCCCAGAGGCGGGGTCCCTGCTTTTTTGCATGTGAGTCCTGAGCCTCATGGTGGCCTCTTTCGAGGCAGTGCCGTATGCTCAATGCCACACTCGTGCCTTACAGAGGGAAATCCTGTCCAAGTGGGACAAGTCCCTCGTTGTCCCTGGATTGTTAGATCCGGGTGACCGTGCGGTCAAGGCTTCCCTGGTCTGGTGGCTGAGATCTTCAGGCCAGAAAGTAATTTCTTCCCCTTAAGTGGACAGTACTCACGATGGAAGCCAGCCTGAACGGTTGGGGGCGTGTTTAGGGTGTCCAGTTGGCACAGGGTCGCTGGTTGCAGTAAGAATCATGCCCTACCGATCAACTTGCTGGAGCTTCGGGTGGTCAAGCATTGCTTCTCCTCGTGGTGTCAGACTTCAGGGGCATCCAGTTAGGATCCAGTCAGACAATGCCACGGCAGTGGCTTATGTCAACCATCAAGGGGGAACAAGAAGCTCGGCTGCAGCCTCGGAGGTCGCTCACATTCTGAGGTGGGCAGAGAGTAGCGTGCCGGCTCTATCGGCCATATACGTTCCGGGCGTAGAAAACTGGCAAGCGGACTACCTAAGTCGCCAGATGCTGGACCAAGGAGAGTGGTCGCTGCACCCAGATGTGTTTCATCTCCTTTGCACAAGATGGGGCACACCAGATGTGGACCTCCTGGCTGCGTGGCACAATCGGAAGGTTTCGATATTTGTGGCCAGGTCAAGAGACCCCCCTGGGCAGATGCGTTGGTGGCTCCGTGGGGACACTATCGACTGATATACGCCTTTCCCCTGCTGAAGCTTCTCCCTAATCTGCTTAGCAGGGTTCAGACCAAGGGGATCCCGATGATTCTAATTGCTCGCCGTCCCTGATACGCCGACCTAGTGTGTCTGGGGCTGATGTTCCTTGGCGCTACCGCTACGAGAGGACCTTCTGTCGCGAGGTCCCATTCTTCATTCTGGTTTACAGTCGCTGGCTTTAACGGCGTGGCTATTGAAAGCCAGGTGTTGAGGGACCGGGGCCTGTCGGATGCGGTTATTTATACCATGCTGAGAGTATGGAAGTCTTCCTCTAGGAAGATTTATCATCTTACTTGGAAGGCTTACATCTCTGTGTGAGGAGCTGAAGTGGCATCCACGTACATACTCGATTTTCAGGATCCTGCTGTTTTTACAGCGGGGAGTGTGCCAGAAGCTTGCCTTAAGTACTATTAAGGGGCAGATTTCAGCCTTGGCTGTTCTCTTCCAAAGGCCCTTGGCGGCTCACTCACTTGTGAGACAACGTTTTTTCAGGGGGTTCGACATGTGGCCCCTCCGGTGCGACCCCCACTGCCTCTGTGGGACTTAAATCTGGTCCTCTCGTGACTGCCGTTTGCAAACATTTCGGAGATTCCCTTATTGACACTCTCTCAAAAAGTTGCCTTTTTTGTGGCTGTTGCGTCAGACGGGTTTATGAGCTGGCGGCCTTGTCTTTTCAAGGCTCCTTATCTGATCCTCCACAAGGATGAGGCGGTGCTACTCCCGCAGCCTTCCTAAGGTCCCTAAGGTCATTTCGGCTTTTCATCTCAATGAGGACATTGTACTTCCGTCCTTGTGTCCTCGATCGTCACATCCAAAAGAGGCTGCTTTGCATTCCTCGGACGTTGTCCGGGCTCTGCGTGTGTACCTGTCGGCTGCGGCTTTGTTTCCGGAAGTCGGACTCACTGTTTGTTTAGGTGGCTGGTCCTAAGAAGGGCATGGCGGTCTCGTCGGCCACCATCTCTAGGTGGATGACAGGTCGTGATTCAGGCCTATGCTAAACGAGGGCGGGCCCCTCTTTTTCCTGTCACGGGGCATTCTACCCAGTCGATGGGTGCCTCCTGGGCTTTCCGACATCAGACGTCTGTTTCCCAGGTGTGTAAGGCGGCAACCTGGTTGTCGGTTTACACCTTCACAACATTTTACATGGTTGATGTGAGTGCATCTTCAGATGCTTGCTTCCGCCGCAAGGTTTTTCAGGCGGCTGTTTAAGGTTGCATCTCCTCTGTTGAGGAGCTCTGGTTATGTTGGGGTAAAGTTTGTTTTGGTTGCTGTTCCCACCCCCCGATTTCTGACACTGCTTGGGGACGTCCCTACTGTCAAAAATAAGCTGCTGTGTCCATCAATGAACACAAGAGAAAATAGGATTTTTGTCTTTACCGTAAAATCCTTTTCTCGGTAGTTAATGGGCGGACATGGCACCCACCCCTCCTTTTTTAGGTTTGTACTGCTTTTTGACAAAATGAGCTACTGACTGCAGGGAGAGTGGTTGTACCTATAGGGACCGCATCCTGGGCGGTAAAATGACACACTAACAATGTTTCTGCCTAGCCCTCTCCTGAAAGAAGGCCAATACCCTACTGTCAAGAATACTGTCAAGAATAAGCTGCTGTGTCCGTCCATGAACTACAAAGAAAGGGATTTTACGGTAAATACAATATTTTTTCTCCCTGCCTCTCCAATTTATATTATTTTCAGTAGTGTAAAAATTCAGCAAATGAATACATTGCACCAATTTTAAGCAACTTTCTGTAAAAATAAGTTGAAGGACTTCTGTAGCTATTTGAGATAAGAACCAGCTGCAAACCGTGTTTTCCATCGGCCAAACTCAATGTTTTAGTGAATTTTTAAATTGTTTGGACCAAACAATTTTTTTTCACTAATGCATGCAGCAACTGTTATTGTTGTATTAACTTTATGTATTCTCTGTGTGATCTACAGTTTACAGTCCTGCTCACAGAAAATAGTTAAGTTAGACTGAGCACTGCCCAGTCATTCACAAGTAGTTTTTTATTTTCTAAATTGATATGAGGCTTCCTCTGATTGGCTGAGGTGGATGACTACACAATCTCCACCTCAGCTAATCGGAAGGAGCTTTGTATTCATGCAACAAAGTTTCCCATGAATGGCTAACCAGTGCTCTTTCTAATGCAATTTTGTTCCAGAAGTGATATGGGAAGACCTCTGTCAGAACACAGCAATGTATACTGTATGTAGTTAAGGCTACATACAGTTCATACATCAATGACAGCAGTTGAATGTCTTGGTGAAGGAAATGGTTTCCTTGGACCAGCTTGGCGCAAACTTTTTTAATTCACTAAAACATGGATATACACAGGTGTTTGTTGCTGATTTACGTCTGAAAATTCTAATTCTGTGGGCTTCTTAAGCACTTAAGGACCGCCTCCTGAACATATACGTCAGCAGAATGGCACGGCTGGGCACAAGTACGTACAGGTACGTCCTCTATAAGTGCCCAGCCGTGGGTCGCCTGCAACTTGGTCCGAAGCTCTGTGACCGCGGGACCCATGGACCCGATCACCGCTGGAGTCCTGCGTTCGGTCCCCGGAGCTGAAAAACGGGGAGAGCTGTGTGTAAACACAGCTTCCCCGTTCTTCACTGTGGCGCTGTGATTGATCGTGTGTTCCCTTTTATAGGGAAACACAATCAATGACGTCACACCTACAGCCATACCCCCCTACAGTTGTAAACACACATTAGGTCACACTTAACCCCTTCAGCGCCCCCTTGTGGTTAACTCCCAAACTGCAATTGTCATTTTCACAGTAAAGAATGCATTTTCTGCTGTGAAAAAGGCAATGGTCCCAAAAATGTGTCAACATTTTCCGAAGTGTCCGCCATAATGTCGCAGTCACAAAAAAAATTGCTGATCGCCGCCAATCGATAAACGCTTATTACAATGTATTTATTTATTTTTTTACCAGAAATAGGTAGAAGAATACGTATCGGCCTAAACTGAGAAAACTATTTTATTTTTTATATTTTTGGGCAATATTTATTAGAGCAAAAAGTATTATTTTTGTTTATAGCGCAAAAAATATAAAAAAAAGTATATCAGGTAATCAAATGCCACAAAAGAAAGCTCTATTTGTGGGGAAAAAAGGACGCCAATTTTGTTTGGAAGCCACATCGCACGACCTCGCAATTGTAAAAGCGACGCAGTGCCGAATCGCAAAAACTTGCCAGGTCCTTTAGCTGCCTAAAGGTCCGGGTCTTAAGTGGTTAAAGAAACTCTGGCTTCAATGGAGTCATCAACGCAAAGCAAATATGCACATCAAAATTTCTGTTTTCAATTGCATATTGTTGTAAATGAGTAAGCACTGAAGCCAGGAAAGCGAAGACCAACTATGACAGCAAACGCATTTCTATAGTAAAAAATGTCTTAAAAAAAGGAGGGAGGAAAACTTTTCGGGGTGATTAGTCCAGAATTGCATATTAACCTCCCTCATTTTGCCAAGTATCTGTCTTAATAATTTGTATAATACATAATGATAGTAGTAACAGTTATGCACACTATGCATGGGTCTTGGATTATATTTTTTTAAGGGTTTCAGCAAACAGTTATTTCTTTCTTACCTATTCCTTTTTGATTATCTGTTTTGTCTAAAACGAATTAGACTTGTATTGGTGTATGCAAGTGAGCTGTTACAGGAGACAAAAAAAACTTAAGTATCTTCTATCTTGCTTTACCTGACCTTTTCCACGTGTATATAATTGGTATTTTTTATTTTTTCAGCACCTCAGTAAAATCTATTTCCGGTACGCTGTCCTCCACTCAGTGTCTTGCTTTAAAAGATGCACAGAAATTGGCCATCACTGGACTAAACTCCATTGCGCTGGGTGATGACTTGACAGAGCAGAATATGGTTACAAAAACCCAAAGGGGGATGCAGAATCTCAATAAAATGTCCCGAATTCCAGGAGCTGTGCTCATACTGCCTCTAGTAGAATTTCATATTGCTGCTTACTGTCTAGCTTTGAAACCGCTAGAGAAATGCGGCACAAGCTCATCTGATAATCAATCTTTGTCATCCTCCAGCACGGACCGTAACATCATTTCCAGTGTTGAGGAGGCAATATCTTGTCTCAGTGAACCTGCTCTGGCCTCCCTTGGAATCCTTTATTACCTGGTATTTTACAGTTTAGACGTAGTAGAAACTTTACTGCTGACCAATGAGGAGAAACGGACACAAATATCTTTCAATCCAGAAGCTCAGCTGGAACTTTGCTCTTTAAGAAATGAAAGGCTGGACAGTGATGAGCAAAATTGGCATCCTTTATTTAAAAATATTATGTTCCTCTTGTCTTCCTCTATTTTGACATCTAAGAGAGATCTGGTCCGGGAACAAGCTCTCCGTGTTCTGGTGAAATTGGCAGAAAATTCTCCTGAAGAAATGTTGTCCAGGTATGTTTTTTTCAGTATTACTAGAAGTAGTACTTTAAGTGCCAGTCCACATTTTAAATTCACATGCTTCCTCCAGTGTCCAGGAGCCATGACTGCAAGACAATAGGCTTATTCCTGCTGACAGCTTCTGCTGTGTGCATCAGTTCTACATTTTAGAGTAGATTTTTTTTCTTTATAACTTGTCGATACCACACCCAGTTAGCCCTTTAATTGCTGACAGCAACATATTAACATTAAAAAAATACAAATTATGTGCATAGTGCTCAGGTGCATATGGTGGGTGAAGCCAAATGCACTGTCAGTGAGATGGGTATATGGCTAAATAAAAAACCGAGCCTCTTCTGCTCTGGGTCAAATATGTGTAGTGCACAGAGTGTTTTTTTAAAATGTTATGAGTAGTAAAAATTTCTTTGCTACCATCACCGCTGCACCAGATTTTGCACTGCCCAGTTTTGGTAAATCATCCACACTGATTTATTTTTTCTTCTTAAATACAGGGTTGTGGTAGGTTTTCAAAAAGTTTTGTACAATCTTTACCTTTTTTTTTTTTTATAGATTTGAGGATTTGTTCACCTCTTCTGTGTTGCTTCAGTGCCTATCTGCAGGTTCTCCCCTTCCTATTGCCCTTAATGCTGTTAGACTGCTAGCTCTTCTTGCAGACCACAAAAAGCTGGTGTGTCTCTTCTGTTCTTGTTCAGGTAAGTGTCACATCTACACATGGCCAGCGTATGTTATTTATGGGCTCACATTGTATCATTTGCTCACAATTGTTATTGTATCAATGTGTCTTTCCTATCTTGCCCCACAGCTACTGATCTATTTCACTTGCACTAAAAATTTACCATTTTCAAATGAAATTTGAAAGTTGGTTAATGTAGTGCACTACTGGCAGTTCAATTATATAATTGATGATTTGAAATTTTTTATTCAGTTTGTAATTGTCTTATTTTGCAGATTTTTTTTTAATTTCTTACTTCTCAGCTTTGACTTACGTAACATATTGCACCTAATTCATATTCTATATAAGTTCTGAAACCCAAGAGTGATCACTCCTTTAGCTAAATTCTAGACCAGGGGTAGGCAACCAATGAGATGTGGAGATCTACCTAAACAACATGAAGGAGATCCAAGACCACCAGGGTTTTTTAATTTGGTTTTTTAGGAAATTATTTAAAGTGGTTGTTAAGCCACTGTGTTCTATTTATATTCTAACCCACCCTTCCTCTCCCTGCATTTCAGCACCATCCACTCCTCAGCCCTCCCCTCCTGCTGCAATCATAACTATATTTTATTTATACCATCTCATCTGTAATATAAATGCTATGTGAAATATAAGGGGTCTAAACAGACACTTTTGAGACTGAGAAGGGCAGAGATTGCCCAGTCCCAGTCTGGACAGTACAAACAAGGAGAGAGGAGCCTCTGGGTGCAGTATTTTAAAAAGTAATTTAATATAAAAAGCCAAAGTAAAAACCACTCACATTTTGGTGGTCATGTATAGGCATGTAAAGGCATTCTCCAGGATGGAGGGATGGCTGTCATCTGGTGCGTCTGTGCATCTGTGCGTTGTTCCCTGGTGAAATGATGTGTAGTAGGAGGAGGAATCAATCCTTGGTTCCCTGAAGTTGGTCGGTGGATGCAGCGGATGAAGCGATCCTTCTCAGGCACATCTGGAAACAGGAGCACGGGGCGGCAGATGATGACGTCACCAGGCAAGCGACGTGTTTCCAAACGCCGGGCAGCGAATGGCAAGTCTGCCGCGTTCCTTTTTCAAGCTTGAAAAAGGAGAGAGGCGCCTCTGGGTGCAGTATTTTAAAAATTAATTTAATATAAAAAGCCTCAGATGTGCCTAAGAAGGATCGCTTCATCCGCTGCATCCACCGACCAACTTCAGGGAACCAAGGATTGATTCCTCCTCCTACTACACATCATTTCACCAGGGAACAACGCACAGATGCTCAGACGCACCAGATGACAGCCATCCCTCCCTCCTGGAGAATGCCTTTACATGCCTATACATGACCACCAAAATGTGAGTGGTTTTTACTTTGGCTTTTTATATTAAATTACTTTTTAAAATACTGCACCCAGAGGCGCCTCTCTCCTTGTTTGTACCCTTAGATTTGGAACACGGTTTCTGTTCCCAACTGATGGCAGCCCTGAAAGTACAGTTCTACCTATACTAAACATTACAACATCAGAACGTTGTCCAACACTTTTAACCACTTCCACCTTGGACTCTTTCTGCCCCATGTGCCATTATTATACATGACACTGCCACGATATTGCTTATCCTGATCCTGCGCATAATTTACTTGTTGCCAGTCTGGACAGTGAATGAATGAATGAATGGGAAGTGCTCTGTGTGGAGTGGGTTCCTGGTAATTCACAAATTAAAAATAGTATAGACAGTTTACTAAGCATCAGTTAGCAGCCAGCGATAGAGGAGGGAAGCCAGGATGGGGAGAGGGTAGACTGGGACAACAAAAAGAGGAGAGAAGGGGCTGTATTTTTCTCCTACATCGGCTGAATGCGGCGAGGGAGAGGCGGAGAAGCTGGCTTTCGGTGTCTGCAAGTGGAAAATACAGGTAATCCGTTCAAGCAAATGCTACTGTGACAGGGAGGCTGCAGGGACGTCAGCTCCCAGGGCACATGACCCCCTCGTCCCCCGTTAATGACGAATATCCCCCTAGTAACAAATGAAATTCCTTCTCTCCCCTAATGTAAAAACAGATGCCCCCTCCTGGTAATGACAGATTCCCCGCCAAGCCACCCTCTTCTGGTCCTAGTAATTTTGAGGTATTGTCCTGTCAGCAGATGTTATGATGAAGAGTGAGTTTGTTTGCAGTCTGTTAGTGTTGTTGAGCTACCTGCAGAGGTACAGAGGGTCCCCAATAGGTGTCACAGACCCGAGCAGCATCTTTGCACTCCAGTGACGGTAGTCTCTTCTACCTGGCAGCGCTCTCTCTGCTTTCTCCTCCGTACTCTTAACCCTTTGTTTGGTGTCCATCCCACCCGATTGTCGGCACCAACACTTCCTCCCCATCACGGGCTGCTCTCTGCTCTGTTCATAGTTTGCAAAAACTTAAAACTTCTTCCCAGGCAAGGTGGGAGCCGAGTAGTGAAGCAAACATTCCACCATTTGGCTGCGGCACAACAGATGCATGGACACTGCAGGACCCAATCCGGAATCTGGAATTTCTCTTTAGTTCATTGACAGACACAGTACTCCATTTATCCTGAATTGTAGTTATATCGCCCTCTGCAGGATAGAACTAGGCAGAACAAAAAACGTGGCTATGCCCATGTGCTGTCCTTAGAGGTCGACTGATATTGGTTTTTCTCTGGCAGATGTCGAAATTTAAAAATCGGGGCTGCCGATATATGATGCCGATTTTTGTGGACGATATTTTAGGCTAAGTTTTTTTTCGGCAGGTGGCACTGCTTGACACTGGCTCGTGGCACTTACAGGTGACACTGGTAAGTGGCACTGATTGGCAGGAGGTACTAATTGGCACTGGAAGATGGCACTAGCAGATGCCACTGATTGGCAGGTGGTACTGGATGGCACTGATTGGCAGGTGGCACTAGTTGGCACTCATTGCCAGGTGGCACTGGATGGCATTGAAAGAACAAACGAAAAGGGTTCACCGCTACCAGGGAGGTCCCGAGTGCAATCATAGATAAGTCCAGGTAAATATGGGTGCTGGCAATGCACTAGGCAATGAAAGCAGCAGAAAACGGATGGACAGTCGCACACCTAAGAACTCTTGAGTTGTCTTTATTGAAGAAACATAAGCAAACACCGCAAATACACAGCAAGAATCGTAAACAGCCGAAGCGTTTCACACCTGGTTAGTGCTTATTCATGGCCTAAGGCCTGCTGACACAGGTACGTGCACTGTTGAATATCGGCCTAATTTGGATAATAATCGGCCATTGCCAATTTCTCCAAAATGGCCAATTTATATCGGTCGACCACTAGTCCTCAGCTGGTATATAACCCCCTCTGTGCTATAGGCATTTAGTTTGTTTCTGTTAAGTCAGGAGTAAAAACGAGGCTTCACCAAGTGCCAAGATATCGAATAAGTTGAATAAGCTTCACTCAGACCTAAGGTCCCTACTCCTTGAACGTTATAGTAAGTTTGTTAATGCACTAAAGCTGACACATTACTCTTCTGGTAATAGAGCGGGCAAATTTTATATCCCTTGAGATATTGCTGATGCGTTTGCGGACTATTCGTCCTTACATAATAATAATTATCCTGATACCCCCCAGCCCACAGATCAGGATATTCAAACTTTTTTGGCAGATCTTAACCTTCCTACACTGTCATCTACACAATTAATGGCCTTAAACTCACCCATTACAGAGGCAGAGATACTGAAAATGATCAAACAGCTACCCTCCGGTTTTTCTCCTGGTCCTGACTGGTTGCCAAATGACTATTATAAAACCTTCTCTGTTCTTTTTCCCTCATTGCAATTGGTCTTCTCCCAGGCGGTTTCTTCTGCAACATTCCCCTCTGAGATGCTTAGGGCCTATGTTATTACCATTCCCAAACCTGGTAAGTTACCTGATATCCCTTCTAATTTTCACCCCATTTCACTTTGAAATACTGATGTCAAATGATATGCTAAAATTCTGGCATATAGACTTTTAAACATTCTACCAACTTTGATCAATCTGGCTTCACTGCCCGTAGGCAATCAGCGTACGCCACACTTAAAATCATTGGTGTCATACAGCATGCTTGGTCCTGTCGGACGCCTTCTCTGCTGCTTTCTTTGGATGCGGAGAAGGCGTTCGACAGGGTACATTGGGGGTACATGACCCACACGTTGACCAAATTTGCCTTTCAGGGGCCCATTCTATCAGCCATCCTAGCCCTCTATTACTTACCCTCTGCAGAGGTTTACACTTCTAACAGTCTCTCTCGGCCCTTCCACCTCACTAATGGGATGTTGCAGGGGTGTCCCCTGTCCCCTTCAATCCTTAATCTCCTTATCCTAACCGTTGGCTGAGAAAATTAGCGCTCATCCAAATAACGCACTCTCCCTCCAAGGTACACCCCACAAGATTAATTTATAAGGGGGGGGCGTGGTTTGAGTGATGGCTGAGTGAGGACGCACAGAGCAGGAGCTCCGTCCACCCCACCGGGCTTACCAGAAATCTGATAGCATTTCCAGGCTTCAGCTGCCAGAGCTTGTCGGCAGATCAGCTGCTTCTTGCGCTCCAGGTCGCTTGGTATGAGCGCGGTCAAACAGTGTCTGACACGTACATCCCGCAAGGCAGAGGCAGAGGAGCATAACGGATCACAGCCTGTTATCCAGGGCTATTTTTCAAAGGCACACAGGCAGGAACCAAAATTCCCCTTGGACACTCAACCGGAACTGTTGAGAGAGGAGAGCGCGGAAGGAGGAAGCCTGGAGAAATGCCACAGTGTGTGTGGAGAGAGCGCAGCACCAGAGAGCTCAGCGGACCAAGGTGTGTGTGTGTTGTGGGAGGAGGTCTGGAGCAGAGCTACAGCGAGCGAGGTGAAAGCGCAGCTATAGAAGGTCCAGCTGGCCAGTGTGGAACGGTGTATGCTGTGGGAGCTAGTCTGGAGCAGTGCTATATTGAGCAAGGTGAGAGCATAGTACTAGAGAATCCAGCAGACCTGCCTGGAGTGGTGTGCGTTGTGAGAGGACACCTGGAACAGAGCCATAGTGTCAGTGGAGAAAGTGAGGCACTAGTGAGCTCAGCAGACCAGCGCGAGATGGAGTAGGATTTGAGGGCTTTGATAAAAGCTCTACCCACAAGAGTGGACTTGGAGGCATTACCTACTAAAAATGACATTGAAGCCCTCGTTGCTAAAATTGAAGAGGCGCATCATGCGGACATACAACAAGTGTATGTGGAGATACAGGAAGTAATTGATCGGGTAGAGGCAGGAGAGGCAAAAGTTTCGATACTTGAGGAAAGAATTGATAAATTAGAGAAAGAAAGAGAAGAGCACACAGAAATGGCTTTGGAGATGCAGTTGCAGATTGAAGAGTTGGGTGGCCGCAACCGTCGCTGCAATCTAAGACTTCGGGGGGTACCTGAAACCACTGACCAGGAAAATCTGCAGAAAAAGGTAATGGACATCTTTAAACTGATTTTAGAGGGCAAAGTTCCACCAAATTTGGACCTGGACAGAGTTCATAGGGCACTCGGTCCCAAATCGGCTGACCCCCAGAGACCCAGGGACATTATATGTCGCTTGCATAGATATGCGCATAAAGAGGCCCTGCTTAGGAAAGCGTGGAATATGGGGCCGGTCGATATTGGAGGGGCATTGGTGAAAATTTTACCTGACCTCTCCCGAGCCGCACTTCAGCGCATAGCGATGCTACGACCTGTTCTGGAATGATGCGGCCACGTACATTTTACAAACATATGACCTTCCTTGGTTTTTCTCTTTCTTGAAGGTAGAACCTTTCACAGTTCCGAACTGGAGACTCCCCATTAAAAATTTGAGGAACACTAGGAACACGCACATTTCTGGAAACTCCTAAATAAATTCATAAACAGGCAACTATAAATGTGTAGATGTCCCTGTAGGAAAATGAACACTCAAAGAAGTAGAAGAGGAAGTTTAATACAGTGTTCCATACTTTGAACTTTTTTTCTTTCTTTCTCTTTTTTGGGTAAACTTGAAACCCCACCTTTTTTAAATTAAAGTCCAAGGCTCAGGGGTATGTGGATAAAAGAGTCTGAGGATGGGTAAAGAATTGCTAGTAATAGAGGTCACACATACATGCTCAGGGCTGCCATCAAGGAAGAACAGAAACCGTGTTCCAAATACTGTAAAAGGAAAACAAGGGGAGAGGCGCCTCTAAGAGTAAATGTTTAGATGATTTAATCGGTTTAATACATACAGGCAACTCACGTTTGGTAGAGTAAAAACAAGCATTGTATAGATTTCTTTGGGTGGAATAAGTCCTCAGGTCAGTCACTGTTGTTCTTGTGCGCTGCGCTGTCTGCAGTTGTCCTTTTACAACCGCTGTAAGGTATTGGGGCCGGTGGCGGTGGTAAAGATGCAGGGTCAGGCTGGAATTTTGAATTCTGCGACAATCCAAACCTAGTGACGTCACTGGCATGCAACGCGTTTCAGAGCTGGCGCACTGCGATGACGCGGCAGTCACGCTCCTTTATCAAGCTGACTTGTACAGAGAATGGAGCTAGATTTAAATAGGAAGAAGGGGCGGTGATGGGGGATGTCTGTGGGCGTGAACGGGGGCGGAGCTAGCATGAGATTTAGTATAATGTTAAGAGCTGAGGACGGTGGGCGTGGTGCACGAGGGAAGGGGTGGTTTTAAGCCAAGTTAGAAGGCGAGGTTTAGAGTAACTGGGAAGGATATCATGGTGTAGATTATCAAAGGACAAAGTGGAGGGGGCGGGGGACTGAGAGAAGTGAAAACAAAAGGCTACGGGAGAGCCGCACAATGTCAAGGCTCAGGGGGAGGTAAAAGACTGGGCAGTTAAATTAGATAAAAAGTCGAGAGGTTATAAGTGGCATATATAGTAATGGGACGCAAGGAGCAGATAGCGGAAGTTGGTTAAGAGATATGTGCATTGGTGTGTTAATATGTGTCTGACTATACATAAATGTTGTTTGGCATGTTATAGGGGGGGAAGGCAATAGTGATTTACTCTATCTGGACATTATATATGTATGTATGTATGTAGCTGAAGGGCTCACACACAGGCATATATATACAGGGAATGCGCATGACACACACACACATATATATTATATATGTGAAGTGTGCATAGATGGACGTATGCTAAGGGAAGGGAGGGGATAGTACTGGTGAGTAGGAATTGTTTGTGGACCTGAGGAGTATATCTAGAATAAAATCCAAATAATCCAAATACACACATCAGTAGGGGGGGGGGGGACAAAGGAGGGTGGTGGGGCTATATGGGAATGTACGTTAATTTAAATTATATAAGAACAAAAAAACAATATGGCAATAATGATAGCAACAATAGATGATTAAAAATGAGTATCTGAAAGTAACACAATAACAAAGAAAAAGGGCAATAAACAGTAGCAATGAAAAACAGCAAACAGCAGCAAAAAACACACAATTAACAGGAGGATTTTACTCCGAAAAGAACATATATGTGGCGTATGGCGGTTGTTGAGCGGGGGGTATCAAGCCCGGGAGCGGGAAGGGGGGGTTTTAAGCAAGGTGGGGGGGGGGAGATTACGAGGGGAGGAAGGGGGGGGGAGGAATTGTGCGGCTCTCCCGTAGCCTTTTGTTTTCACTTCTCTCAGTCCCCCGCCCCCTCCACTTTGTCCTTTGATAATCTACACCGTGATATCCTTCCCAGTTACTCTAAACCTTGCCTTCTAACTTAGCTTAAAACCACCCCTTCCCTCATGCACCACGCCCTCTGTCCTCAGCTCTTAACATATACTAAATCTTGTGCTAGCTCCGCCCCCGTTCACGCCCACAGACATCCCCCACCACCGCCACTTCTTCCTATTTAAATCTAGCTCCATTCTCTGTACAAGTCAGCTTGATAAAGGAGCGTGACTGCCGCGTCATCGCAGTGCGCCAGCTCTGAAACGCGTCGCATGCCAGTGACGTTACTACGTTTGGATTGTCGCAGAATTCTTTTCTTTACCACCGCCGCCGGCCCCAACACCTTACAGCGGTTGGAAAAGGACAACTGCAGACAGCGCAGCGCACAAGAACAGTGACTGACCTGAGGACTTATTCCACCCAAAGAAATCTATACAATGCTTGTTTTTACTCTACCAAACGTGAGTTGCCTGTATGTATTAAACCGATTAAATCATCTAAACATCTACTCTTAGAGGCGCCTCTCCCCTTGTTTTCCTTTTACAGTAAAGGAAGAGCACTATGGGATAGATCATGGGCACATTAAGGTATCACTAGGTTTAAAAGGGGAGGGGAAGGGAGGAAAGGGGGGGGAAAAGGGAGGGGGGATAGGAATGGGAGTCTAACCCTATGGGGAGACTTCCCTCAGATTGGGAGGGAGGGGAGTGAAGGGGGGGGTGTTAAGGGGTGATACAATATATGGGGGATGGAAGGGGGATGGGAGGGTAGGGGGTATACGATATCACTGTACACTGACAATAGACACTGGACACAAATAGGCCGTAGGGGGTTAATAGGTGACCCCCCCCCCCACAACTAGCAAAAGGCAGACCTTCAAATGGGAAAATAATTATAAAGAGAGGTAATGGGGTCATTGGAGGTAGTACCCGGAGGGTGATTAAGCAATATGAGAGGTAGATGGAGAGGGGGTGAGGGGAAGGAGAGTGGAAGAGGGAGAGGTTAAGAGAGGAAAGGGAGAGGAAAGATACAGTATAAGGAAAATGAGAGAGGGGAAGGGAAGGATTTTTTTTTTATGGGGACAGTGGGCCCCCTCCCTTTTTCTTTTTTTTTTTTTTTTTTTTCTCAGGGACAAATAGATTAATGCTATTAAATTATTTATATACAAATAGGTGGGTTATGGATGGAACGTCCGGTCTGGCTCCGCTACATTTACCCCCGACCCCCCAATAGGCCTACACTCAATTATTGATTGGGAATGGAGTGTATAAAGCAAGAAGCTTTACAGGCTCGTATGGCCAAGCAGGGGTTGGTCGAAGAGTCATTAGATTAGAAGGAAGGGGATTGGTTGGGAAGGTGGGGAAGGGGTTTTTACTTTATTTTTTTTCTCTCTCTCCCTCTCTCTTCCCTCTCCTCTCTTGCCCTCCATTCTTATTGAAGAATAGTGTTACTTCTTATCATTCCTCCTCAGATTGCGTAGTCCTATTGATCTTCCATTCTGACTTTGACTAGCTTCAAACGGGGTGAGGTAGGAAAAAAAATAATGGAAACTTTGCAGATTATGTCCTTTAATGTTCGGGGACTAAACATGCCCGAAAAGCGCTGAATGTTAGTACAGGATCTCAAAAGACATCAGGTTGATATAGCCTTTATTCAAGAAACTCACTTTAAAGAAAAAAACTTGTCACTACTTAGGAGTGGAGACTATTCAATGGTGTACCATGCAACCAATCCTGAGGCAAAGACCAAAGGAGTATCTATTATGATATCTAATAGAGTAGCGTGGGAACATGGGGAGGTTCTGACGGATTCAGCAGGCAGGTATCTGTTCATTAAAGGGAAAATTTAGCGGGGTTACAATGACACTTGCAACTTACAATGCCCCAAATGTTCAACAAGATATATTCTTTAAAAGAATGCGCTGACAAGCCATTCACCTCTGCAGCCAAGGGTTCGGATCCCGGTCTCGGCTACATGTGAATTGAGTTTGGTGGTCTCAGCCCGGCTCCCGGTGGGTGTGCTATGCAAGGTACGCCTGTGCTTAGTACACCCACCCCCCCCCCCCCCCCCCCCCCCCACAAAAAAACACCACACTTGCACGCACACAAAATTGGTTTAAAACACATGCACTTTGGCCATGCGGTCTCTTAAAATAAAGAGAGGCGAAGGACCTACGGGGCTGGCTGGGTGGGCTAGGCCCCCTCACTCCCTCATAGGGGGAGTCCCTCTGCCCCATTGGGGTCCCGTTGGGCTCCCAAGAGGAGCAGGTAGGGCGGGGTGAGTGGGAGGCCCCCCTTCACACCCGCCATTGCCACCAGGGGCATGGAGAAGGATGGCGATTGCCTCCGGGGGGAGGGTCTGCCTACTCCCAACTCCTGCAGTCCGGCTCCTCTCTCTCGAGTTCACGCACAAAAATACACTTTAAAAAAAAAAAAGAATGCTGGGTATACTTATGGAGTTTTCAGAGGGGCAGTTAATTCTGGGTGGAGATGCGAATATCCCATTAATACCGAGTGAAGACACCTCAGGTGGAACATCATCAGTACCACCCAAAGTAAGAACGGGGATTTCAAAGGCAATGATAGAGGCAAAGGTTGTAGATATATGGAGAATATTACACCCGAAGGAAAAAGATTTTTTCTACTTTTCTAATCCTCACAGGTCTTACTCACGAATTGATATTTTTTTAATTCCACACAAACCATTACATTTTGTTAAAGAAACTTCAATTGGCATAATCACCTGGTCTGATAATGCACCAATCTTTTTAAAATATAAACCAGCAGAAGGGAAATACTCAACATCAATAACCTGGAAACTTAACGAGTGTCTCCTTCAGGACCCTACAGTCCTGGAGGATGTTCAGAAAGAACTTGTATTTTTTTTCAAACAAATGATAATTTAGAAAGCTCTACAGGGACAATATGGGAAACACACAAAGCCGTAGTATGAGGAATTCTGATCAAGCATGGTTCAAGGATCAAGAAAATTAGGGAGGCTAAATTAATTCAATTATTAGAAAAGATTCGTATGTTGGAGGCAAAACATAAACATGTCCAGACAACTGCAGTAGAACATGAATTATTCAAGTTAAGGACTCGGGTAAGGGGGAGGGGGAGGGGCTGGGAATGACCCAGCTGTCTTGGTCCATGTTGGAACCAATGACAGTATACATGGAAGGTGGAGGCCCCTTAAGAATCAATTTAAAGAACTAGGCTGCAAGATGAAGGGAAGGACCTCCAAGGTGATATTCTCTGAAATATTGCCTGTGCCATGCGCAACACAGGAAAGGCAGGGGGAGATTAGAGAGCTGAATGCATGGCTAAAGACCTGGTGTAGGAAGGAGGGATTTAGGTTTCTAGAGCACTGGGATGACTTTTCATTGGGGTGCAACCTATATGCTAAAGATGGTTTGCACTTGAATGGAAGGGGGTCTGCTGTGCTGGGGAGAGGTTTAGGGGAATGCTGGAGGAGTATTTAAACTAGACTTGAGGGGGAGGGTGAACTTGAATTACATCGGGCACACAGGTCAGTTAGGGGTCAGACATTATTGGAGAGTGGAATGGGGATAGATGGAGGTGGGGTTATGGCAGGTGACAAGAAAGTTCCCATGTTGCAAACAGCCATTGGAAATTATAGTGCCATTTGCACTACTAAAAATTATATGAATCATATGAAAAACACCAGCGGAAAATGTAACAATACATTTAAATGTTTGTTCAACAATGCCAGAAGCCTTCCAAGCAAAACAGGTGAGTTGGAAGCTCTGGTGCATGAGGAGAGCTATGATGTAATCGGTATTGGCTTCAATCCTCACATGACTGGGCTATTAATATTCCTGGCTATGCTGTCTTTCGGAAGGACAGGGTAAAAAGGAAAGGTGGAGGGGTCTGTCTCTATGTGAGAAGTGACCTCAAAGCAAGTGTGAAAGAGGATCTGGTTGATGGAGAGTGTGATGAAGTTGAAGCATTATGGGTGGAACTGCATACAGATGTGCGTAGTTCAAAGTTAATCATTGGAGTTTGTTATAGACCACCCAATGTTAATGAGGAGGTGGAGACTCGGCTCCTTGCACAGATGGAAAGGGCTGCAAGGGCTGGGACGGTGATAATAATGGGGGATTTTTTTTTTTTTTTTTCTTAAAGTGTATTTTTTGTGCGTGAACTCGAGAGAGAGGAGCCGGACTGCAGGAGTTGGGAGTAGGCAGACCCTCCCCCCGGAGGCAATCGCCATCCTTCTCCATGCCCCTGGTGGCAATGGCGGGTGTGAAGGGGGGCCTCCCACTCACCCCGCCCTACCTGCTCCTCTTGGGAGCCCAACGGGACCCCCAATGGGGCAGAGGGACTCCCCCTATGAGGGAGTGAGGGGGCCTAGCCCACCCAGCCAGCCCCGTAGGTCCTTCGCCTCTCTTTATTTTAAGAGACCGCATGGCCAAAGTGCATGTGTTTTAAACCAATTTTGTGTGCGTGCAAGTGTGGTGGTTTTTTGTGGGGGGGGGGTGGGCGTACTAAGCACAGGCGTACCTTGCATAGCACACCCACCGGGAGCCGGGCTGAGACCACCAAACTCAATTCACATGTAGCCGAGACTGGGATCCGAACCCTTGGCTGCAGAGGTGAACAGCTTATCAGCGCAGTGCCAATCACGTTGAGCCACCACAGCTCCCTCATAATGGGGGATTTTAACTACCCAGAAATTTACTGGAATAATGGAATTTCTGGGACAGTTAAAGGACAAAAATTTAACCTATTAAACCTATTGCAGGACAATTTTATGGTCCAGTTTATTGAGGCCCCAACTAGGAATGATGCTCTGTTTGACCTGGTAATCTCAAACCATGCAGAGCTTATTACTAATGTTCAGATAAAGGAACACCTGGGTAGCAGTGATCATAACATGATTTCGTTTAATGTAAACTATAAGCAAGAAATACATACAGGAAAGATAAAAACACTTAATTTCAATAGAGAAAATTTTCAAAGCATGAGGACTGCTCTCCAGGGCTTGGACTGGGAGGGAATATTGGCACTGATGAACACAGAACAGAAATGGGAATTCTTCAAAAAGACTCTTTGGAACCTCACTGCAAAGTATATTCCCATGGGCAATAAGTTTAAAAGGCTAAAGATAAAACCTATGTGGCTCACGGTCAAAGTTAAAAAAGCTATAAACAATAAGAAAATAGCTTTTAAAAAATATAAAAATGAAGGAACACTAGTGTCGTTTAAATGTTACAAAGAATATAATAGAATATGTAAAAAGGAAATCAAGGATGCAAAAATTCAAAATGAACGACAGATTGCAAAAGATAGTAGGACAAACCCCAAAAAATTCTTTAAATATATTAATAGTAAAAAGGTCAAGTCTGAGCATGTAGGCCCTTTACAAAATAATCTAGAGTGGGTGACTGAGGACATAGAGAAGGCAAATTTATTAAATGCTTTCTTCAGCTCTGTGTATACAATGGAGAATGGGGGAGCTCATGTCCATAATGGGGGTGGGAGTGACACAGCCCCAAATCCACAATGGCTCAAAAGTGATATGGTCCAGAAATATTTAGACAGAATAAAGGTGGATAAAGCACCTGGACCAGATGGCATCCACCCACGGATCCTAAAAGAATTGAGCTCTGAAATTTCAAAGCCACTGTATCTAATATTTAGGGACTCATTAATGACAGGAATAGTACCACTGGATTGGCATAAAGCCAATGCGGTGCCCATATTTAAAAAGGGAACAAAGTCTTTACCAAGTAACTATAGACCTGTTAGTTTAACTTCTATAGTTGGGAAGATACTGGAACGTCTAATAAAAGACCACATGGATGAGTTCTTGCTGGAAACAAACTATTTAAGCAGCAGACAGCATGGATTCATGAAAGACAGTAGTTGTCGGACAAACCTGATTTCCTTTTATGAAGAGGTAAGTAAAACCCTGGACAGAGGCGTGGCAGTGGACGTGGTATACTTGGATTTTGCAAAAGCGTTCGATACAGTTCCACACACACGGGTCATGTGTAAGGTAAGGTCTACAGGATTGGATATATCCGTTTGTAAATTGATAGAAAACTGGCTGAAAGACAGAATTCAGAGAGTTGTGGTTAATGATTCTTACTCTGAATGGTCCAAGGTTATCAGCGGTGTACCCCAAGGTTCGGTGTTGGGTCCCTTACTTTTCAATATATTTATAAATGATATTGGGTCTGAGATCCAAAGTAACATTTCTGTTTTTGCAGATGACACCAAGCTATGCAGTGTAATAACGTCCTTGCAGGATGTCTCCAATTTACAAGCTGACCTCAATGCTCTGTGGGCGACTAAGTGGCAGATGAGGTTTAATGTTGATAAATGTAAAGTTATGCACTTAGGGGCTAAGAATATGCATGCATCATACATGCTAGGGGGAGTTCAACTGGGGGGATCTGTAGTGGAGAAGGATCTGGGGGTTTTAGTTGATCATAAGCTCAATAATGGCATGCAATGCCAAGCTGCGGTTTCCAAAGCGAGCAAAGTCCTTTCTTGTATTAAGAGAGGTATGGACTCCAGAGATAGAGATATCATTTTTCCCCTGTACAAATCATTAGTAAGACCTCATCTGGAATATGCAGTCCAGTTTTGGGCACCAGTTCTCAAAAAGGATATCGGAGAACTGGAGAAAGTGCAGAGAAGGGCAACTAAACTGATAAGAGGCATGGAGGAGCTCAGCTATGAGGAAAGATTAGAAAAACTGAATTTATTCACTCTTGGGAAGAGGAGAATAAGGGGGGATATGATCAACATGTACAAATATATAAGAGGTCCATATAGTGAACTTGGTGTTGAGTTATTCACTTTAAGGTCAACACTGAGGACAAGGGGGCACTCTTTACGTCTGAAGGAAAAGAGATTTCACCTCCAAATACGGAAAGGTTTCTTCACAGTAAGAGCTGTGAAAATGTGGAACAGACTCCCTCCAGAGGTGGTTCTGGCCAGCTCCGTAGATTGCTTTGAGAGGCCTGGATTATTTCCTAAATGCACATAATATAAGTGAGTACTAAGTTTTGTAGGTAAAGTTGATCCGGGGTAAATCCGATTGCCTCTCGGGGGATCAGGAAGGAATTTTTCCCTTCTCGTCTTTCAGGACAGCTACAATAGAGATAGGCTCCTCCTCTTCCTCAGGAAACACTGCACAGCCTTTATGAACTCTCCTCTCCCTGCCAGACCTCAGTTCTTAGTGTTTCCTCCGGTGGGGAGACACTGCAGAGGAACCCAGGCCGGTGCAGTCAGGGGACTGTGGCTCTTTTCTTATTTTCTAGGGGAGCAGGGGCCTCCTTAAGGAAATTACTTTTTTAGGCAGGTACTCACCGCCAGACGCACCCCAATCCAGGTCGAGCGCGGCTGTTGGCTTGAGGGGGGTCCTCTATCGTGTCCACAGGGACCATGGCGGGGGACGTAATTCGACGGCGCGTCGGAATCCTCCCCTTTGACCCGCGACTTCCGGTTCCGGGTCGCGGCGCTGATAGAGGCCCAGCGTGTTTGCTGGAGGAGTCTGATGCTTGCTGGGGCAAGTTAGACACGGCGCAACCACCTCCAGGATGTCAGCGACTTCTCCGGAACGGGGCTCGACCAATGACGCTTCCTCCAGCCAGCCTAAGGTAAGGGCTCCCTGGGGAGGGGTCCCTAAACCTTAGGCCTTGTCTTTTTTCCCCCACTATTCCTCCTTGGTGGTTGGGGGGGGGGGGGGAGGGGAACCTAGCAGGAGGGTCTGTTTGTAGGTATTCTCCAGAGTTGTAACCCATATGTTTTTTTGTTAGTTTTAAAAAATATATATATATTTTTTTAATGTGTGGGGCCCCTTTTTTTCCTTTGTCTTTCAGAAAGCCTGGAAAAAACAGGGAAGACTCACGGTTCAAAAAAGAAATGTGCCTCCTGTAGGGACACTCTGCCTGAGTCTTGGTCCAAAGTGTTGTGTAGGGAATGCATTCACTCCTTGGTCAGGGAAAGGGATGAAGAGCAGGAAGGTAGCTTAGCAGCCTCTGTTAAGGAGCTTTCCTTCACATTTGCTTCCTTCAAATCTTTATTTGAAAGGCTGCAACCTCCCACTGTCCCCACACAGGTTACAACCCAATCAGTTGATCAGGGTCTTGCTCCTGTCACACGTGAACCTACAGCAACGACAGTTGATTTTGCAGGCCCTTCCCAGGTGGACCACTCCCTCGGGGAGAGTGTTGCCTCAGGTTCTCAAGCTGAGTCAGAGGATGAGGACCAGGACGGAGAGTCCAGGAAGCCCTCAAGATATAAATTGTCCCTGGACGAAGTCGAGGACTTGTTAGGGGCCATTTACACGACTCTGGGCATTCAGACTGAAAATAAACCTCTCAGCCTCCATGACCAAATGTACAAGGGTCTGGGGGAACAGCAGAGAAGGGTATTCCCTGTGCATGAACTTCTAACTGATACTATCAAAAAGGAGTGGCAGGACCCTGAAAGAAAGCCCTTTTTTTCCCAGTCCCTTAAAAGGAGGTTCCCATTTTCTGAGGATCCTGCATCCATTTGGAACAAAGTGCCTAAATTGGATGCAGTATTCTCCCAAGTATCTAGAAATATGGACTTGGCATTCGAGGACATGGGAACTCTTCCAGATGCAATGGACAAGAGAATGGATTCCCTTTTGAAAAAAAAAACATGGGACTCGGTTATGGGGAACCTCAAACCAGAATTAGCTGTTACGGTGGTGGCCCGTAATTTAGAACATTGGCTCTCTAAAATTCAGGAGCACATTGAGGCTAGGACAGATAAAGAGACCATTTTGTCCTCCTTCCCTACAATGTTGCGAGGCATCGCTTACATTGCGGACGCTTCGGCCGAATCGGTCCGTATGTCAGCCAGGTCGGCAGCTCTGGCCAACTCTGCCAGGAGAGCCCTCTGGCTCAAAACTTGAGACGTAAAGCTCCAGTAAAGGGGAAGGGGTTTCGTCCCCAAAGGCACTCAGGGGTCCCAAAACCAGAAATTCAGAAGAAAGTCTGGACTACTAGGGGAAGGGGCAGAGGAGCGATTTTTTTGCCCTCCTGACCAGCCCGCTAAAAAACAATGACTCCCAGGTCAGGGTGGGGGGAAGGTTGGGGTCCTTCCTCCCACAGTGGCAGTCGATTTCCCCCAACAGGTACGTCCTGGCCATAGTAAGGAGGGGGTACTTCCTAGAGTTCTCATCTCCTCCCCCCCAAAGATACATGGTCACTCAACTTCCCAGAGACAGGGAAAAATCCGAGGCTCTGATTGGAGCCTTAGAGGAACTAAAGAACCAGGACGTGGTCCTCAGGGTTCCAGTGACAGAGGAATGAAAGGGGTTTTACTCACACATTTTTGTGGTGAAGAAACCCTCAGGGAAGTACAGGTTAATCCTAAATCTAAAACCCCTGAGCAGATCCATAGCATACAAAAAGTTCCGTATGGAATCAATCTTTACGGTCAGGGCCCTCCTTCCACAGAATTGTTTTATGGTCTCCCTGGACCTCAGGGACGCGTACCTGCACGTACCTATCGCAGAGGGGTCTCAAAGGTATCTACGTTTAGCGATAGACCTAGGAGTGGAGGTGATGCACCTTCAGTTCCAGGCCTTGCCATTCGGTCTGTCCTCCTCACCCCGCGTGTTCACCAAGGTCCTGGCAGAACCCATAGCATTTCTGCGGCTTCAGGGAGTGGGCATCATAGCCTACCTGGACGACCTGCTCCTGTTTGCAGCATCTCCAGAACAACTATCCAGAGATCTGGAATTAACCAAGAGAACCATATCGGGTCTAGGGTGGCTGTTAAACTTAGAAAAGTCCAGCCTGTCACCGTCACAACGAATTCCTTACTTAGGAAGAAGGCCCTGAAACTAGACGGGGCGGTGGCCACCCTACAGGGCAGTCGTCGGGTATCGATCAGGTCCCTGATGTCGACCTTGGGCCTGCTTACGTCCACCCTTCCGGCCGTCCAGTGGGCAGGCCTTCACTTCCGGCCCCTGCAGGCTTTCCTCTGGCTTCGCTTTAATGCGTGGTGCCTAGAATTTTCCTGTTCAGTGCAGAACCCCTCTTCAGTGTTAGAGTTCTTGCAGTGTGGGGCGGATAAGGGTCTTTCAGTCAGTACCCTTAAGAGTCAGGTTTCCGCTCTTAGTGTATATCTAGAAAGACCGCTAGCCAACAACCCCTGGGTAATCAGGTTCTTCAGAGCGTTATCTAGACAGAGGCCGTCCCAGGGGCCCCCCTTCCCAAGGTGGGATTTATCTTTAGTTCTACAGGCCCTAACAGGGTCTCCCTTTGAACCCTTAGATGGATGTCTTTTGAGAGAATTGACTTTGAAGACAGTCTTTTTGGTTGCAGTGACCACTGCTAGGAGGGTCAGTGAGTTAGAGGCCTTGTCAGTTAGAACAAATATGCAAGGCAGCAACTTGGTCCAGCTACACCACCTTCGTCAAGCATTATAGAGTAGACTTGATGTCGGCAGGTGACCAGGCCTTTGGGCGAAAGGTCCTGCAAGCCATAGTCCCGCCCTAGTTGGTGAGTACTCGATTATCCTCTCTATTGTGGCTGTCCTGAAAGACGAGAAGGGAAAAATGGAGTTACACTTACCGGTAACGTCCTTTCCAGTAGTATTTCAGGACAGCCCTGGTTACCCACCCGAAGCTATGAAAGGTTTGTTTGATCCAGGAACATAGTATGATATTGGTGCTTAACTATGGATTGCTAACATGTTCTTGTGTCTCCCCAGCTGACCGGAGGTGCTCGTATAAAAACTGAGGTCTGGCAGGGGGAGGAGAGTTCTTAAAGGCTGTGCAGTGTTTCCTGAGGAAGAGGAGGAGCCTATCTCTATTGTGGCTGTCCTGAAAGACTACTGGAAAAGACGTTACCGGTAAGTGTAACTCCATTTTTCCCCTCTGGTAGCAAATTGGATCATGCTCTGCTGGGGTTTTTTGCCTTCCTTAGGACTATGTAACAAGCCTATTGCAATATAAAGCAAAAATGGCACTACAGATTGGCCGTAAATGCAGTTACGAATCGGGGAATAAATGCGTAAAACAATTAGCTAGAGCACTACAAGAAATTCAGGCAAAGACATACATACCCTCAGTTAAGAAAAAGGATGGATCAGAGGCTCAAATGCCAGGACAGATTGCGGAAACTTTTGGTGATTTTTACTCCTCACTCTAAAATCTAGATTTGGAGGTACCAGACCAAGCAGAAATGGAGGAATACCTAACATCAAGCGGAATGCCATGCCTGCCTATAGTGGTCAGTGAGGAGTTGGAATCACCAATAACAGTAGAAGAGGTGAGAAGAGCAATACATTTATTGGAAAATGGGAAAGCGCCAGGACCGGATGGCTTTATGGCCCAGTATTATAAATCACTCTGCCCGGAATTGGCATCTTTCATGGTTAAAATGTTTAATGAAATGGGGGATAAATCCCTCTTCCATACAGAAACGACTAAAGCCACAATAGCAGTGATTCCAAAGGAGGGTAAAGATTTGAAACAATGCGGTAGTTACAGGCCGATATCTTTGCTGAATGTGGACCTTAAAATATTCAGCAAGATATTGGCCCTCAGACTGCAACAACATCTTCCCTCTTTGATTCACCAAGATCAGGTAGGCTTTATTCCAACAAGAGAGGCAAGAGATGACACTATTAGAGCTATTAACTTGATGCATATAGCAGATTCGTCTAAAACCCCTAGTGTGTTCCTTGGGACTAATGCGGAAAAGGCCTTTGATCGGGTGGGGTGGGAGTTCATGTTTTCAGTTTTACGACACATAAAATTAGGAGAGAAGATGGTTGGAAGGATTGCAAGCATGTATAAAAGTCCCATGGTGCAAGTAAAAGTAAATGGAATAACCTTGTCTCCATTTAAGATAAAAAATGGGACAAGACCAGGTTGTCCACTATCGCCCCTGATATTTGACCTGACACTTGAACCTTTTTTATGTAAAATACGCCTATGTAAAAAAGATATTAAAGGAATCGAAATAGGGGGAACACAACATAAAATAGCAGCATATGCTGACGATATGCTATTCTCAATAACAAATCCGACAGTGTCATTACCGATTCTGATTAAAGAAATGGAAATTTACAGCAGACTTTCATATTTCAAAATAAACTGTAGTAAATCAGAAGCCTTGATGATGGCAATACCAAAGGAAATATCAAAAGAAATAGGTCTTAGTTATAAGTTTAAATGGGCAGCTCAAAGTTTGAAATATTTGGGGACAAGGATCGCAGTGATCTCAAAGAAAATGTACGAACTGAACTTTGTACCGTTATTGAGTAAAATACGTGAATTATTGGAAAGATAGAATAAAGGAATGTTTTCTTGGTTCGGAAGGAGTAACATAATTAAGATGAATATATTGCCTAAAATATTGTATCTCCTTCAGGCAATTCCGATTACATTACCAAGGATTTTTTTTTTAAGAGTTTACAAACAGCATTTACAAAGTTTATATGGGCTGTTAAGCAATCAAGAGGTCACTGCTATCCTTGCCAAAACGATATGGAGGCTTGGCTGTACCAGATATTTTTAAATATTACCAGGCAGTCCATTTGGGTCGAGTACTCGATTGGTGCAGACACAAGAATATAAAGATTTGGCCAAACCTAGAGCAAGCACAGTGTAAGGAATTACGAAGTAGAGCCCCCTGGTGTTATAAAGAAGTTACAACTGATATTAAAAAACACCCAATTATAGGAACCACTCTACGGATCTGTCACAACCTATTCTCTAAGGAACTAATATCTACGCATAATTCACCCTTGACACCCATACTAGGCAATCCGCGATTTGTACCTGGCATACAGAAAGGACCCTTCATGGCATTGATTGCGAGAGGGACATATCAGATTTCCCATATAATTGGCCAACAATAAAGGGCTTGATGGATAAAAATGGACCCTATCAATTAGTTTTGGCAAGCAGCCCAATTAATACACTTTTTAAATACTCAGGTGATGCCATTGTACCGGGAACGGGAAATGATACCATTTGAGAAACAGTGCATGATATAAGAGAGATGTTTTTTTTATTTTATTTTTTTTTCGGTTGTGGGGTTGCTTTGATTTGATTTTGGATAACGGTTAGGATTGGGTAGAGAGAACATGGGAAGGAACATGTGGATAAGGAACTATTAGTACTAAGGTGGAAGGGAGAATGGGGAGTGGGTTAAGATACTCTGGAAGGACATGGGAGAGGGTCCCCCCATGATCAGACACTAAGAAATTGGAAGTTTTTCCCTTTTTTTTTTTTTGAGCGAGATTAGAGGTCGTCTCCAGGGAGCTCCTTTGTCTCGCCATGAACTGAAATAGGGATCCAATGTCCCAAGCTCTCGGCTCGGTAGGGTGGGAGCGGAGCGTGGGGGGGGGAAATGGGTCCCAATGGTGGGAATGTTGTTGCTTGGTTTCTTTTCTTTTTCTCTTTTCTCTCTCCTGTATTTTTTGTGGCTGAGATGAATGGAACGAGAGACTGCCTTGTATTAATATAACTGAATGTATTCTGCTTTTGTTTTTTTTTAGCTCACATGAATGTTATCTCCCATGTTTTGTATAAATGTTGGAAAATTATTTGAAAAATAAAGAAATTGAAAAGAAAAGATTAATTTATTCACAGACGATATTATTTTGTCCATAACTTCCCCGGCTGAATCACTTCCTCACACCCGGGAGGTCTTGAAGTGTTTTGGTAACATTTCATACTATTAAGTAAACTCTGACAAATCGGTCATCTTACCCATGAATCTTTCTCTGAATGTCCGGGCTTGCTTAGAGAAGTCCCTCCCCTACTCTAGGAGCAAGAAGAGTATATCCTACTTGGGGCTTCAACTCACTGCTGACCCATCTGACTTAGCTGATGCAAACGACTTACCGTTAATAGATAAACTTTCAAAGGTGGCGACTCTATGGTTGAACTTGATGGACTTGTGTCTTTTTTTAACCTGGCTAACTACTACCCGACTCGCTTAGCTAGGACATAATTGTCCTGGTCTGGCCGTCTCACCTCCTTTAAAATGCTTTTACTCCCCCAGATCCTATGCCTTTTCCGTACACTTCCCATTCCCATTAAATCTGCTCATATGAAGGCCTTGGAGGCTATCCTTCGATGTCTGGAGCTCTCGTAGACCTAGATGTTCTAAAGCCTTATTGATCGAACATAGACCTGCGGAAGGCATGGGTTTCACTGACCTGCGTGATTACCATTGCGCTTCTCTTTTAAACCAAATTAAAACATGGCTAACCAATACTATAGACAATCCTTGGTGTAGTATTGAACAAACACTGAGACCCACCAAGGATTTACTTTCTTTAATACTTCTTGATAGATTGGAACCCTTCTCCCTACAACACCTTCCCCTAACTATCCAAGCTACATTGGTGGCTTGGAGGGAACTTGGCGGTACTGTTGACCCGCTGTCTAAGACAGTTGAATTACCTATCCCTATAGAAATTCTAACTAGCGCTATTCCTGACATCAACCTTAGAGGTTGGTGCGATAGGGGGATAAATCATGTCTCTGATCTTTACTGCTGTGGCCGGCTTGTCCCCTTCCAGTCCCTCCAAACTAAATATAACCTCTTACCTAGGGACGTTTTTAAATACCACCAGATATCCTATTTCTTAAAATCCATTAAATCACATTGGATATTCCTACATGACCTAGTTTGAAGCTTCTACACTTCTCCAACTTCCCCCACCAAAGGCATTCCCCTTTTCTACAATCTTTTCCAGCACAAACGTGACTTTATGAAATCTACCTCCTTTACTGAATGGGAAAATGATTTGGGTAAATCCTTCACAAACCTACAATGACAAACTGCCCTCAACTCACACTAATCATTGGGAACTCGCACAAAAGTTTACCCTGAGGTGGTACCTCACTCCGTATCGGATGTTCAAATTCTCCCAGGTCAACTCGCCTTTGTGCTGGAGGGGTTGTGGGGCGGTAGGCAATTTTATGCACATTTTTTGGAAGTGCAAACATCTAACTAGTTTTTGGCATAGCATATTCAGCAAACTACCAGTTTTTTCACCCGACCAAACCTGGAAATGGCCCTGCTGAACCTGACTAATTTCCCTCAGTTTCACACTGTGGTCACACATGCATTCCTGGCTGCTAGATCGCTTATAACTAAAAATTGGAAATCTGATGTAGTTCCGAGTTTGACGGAAACTCTTGCAATTACACATACCAATTACGTTTGAGTCTCTGCTAGCCATCAGAGGTGGCTCCAAGAAGAGATTTGATGGAAAGTGGAAGATTTGGACAGAGAGACCCAGGTGATGCACTAACCCTGCTTATTTGAGTACTTGATTATTATTATTCTTAGCCCGTTCCATCGCAGGTATTTGTTTAGTGAGAATTTCCCCATCTCAAACCCCTCCTTCCCCCCTCATGTTCCCCCTCATGTTTAATCTACCCCTTTCTGGGGTATTTTACTTTCTACTTTTCTTTTTGTTAGTAGAATCTAATCTTAACCTATTTCCATTACTGTCACTATGTGTTTAGGGTTGTCAATTAGTTAAGAGGAATGGCTCAGTAATTTGTTTCGTTTATCTTCAATGGATTTTGGATGTCATTATGTACTGGATATTCCTGTCTTTTGAAGTAACCTTTCTATTGTATCTTATAAAATTAGATAGATAGATAGATTGAATAAAAGCAGAAATGTCCGAAGTGACTCTCGCAGAGTCTAATCCCAATCCTGCAGCAGCGCTGCAAACCTTAAGTTTGGTGTGTTCACAGATAAAGTAGACCCGAAGACATAATGTTCTTAATATGTGTGTTCCAATCACCAAAGGTATTCACCACATGGGGGGAATTGGGGTCCCCTTTGGGGAAAGCACTCACTCAGTTGCATTCTGACTTCTTCAGAAATTGACGAAACGTCAGAACGCAACTATCCAACACCAATACCGGAAGTGTTGTGTTAGGTCCACAAGGTCGAATCCAGTAAGCTGCCAGAGGAAGTGTCCCTAAGCGGTCTTCAGGGTCCAGTAAACCAGTGAGACTCAAACACACATTTTTCTTGCCTGTGATTTTATTGTTCATGGTACGCATGTATTTGTAAGAGGGTATCTGTTTTGGGGTCACATTAAACATATCAAACGATACTGCTCTATATGGATGTTTTTTCTTTTTCCAACATACTTGCGGATGCTGCATTTAATACCTGGAGAATAATAATCCATAGACGGTGACTAAGGAGATGTACTGATATGCTGGTTTGAATTTGCCATCTGGTGAGTGCTTTCCCCAAAGGGGACCCTAATTCCCCCCATGTGGTGAATACCTTTGGTGATTGGAACACACATATTAAGAACATTATGTCTTCAGGTTTACTTTATCTGTGAACACACCAAACTTAAAGTTTGCAGTGCTGCTGCAGGATTGGGATTAGACTCTGCGAGAGTCACTTCGGACATTTCTGCTTTTATTCATTACTGTTGGGTTTTTTAGCAGCTGCTTTTGTATCGTATTTATTTCACTCTACAAAGATCAACTTAGGCTTTAACATTGGAGGGCTATCATCCTAAGCGCAGACTTGTACTATAGTAGTTTGGGGCCAGTTTAGTACTTTTCGTGTGTGTGTGTGTATATATATATATATATATATATATATATATATATATATATATATATATATATATATATACACACACATTTTTTTTATTGTTGCTCTTTTTTTTGTTTGTTTACAGCGCAAAGAGGTGATCAAATACCACTGAAAGAAAGCTCTATTTGTACATCAATTTTGTTTGGGTATATCGCCGCACAACTGTGAAATTGTCAGCTAATGCGACGCAGTGCAGTATTGCTAAAAATGGCCTGGGACAAGTTCTTCCAGTCCCTTTTCTGAAAAAAATATTTATTGTCTTCAGTTCCCAAACAATTATGTAAAAAAAATCAACTTCAAAACAATCCCTCTGCCCCTTACTAAATACCTTGGACTGTCTACTTTCCAAAAATGGATCATTTGATACGTGTAATGTCTTGGCATGTTAGGCTGTCAATATATCAGGTGTGATCAATTTTAAATGATTGGTACCTCCCCGCTGAGCAGGCATATGACAGGTCTGTCTCTGCACACTGTGCAGGGACCGACCCGTCAGAGCGCCGCTCTCCTCTATAGGGGATCGGATGAAGATGTACCGTAGAGTCGGATGGAAAATAGGGTATAAATCTGTCAGACTAGTGGGTCGGATGTCAGCTGGCATGTCGCCGCTGACATCCGTCGGTCCATTGACCTGTACCGAGTGTCCGTTCAGGTCCGCCTGAAAAACTGACAGGCGGACCTGAACAGTCCGCCTGTGTGAAAGGGGCCTAACATTCACGCAGACCAAATAATTTACACGGAATGTAGCGGCATACATTTTGGTAAAAATTTATGAAGAATTATTAAACTGTGGTAATTAAATGCCACCAAAAGAAAGCTCTATTTGTGTGTGAAAAAATATATACAAATGTCATGTGTAATGTTGCATAACTTAAGGAATTATCATTCGAAGTGCAAAAGCACTGAAAGCTGAAAATTTGCCTGGGCAGGAAGGGATAGAAAGTGCCCAGTATTGAGGTGGTTAAACCTTAGGTTTATTATGCAGAATCACAGGCCCCAGCTGCCTTACCGAGTGTCACCTTTTCGGATTTTTTTACAGCCCCAGGAAAGCTGCATTAAGCTTATATGTTAACGTCTCAGTGGCTGGGCTGTAGTAGACATTCTGGGGAGAAAATAATTCTACACTGCTAAAACAGTTAGTGATTCTGATGATGACTCGTGTGCGTCTTCAAGACTTTGGAGTTCCCAGTTTAGTTTGTCTCAATATTTTCTCTGAGGACTCTTCAGCTGCATGGGCGACTATGCTTAAAGTTACCCAACTGGCTTTGAGCCCAGATTGACACCAGTGCAAACAGACATTGCATGTGATACGCACCTGCACTGCGGTGCTGATCGCATGCAATGTCTGTGCAATGTGAGTTCAGTTATATGACTGATCTCACATTTGATTTGCATAAAACTAGTACAAGAACTTTTTTCTTTCTCGTACATCACGGGACACAGAGAAGCATAGTAATTACTATGTGGGTTATAGAGTCTACCTTGAGGTGATGGACACTTGCACGCCCTTAAGGCAGGAAGTTCCCTCCCCTATTTAACCCCTCTCATACCAGGAGTACCTCAGTTTTTTCGCCAGTGTCTAAAGTGTTGGTCACGAGTGAACATGTGCTCTAAGGAGCTCCACTGGAGGGATCCATGTTGGATGTAAAAAGCCTCCATAAGATCCGGATCCGTCCGAAGTGCTTCTTAGCCAAAGTGGACGGTACCCGGGCCCTGGTTGAGAAGAACGGAGTTTGGCCTGTAATGCTCCTCTTTTAAGGGCTGGATCCCGGGTATTCAGTACTTTGGTCAATTTCCCAATGCCAAAAGCTTACTGACAGGGTGCGATATGGGTCCAGGGGTGTGGTGTTCCTGTCCATTGACCTCGGTCCCTGAAGGTCTGCAGACTTTGCTCTCCGTAATGGATGTGCGCGGCGCGCATGGGGCTTCAGACGCGCACGTGGCAACATGTGCGCGCGTGCAGCAATGTGTGCGTGCATCCTCATGATGCACGCACATGCGCGCAAGAGGTTTATCTCAGCTGTTCTCTATGAGGCTATAGATTGCTGGACAGGGCAGGTCAGGTGACTTGCACCTAGTCCATAAAAGCTCAGTCCACCTCGCCCATCCTGGCTGGCGGTGGACAGTGACATTTGCTTAAGACGCATAGTGGGCTCTGCACCTTGCCGACCATCAAATAGCAGCGCCAGTCCTGGTCTAAAAGTCCGCAAGTGGATGCAACTTTTGTGAGTACCTCAGCTTTATTATGGCTAAAGGCTCAGAGACTAGAAGTACAAAGAAATCTAAGGGATCACCATCAGACTCGGAAGATCTCTGGCATGCTCCTGTGGCTATTTCCTCTCCTGATAAATTAGAGGAGGCCCAGGGTGAACATCAGGGCTGCCAGGTGCTTCATCTGCCCTTGTCCCGCCTGCTCCAGTTTTTGTAACACAGGAAGCTCTGGCCTCGGCTATAGGTGGACTGAAGCAAAGATTGGTGACCTTTATTGCTTCCTCCCTCTCAAGAGAAAAATGCGCAAGGTCCCCCTCTTTCTCTCCACAGTCAGCTCAAGTCCCTCCACACACTGGGGGCCCTAATATTGAACTCATAGCCCAGGCCGTGGTGGCTCTTTTATCCCCCATGATCGCCTCCTCTGTGGAGAAAGCCATCAGCCAAGGCATGCAAAAACTCCAGGCCCAATTAGGGGAGCATACATCCAGGCTAAATGAGGTTGAACATTGCATCGCTAATATAGAGGAAGACTTGTACCAGGCCCAGTCCACGGAACAGGCCCGGGACAAGACAAGACGAACAGATATATCCTTGACAAGCTGGACGATTTGGAGAATAGGTCCAGAAGGAGCAACCTGCGTTTTGTGGGCATCCCTGAATCGCTGCAACCCTCGGCACTGACGGCCCTATGCTCAAGCCGCACCCCTGAAGCCTTAGGCCTCCCAGGCCCCTGTACGGTCGAGCGTGCACAGCGCATGGGACTTTTCAATTCTGAGTGCAAGTCGCCTCGCCCCATTATCTCAAAGTACCTTAATTACTCAGATAAAGCTCTCATCCTGCAAAAATTCCAGCAGTCCGGATCTCTCCAGATTGACGGCATGAAAATTCGGCTCTTTGCGGACTACTCCATTGAAGTATCCAAGAAAATTAAAGCTTTTCAGCAGATCTGCTCAGAACTTCACCGCCTACAAGTTAAATTTACTCTGGCGTTCCCGGCCATTCTCTGGCTTAAGGCCCCCAACGGCGAACAAATCTCCTTCCATGATCCATCCGCTGCGGAGGCCTTCCTGCGATCACAGCATGCGGGCTCCAATCTCATCTCGGCTCCTCTCCCAGAGCAGCCCCAATTCATCGTGCCCTGGAACACAGAAGTCCACATAAAGACTCTCCGAAAAGGTTCAGAGCCTCTGTACCGGACCGACAACAACTCTCAACGTATTGATGTTCCCTCCAAAAAGCCCCTCCTCGTTCGGCTCACAGCCGCCTTGCTCAACCGACATGTCTTCACCCCAGGACTTGTCCTTACACTAACCTTGCCTCCTCCTCCCCACTGTTCGGCAAGGCTCCCGGTAGGCTACAATATTTTCTCATGTCTACTCATCTTGATGTTTGTCATCCACTGTTATTTGTCCTTTCTTGAAATGTCTTACTTTGTTTTGTGGTTGCAACATGTATTTGATATTTTTATTTTTATTTTCCCTTTGGCGTCCCTGCCTGGATCTTACTCCTAGCACACTGCTCTGGCTGGCTGTTTCTCTTTTATTTTGGCCCCTTACTCGCTGCATGTTTTCATGGGTAGGTTGCGGCTTAATGAGTCATGTGCTGGGAGTTGGCTTACTGAGTGGCTCCATGCGGAAAAAAGAGAAGTTCCTTGACTGTAGTTTTCAGTTTTTGTTTTGAATCCTCCCCCCCTCCCCATCTTTTTCTTTGCCTTCCACCCCACGGGCAACTATTAGGCCTCGACCCACCTATTTACTTAACGTTGGCTCCATCCTTCAACACATGCAGTCCATTCACTTTCACCTGCTGACAGCACTACTGCTGCGATCCCGGCACACCCCCCCCCCCCCCCAGCGGCCCCTCCAACATAAAAGTAGTCTCCTGGAACGTTAAGGGGCTCTGCTCCCCAAATAAGAGGATAAGAATTTTACGCCACCTTAAGCGACTTAAGACTGACATTGCCCTTTTACAAGAAACCCACCTTTCCACCCCTGATTTCCAACGCATGAAGAAGCTATGGGTGGGCACAGTCCTTGGCTCCGACTCTAATGGTCGCAGAGCGGGAGTTATGATACTCATAAAAAAAAGCCACCCCTGCAAGATCCTTTCTACAGATGCGGACTCCGAGGGATGCTTTATTTCAGCCCGGGTCCAATTAGGGACCAGGGTCATGGCACTCACGAATGTATACGCACCCAACAATCCCACAAGTCAGTTTTTTGGGGATCTCACGAATTGGATCTTGCACGATCCAACTCTCCCACATCTGATAGGCGGGGACTTCAAATACCATGACATTCTGGTATCTGACCACGCTCCTGTAACGACCACAATTGACGATCCAGACTTGCACACGAATCCTAGAATATGGCGTTTCCCTTCCTACCTCCACAACAATTCAGATTTCCAGCAACATATGGAAAAGGCATGGTCTGATTATGCCTCCACAAATGCGGCCCACTCCACTAATCCCAATCTATTCTGGGAAGCGGGTAAAGCCTTCCTCAGGGGCTGCGTGATATTTTATGCCGTTTCCTGCAAAAAAAACACCCTTAGGAACTATAAATTGGCCAGCACTCGACTTCATGCCACTCAACGATCCCTTTACACTGATGACTCACCGGCCAACAGGGAGACTTGGTTCACGACCAAGCAGTCTTTTGACACTTGGGCCGCGACCCTTGAACAGACCAAAAAGGCACACTTAGACGCTTTCTTACATAAATTTGGCAAAAAAGCAGGCAAGCTGCTCTCTAGACTGTGCAAGGGCCCCAACCGCCCGACCCACATTACCTCCCTCAGGGACTTGTTGGGCTCCGTGCAAAACACTCAAAAAGGCATTAATGACGCTATGCTACACTTCTACACCTCTCTATACGCTTCTGTCCCCATAAATGCTCCAACTGCCCATAACTTTCTTCAGAAAACAGCCCTCGATCGCATATCCACATCTCAACTAGAAGCCCTGAATGCTCCTATTTCCCTTCCTGAGATACACACGGTCATCAAGAACCTTGCCCCATCTAAAGCCCCTGGCCCAGATGGTTTCACGGGGGAATTTTATAAATCCTTCCATTCGCTGTTGACCCCCACACTTCAGGCAGTGTACCAACACATCTGGGCTGGTGGCTCCTACCTGCCCACAGGCAACCAAGCCATAATTAAACTTTTGGGGAAAAAAAGGGAAAGACCCTCTAGAACCAAGCTCATATAGGCCTATTTCGCTTTTAAACATCGATGTCAAGATTCTCCAAGATTGTTGCCACTAGATTGGCTGCCATCATCCCCTCCCTGATACAACCCGCCCAATCTGGGTTTGTGAAAGGCAGGACGGCCACCATGAATATCAGGAAGGTGATGATGGCTCTGGAACATGCCAGGTGCAACCCAAAGGGAGATCATGCCATCATTACTTTAGATGCAGAAAAAGCCTTTGACAACGTTAGTTTCGAGTGGCTCTCCATGGTCATGAATAAAATGGGTTTCTCTGGCCCCTTTGCCCATCTTTGTGGGGGGCCATGTATAGCGCCTTGGCTGCAAGATTGGTGGCTGCGGGGCTCCTATCGGAGGAATTCCGCCTCCACAAAGGTATGAGGCAGGGCTGCCCCTTTCCCCTCTTCTCTTTAACATCGCACTAGAACCTTTGTCTAGATACCTTACCCAAGTAGCCCCTCTCCATGGTATTTACATAGGGACCCACGAGTTGCGTACCTCCCTCTTTGCTGATGATGTCCTGATCTTTACATCTAACCCCTCACACGATATGACCATGATAAAACCAACGTTTGACTCATTCAGACAATGCTCGGGAATTCGCATAAACTACAGCAAAAGCGAGATCCTTCCCATTGGCTCCCTATCTGTCCCTTCCTGGTCCCAAACATCCATCTTTACTGTCGCAAAGTCACATATCACTTAGGCATCAAAATAGGGAAACTACCCTCCTCCCTCTATCACCTCAACTATCCCCCTTTGTTCAGGAACGTCTCTCAGGAATTGGATAACTGGATGGATCTGCCTCTCTCGCTCCTGGGAAGATGCCACCTAGTAAAAATGGTCAGTTTCGCCCGCCTCCTATACCCAATGCAGACTATTCCCCTGTTTCTCTGTCATAAAGACGTTAAAACTCTCAATTCGGCTATATCTAAATTTCACTGGCGTGGCGGCTGGCCGGCCACGCATAGCATTTACCAAACTACATCTTCCCAGGCGCGAGGGCGGTATAGGCCTACCTAACATCAGAACGTATAACCTGGCCTGCCTGCTGAGGACCAGCCAAGACTGGGTGGCCCAATCCTCGCGTTGCTCTAACTTCCCCTTGGAAACGGCAATGGTTCATCCCTTTTCCCTGGTAGCCCTCCTCCACTGTCGGTGGAAATCCATTCCTCCACCCCTTCAACACAACCTCCTACTTTGCGATCAGTCATAGCATGGAGAGAGGTTAGGAAAAGCCTAAAATTGCCTCCCTTTATCTCCCGCCACCTTCCTATTCTGGGGAATCCAAGCTTCTTCCCCCGGCCTGGACAATCAGACGTACCTCATCTGGCAGCAAAGAGGACTTAAGGACTTTCTATCGCTATGTGACCCACAAACTGGTTGCCCCCTCAGTTTTTGCACTTTGGCTGAAAAGTTTTTGCTCCCACCTTTACGTATTTTTTAATATGGTCAATGCATCAGTTTCCTGAAGAATGCCTGCAGAGACGATGGCAAAAGGTTCCAAACATCGCTCATTGACACCCTTTTGAAGTGACTCTGTTAAAAATACCCAAAGGACCCTCTACTACTTGTTTTCGGTCACTGGGACCCCCAACTCTTACCTGGTCACCGAGACCAGCTCCCCCAGGCAAAGACTGGACCCTGATATGTCTCCTAATCGCCAGACGTTCCATCCTGAAGAACTGGATCTCCAATGTCAGTCCATCTATCTCCCAACTAAAAAAGGAACTGCTGAAATTACTTTACACGGACAAGCTCAACACGGACTTGACTCAGGAGTGGACAAAAGCTTGCTTTTATCACAAATGGGAACTCGTCATGACATCTGCTTTCACCCCCACGGACAGGGTGAACTTTGAAAAGTTATTGTTTCTTTACCACAGCTCTTCTCCCCTGCCTCCGCTTTCTCCCTCTCCCCCAATTTGTTAGTTCCACAAAGTCAGGACTAAGACACCAGATTTGTCAAAGTATTAGGGAGATGCCCCTCCCCCCTGGACTTTCAACTCCTTTGTTCCCGCCAACTCAGGATGACAATGTGACTGCCATTTTCCACCCTACAGTCATGGCTATGCTATCTACCCTCCTTCCGCAGGAAATGTTCTCTATATTAGGTGCTAATGTTTCCCCCCCATCCTCTTGATTTTCCTTATGATGTTTATCTTGGTTTTATGCTGTTCTCCCCTCGGCATAGTTTTCTTTTATACTCTGTATGTAACTTCTTTCAATAAAAATATATAAAAAAAAATAAGGTTGTTTTACCCTCAGGGGATCAGGCAGAGCGTCGGTCAGAGGTCTCGGACTCTGAGGATTCTACCCTGGGGGAACCATTTTCGGCGTCTCAGTCCGAAAAAGACTGTTGGTCAAGTTGCCCCTTTCAGAGCCAGCATCGAGTTCAGTCTCTTCCTTGGGCTCTTTAAAATCTCCTCTAGCTAACTATTCCTTCCCAGTTCATCCCCTACTGGAAGGTCTTCTCTACAAGGATTGGGAACATCCAGATAGATCTTTTCTTCCTCCTAAAAAGTTTTCGGTTTTATACCCCATGGAGGAGAAGTTCACTAAGGTTAACAAGACCTTGACCTGTCCAGTGGACAACGTTCAAGTGTTCAAAGAGCCGACAGACAAGAGATTAGAGACACTGTTAAAAACCTTGTTCGCTACAGCTAGAGGGGTAGCCCAACCTGCGGTAGCGACTATTGATATTTGCCAAGCCTTAAAAAACAGTTAAAGGTGGTCTTGAAGGATATCCCGACTCAACAGGCTCGGGACTTGTCTGACTTTGCCAAGGCATTATGCTTTGCGATAGATGCTATCAAGGACTCAATACAACAGTCCTCCCGTCTCACACTCTCTTTAGTTCATATGCGCAGATTACTCTTGTTGAAGAACTGGTCGGCTGAAACCCCTTGTAAGAAACTACTGGCAGGGTTTCCTTTCCACAGGGAGTGTTTATTTGGGGGAAGATCTGGATAAATATATTCAGAAAATTTCCAGTGGCAAAAGCACACTGTTGCCAGTGAAGAAAAGGTTTAGGGGTCCCCCCTCCTTTAAAAAGTCTTCCTCTGCTATTCCTAGCACTTCCACTGCCAGGCAGTTCCAACGGCCTCCTGGACGGTTTAATGCGGGTGGAAAACCGCAGGGACAGCCTCGGGTCTCCAAAAAACCTTGGAACCGTAAGCCGGCCAAGCCGACATCTAAGTCGGCATTATGAAGGTTCACCCCAACTCAGTCAGATGGGGGGAAGACTTCAGCTGTTTGCAGAAGCTTGGCAAGGGAGGATCCAAGACAATTGGGCCCTCTCTACGGTCTCCGAGGGCTACAGGCTGGAGTTGAGCGAATTTCCTCCACCCCCCTTCTTGGCCTCAAACGTCCCAAAAGACCCGGGAAAAATACAATTTCTAACATGCCACTTTCAGTTTGTGGCCTTACCTTTCGCTCTGACCACCGCACCTCGTGTATTCACAAAGGTACAAGGCATATCTATAGTAGCCTATCTGGATGATCTGTTGTTGGTAGATTGTTCAGTTGTCGATCTAAACTCAGCGGTACACAGGACCGTGAGATACCTGGAATCCATGGGTTGGGTTCTCAACCTGGACAAGTCAACCTTGGTGCCTGTGAAAAGACTTGCGTATTTAGGTCTACTCATAGACATAGATCAAGGAAAGATCTTTCTGCCCCAGATAAAGATCGATTCTTTAACCGCTTAACGACTGCTGCATGTACATATACGTCAGCAGAATGGCACGTACAGGCACATGGACTTACCTGTACGTCCCTGCCTAGCAGTGTTGCTCATCTTAAAAAAAGTAATTAGTTACAGTTACAAATTACTTCTCCGAAAAAGTAATTGCGTTAGTGACTCAGTTACTACATTGAAAAAGTAATTCATTACTCAGCAAAGTAACTGACTTTTTTTAATATTCTACAATGCTTTGTTGAGATGATTTCCTTTCTAGAATGCAGGTGACGGGCGCTTGCCAGGGAGCAGTGGGTTAATACTCCAAGACAAGAGTGCCAGATCCTTGAGAGAAGAAAACAAATGGTGATCTTGTGTATATCCCAGCCTAGGTGCATCCGTCCCACAATGTATGTGCAGCTAATAGGACTTAAAACCCTTATCCATCTGCTATATATTACATCCAAATTATAAGCTGGATTAAAATGTATGTTTATAATATACATTCCCTTGACGTTTACAGAGTCTGTAATTTAAAATCTTATATTAGGCTTTATAAGAATTTTCTATAGTTTATTGTTTATTATTTTATTTATCTTATATAAGCTTTATTAGATGCAAGGGATCTGGAATGGGGATGTCAGATTTTTCTTTATTGTCTGATGAAGAAATCACTGACCAAAAATAATCTGCTGATCATTGGTCTGTATAGGTGTCCTGCACTTACCATGTTGACCACTAGATGTCGCTGTGTTGTATAGGGAACAATTGTTCTGCGGAACATTTTGTTCCGGCCATGTGTTCCTTGGATCATTGATCAAGTTGCGCACACAGTGTGTGTGATCGATGTGAGTTGTTCACCGGTGATAGGTCAGTGTGAGGCGGATGGGGCTCATTGTATCCAGGGCTCCTTGCGATTGGGAGTTTTAAGACCGCTGTGACAGGCCATCACAGCGGTCACATGGTTCTAAAGCGGAGTTCCACCCATATTCATATTCACAGCGCCGGCAGAAGCAATTACTCTGTTGCCATCTAGTGGCGGTAGATGTAATTGCGGTAACACCGCCCAAGTAATGGGAACTGCGTTACCGTGAGGGGAAGAGTAATCCGGTAGATTACTCGTTACCCTCAAAAGGGGCTGCGTTAGGTAACTGCGTTTATTGTAACTCCGTCACTTACAACACTGCTGCCTAGACGTGGGTCGGGGGGTCCTATCGGGACCCCCCCGGTACTTGCGGTGGTCGGTAAGCCTCTGGGAGCGATCTGGGATGAGGGGGCGGCTGTTCGTTTTTGTCCGCCCCCCTCCAGATCGCTCCCAGCCAATCCGCTCCCTCCCTGCTCTGCACTTCCTCTGCCTGTATAATGTAAACACAGGCAGAGGAAGTGATGTCAGCTCTCCTCTCGGTGGTATTTTCAATCGGCAGAGAGGAGAGAAGACATCAGAAGTGAGTTGCACCAACAGCACACTGACACCACACACATAGGCACATTAACCCCTTCCGGTCACCCCCTGTCACACGGTCACTGATTGCAGTGATCATATATTTACTGATCACTGCATTTAGTGTCAGTGTGACAGGCAGTTAGTGTTAGGTCCAGGGTAGCCCCCTACCCCCCTAATAAAGTTATTAACCCCTTGATCACCGCCCTAGTTAACCCTTTCACCCCCTATTGCCAGTGTCACTAAGCGATCATTTTTCTGATCGCTCTATTAGTGTCACTGTTGCCGCTAGGTAGCTAGTTTTTTTTTTATTGCGATTTTTTTTTTTTTTTTTTTTTTTTTTTTTTACTAAAGACATGTGGCTAAATACATTTTGGCCTAAATGTTTGACTAAAATTTTTCTTATAACAAAAAGTAGAAAATATCATTTTTTTTCAAAAATTTCGGTCTTTTTCCGTTTTATATCGCAAAAAATAAAAATCGCAGAGACAATCAAATACCATCAAAAGAAAGCTCTATTTGTGGGAAGAAAAGGACGCAAATTTTGTTTGGGAGCCAAGTCGCACGACCGCGCAATTGTCTGTTAAAGCGACAGTGCCGAATTGTAAAAACACCTTTGGTCATTTAGCAGCTTATTGGTCCAGTTCTTAAGTGGTTAACCACTTAAGACCCGGACCAAAATGCAGTTAAAGCACCTTGCCCCTTTTTGCGATTCTGGAATCGTCGTGACATTATGGCGGACACTTCGGACAATTTTGACACTTTTTTGGGACAAATGTCATTTTCACAGCAAAAAATGCATTTAAATTGCATTGTTTACTGTGGAAATGACAGTTGCAGTTTGAGAGTTAACCACAGGGGGCGCTGTGACTTTGAGTGTTCCCTGTGTGTGTTTACAACTGTAGGGGGGTGTGGCTGTAGGTGTGACGTCATCGATCGCGTCCCCCTATAACAGGGATGACGCGATCGATGCTGCGGCCACATTGAAGCACGGGGAAGCCGTGTTTACACACAGCTCTCCCCGTTCTTCAGCTCCAGGGACGGATCGCCGCACTGCAGCGGCGATCGGGTCCGCGAGTCCCGTGGTCCCGGTCCTGGAGCTTCAGACCAGGTCATGGGAGCGCGCCGCGGGCGCGCGCCCGTGACCCACGGCTGGGTACTAAAATCAACGTGTATATATACGTTGATGTGCCCAGCCGTGCCATTCTGCCGACGTATATGTGCAGTAGGCGGTCCTTAAGTGGTTAAGGGAGCTTGTTCAGCTGGTCAAGTCAAAGCGTCAGCCCTCCATTCACCTTTGTTAGACCTCTATTCACCTTTGTATGCTGTTAGGGAAAATGGTAGCCTCTTTCGAGGCGGTCCCATTTGCTCAGTTCCACTCAAGGGGACTTCAACATGCCATTCTATCCGCTTGGAACAAGAAAATCCAAGCCTTAGACCTCCCTATGTCCCCCTCCTAGTTCCCCAGAATTTACTAAGAGGGAAGTTTTTTTTTTTTTTTGTTCCCATATCTTGGCGGGTTGTGACCACAGATGCCAGTCTTCTGGGCTGGGGTGCAGTTCTAGATGGGCTGTCTCTCCAAGGAAAGTGGTCGATCACCGAGAAGTCTCTACCCATCAATCTGCTAGAGATTCGGCAGCTCGTCTAGCCCTATTGGCTTGGATGGACAGGTTGCGGGGTCACCCAGTCAGGATTCAGTCCGACAATGCCACAGCTGTGGCATACATAAATTACCAGGGGGGCACAAGGAGTCGTGCAGTTCAAAGAGAAGTGGATCGAATCCTGATCTGGGCAGAAAAGTATGTCCCGTGTATATTGGCGGTTTTTATTCCGGGGAACTAATTGGCCTGTATTGGTGGCTCAAGTGCTGTTAATGTGTTATTGATATTTTTTAATGATATATATGATTTCTTTTCACTTGTTTTTTTATAATAGCTGCTTTTTACTACTTTAAAATTTCAGTTTACATATACCATTGTGGATCAGAATAATCTTTGGAAAAGTACAGTAGCCCCAACAAAAGCGCAATGGATGGGGAGAATAGCGGAGATTCAGCAGATGGAAAACTTAACGATGATACTGAGAGAACAAGAAGAAAAATACTGGGAGATTTGGTCACCATATAGAGAATATAGGGAACGCAACCCATAAGGGCGCGAGGAGCCGGTTTTCTATCCCCCTTTGTTCCTTTTTTTTTTTTTTGCCTGTCCCAAAGGTTGGAGGCAAGCTTTTCTATTGGGAGGTTGGGTAACCAGGGGGGGTCCCAGGTTAATAATAATAAAAGTGGTAGAGCTGTTTGATAAGAAGACGCAGACTAAGATAAGAATGTTATTGTATAAATGATATTGTTTAAAGTTTGCTTGGTTATCTGTATGGAAGAAAAAAAAAAATTCAAAAATAAAGAATTTATAAAAAAAAAAAGAATAATCTTTCGAGTACTTCTGATATTTTCTAGCAATTAAAATTAATAGATTAATGCTAAACATTGTCGACTGGTAGCCAAATTAGTCAGTGTTATTGTCAAGTTAACGTATGCTTGCCAAATTTTGATTCGGCTTCTTGCCATGAACTGTTCGGATGTGGAACCATTTAAGTGCTACAGAATAGTAATGTGTTATGTTTTCTTTTTATGGCAGAAAGTTGTATCCTCCTTGCTTTGTACATGTACATCACTTTAAAACCAGACAAACAGGCATCTGAATCACTGTGGGTACAGTTTGAGTATGAGGTAAGTAAAGAGCACCTTTTATTTATAAAGTTTACAGTTGTTACCTAAATGTTTAGTATCATGTTCTTACTTTCTGCTGACTTATGAAATTTTTCTATATATACTATTGTATAGTGTGATTATAAATGATATAACTTTGTTGTCAAGATCAACATCTCTTATTATATTATGATGTTCTGTGTGTGTGTGTGTGATATATATATATAATATATATGTGTGTGTGTGTGTGTGTGTGTGTGTATATATATATATATATATATATATATATATATATATATATATATATATATATACATAGTGTTGTCCCGATACCACTTTAAGAGAGTACAAGTACAGATACTTTTTTTCAAGTACTTGCCAATACCGAATACCGATACTTTTTTTTTAATCTCATGTGACAGCGGCACATGTGTCAGTATGTTTTTTTTTTTTTTATCTTTAACAATTTGTTTTTAATTTTTTTTTTTTTTTTAATTTATAATGCTTTTTTTTTTTTGGGGGGGGGGGGGGGGGGGTTGGACCGTGTCAGTGTGTTTTTTCTTTATTTTTTTTTATTTTCTACAATCATTTTTTTTATTCTTTTGTTTTTTTATTCTTTATTTTTTTTCCTTCAGCCCTGTTGGGGGGGCTTTGGTGAGATATCAGGGGTCTTAACAGACCTCTGACATCTTCCCTTTGAGACAGGGAAAGGGACTAGGGACACCTGTTCCCCTGTCCCTTTCTCAGCAGCATCAGCTGCACTGAAAATGAATGGAGTGAAGACAGCGTCTTCTCTTAATTTATAAACTGAAACATTTGTAAACACAGGTTACAATGTTTCAGTTATGTGAATGGACAGTCAGTGATCACTGACTTTGTCCATTTGGAGCAGTAAGGAGCCGGATTTACCGACTACTACCCCGCTCTCCATCCTGACAATTCCAGGGGGTGGAGGAGAGGCACTGAGGGGGAGAGAAACACGGCGGGATACACAGGGTACACGCCGGGATACAGGGCGGCATACACGGGATACATGGTGGCATACACGATATACACGGCGGCTTTCAGCTGCTTTAAAATCAGCGGTGATCGGTGCTTGGAACTTCCCCATGCACTGATCACAATCGACAGTACAAGTATCGGGTGAAGCATCGGGAGCATTTGCCCGAGTACAAGTACTTGGGCAAATGCTTGGTATCAGTCCCAGTACCGATTATTTATTTATTTTTATATATATAATATGAATTATCAGGGTGACTTGTGGAATAATGGCACGTGTGAGGCCCCTTCAACGTGAAACATCGTCTGGGGGTGTATGTGTGTGTGTGTGTGTATATATATATATATATATATATATATATATATACACACACACTATGTATATTTTAAATTTTTTTTTTTTTTTAGGGTTGTCCCGATAGCAGTATTAGTATCGGACCGATACTGAGCATTTGCGGGAGTACTTGTACTCCCGCAAATGCCGCCTAGTTAATCAGCGCGGGGAACATTACAGCTTTCATTTAAATAGCTGTGTGTTCTGCGCCGCGTATAGACACTCCCTTTTGCTCGAGCACTTTGATAGACAGATCACCCGTCCCCAGGATTGGACGGGTGATCTGTCTATCAAAGTGCCCGAACAAGGGGATTGTCTATACGCAGCGCTGCGGGGAACACATGGCAATTCAAATGAAAGCTGTAATGTTCCCCGCGCTGATTAACTAGGCGGCGGCATCTGCATCTACGGTATGGGGAGAAATGGCTGCATCTGTGGGGGGACATGGCTGCATCTGTGGGGGGACATGGTTGCATCTGTGGGGGGACATGGCTGCATCTGTGGGGGGACATGGGGGACACATTTAAAAAAAAAGTATCGGTATTCGGTATTGGCGAGTACATGAAAAAAAGTATCGGTACTTGTACTCGGTCCTGAAAATTTAGGGTGAGCTTATCATATGTTTACTGCATGGTTGGAGCTTGTTACACATCCTACTCGGATTGGTGATTTAAAAGCTGCTGTCCTTTTTGATTCAATTCAGTTTTTATGGCATTTGTTTTACTATTTTTTTGTTTTTGTTTTTGTCACGAAGGTTCACAGTTTTTTTTTGCAAGCGCATGAATATTCTCTTGGGTTTAAAGTGGAGTTCCACCCAGGAAAAAAACATTTGGCCAAAAATCCAAAAATGTGAAAAAAAAAATTATACTCACCCAAAATACATGTTGCTATGCGGAAGTCTGTAATCTGCCTCTTCCGCAGCTGCGGTCTGTTTTCTTCTTCTTCTCCTAGTGAATGGGCGCGCTGCTTTCTGGGAACTGTGTGTGTTGTGAGAGAGCAACTGCCTATTCACAAGCCGGCACGAGACTCACACAGGCGCGGTAGGAAATGGGCAGTGAAGCCGTAAGGCTTCACTGCCCGTTTCCCTTAGTGTGAATGGCGCGGGACCTGAATCGATCGTGGGATCGGCATCGGTGGGGGGGCACATAAGCACGGGCAAGTAGGACAGGTAAGTGTCCTTATTAAAAGTCAGCAGCTACACTGTTAGTAACTGCTGACTTTAAAAAAAAAAAAAAAAATTGCAGGTGGAATCCCGCTTTAATAAGGTAGGGAGAACTGGACACATGGGGTCACCAGCACGACCACCACAAAAGCCTTGAGGATTCCTGGATCTGTAGATAAACCAGTCCAGTTTTGCATTGAACCTGGATGCCAGAAGGTCCACATACAGCATTCCCCACCTCTTGACAAATCTCTGTGAACACTACCGGGTGAAAAGATTAGTCCTCGTAAACCACTGCTGATGGCTGAAGAAGTCCGCCTGCCAATTTTCCACTCCTGGAATGTATGTCGTGGACAAAGTGGCAGCATTAAGGACAGAATGAGCTCCACTTCCTCCTGTTCCTCCGACTTCTTATGCCTCCTTGATGATTTATGTATGCCAAGGATGCGGCATTGACTAAACCCTTACCATGAGACTCTGCAAATATGTCGACCAATGTAGGAGAGCCAGGAATTTAGAATTCCATTCCACAACCCACTAAACTGGCATCCACTGTCAGCACAAGATTGGGAGAGAAAGTACTTTCTTGCCATTATCTGTTGGGGTATAAAGTCTTTGGACAATCCAGTGGCTGCATTCTCCTGTCCTATGCTGCCAGAACATTCTGCTGCAGAGGCCTAGGATGAAACTGAGCAAAGGGAACTGCCTTGAACAGACAAACATCTTCGCTTAGACATTCATGCCTGTGGCAGTAGGAGGAATTTTGCAACATTCCGAGAGAAGCTACCCAATTCCTCCAAGGTAATACACTTTCCAAGAGGGAAAAAACGCTGTCACCTGGCTCAAATCCAAGAGCAGGCCCAGATATTCCAGCTGTGCTGGGAACAATGCAGACTTCTGGAGACTGAAAACCCAGCTAAACTTCTCCCAGTGTGTACCGTGAGAGATATATTGTGTTCCAGAAGCGAAGCAGATTGCTCCATCAGAAGAAAATCATTACGGTATCCCAGTACAGGCATCCCTGGGTCGGTAGAAGGCCCAGAATTAAGGCCAGGACCTCAGCAAACACTATGGGAGCCATGAACAGGCCAAATCCCAGGGCCACAAATTGAAATTAGCGGTCCTCCACCGCAAACTATAGAAACTTTGGTAATCCTTCAGGGCGTCCACAGCAAAATGCTGGGCTTGATGGAAATCTGTGAGATGCTTGCCCAAATTGATCTCACCGCTGGATGATTCCAACTGCCAGTCGCAAAGCTGCATCCACCAAGGCAACTGAAGCTTTGACCATAGTTTCCAGAGTTCTGTCGAAGGCATTGTTAAAAAAAACAGAATATCTCCCACCAGGCATATGGGGTTCTTGTTGCGATAAGAAAGCGAAAGGATGGGGGGGGATATTTATTATAGCAAAAAGTAAAAAATTAGTTTTTTTCAAAACTGTCACTCTGTTTTTTATTTATAGTGCAAAAATAAAAACCCTAGAGGTGATCAAATACCACCAAAAGACAGCTATATTTGTGGGGGGGGATGTTTATTTTTGTTTGGAAGCCACGTCGCATGATTGTTGGTTAAAGCGACACAGTGCCCATCGCAAATAGTGGCATGGTCTTTGGCCAGCCAAATGGTCCAGGGCTTAAGTAGTTAAGGTAGGCAATAGACCCAGGCTTGACTGAAAGGATTGCCACTTCTGTAGTCACTGGCTAAGTACGGCGCGTGATTAGATGGTTTAACTTAAGAATTAAGGTCAAAAGGCCTTATACATGAGCAGGCCCACCACATGATTACAAGGGTACCCTCCGCATCCCCATATTGCCAATAGCTGTCCAGTATAGAACAGGAGATTTTATGCAAAGCTCCCCTTTTCAATAAAATTCTTCAGGTTTTTTTTCTGTGTTGATAAGTGATTTTATGGAATGGCTGAATGGAATTTTTTATTTTTTTTTCCACAAGTGTCCATGAAGGGGGAGATGGATCTTTCCACATTAGAAGTATGTGTTTTTCTAGTATACAAATACTTTGTAAACCATTTCTGCACAGAAACCTCAGCTGCCCATAGACGCACTTGTGCGCGGCGTGCAGTCCTTAAAGCTCACCCTCATTACTATAGCACATGTGCATTCTGTTGGCTGCAGAAAGTTAAGGAGATGGGACAAGAGGACTCATTAACCACTTAGGGACCGCCTACTGCACATTTACGTTGGCAGAATGGCACGGCTGGGCACATCAACGTATATATATACGTTGATTTTAGTACCCAGCCGTGGGTCGCGGGCGCGCGCCCGCGACCCGGTCCGAAGCTCCGGGACCGCAAGATTCGCGGACCCGATCGCCGCTGGAGTGCGGCGATCCGTCCCTGGAGCGGAAGAACGGGGAGAGCCGTGTGTACACACGGCTTCCCCGTGCTTCTCTGTGGCCGTAGCATCGATCGCGTCATCCCTGTAATAGGGGGACGCGATCGATGATGTCACACCTACAGCCACACCCCCCTACAGTTGTAAACACACACATTAGGTCACACATCCCCTACAGCGCCACCTGTGGTTAACTCCCAAACTGCAACTGTCATTTCCACAGTAAACAATGCAATTTAAATGCATTTTTTGCTGTGAAAATGACAATTGTCCCAAAAATCTGTCAAAATTGTCCGAAGTGTCCGCCATATTGTCGCAGTCACGAAAAAATCGCTGATCGTCGCTATTGGTATTAAAAAAAAAAAAATTTATAAAAATGCAATAAAACTATCCCTTATTTTGTAAACGCTCTAAATTTTGCGAAAACCAACCGATAAACGCTTATTGCGATTTTTTTTACCAAAAATAGGTAGAAGAATACGTATCGGCCTAAACTGAGGAAAAAAAAAATTTTTTATATATTTTTGGGGGATATTTATTATAGCAAAAAGTAAAAAATATTGCATTTTTTTTAAAATTGTCGCTCTATTTTTGTTTATAGCGCAAAAAATAAAAACCGCAGAGGTGATCAAATACCACCAAAAGAAAGCTCTATTTGTGGGGAAAAAAGGACGCCAATTTTGTTTGGGAGCCAAGACGCACGACCGCGCAATTGTCAGTTAAAACTACGCAGTGCCGAATCGCAAAAAGGGGCAAGGTCCTTTACCTGCATTTTGGTCCGGGTCTTAAGTGGTTAAAAAATTATTTTTATTGGTATTAAAATATCAAAAGTTTTTTTTACCATGCACATTGGGGCTCTTCTAAAAGCAGCTACAACAATGCTCCATTTAGGCATGTCAAAAACTTGGTTATTTTATTAGCCAGTATTTTATTTATTATAGCCATTGAATTAAAAAAAATGCATTTGCACAGGCTAGGGCTTGTCAGACAGTTTTTTATGCTCAAAAGCTCCTCTCCTGAATGCAGAAAAGGGATGGCTTTTTTCTGCCTTTAAAAGACTATAGTGTGCATTGACACGTAGGATAACATGAATGGAAGTTTAAAGGGGGAAAAAAACTCAATACCAGTAAAATAAGTGTTTTTTTTTTTTTTAATGTTCAAGTGTTTCTGTGGCCTAAGGCAGGAAATGCATCAAGGTTGAAAACCTTTTACATTATAACCTTTTATTAACAAGTTTGATCATTGTTCCCAAATTCGTTTTTCTAGACATGAAAATTGGGAGTGCCCCTGGGTTAATAGGATTGGAATGCCAAAAGGATGTATAAAAATAGAAAATATATTTATTAGGCACAAATGTATACAAAAAAGTTTATAGAAAATAAATAAAACAAAGCACTAACATGCAATTTAAATTTGCCAAAATACACATAGCCGACATGTTTCGGAGACAAATGGCTGGATTTGTTTTGCAGCACATATGTATAGCTCCTTCTTCAAGGTTTTTTGTTATTGGTATAGGAAAAAAGCATTTAGTTTTTCTATTAAAAAAAAGAAATAGAAAGAAAACATTATGTTAGTATAAAAATCAAGTAGACTTGTATGTTTCTTTAAATCTCTCATGAACAGCATGAATTGCATAGTCATTAAACGCAGAGCATCCAAAAAGCCATACAAAGTCTGTACAAAAAATTATTAATAACAGTATATGCGTGGCAGGGCTCAAGTCCTGCGGGAACGCATGGGAACGGAGTTCCTGCACTTTTTTTCACAGCAGGAACGCAGTTCCCGTTGCAGGACTAGAGCAGCCGAGAGTAGCCAAGCTGCCCGAGCCAATCCTTCACTAAGCGGCGATGCCCAGCTCGAGTCACTGTCAGGGGCAGGCGAACCTTAGTAATACTTTGTTACTGGCCGCTTCCTGTATATGGATTCATCAGGTAGTGTGCGGGTATTCCGTCACTTCCTCGATGCCGCAATGTCTCCTGAGAGCTTTTGTCAATGTTCCCAGGAGACATTGCGGAGGTCTGCCACGAGTTATCACGGGATTTAGAAAGAACTTGCTTAACCACTTCCGTACAGGGCATTTTCACCCCCTTCCTGCCCAGACCAATTTTTAGTTTTCAGCGCTGTTGCACTTTGAATGACAATTGCGTGGTCATACAAGACTGTACCCAAATTAAATCTTTGCGTTTTTTTTTCCCCACCCAAATAGAGCTTTCTTTTGGTGGTATTTGATCATCTTTGCGGTTTTTATTGTTTGTGCTATAAACAAAAGAAGAGCGACAAAGAAAAAATATTTTTAATTTTTTTATTTAATAAATATCAAAAACATTTTTTAAGAAACATTTTTTTCCTCGGTTTAGACCGATACGTATTCTTCGACGTATTTTTGGTAAAAAAACGCAATAATCGTATTTTGATTGGTTTGCGCAAAAGTTATAGCGTCTACAAAATAGGTGATAGATTTATGGCATTTTTATTTTATTTTTTTTACTAGTAATGGTGGCGATCTGCGGGTTTTTTTTGTGACCGTGACATTGCGGCGACACTTTTGACACGTTTTTGGGACCATTCACATTTACACAGCGATTAGTGCTATAAAACTGCACTGATTACTGTGTAAATGTGACTGGCAGGGAAGAGGTTAACACATTTGGCGCTGAAGGGGTTAAAATGTTCCCTAAAGTGTGTTCTAACTGTAGGGGGACTCAGAGGTGAGGAGACCGATGTGTGTTCCTCTGTACTGGGAACACACATTTGTCTCCTCACCGCTGACAGGAGGTGGATCTGTGTGTTTACACACACAGATCCACACTCCTGCCTTGATTCGCGGGTGCCCGGCGGCCATTGGGCACCCGCGCAGGGTCGCGGGTGGTGCAGCGGGTGCGCACGCCGCCGGCGGCGCGCACGCACCCTAGATCGCCGGGAACCTATGATGTCCACCTGGATCGAGGAGGGGTTCCTGCCGCCGTCATTTCACAATGACACGGTAAGGAAGGGGTTAAAGTGGATCGAAAAAAAAAAACATGCGGTTTAGTAATTATGCATATGACCGTATCATTTTTCTTTTTTTGGTGGGGGAGTGGGAGTTCCCACACTTTTTTCCCCAGGACTTGACCCCTGATGCATGGATACTTACATCTCACATAATAGTTCTATATATGGGAAGGCACACCAGAATTGGAGGGACCCCCGGGGGCATAGAATATCCAGCCAGGTGTATTTCATACAGTTGTATAGATGGCAAATGAGAAATGAGCCCAACCCTTGTTAGATTGAAACAATGTAACCAGGCACCATTGAGGGTCTGTTGAGAAGCCGACCTAGTGCAGCCTACCAAAGCTCACAAGGATAACACAGAAACGGACAGTGGGAGTTCTGTTGGAAAGTGAACAGAGACAAAATGTGTATATACTGGAATAAAGCATAAACATTTAGCTCAATCCAGGCATGGTGACACCATAAAATGATGAATGTATCAAAATCCCAAAAAGAAGAAAATGATTACTCCCATACCTTGAATCTCACAGGGTTTCCTATGCCTAGGTAGAGAGACTGGCCCTTTTTAAAGAACGTACAGGGTATCCAAGCAATATTGGATTGCAATTGACAATACATCCATGTAGCTCACCAGTGCTGATGAAAACCGCATGGGACAGAGCAATATAGGGTCTGTTGGGGAGTAAGCATAGAGAAAATGCTAAGCTATAGGATTTCTTTATCGTACATCACGGGACACAGAGAAGCATAGTAATTACTATGTGGGTTATAGAGTCTACCTTCAGGTAATGGACACTGACACGCCCTTAAGGCAGGAAGTTCCCTCCCCTATATAACCACTCCCATACCGGGAGTACCTCAGTTTTTTGCCAGTGTCTAAGGTGTTGGTCATGAGTGAACATGTGCTCTGAGGAGCTCCACTGGAGGGATCCATGCTGGATATAAAAAGCCTCCATACAAACCGGATCCGTCCAAAGTGCTTCTTGGCCAAGGTGGACGGTACCCAGGTCTCGGTTGAGAAGAACAGCGTTTTGCCTGTAATGCTCCTCTGAGGGCTGGATCCTGAGTTTTCAGTGCTTTGGTCATACCCAATACCAAAAGCTTACTGACAGGGTGCGATACAGGTCCAGGGGTGTGGTGTTCCTGTCCATGGACCCCGGTCCCTGAGGGTCTGCAGACTCAGCTCCCTGTGATGGGCGAAGATTGGACTGCCTATTGTCCTGCAACGTTGGATAAGGTAAGTGAAGGGTCTTTCAGAACTTGGTTCTGAAAGTTTACTTATTTTGAGACATTATGCTAGTTTGCCTGTCTGTGCCCTCTCTCTCCTTTCATTTGTCCTGGTGTAGCAGTGGTTGTGAGGTTTATCTATTTGTTCTTGCCTGAGTGCGTCATTTAGCCTCCGCCTGCTGGTATTTGGTTCCTTGGGAAAGTTCCTTTCAAAAACTTTGGCTACAGAAAAGTTTGTTTTTGGTCCTCACAGGCTGGCTTAGGCTGACAGCAGACCTCGTGCACGGGCGCGTCAGCGTCACGTGCGGGCACGCAATAATCATCATAGGCGCGCACAATAGCCTAGATTTATGTGCCCCAGCATCAAGTGCGCATGCGCGACATGCACTGGCGGCTCCGGGATGCGCGCACGGTAGTGTGTGTGCACGCGTGTGGCCTCGGAATTGGCACGCACGGCAGCGGCACGCACGCACGCACGGCCTTGTAATAGGCAGACATGGCGACATGCACATGCGGGCGAGAGGATTTGTTTCAGCTGCTCTCTGAGGCTGAAATTGCAGGACAGGTCAGGTCAGGTCAGGTGACTTGCACCTAGACCATAAAGCTCAGTCTACCTCACCCATCATGGCTGACGGTGGACACAGAGTTTTTTTGTGCATAAATTGACAGTGGCATTTCTTAAGGAGCATAGTGTGCTCTGCATCTCGCTGACCATCAAATAACAGCGTCAGTGCTGGTCTATTGGTCCTCAAGTGGATGCAATTCCTGGCTGTGAGTACCTTGGCTTTACTATGGCAAAGGGCTCATGGACTAAAAATGCAAAAAAGACAAAGGGTTCGCCATCAGGCTCAGAGGATCTCGGGCATGCTCCTGCGGCAATTTTTTCTCCTGATAACTTAGGTGTCCCAGGGTGATCCATCCGGGCTGTTAGGTGCCTCAGCTGTTCTTGCCCCGCCTGCTCCAGTTTTTGTAACAGAGGAGGCTCTGGCCTCAGCCATGGGTGGACTGGAGAAAAGCTTGGTAACTTTAATTTCATCTTCTCTTTCAAGAGATAAACGCACCAGGTCGCCCTCTCCCCCTGCAGAGTTCCTTATGTGGAAAAACTATCCTCGGAAGAGGTTGATTTGCCCTCAGGGGATCAGGCAGATGGTCAGTCGGATGTCTGACTGAAGATTCTACCCTGGAGGAACCGTTTCGGCTTCTCTGTCCGAAAGGTTGTTAGTGCAGTCCCTTACTGAGATGATCTTCAAGTTACCTCTATTAGAGCCAGTTTCTAGCTCGGTCTCTTCTTTGGGCTCTTTGAAAGCCCCTCAGGCTGATTCCTAAAAAAAATAAAAAAATATATGTTTTGTATACCATGGAGGAGAAGTTCACTAAAAAAGTGGAGTGTCCCTACAGTGGAGGCAGCTATCTCCTGTGTGAACAAGAGTCTGACCTGTCCGGTGGACAACGTGCAGATGTTTAAAGACCCGACAGATAAGAGACTAGACGTTGTTAAAAACATTGTTTGCTTAAGAATCAATTTAAAGAACTAGGCTGCAAGATGAAGGGAAGGACCTCCAAGGTGATAATCTCTGAAATATTGCCTGTGCCATGCGCAACACAGGAAAGGCAGGGGGAGATTAGAGAGCTGAATGCATGGCTAAAGACCTGGTGTAGGAAGGAGGGATTTGGGTTTCTAGAGCACTGGGATGACTTTTCATTGGGGTGCAACCTATATGCTAAAGATGGTTTGCACTTGAATGGAAGGGGGTCTGCTGTGCTGGGGGAGAGGTTTAGGGGAATGCTGGAGGAGTATTTAAACTAGACTTGAGGGGGGAGGGTGAACTAGAATTACATCGGGCACACAGGTCAGTTAGGGGTCAGACATTAATGGAGAGTGGAATGGGGATAGATGGAGGTGGGGTTATGACAGGTGACAAAGTTCCCATGTTGCAAACAGCCATTGGAAATTATAGTGCCATTTGCACTACTAAAAATTATATGAATCATATGAAAAACGCCATTGAAAAATGTAACAATACATTTAAGTGTTTGTTCACCAATGCCAGAAGCCTTTCAAGCAAAACAGGTGAGTTGGAAGCTCTGGTGCATGAGGAGAGCTATGATGTAATCGGTATTGCTGAAACTTGGCTTCAATCCTCACATGACTGGGCTATTAATATTCCTGGCTATGCTCTCTTTCGGAAAGACAGGGTAAAAAGGAAAGGTGGAGGGGTCTGTCTCTATGTGAGAAGTGACCTCAAAGCAAGCGTGAAAGAGGACCTGGTTGATGGAGAGTGTGATGAAGTTGAAGCATTATGGGTGGAACTGCATACAGATGTGCGTAGTTCAAAGTTAATCATTGGAGTTTGTTATAGACCACCCAATGTCAATGAGGAGGTGGAGACTCGGCTCCTTGCACAGATGGAAAGGGCTGCAAGGGCTGGGACGGTGATAATAATGGGGGATTTTAACTACCCAGAAATTGACTGGAATAATGGAATTTCTGGGACAGTTAAAGGACAAAAATTTAAAAACCTATTGCAGGACAATTTTATGGTCCAGTTTATTGAGGCCCCAACTAGGAATGATGCTCTGTTGGACCTGGTAATCTCAAACCATGCAGAGCTCATTACTAATGTTCAGATAAAGGAACACCTGGGTAGCAGTGATCATAACATGATTTCGTTTAATGTTAACTATAAGCAAGAAATACATACAGGAAAGATAAAAACACTTAATTTCAAGAGAGCAAATTTTCAACGCATGAGGACTGCTCTCCAGGGCTTGGACTGGGAGGGAATATTGGCACAGATGAACACAGAACAGAAATGGGAATTCTTCAAAAAGACTCTTTGGAACCTCACTGCAAAGTATATTCCCATGGGCAATAAGTTTAAAAGGCTAAAGATAAAACCTATGTGGCTCACGGTCAAAGTTAAAAAAGCTATAAACAATAGAAAAATAGCTTTTAAAAAATATAAAAATGAAGGAACACTAGTGTCGTTTAAATGTTACAAAGAATATAATAGAATATGTAAAAAGGAAATCAAGGATGCAAAAATTCAAAATGAACGACAGATTGCAAAAGATAGTAGGACAAACCCCCAATTTTTTTTTAAATATATTAATAGTAAAAAGGTCAAGTCTGAGCATGTAGGCCCTTTACAAAATAATCTAGAGTGGGTGACTGAGGACATAGAGAAGGCAAATTTATTAAATGCTTTCTTCAGCTCTGTGTATACAATGGAGAATGGGGGAGCTCATGTCCATAATGGGGGTGGGAGTGACACAGCCCCAAATCCACAATGGCTCAAAAGTGATATGGTCCAGAAATATTTAGACAGAATAAAGGTGGATAAAGCACCTGGACCAGATGGCATCCACCCACGGATTCTAAAAGAATTGAGCTCTGAAATTTCAAAGCCACTGTATCTAATATTTAGGGACTCATTAATGACAGGAATAGTACCACTGGATTGGCGTAAAGCAAATGTGGTGCCCATATTTAAAAAGGGAACAAAGTCTTTACCTAGTAACTATAGACCTGTTAGTTTAACTTCTATAGTTGGGAAGATACTGGAACGTTTAATAAAAGACCACGTGGATGAGTTCTTGCTGGAAACAAACTATTTAAGCAGCAGACAGCATGGATTCATGAAAGACAGAAGTTGTCAGACAAACCTGATTTCTTTTTATGAAGAGGTAAGTAAAACCCTGGACAGAGGCGTGGCAGTGGACGTGGTATACTTGGATTTTGCAAAAGCGTTCGATACAGTTCCCCACACACGGCTCATGTGTAAGGTAAGGTCTACAGGATTAGATATATCAGTTTGTAAATGGATAGAAAACTGGCTGAAAGACAGAATTCAGAGAGTTGTGGTTAATGATTCTTACTCTGAATGGTCCAAGGTTATCAGCGGTGTACCCCAAGGTTCGGTGCTGGGTCCCTTACTTTTCAATATATTTATAAATGATATTGGGTCTGAGATCCAAAGTAACATTTCTGTTTTTGCAGATGACACCAAGCTATGCAGTGGAATAATGTCCTTGCAGGATGTCTCCAATTTACAAGCCGACCTCAATGCTCTGTCTAATTGGGCGACTAAGTGGCAGATGAGGTTTAATGTTGATAAATGTAAAGTTATGCACTTGGGGGCTAAGAATATGCATGCATCATACATGCTAGGGGGAGTACAACTGGGGGGATCTGTAGTGGAGAAGGGTCTGGGTGTTTTAGTTGATCATAAGCTCAATAATGGCATGCAATGCCAAGCTGCGGTTTCCAAAGCGAGCAAAGTCCTTTCTTGTATTAAGAGAGGTATGGACTCCAGAGATAGAGATATCATTTTTCCCCTGTACAAATCATTAGTAAGACCTCATCTGGAATATGCAGTCCAGTTTTGGGCACCAGTTCTCAAAAAGGATATCGGAGAACTGGAGAAAGTGCAGAGAAGGGCAACTAAACTGATAAGAGGCATGGAGGAGCTCAGCTATGAGGAAAGATTAGAAAAACTGAATTTATTCACTCTTGGGAAGAGGAGAATAAGGGGGGATATGATCAACATGTACAAATATATAAGAGGTCCATATAGTGAACTTGGTGTTGAGTTATTCACTTTAAGGTCAACACAGAGGACAAGGGGGCACTCTTTACGTCTGAAGGAAAAGAGATTTCACCTCCAAATACGGAAAGGTTTCTTCACAGTAAGAGCTGTGAAAATGTGGAACAGACTCCCTCCAGAGGTGGTTCTGGCCAGCTCAGTAGATTGCTTTGAGAGGCCTGGATTATTTCCTAAATGCACATAATATAAGTGAGTACTAAGTTTTGTAGGTAAAGTTGATCCGGGGTAAATCCGATTGCCTCTCGGGGGATCAGGAAGGAATTTTTTTCCCCTCCGGTAGCAAATTGGATCACCGCTCTGCTGTTTTTTTTTTTTTGCCTTCCTCTGGATCAACTGTGGGTGTGGAGTTGGGTGTATGGGAGGATGTGCTGTGTTTTACTTTTTTTTTTTTATGGTTGAACTGGATGGACTTGTGTCTTTTTTCAACCTGACTAACTATGTAACAGCTAGAGGGATAGCCCAACCTGCAGTAGCAGCTATTGGTATCTGCCAAGCCTTAAAGAACCAGATAAAGCAGGTCTTGAAAGATATCCTAAGATATCCTAAGATATACTAAGAAGTTGGCCGACTTTGCCGGGGCATTATGCTTTGCAGTAGATGCCATGAAGGACTCTATACAACAGTCCTCCCGCCTTACGCTCCTGTTAGTACATATGCGTAGGCTGCTCTGGTTGAAGAACTGGTCTGCTGAAACCCCTTGCAAAAAACTTCTAGCCGGGTTTTCCTTCCACGTTGAGCGTTTGGGTAGGTTCTGGATAAGTATATCCAGAAAATTTCCAGTGGCAAGAGCACGCTGTTACCAGTTAAAAATAGGGTTAAAGGTCCCCCCTCCTTTAAAAGGCCCTCCTCTCCAGTTCCTGGGCCTCCTGCTTCCAGGCAGTTCCGACGGCCTCCCGGAAGGTTTAATGCAGGAGGAAAACCTCAAGGGCAATCTCGGGCTCCCAAGAAACCCTGGAACCATAAGCCGACCAAGCCTGCGTATATTCAAATCTTTTTACCGTCCCCAAGCCAAACGGAGACGTAAGACCCATTCTGGATCTCAAGGCCCTAAACCAGTTCCTAAATGTCCGATCCTTTCGGGTGGAATCAATCCGGTCAGTGGCCACCTCCCTGCGGGGAGGGGAACTATTAGCGTCCATAGACGCATACCTACACGTATTAAGGCTTGCCATAGGTTAGCCTGTATTTGTGGGAGGAGTCTGGTGAGTACTTAAGGCTCCTCCCCACATCAGGTTCAGGTTGGCGCCATTTCTGGTTGGAGGAGGGGGGGCCCCGCGTCACTTCCGTTTTCCTTCTCGGTGTCAACAGAGCAGCGGCAGCAGAAGCCTCATGGCGGTGCCTCTCCTAGTGCCAGTATTGGAGTTGCTGCCGCCCGCACATCGATCTTCCCGCGGGCATGCTGTTTTCGGTGGGGGCACCCACTCATCCGGCTATCTATTCCGGTGGTAATCCGGTAGGGGGGGGCTGCGCTGCCAGCTTCTCCCAATGTGTACATCGGGCTGCCTTCCTCCCCTGTCCCCCTTTCTCACACGGAGCAGAGGAGCATTTCTCTGAGTACACGCTGCGGCACGGGGGGAGAGGGGGGCATTTTGTCAACCCGTACACCATCCCACTCCTCCAGGCAAGCCGCTCGTCCACCCCGTATACTTCCAGCCTCACAGAGGGGGGGCGGCACGCTGCTGCGGGAGGGGGCCATCCATCCACATCTTCGCACGCTGGCATCTTGCAGGGATGCCCGCTCCTCCTCCCTGTCTGTGTTGCAGGTGTGTGCCGAGGGGGGAGGGGCGGGTGCGTCCATCCACCCCCTTACTCCGGGCACACGCTGACAACTTGTATGGCAGCCCGCTCGTCCACGCCGGTGTCATGGGTGGGGGTGATGTCCACCCACTCATGCTAGGTCACGCTGGTGGCATAGGAGGGTTGTTCCACCTGTTCTCCCGGGGTTCAAGCTGGCAGCATGGGGGGGGGGTGTTGCGCTGCCAGTCTTCCTTGCATTTCTGCAATTTGTCTTAGCACCCCGTCACTGCGTTTCAGTCTGCATTCTAGTCTTTTCTGTCATTGCGTTTGCCCATAGTTTGTCGTGCGTTTCTGCCCATAGTTTCTGTCATGCGTTTCTGCCCATAGTTTCTGTCATGCGTTTCTGCCCATAGTTTCTGTCATGCGTTTCTGCCCATAGTTTGTCATGCGTTTCTGCCCATAGTTTGTCATGCGTTTCTGCCCATAGTTTGTCATGCGTTTCTGCCCATAGTTTCTGTCATGCGTTTCTGCCCATAGTTTCTGTCATGCGTTTCTGCTCTGTCATGCGTTTCTACCCCTAGAGTTTCTGTCATGCGTTTCTGCCCCTAGAGTTTCTGTCATGCGTTTCTGCCCCTAGAGTTTCTGTCATGCGTTTCTGCCCCTAGAGTTTCTGTCATGCGTTTCTGCCCCTAGAGTTTCTGTCATGCGTTTCTGCCCCTAGAGTTTCTGTCATGCGTTTCTGCCCCTAGAGTTTCTGTCATGCGTTTCTGCCCCTAGAGTTTCTGTCATGCGTTTCTGCCCCTAGAGTTTCTGTCATGCGTTTCTGCCCCTAGAGTTTGTCATGCGTTTCTGCCCCTGAGTTTCTGTCATGCGTTTCTGCCCCTGAGTTTCTGTCATGCGTTTCTGCCCCTGAGTTTCTGTCATGCGTTTCTGCCCCTGAGTTTCTGTCATGCGTTTCTGCCCCTGAGTTTCTGTCATGCGTTTCTGCCCCTGAGTTTCTGTCATGCGTTTCTGCCCCTAGAGTTTCTGTCATGCGTTTCTGCCCCTAGAGTTTCTGTCATGCGTTTCTGCCCCTAGAGTTTCTGTCATGCGTTTCTGCCCCTAGAGCTTCTGTCATGCGTTTCTGTCATGCGTTTCTGTCATGTGTTTCTGTCATGCGTTTCTGCCCCAAGAGTTTGTCATGCGTTTCTGCCCCAAGAGTTTGTCATGCGTTTCTGCCCCAAGAGTTTGGCATGCGTTTCTGCCCCAAGAGTTTGGCATGCGTTTCTGCCCCAAGAGTTTGGCATGCGTTTCTGCCCCAAGAGTTTGGCATACGTTTCTGCCCCAAGAGTTTGTCATGAGTTTCTGTCATGCGTTTCGGTCATGCGTTTCTGTCATGCTTTTCTGCCCCAAGAGTTTGTCATGCGTTTCTGCCCCAAGAGTTTCTGGCATGAGTTTCTGGCATGCGTTTCTGCCCCAAGAGTTTCTGGCATGCGTTTCTGCCCCAAGAGTTTCTGGCATGCGTTTCTGCCCCAAGAGCTTCTGTCATGCGTTTCTGTCATGTGTTTCTGTCATGCGTTTCTGCCCCAAGAGTTTGTCATGCGTTTCTGCCCCAAGAGTTTGGCATGCGTTTCTGCCCCAAGAGTTTGGCATGCGTTTCTGCCCCAAGAGTTTGGCATGCGTTTCTGCCCCAAGAGTTTGGCATGCGTTTCTGCCCCAAGAGTTTGGCATGCGTTTCTGCCCCAAGAGTTTGTCATGAGTTTCTGTCATGCGTTTCGGTCATGCGTTTCTGTCATGCTTTTCTGCCCCAAGAGTTTGTCATGCGTTTCTGCCCCAAGAGTTTGTCATGCGTTTCTGCCCCAAGAGTTTGTCATGCGTTTCTGCCCCAAGAGTTTGTCATGCGTTTTTGCCCCAAGAGTTTCTGGCATGAGTTTCTGGCATGCGTTTCTGCCCCAAGAGTTTCTGGCATGCGTTTCTGCCCCAAGAGTTTCTGGCATGCGTTTCTGCCCCAAGAGTTTCTGGCATGCGTTTCTGCCCCAAGAATTTCTGTCGGGCTCTCTGGCCCAGTATTTCTGTATGCGTTGCATCACAGCATCAGTACGTTTGGGGCATGTGTAGCACACTCGTGTAAGGGGGGGGGTTTCTGTCATAGCATTCCTGCCCCGGGGGGGTTGCGGTCACAGCGCCCTACCCGGGGGGTTGCAGTCACAGCGCCCTACCCCGGGGGTTTTCCATCACAGCATCCTGGCCCGGGGGTTTTCCGTCACAGCATCCTGGCCCGGGGGTTTTCCGTCACAGCGTCCTGCCCCGGGGGGGGGGGGTTTCCGTCATAGCGTCCTGCCCCGGGGGGGGTTTCCGTCACAGCGTCCTGCCCCGAGGGGGGTTTCCGTCACAGCGTCCTGCCCCGGGGGGGGGGTTTCCGTCATAGCGTCCTGCCCCGGGGGGGGGGTTTCCGTCATAGCGTCCTGCCCCAGGGGGGGGGGTTCCGTCACAGCTCCCGGTGGGTGCGGGGGGGTTGGTTTTCAGTCCTTGGGTCTGGGGGGGGGGTTCTGGTTTCCATCTCAGCATTCTGTCATACCGTTTCTGCCCCACGTTTTCTGTCTTTTCAGTTTCAGCTTTTCTCATTAGCATTTCTGTCATTTCTTTTTCAGTAGCTGCATTCTGTCATAGCGTTTCTGCCCCAGGTTTGCTGTCTGTGCATTTCTGCCTCATGGTCCAGTCTCAGCGTGGACTGCCCCAGGATTCTGTCATTGCGTTGCAGTCTCAGCGTTACTGTCGGTGCTTTTTCTGCCTTAGCGGTTCAGTCTCTGCATTTCCGTCTCGCAGGATTCTGTCTTTGTATTTCTGCCTCGGCGTTTCAGGCGCAGCGTTTTTCCTCATCGTTCGGCCCTAGGGTTCTGTTATCGCATTTCCGCTTCAGCAGCACAGGCTCCACTTTTCAGACTCACCATTTCTCTCATACCTTTTTCTGCCCAGGTTTCCTGTCATGGCAGTTCGGCCCCTACGTGTCAGGCTCAGCATTTCTCTCATATCATTTCTGGCCCACGATTTCAGTCATAGCGTTTCTGGCCCACGATTTCAGTCATAGCGTTTCTGGCCCACGATTTCAGTCATAGCGTTTCTGGCCCACGATTTCAGTCATAGCATTTCTGGCCCACGAGTACTGGCCCACGATTTCTGTCACAACGTTTCTGGGGTGTTCCTGTCCCCAGGGGCTTACCCTCATAGCGTTTCCAGCCTCTGCGTTTCTGGCCCAGCCCTCCAGCCTCTGCGTTTCTGGCCCAGCCCTCCAGCCTCTGCGTTTCTGGCCCAGCCCTCCAGCCTCTGCGTTTCTGGCCCAGCCCTCCAGCCTCTGCGTTTCTGGCCCAGCCCTCCAGCCTCTGCGTTTCTGGCCCAGCCCTCCAGCCTCTGCGTTTCTGGCCCAGCCCTCCAGCCTCTGCGTTTCTGGCCCAGCCCTCCAGTCGCACGTTGCTGTCGTTTTGCCCCAGCATGTCGGTCATGTCGTCTGTCTGTCACGGCGTGGTTGTTGTTTGTTGGTTATCATGTCTCATTGTTTTGTCATGTTGCAACTGGGTTAGTTAGCTAGCATTCGAATCTCGGGATCTGTCACGTCTACAGATACATACAGGATGAGGTTTCGTTTTTAATGTTTGTCGCCCACAATCTTCTCGCCCGTATACCATACGTCATACGATGCACTTTCATTCTCACACCTATACGACTACCCACCACGCTCCGTGGGTTCACCAGTCCTGAGTGTTCGGTTATCGCCTGTGTCTGCGCTGCAGGTTACTCGGGCTCATTTACCAATCACATAGGGGTGGGGAGGGCAGTCTTGGTTCATTCACGCGCAGTGGTCTCGATGTTCCTGCTCATGTTCTCCATCTTAGGTAGGTGCCGAGGGGGTTGTGATCGTTGCATGTCTGGTGATCTGTTGTCTTGTTTGCTAGTTTATGTTCCCAATCCGAGTCTGGCTTGGTTCCCATGTGCCACGGTGCTATTGCCAGTGCATCGACCTTATCCGCTTTTTCAGGTAGCTGACACTCAGTCTCCTGCCTGTTGTCCTTTTTGCAACTTACCCTCTCCCTTCCCTACATCAGCGCGGGTATTGCCCGGTGGAAGGTTTCAATCCGCTTGGCCCTTGCTCCGTTTCCACCATGCATCCTCTGGTCACAAGTAGTTCATTCCTTATGGTGGGGTTGTCTTGGGTATCAGGCTCGTTCCATCCTTCATGGGTCAATAAGTTCTGAGCGGTTCGCAGGTTCCATAGAGGTTTCCTTGTGTCTCAAGTCATGGGTCGGTGGGTTCTCCTGTCGTAACGGTTTCTTGTATGCTTGCCTTCCAGGCGCACGCTACTCCACTGGACGGTGTGTTCTCTACCCTTCTTCACCTACACATGTGTCTTTTGCCCTCTTCTAGGCATACCGACCAGCTAGGCCAAGGCACACCTCAGGCCTTGGTTGCTAGGGTGATCACATTCCATACTCGAAGACTCTGACCACAAGTATTAAGGCTTGCCGTAGGTCAGCCTGTATTTGTGGGAGGAGTCTGGTGAGTACTTAAGGCTCCTCCCCACATCAGGTTCAGGTTGGCGCCATTTCTGGTTTCCCACCCACCCGTTCCCCCAGTTTCACACACCATTTCTTTTTGTACTTTTTCTCATTCTCATATTCAGGGTATGCCCTCTTCTAGGCATACCGACCAGCTAGGCCAAGGCACACCTCAGGCCTTGGTTGCTAGGGTGATCACATTCCATACTCGAAGACTCTGACCACAAATACCTATCTTTCTGTTACGCTTTGCAATAAATCAGCGCCATTTTCAGTTTGTGGCTTTACCCTTCGGACTAGCCACTGCACCTCTGGTGTTCACGAAGGTGCTGGCCAATCTAAGGTCTCACGATATATCTATATTAGCCTATTTGGACGATCTTTTGCGGGTAGATCGCTCAGTTGCCAATCTAAATCTAGCAGTACACAGAACCCGTGAGGTACCTGAAGTCCATGGGTTGGATTCTCAACCTGGACAAGTCATAGTTCCTGTGAAGAGGCTGGAATATTTAGGTCTACTCATAGACACAGATCAGAGAGATATCTTTGCCTCAAATAAAGGTTGATTCTTTAAGGGAACTAGTCCAGTTGGTCAATTCAAAACGTCGGCCTTTCATTCGTCTTTGTATGCGGCTGCTGGGGAACATAGTAGCCTCATTCGAGGCCATCCCATTTGCCCAGTTCCACTCAAGGAGAATACAACACGCCATCTTATCCACTTGGAACAAGAAAGCCCAAGCCTTAGACTTCCCTATGTTGCTCTCCCCAACAGTTCGGCAGAGCCAGGTGTCCAGAAAGGCGTGGTATGCAGAGATTGTAAAGATGTCAATAGAACATCCATGGACCCGGTCTCTAAATGTAACGGTCTGGCTGTTGAAACCCATATCCTAAAGAGGAGGGTTCTCTCTAATTCTGTAGTGTCTACACTAGTTAATGCCAGAAAGCCAGCATCTAGGCTTATTTATTACAGAGTTTGGAAGGCACATGTGGCCTGGTGCGAGGCCAAAGGGTGGCATCCTATCAGGTATGTCATTGGCAGACTACTGAAGTTTCTGCAGTTGGGGGCAGACATGAGATTAGCCTTGAGTACCATGAAAGGCCAGGTCTCTGCCTTATCAATATTTTTTCAAAGGCCACTGGCTACACATTCTCTGGTTAAGACCTTCTTACAGGGGGTGATTCGTATTAATCCTCCAATTAAAACCCCCTTGTGCCCTTGGGACCTGAATCTGGTTCTCTCTGCCCTACAAAAGCAACCCTTTGAGCCTCTGGCTCACATTCCCTTGGTCCTCTTGACCAGGAAGGTGGTGTTCTTGGTAGCCATAGTCTCTGCTAGGAGGGTTTCGGAGCTGGCGGCCCTTTCATGTAAAGAGCCATACCTAATCCTTTACAGGACAGAGTGGTCCTGCGGCCTCATCCGGCCTTCCTCCCCAAGGTAGTTTCAAACTTCCATCTGAACCAGGATCTGGTTCTCCCTTCTTTTTTTCCAGAACCTAGTTCTGCAACAGAAAGATCGTTGCATACTCTGGATATACTGAGAGCAATCGATCTTAAAGCTACTGCTCAGATTCGGAAATCAGACATTTTATTCGTTCTGCTGGAAGGTCCCAGAAGCGGACTGTTTCTAAATGGATTCAAAAGGTCATTATTCAAGCCTATGGCTTGAAAGGAAAGGTTCCTCTGTTTAAGATTAAAGCGCACTCCACTAGAGCGGTTGGCACTTCCTGGGCAGTGCATCATCAAGCCTCCATGGCTCAGGTCTGTAAGGCCGCGACCTGGTCATCAGTCCACCCTTTCACTAAATTTTACCAATTGGATATAAGAGAGTGAGGAAGGCGCCTTTGGGCGCAGTGTGCTGCAGGCTGCAGTTTGATTCCTCACGTCTGATGGCGCCTGGCGGATTTTGGTGTCTCCCTCCCCTCATTTGGCATTGCTTTAGGACATCCCACATAGTAATTACTATGCTTCTCTGTGTCCCGTGATGTACGATAAAGAAAATCGGATTTTTATAACAGCTTACCTGTAAAAATCCTTTTCTTGGAGTACATCACGGGACACAGTGCTCCCGCCTCTTTTGATGGGGATTTTGGGACACTTATTGCTTTGCTACAAAACTGAGGTACTCCCGGTATGGGGGGCGTTGTATAGGGGAGGGAACTTCCTGCCTTAAGGGCGTGCCAGTGTCCATCCCCTGAAGGTAGACTCTCTAACCCACATAGTAATTACTATGCTTCTCTGTGTCCCGTGATGTACTCCAAAAAAAGGATTTTACAGGTAAGCTGTTAGAATTTTTTTTTTTTTCAAATACGATTTTTATATGTCACACCATGTGGGTATAGTAACACCAGCTGGTGGAAAATATATTTTTGAAAGAATCCAAGCAGTAATGCTTCCCATACCTTGACTCTCCAAAACTTCATATGCTTAGATCCTGGCTGTGCAGCAAAGTGAAAAAAACACAGCCAGGATTTAAATAGGACACCTGTTAATTAGTAAGCCAATTAGGTTGGCTTTAAAAAAAAAAAAAAAAAGGGGTGCAAGGAACAAGGAGTGCAGGCTTATGCAGGTGAACAATTTTTTTTAATAAAAATAAGTAATTCAAAATGAATAAAAAAAGAAAAATCAGGTATCCCCCACATCACCTGCACTTGAGGTACAGTGAGATTTGTAATGACTCGGCGTGTCTCCCTTGATCCTCGGGACATCGACGTGACCGCCAGCACAAAAAGGTTGGAAGTGCCCGGGAAGATGGAAAATCCCAGGGTGCATGCGCGCCGCCCACATGACGTCAGTCCCACGTAGAACGGCTAAACAGGCTGGAAAAGACCTCCCCACCAACAAACCCAAAATTATGATGATGTCTTAAAATAGAACATCATAGGTACCTAGGTCATCAAGGATATACATGGGTATTAAATCTATCACCAAAGTTGGATTATTAAATGAAAAGGGTTAGATTTTAAACAAATAACCCAGGGATCCATCCTTACAGAAAAGCTGTGTTAATTCGTCCACATTAAGATATCTGAGTAAATACAGAAAAATAGAGAAGATTGTTAATACAATTTGAAGATGTAGAATTAATCAGATTACATATACAGTGTGGAAAATAAGTATTTGAACACCCTGCTATTTTGCAAGTTCTCCCACTTGGAAATCATGGAGGGGTCTGAAAGTGTCATCATAGGTGCATGTCCACTGTGAGAGACATAATCTCCAAAAAAAATCCAGAAATCACAATTTATGATTTTTTAACTATTTATTTGTATGATACAGCTGCAAAGAAGTATTTGAACACCTGTCTATCAGCTAGAATTCTGACCCTCAGTTAGTCTGCCTTTAAAATGTCCACCTCCACTCCATTTATTATCCTAAATTAGATGCACCTGTTTGAGGTCATTAGCTGCATAAAGACACCTGTCCACCCCATACAATCAGTAAGAATCCAACTACTAACATGGCCAATACCAAAGAGCTGTCCAAAGACACTAGAGACAAAATTGTACACCTCCACAAGGCTGGAAAGGGCTACGGGGAAAGTGCCAAGCAGCTTGGTGAAAAAAGGTCCACTGTTCGAGCAATCATTAGAAAATGGAAGAAGCTAAACATGACTGTCAATCTCTCTCGGACTGGGGCTCCATGCAAAATCTCACCTCGTGGGGTCTCAATGACCCTAAGAAAGGTGAGAAATCAGCCCAGGACTACACGGGAGGAGCTGGTCAATGACCTGAAAAGAGCTGGGACCACCGTTTCCAAGGTTACTGTTGGTAATACACTAAGACGTCATGGTTTGAAATCATGCATGGCACGGAAGGTTCCCCAGCTTAAACCTGCACATGTCAAGGCCCGTCTTAAGTTTGCCAATGACCATTTGGATGATCCAGAGGAGTCATGGGAGAAAGTCATGTGGTCAGATGAGACCAAAATAGAACTTTTTGGTCATAATTCCACTAACCGTGTTTGGAGGAAGAAGAATAATGAGTACCATCCCAAGAACACCATCCCTACTGTGAAGCATGAGGGTGGTAGCATCATGCTTTGGGGGTGTTTTTCTGCACATGGGACAGGGCGACTGCACTGTATTAAGGAGAGGATGACCGGGGCCATGTATTGCGAGATTTTGGGCAACAACCTCCTTCCCTCAGTTAGAGCTTTGAAGATGGGTCGAGGCTGGGTCTCACCCAGTCCAACACAATCAGTGCCCTCCATCTCAGTGCTTGTTAGAACTAGACCCAAGGAGGGACCACATACAGGTAAGTGACTACACAGCACAGGTCCACCTCACCTGTTGTCCGACACTCCATGGGTAACTGATCCAACAAATGACACTGATCCACGCACACAAACTACTTCTTTCTGATGTACACATTACATTGTTGCAGAAACCAACATTAGTACTTTCTCTTACAGCGTCTCCTGGTACTTTAAGTTGTACCTCTTTCTGAGTGATAGAAAGCATCTCTGCTAGTGCTGTGTTTATTCTGGGCCCTTACTTCTCATGAGGTTAAGCTGGTGAGACAGTATCTTGGAGGTACCCATCATCACCGCCTCTTGCTCCCCTGGAGCGATGTCAGACACGTCTCACACTTATCCCTTCTGCTCCAGCGTCAATGAGCCTCTGCAGGTCATTACAAGTCACATTGTTACCTTGACACTTGCTATTAGTTGCTGGGCTGTGGACAACACATCTGCTATGCCAGCACCCTGAACCGTTCCTTCAGACTGGAGGGCATTAACCGTCGCCGGAGCAAACATGTCCTTGAGCACCAGCAGCTCTGCGATTCCCTCCATTGGGCATAGCAGGTGTTATGTCCACCACATTATTTAGTATTGTGATTGCATTATCATACTAACTATCCCAGTCCATTGTAGTTCCATCACCTGGTCTAGAAGACCCCACAGGAACCTGGCATTCACTAGCCAAAACATCATCTGTGTCACTTCTATACTTCTCATATTGGGATGATAAATCTGACAAGGCAGGCTGTAATACATGCTTTTGCCCTACCTGCTCTGGGGGCGCTACTAACACATACAGCTCTGCACTTTCATCTTTTGCAGGCTGAATTAACTCCTTGACAACTGGGTTACACTTGTGACACAGTCTTCCCAGAGTAGCACCACAACCATCCTGGAAAACCTCTGGCTCTAACCCATGGAGACCCCATGAGATTTCCATGGACAATCCTGCGCTACTTTTGTGGATTGTTTATTACCCACTACAGCTTGTGAGCCTCTCCTCACAGCACCCTCTATATTTAAAGGGGAACTCTTTGCTCCTTGGGCAGCTCCATAGCTGACCTGGGAAACTCTCTGCTTTATCACTGCGAGCTCCTTTGATGTTTCCCTGGGCAACTCTACAGCACCTGTCTTTAGGGAACATGGCACAAAGACACTTTTGGTCACCCCTAGTTCAACTTTCCCAGCACTCTGCTGGATTATAGCAGGCACATGCCTAGTCCCCATGTCCATTTGAGTCTTTAATCTTGCCGTCAGCTGGGCTTCTCCATATGCCTCCCCACTACTCTGGGTAGCATACTGCAGCAAGTCTATGTCCATTTGTACTGCGGATCTCCCCACTGGACATACTCCCACTTCACTGGGATCATCATCATAAACTGAAACAGTCTTACCATTTTCAGTGGCTGGCATCATAGTCTTCACTTGAGTGCACCATTTCTCAGCTGCATCTATACCAGCTACTGTCTCTTTGGGGCCACAGGATGACACTGCAGCTTTTCTAGACTAATTCACCGGTGTTCCAGAACCTTGGGCAAGTAAAGATCCCGTGTCCCACTTGGCCACATTCCAAGCACGGTACTGGACGCAATTGTTCCATCCCAGCAGATTACAAACAGGAAGCTAATAATCTCGGAAAACACCTTTTGGAAAGAGGGTACAGCCATAGGTGCCTCCAAATAGGCATTTAAATGTGCCCAACTCTGAAAGTAGACATGAGCTGCTGGCATCTAAACAGGGAAAGGCTATTCTGATGACCACACTAAAATAACCCAAATTTGCCAAAAAAACTGGCACCACCTTACTTCAGACCCTATGGTGGGACCCCTAATACCCCCTAGACCTGCTATGACCTATAGATGGGCCACGTCTATATGGGACTTGTACAAAGTGAATATCGGGGTTCCATCAGGGGAGATCCTTGTAAAGATGTGGGAACCTTTCCATGTGGTGCATGTGTGTATTGTAAATATATGAATACTAAAAAATATTTCTACCAAATGGCATGAGATTCCTTCCCAAACATAATGCCAACTGTCAAACCACAGGAGTTATATACCTTCTGATGTGTAGCTGTAATTGCTTTTATATAGGCAAAACTACCCAGAAGTTATGGCAGAGACTCTATAGCCATCTGAAAGCCAATGCGAGACAAAGACCCAGATTTACCGCCGGGTAGGCATGTTCTACAAACCATAAAGGTATATGTCCAAAAAATTGAGTTGTTGGTCCTTGACCGGGGGCACTGCAGCCCCCGGGGAGGGGACTTTGATAAGTTTCTTCTCCAGCGGGAGCTGAGGTGGATCTCGGTTTTGAATGCTACCACACCTCCAGGCCTCAATCAAGCCCAGAATTGTTAGCCCTTTCTACCTGTTTTTTCCTCTGGGACTTTTGATACAGAACTTCAAAATTTTTATTATGGCATTTGCTCTAAATATGTATACCTACATGTTCTTTGTATTTTCCTTTCTTCATTTATGTTTTATTTATTCTATTTTATTTCTATTTCATTCTTATTCTATTCTATTTTCCACTTCATTTATTTTTTCTTTTTTCTTAATAGTCCCTGTAATCCGCAGACCGGGCATCCATTAACAATTGAAATCTTTTATGCCATGTGTATGATGATTTCCTAGGAGAATATATATTTTTTTTTTCCCACTTTTTGTATTAAATTTACGATCGTGTATTTTTTCTTTGTGTATATGCAATCTGATCAATTCAAATTGTATTATCAATCTTCTATCTTTTTCTGTATTAACTCATAGATATCTTGATGTGGGCGGGTTAACGCACCTTTTCTGTAAGGATGGATCCCTAGGTGATTTGTTTGAAATCCAACCCTTTTCATTTAATAATCCAACTTTGGTGATAGATTTAATACCCATGTATATCCTTGATGACCTAGGTACCTATGATGTTCTATTTTAGGATGACATCATCATTTTGGGTCCGTTGGTGGGGACTTGTCTGGCCCACCAAGGCTCTCCACCGCATGGGACGGCTTTTTCCAGCCTCTTGGGGCAGCATTCAGCTTCGCTGAGTGTATTCGGGTGGTATTTAGGCCTAGGAGGTTTCCTCTCCATCGCGAGTGCATCATGTTGGGCCACTTGTCTATCTGTCCCTGCCCCCTCTGGATCTACGTGGGACTGATGTCATGTGGGTGGCGCGCATGCACCCCGGGATTTTCCATCTTCCTGGGCACATGCGCCCTCTTTGTACTGGCGCTCTCACTGTACTTGAAGTGCAGGTGATGCGGGGCGGACCTGATTTTTTTTCTTAATTTTTTATTACTTATTTTTATTATTATTTGTATTTATTTTTCGCCTGCACTCCTTGTTCCCTGCCCCCCCCCCCCTTTTTTTTTTTTTTTTTAAAGCCAACCTAATTGGCTTACTAATTAAAAGGTGTCCTATTTAAATCCCGGCTGTGCTTTTTTCACTTTGCACAGTCAGGATCTAAGCATATGATGTTTTGGAGAGTCAAGGCATTACTGCTTGGATTTTAAAAGAATATATTTTTCACCAGCTGGTGTTACTATACCCACCTGGTTTGACATAGAACCTTTTTTTTTTTTAAATCCTATAGCTTAGCATTTTCTCTCTGCTTACTCCCTAACAGACCCTATATTGCTTTGTCCCATGCTGTTTTCATAAGCACTGGTGAGCTACATGAATGTATTGTCCTTTGCAATCCAATATTTCCTGGATACCCTGTAAACGTTCTTTAAAAATGGCCAGTCTCTCTACCTAGGCATAGATAACCCTGTTGGATTCAAGGTATGGGAGTAATGATTTTCTTCTTTTTGGGATTTTGATACATTCATCATTTCATGGTGTCACCATACCTGGATTAAGCTAACTGTTTATGCTTTATGCAGTATATACACATTTTTTCTCTGTTCACTTTCCAACAGATCTTCTATTGTCCGTTTTCTGTGTTATCCTTGTGAGCTTTGGTGGGCAATTTAAATTGCATGCTAGTTCTTCGTTTTATCAATTTTCAATGAACTTTATTTGTATACCTTTTGTGTCTAATAAATATATTTTCTAATTTTATACATACTTTTGGCGTTACACATTATTTCATTCCAATCCGCATTATCCCAGGGGCACTGGGTTTGGAAATTGTGGATTTGCATTTCCTTATTGGTTTAATCCTTATCTTAAGTCTTTATATAGTTATTCTAGATATGCGAACATTATACACTAATATATATTCCCTTTTTTTTTCTAGGTGATCAGGGTGCAAAACAAGTTGATTACTCAAGGCTGGAATTATTCTTCCTCTGAGTCAGGAGTTCAGTGTCAGTGTAATAGAGAGGTACTTTCCCTTTTTGTTATGCTTTTTTTTTTTTAATCTTTTTTTCTTTTTCATTGTTTTTAAAGGTCTTTGTACATTTCTGTAAAACTGTTATAATCCACTGTGTGAGTAATTGCCATTCTTTGTTTTCCTTTTTCATTGTCAGTTTGGCTTTTACTTACACCACAGAGTTGTGATGTAAGTAAAAGCCACACTTCAGGCAAACATCTGATACCATATGATTACTACAAAGAGCCTAGTGGCTTTCTGATGGACCTAAAAAGTAAAAAGATGACTGGTCATCCTGTCACTCTTTAAGGATTCATCTTTGTAACTCTGTGCTATCAAGTTTCCCCTAACTTCTTCTCCTGAAGCAGCACATAGTGTCTGTAGGCAGTAAAGCCATGCACGATTAATCATTAAAGAATCAAAATTGTGATTCCACTCGCCTTACGATCTTAAAATGGCATTTCCCAATTCTATGTAACAAGTGCAGAGAGTTATCAGCTCACTTCTGACAGCTGACAAAAAAAAAATCCAGGCAGCCTGCCAAGTTTATCACAACGGAGATAAAGAAAAACATTGTAACATGTAGTTGTTCAAATCAAAGGGATGAACTTTGGTCTGTAAATGAGGTCAGTTTAACCACTTAAAGAGAAACTGCAGTCTGCTCACATTATTTGTAAAAAAAAACATCTTTGCCATTCTGAAGCTTCCCTCCAATATCCCTCCAGTCTGAGTCTGGCTGCAACCATTTTAACTGTGGTCAGCTGAAGCTCTCATTGGCCCTCTTATGACTCACCCTCCCTCCCTCCCTTCCTGGCAAACTCTCATGAGAGAGATCTGTGCATGATGTCATAAGCTTACGCTTTTTACCAGACAAACAGGAAGTGAAGGTAAATTGGGTATCTGGCGCTCCAGGAGGCAACGCCCTTAGTTTGTAATAATGTACATTTGATTAGCCAGTCTTTATGTAAGGGCGACCCAACTTCCAGCACGACTTTCAGAGGCAACTCCAACACGACTTGAGCATGAACCACAGGGAGATCTGGGGCGCTTTACAACACGACTTGAAGTCGTCTCCAGGACAGGAGACTTTCCAGTGGCCAATCAAACAACAAACAGCTCTAGGGGAGGGAGGGAGAGGTTTGCCTGAGAAATGTATGTTATCTTCCTGGAAAGTTGCTTCAGTTAAGACAGTGATCAGACTTGGAGGCGACTTCCATTGAAATCAATGGGTACAAGTCGGATTGAAGTAGTACAGGAACCTCTTCTGAAGTCGGAGCGACTTCAGTAGTGTGTATTAAGACGGCTCCATTCACTTACATTCAAGTCGGATCCCAAGTCGCCCCAGTGTTAACCAACTCTAAGAGGGTGATTTAAAAAGAAGAAGTCATCCTCAGTGTGTTCAGCAACTCTGCAAAACATATACAAGAAACGGGGAGATGGGGGGCTCCTCTCTAGGTGTAGTATTAAAACCGTAACATTTATTGCTCAAGATTAAAAACACTTACAAGATCTAAGTGGGAGTCATGCTCATCATAAGTATGAAGTCCTGGCAATTCTACTGCTTCCCACAGGCTCCTCGCACGATCTGGGTAGCTGGGAAAAGTTCTGGTGTGATGATGTGCTGAATAGCTGTACAGTCAGGAAAACCAGTAAGTAGTCGGCTCCATGCTGTCCAGCTTGAACAGGGAAAGTCGTCACCAGCAGGGGACGGGAGGAAGGGGTCAGGACTTCTGTCAGTCACTGTCCCCCCAGCCCCCTTTTTACTTACCTGAGCCGTAGAATTCACTCAGCGGTGACGCGCTCTCCACGGGGTCCCAGCTCTTGATTAGATTGATAGCAGCGCAGCTATTGGTTTCCACTGCTGCCAGTCAAATCCAATGATGTGGGGGCTGGGCCGCGTCATACATTCGGAGGCTATGGATGCCGCATGAATGACCCACAAGGTAACCCCCCGGGAGAGCGCTTCTCCTAGGGCGTTATCTGATGTGGGGAGGAGCCACCGAAGGACCCCAGAAGTCGGGGATTGGGGCCATTCTGTGCAAAACGAGGTAAGTATGATATGTTTGTTATTTAAAAAAAAACGTTACAATCACTTTAACCACTTAAGGACCCCTTCACGCCGATATACATCGGCAGAATGGCACGGCTGGGCACAATCACGTACCTTTACAACAATAAAGGCAACCTTTTTTTTCAGGTTTATTTTGGAGTGCGGCTGTCCATGATTTTCTCTCCCTTAACCTGAGAGGTCTTAAGAAAAGAGGTCCAGGTTATTGAGACATTTGACAAAAATTTGTCAGATTGTTTTTCTTCAGGAAACATATTTTCAGGCCAGGAAAATTCCAAAATTGATTAATAGTGCATATCCAGTGGTATATCGCAGTTCATCGCCGATCTCTAAAGCTAAGGAAATTCGTATTCTCCCAGCAAGGTTTGTCCCACGGTCACCAGGCACATATATTGCTGATGAGCAAGGTAGATTCTTTTTTTTTTTATAATTCTTTATTTTATAGCATTTTCCACTCTTATTTCCTCTTTATACAAACAAAAAAGTAAATGACTACATTTTGACACTTTTCTTTAAACATTTTCTCATTGGTCATTGTGCTTCTTAACATGATTCCCAGATTTTGCCATCATATCTACTGTATATAGCAATAGCATCATGCACTTCCTATTCCCCATATCTACCCTTCCTTCTAGGTCGCTGTCCCCCCCCCCCCCCCCCATTTCCCCCAGAAGAAAAAAAAAAAAAAACCTCCTCCAATCCTCCTCCTTCTTCAAAGGTCTCGCTCTCTGAATCTTATATAGGGGGTCCACACTTGGTTATACTTCCCCTCTTGTTCTCTTATTCCCATCGTCAGGTTCTCCATCTGCTGAATTTCTGTTACTCTGCCCAGCCATTGCTGTCTAGTCGGCGCAAGCGTACTTTTCCACAAAATTGGAATGCATGCCCTTGCCGCTGTCAGCAAATGTCTGAGCAGAGAATTTTTAAATTTTACCATGGAAATTGGGAAGTCCAAGAGTAGATAGGTAGCTGGATTATCTCCCAGATCTGCCTCTGTGATTTTTTTTACCGTTTCGGTGACCATTTTCCAAAAATCTCTCAACTTTGGACACTCCCAAAATACATGCAACATGGTACCCTCTCCTTCTCCACACCGCCAGCACCGGTCTGATAACTCGGGGAATATCCTTTTTAATGCAACAGGGGTTTTATACCATCTAGTCAGGATCTTATAAGCACCCTCTTGATATCTGGTAGCAAGAGAAGCTTTGTGTGTAAAATTAAAGATTTTTATTCTCTGCGTCTCTGAGAATTTAGTCCCCATTTCTTTTTCCCAGGCTAGAATGAATGGTAATTATTTTGGGGCTATTGACTCTTCTAAGAGAGTATACATTGAAGACAGACCATGTCTCAGTGAGTCACCCTTCAGACATAGTTCCTCGTATTTTGAAAGGTCTCTAGTTGCTTTGCCTAGTGGATTCATTGCTCTAATAACGGCTTTTAATTGGTTTGATCTCATTGAGTCTATTTCCCTATTAAGTACCTCTTCCCTTTCTCCCCCACTGCTCCTTTGATTCCCATCTTCAAATTGTATTAGCCTGCTCATTCCCGAGCGTCTAAGATTATTAAAGTGTAGGTCTGTGAGGCCTAATTGGAATCTAGGGTTTCCCAGCACCGGGATTAATGGACTTGGATGTTCCGAGATTTTCGTTTTCTTAAATATTTTTTTTATGATTCGTAGTGTGGCTCCTATAGTGGGGTGTTTTTTCACTTCTTGTGGTATATCTGCCTCTTGAATCCATGCCATTCCCTCTAAAGGAATGTTCGTGATTTTTTGCTCCATGTGTATCCATGGTTTTACCTTCTGTTGGGTACACCACTCTACCACCCTTGCCATATGGGACGCATCGTGGTATCCCATTGGGTCTGGAAGTCCCACCCCTCCTCTTTCCTTTGGCAACGTCAGAATCTCTCGCCGTATTCTAGGTGCTTTCCCTGCCCAGATAAACTTAGCGAATCTAGTTCTTAAATCTCTCAGGGATCCTAAGGGAATCCTTACAGGTAAGGTCTGAAGTATGTATAGTAATCTTGGCATCACATTCATTTTTATAATGTTAATTCTTCCGAACCATGTAAAGATTTCCTTATCCCATCGTTGGAAGTCTGCTTTGATCTGCCTTACCAGGGGTACGAAGTTTAGCTCATAGATCCTTTTTAGATTTTTCGGTATCTTTGTTCCCAGGTAAAGTATATGGGAATCTGTCCACCTAAAGGGGAAATTTGCCGCTAATTGCTGCTGCTTCTGTCTATTCACTTCTATCCCCATTGCTTCCGATTTACTATAGTTCACCTTAAAATTAGAAAGTTCTCCGTATTCCTTTATCTCCTTCAGTAGGGATGGTAGGGATAGTTCTGGAGTCGTTAACGAAAATAACAGGTCATCTGCAAATGCTGCGACTTTATACTCTGCTCCTTTAACCAAGAGTCCTCTTATATCTCTATTTGCCCGGATAGTTCTCAAAAAAGGTTCTAAGATGAGGACAAAGATAATAGGGGAGAGTGGGCATCCTTGTCTTGTTCCATTTCTTATTATGAAGGGATCAGACATTACATCGTTCACCTTTACCCTTGCTGTCGGACATGAGTAGAGGCCTGCAATCCAATTTTGCATTCCTCTACCCAGCCCAATATATTGTAGTGTAGCCTTTAAGAATCCCCAATCTACCCTATCAAAAGCTTTTTTAGCATCAGTTGATATTAATACTAAAGGGTTGTGGTAGAGTTGGGACATGTAGATGGTACTTAACACTCGTTGTGTGTTTTCCCTCCCTTCTCTTCCAGGGGTAAAGCCGACCTGGTCCGGGTGTATAAGGGGGGGTAAATGAATTACCAATCTATTGGCAATTATTTTTGAGAAGATCTTTAAGTCTATGTTCAATAAGGATATTGGACGATAACTGGGGCATAGTGTCGGGTCCTTCCCCTCCTTAGGAATTACAGCTATGTGTGCTCCAAGTGTTTCTTCCGCATCGGCTGCCCTTCTTTTAGTGAATTAAAGGCCCCCAAAAATTTAGGTGCCAGTTTCTCATAAAAAGTTTTGTAGTATGTTAATGTATATCCATCTGGACCAGGGGCTTTACCTGATTTCATTTCTTTAATTGCTGCTAGAAGTTCATCTGGAGTTATCGCCCCCTCCATACTAGCTATAGTTTCTTCTGGAATTCTGGGCATGCCTGATTCATTTAAATACTCCTTTACTCTATTCTCTCTGAGCTGATTCTTCACTGCTGAAGATTTGTTCTCCAGTTGGTACAGTCTGCCATAATATTCTCTAAAGGCTTTTGCGATTAGTTGCGATGAGTTAAGGTAGAGCAAGGTAGATTCTTGATTAAGGCTGCAATTGGAGCTACTCTGGTAACTTTGGTCAATGTGTATTTTATCATTTCGAATCGGTTGCTTTTCTTAAGGTCATTGATCCCCCTGATTTTGAGGCATAGTGATGGTGTATTGATCATAGGAGGTGATTTTAATTTTGCATACAATCCACTTTTAGATGTTTCAAGGGGGATCTCTCACTAATCACTCTCTTATTTAAAGCAACTGAAGGCAGAATTAAATCTTCAATTGGTCAATGTATGGCGCCTACGACGCCCCAATGTTAGAGATTATACTTTTTTTTTCCAGTTCATTTAACATATTCAAGAATCGATTTATTTTTCTTTCTCGTACATCACGGGACACAGAGCGGCATATTCATTACTATATGGGTTATATGGAGTACCTTCAGGTGTGGACACTGGCAATCTCAAATAGGAAGTCCCCTCCCTATATAACCCCCTCCCCTAGAGGGAGTCCCTCAGTTTTTTCGCCAGTGTCTTAGGTGTTGGTCACGGAATAGCTTTGCTCCACATCCTTGGGATTAAGGGCGGGCTAACCGGATCTGTCCAAGGAGCCTCAGTGCCAAAGTGGACAGTACCCGGGCCCCAAACCGTGGGGTTTTGCCTATAATGCTCCTCTTTGGAGGGCTGGACCCTGGGCCCAGGACTTGGAGTTCGTAAAGACCATAAGTTCCTGTTTGCCAGGGTGCTATATAGGTCCAGGACAGTGGGTACCTTCATAGGACCCCAGGGCCTGAAGGTCTATTACGCTACCCACGGAGATGGGAGAAGAATTGTGTTGCTAGCTACCTGCTGCTTTCTTCCTAGGGCTAGTAAGGATCCCTATGGGGCCTTTTGGAGAGTCCTACCTGGCCGGGGGTTTGATTCTGCCGCCTGGTACTGCAGTCCTGGGTCTCCAGCAGCGCGGCTCCTCCATGTTCTTCCTGCTCCGGCATACGCGCGCGCACGTCTTATAGACGTTTTTCGCGCTGTTCGGAGGGGAGGGCGGGGGGGGGCGTGCCTGCAGCGTCATCAGGGGCGCGCCTTGTGCTGTTATAGATCAGCAGGCCATAGTCAGTGCTCAGTCTGAGGCTGATCTCAAAGGGAGAGGACGCAGAGCGGCAGAACAGTGACTCCCGGTGGCGGAAGAGGGGTAGTACATGCTGGACTTTGTTCCAATGCCTTTCTGTTAAGCCAAAAAAAAATAAAAAATCCCCCTTTTTTTTTTGCAACAGGTTGGAGGCTGGCAAACTAAGTTTGGGGGTCGCTGTATGTTTTGAAAAGAGAGACTTATATATTTAAAAAAAAAAAAAAAAAAAACATACGGGGCCCCATCAGTTTTTGGGCATTAGTGATCTATTGTCCCCTAAGCTCTAGTTTTGTACTCCTGGCCACTACAGTCTGTTGTTGTTGGCGGAGTCCCTCGATTTTGTATTATGGCTTCCAAAGGTTCGGGGTCAAAGGGTACAAAAAAGACCAAAAAACAAAGGGGTTCCCCCTCTGATTCTGATGATATGCCGATACTTTCCCCGCAGCTTATTCCAATGAAGGTCGCCTTGGATGAGCCATTAGGGGGGTCTGGTGCGGAGGCTGGCCCAGATCAGCCCAGCCCTGTGTTTATCACAGAGGAGATGCTAGCTGTATCCCTAGGGGGGCTAGAAGAGAGAATAGCAGCATTGATCGCTAGAGCTATTCCTGGCAAGAAACGGGTTAGATCCCCATCACCAAGAGGTGTATCCTCAGATGCTGAAATTCTCTCTCCGGAGGAATTGGAATCGCAGGAGGATCAACTAGACCTGAACCAAGAGGGTTCAGGGGTTGAGGGATCTACCTCTGAGGAACCATTTTCAGACTCCCAGACAGAGAGACTGTGGGTACAGTCTTTGACGGACATGGTCCACTCGGCATTTAATTTACCATTGCCAGAGCCTCAGGTTCCTGCGGTATCCTCTCTGGGCTCTTTGAAAGCTCCTTTAAGCAACGCAGTTTTTCCGGTCCATCCTCTCTTGGAGGAATTGATCTTTCGGGATTGGGTACGGCCGGACAGGATTTTTCTGCCACCGAAGAGATTTGCGGTCATTTACCCTATGGAGGAAAAATTCTCCAAGAGGTGGAAGCTCCCAGTGGTGGATGCAGCCATCTCATGTGTGAATAAATCACTAACTTGCCCGGTGGAAAACATACAAATGTTTAAAGATCCGGTTGATAAACGGTTAGAGACACTTTTAAAAGCATCCTTTGCTACGGCAGGAGCAGTGGTACAGCCAGCTGTGGCTGCAATTGGAGTTTGTCAGGCGTTAAAGGACCAGACAAAAGAAATGCTAAAAGACATGCCTACCCAACAGGCAGAAGAGTTTTCTGACATTCCCAGAGCTCTGTATTTTGCGGTAGATGCTATAAAGGATTCCATCCAGCAGGCCTCTCGTTTATCACTATTTTTGGTGCACATGAGAAGGCTCTTATGGTTGAAGAACTGGGCGGCGGAGCCCCCATGCAAAAAGCTTCTGGCAGGGTTTCCCTTCCATGGAGGACGACTCTTCGGAGAGGATCTGGATAAATACATTCAGACTATTTCAAGTGGCAAAAGTACCCTTTTACCGGTCAAAAAGACATTCCGGGGTCCTACATTTAAGAGGCAGCTCTTTCCTGTCTCAGGGCCCTCAAATTCCAGGCAGTATCGACGGCCGCCTGCACGATCCAACGTTAACAGTAGATCGCAGGGACAGGCCCCTGGGGGTAAGAGACCATGGTATCGCAAGCCGACAAAGCCAGCCCCTAAGTCTGCCTTATGAAGGGGCGCCCCCACTCTCGCGGGTGGGGGGAAGGCTTTGTTTCTTCTCGGAAGTTTGGGAAGCCAAGATCCCCGACAAATGGGTCTGGGCATCTGTAACCACAGGTTACAGACTGGAGTTTCTAAACTTTCCTCCGCCTCATTTTCAAGAGTCAAGGCTACCAAAGGATCCAGCAAAGAAGGCCTCGATGCTGGCAGCTTTGGATCACCTGCTTTGCCAGGACGTAATAATAGAGGTGCCAGCCCAAGAGCAAGGGCTAGGTTTCTATTCCAATCTCTTTGTCATACCAAAGCCCAACGGCGATGTCAGGCCAATCTTGGACCTAAAGGGCCAGATTCAGGTAGATGGGAGCATCTTTGCTCCAGAGTAACGCTTCTCATTTGCGTTACGCTGCAGAAATTTTAGGAGCAAGTGCTGTCATTCACGAAGCACTTGCTCCTAAAGTTGCGGCAGCGCATCGCAAATGAGCCGGCGGAATTCAAATTGGGCGGGTACGGGGCGTGTAGTATTAAAACAAAGCGCGTTCCCGCCGCGAACGTACTGCGCATGCGTCGAGTGTCAAAACATCCCCGTGCGCATGCTCCAAATTCTGTGAATGAACGTCAATGACGTCACATTCCCATTCATGAACGTTTTACGCAAGCAACGTTTTTTTTTTTTTTTCCGACGCGATGACGACGCCTATACCTAACATAGGATATTCCAACCCCATGTAGGTATAACTATGCGCCGCGTATCCCGTCCGGAAATGTCGTAACGTCACTGCGTCGCGCCGGAATGCGATCGTGAATTGCCGATTTCCGCTCATTAACATATTTTTTGAGCGGAAATCGGCGGGATCGGCGCCATTTTTAAGTTGAAGTAACGATGCGATGGCGAAACTCAGTTACGCTGCTCGCATCGGAGCTTCAACCCGGCGTTTCTTGTTTTCTGGTTATAGAAAACAGAAACGCCGGCTTAAAGTGACAGTTAGGCTGGCGGATCACTGGATCCGCCAGCCTAACTCTTCATGAATCTGGCCCAAAGAGTTTAAACAGTTACCTAAGGGTTCGTTCCTTCCGGATGGAATCCGGTCAGCAGTCGCCACGCTCCAGAGGGACGATTTTCTGGCTTCCATAGACATAAAGGATGCTTACCTTCATGTACCAATCTTTCAGTCGCATCAAAGATTTTTACGCTTCGCGGTGGGGCAGCGACACTTCCAATTCAGGGCGCTCCCCTTCGGGCTAGCCACGGCCCCCCGGGTATTCACGAAGATCCTAGCCCCAGTTTTAGCCAATCTAAGGATCCAAGGGGTCACAGTCCTAGCATACTTGGACGACCTTTTAATCATAGATCACTCACGGCCGTGTCTGCGACAGGCAGTAAACCTCACGGTTCAGTACCTCGAAGGGTTCGGCTGGGTCCTAAACCGGGAAAAGTCAGCGTTCCAGCCTACAAAGCAGTTGGAATACCTCGGCATGAGGTTAGACACAGAACAGCAAAGGGTGTTCCTGCCCCTTGTAAAGATCGAGGCTATCAAGGGGTTGGTTCAGTTGGTTCTAAGCAAGAAAAAACCAACTATTCGCCTGTGTATGCGATTACTAGGCAAGCTAGTGGCCACGTTCGAGGCAGTACCATACGCTCAGATCCACACTCGCGTCCTACAGGCAGCCATTCTAGCAACCTGGGGCAAGAGAGCACATGCCCTGGAGTCCCCTTTGACGCTATCATCAAGGGTCCGACAAAGCCTGGCCTGTGGTTGAACCCTCAGAATCTTCTAAAGGGAAGGTCTTTCAGCCCCGTTGTCTGGAAGGTAGTTACCACAGACGCCAGGCTGGGGGGCGGTCTTGGAGGGGTTCTCTCGCCAGGGAACTTGGGTGGAAACAGAGAGGCAGCTCCCCATCAATATCTTGGAGATCAGAGCTGCTCGCCTAGCCCTCCTGGCATGGACCTCCAGATTACAGGGGTCCCCGGTGAGAATCCAGTCAGACAATGCCACAGCGGTGGCATACATAAACCACCAAGGGGGAACCAGGAGTCAGGCCGCTCAAAGGGAGGTGAGCTTGATTTTTCAGTGGGCAGAGGTTCATGTACCCTGCATTTCGGCGATATTCATTCCCGGAGTGGACAACCTGCAGGCAGACTTCTTAAGTCGCCAGATTCTGTCGCCAGGGGAGTGGTCTCTGCATCCCCAGGTCTTTCAGACAATCTGCCAGAAGTGGGGAATGCCAAACGTAGATATAATGGCATCCAGGTTCAACAAGAAACTAAACAGGTTCGTGTCTCGAGCGAGGGACCCTATGGCCTGCGGAACCGATGCGTTGGTTTGCCCTTGGCATCAATTCAAACTTCTATATGCATTCCCTCCGCTACAGTTACTTCCTCGCCTGTTGCGCAGGATCAGAGTGGAGCACAAGCCAGTCATTCTAATAGCTCCAGCTTGGCCCCGGAGGACATGGTACTCACTAGTCCTGAAGATGGCAGTGGGAGACCCTTGGACTCTTCCTCTACGACCAGACCTACTCTCACAAGGCCCGATCCTCCACCCTACATTACAGCGTCTAAATTTGACGGCCTGGAGGCTGAATCCCTGATTCTCAGGGGTAGAGGTCTGTCTAGGCAGGTAATTCCTACCCTGATTAGGGCTAGAAAGCCGGCCTCCAGGGTGATTTATTACAGGGTGTGGAGGAACTACGTAGGCTGGTGTGAATCCAAAAGATGGAATTCCCGCAAATATATCATTGATAGGGTGTTAAGTTTTATCCAGCTAGGAGTGGATAAAGGCCTGGCATTAAGCACAATCAAGGGACAGATCTCAGCTCTGTCAGTGTGGTTTCAGAGGCCGCTGGCCACCCACTCGCTGGTAAAGACCTTCATACAGGGGGTCTTGCGTATTAATCAAGTCACCAATTTGTCCATGGGACTTAAATCTTGTCCTGTCCACTCTACAGAAACAACCCTTTGAGCCGTTGGCTGAGATTCCTTTAGTTTTACTGACAAGAAAGTTGGTATTCTTGGTCGCCATAGTTTCGGCCAGGAGAGTGTCAGAGTTAGCAGCCTTATCGTGTAAGGAACCATATCTCGTTCTACATAAGGACAGGGCAGTTCTCCGGCCCCATCCTTCCTTTCTACCAAAGGTTATATCCAATTTTCACTTGAACCAGGATTTGGTACTTCCATCCTTCTTTCCGAAACCCACATCTAGAAAGGAGGGGTTGCTGCATACCTTGGATATTGTCCGGGCCATGAAGGCCTATCTTAAAGCTACAGAAAAGATCCGGAAAACAGATGTGTTGTTCGTCCTACCAGATGGCCCCAAGAAGGGGCAGGCAGCTGCAAAATCCACCATCTCGAGATGGATTAGACAATTAATCATTCAGGCCTACGGTTTGAAGAGGTTGCCTCCTCCTTTGTCAGTAAAGGCCCATTCTACCAGGGCCATGGGCGCCTCCTGGGCAGCACACCATCAGATCTCTATGGCTCAGATATGCAAGGCGGCGACGTGGTCATCAGTCCACACGTTTACAAGGTTTTATCAACTAGACGTGAGAAGGAATGCAGATTCAGCCTTTGGACAGGCAGTACTACAGGCTGCAGTTTAAGATCCTCGGGATCAGGGGCACCCTTGGTTGTAAAAAAGAAAAAAAAAAGTTTTTTCTTGACTAAGTTGGATTTATTATTATTATTTGAGTATACCTCTAAATTAAATCTCGTTTGAGAAGATGTCTCCCTCCCCTCATTAAAGCATTGCTTTCGAACATCCCATATAGTAATGAATATGCCGCTCTGTGTCCCGTGATGTACGAGAAAGAAAAAGGGATTTTTAAATACAGCTTACCTGTAAAATCCTTTTCTTGGAGTACATCACGGGACACAGAGCTCCCACCCCTCTTTTGGGGAACATTTTGGGAGGCATACTGCTTGCTACAAAACTGAGGGACTCCCTCTAGGGGAGGGGGTTATATAGGGAGGGGACTTCCTGTTTGAGATTGCCAGTGTCCACACCTGAAGGTACTCCATATAACCCATATAGTAATGAATATGCCGCTCTGTGTCCCGTGATGTACTCCAAGAAAAGGATTTTACAGGTAAGCTGTATTTAAAAATCCCTTTTTTTATCTCTCAGAAAGATTTGGATAGAGTTTGAGTCACCACAATTTTACTTTGCCGATCATGGACTGGTTCAAATGGACATAAATTTAATATAGTTGCTACAAGGACCTAGTCTTGGAGTCTCAACGACACACTGTTAAAGGACCCTATCACTATGAATGGGGCCCTTCAGGGTTTAGAAGAATATTTCAGCCAGAATGATCAACCTATTATGTCCCCAAAGGTACTAAAGGAGGCGCACAAATGTTTTATAAGAGGAATATTTCTTAAACCTTGAGCGAGGATAAAAAAAATGGAGGCGTTGTTGTCTTTGAGGATCCATAAACTTGAGGCCATGCATAAACACTCGCTCTACAGACACAGAAATAATTACTTTCCTTACGTCAGCAGTATAATAAAATTGCAAATACAGAAGTGAAGGAAAAACTTGCCGATATAAACAGTATCTATGAATATGGAAATGAACCAGGGATTCTCCTAGCTAGGGCATTGAAAGGGTCACAAACAAAACCGCACATCACTCAAATTACATCAGAAGCTGGCACCAAGTTGTCAGACCCAGAGTCTATAGCCCAGGAAGTTCAATAAGCTTTATAACCTCCCTAACACCCAAATCCAGAAAGGTCCACCTCGGGTAGATTTGATATCCACTTTCTTGACATCTTCAGGTATGCTCTCCCTCGGCAGAGGTAACTGAGGGAATGGAAGCACCTATAACAGATGAAGAACTGGCCATGGCAAAAGAATCCTCTAAATTAGGGAAGGCCCCTGGCCCAGATGGGCTAAATCTTGCATACTCTAAAACTTTTCGGGATGTTCTCTCCATATTTTATACGTACCTTTTAACTCTATTTCCGCTAACTGTAAGTTAACGGATGATGCTTTTACTGCTCATATTATGGTCATCCCTGAGCAGAACAAAGACCACACTCAGTGTGGGAATATCGCCCCATAGCACTGTTAAATGCTGATTTAAAATGTATTTTCTAAAAAAAAATCCTAGCGAATAGCTATAGCTCTTAGACAAATTGGCCTGGGGTTACGAATGCAGTCCTGGATACAGGCATACACTGGCCCCACAGCCGCTGTGCTGGTGAATGGGGCACGATCAGAGTATTTCTCTATGTCCAATGGGATGAGACAGGGCTGCCCTCTTTCTCCATTAATTTTTGTGTTAAGCCTAGAACCTTTTCTTTGTAAAGTTAGATTAGACTCTTTGATTAGTGGAATACAGGTCTCAAGTTTAGAGCATAAAATTGCTGCCTATGCAGATGATCTTTTATTTTTCTTACTGACCCAGAGGTTTCATTGCCTTTGTTTATTTCAATGTTTTACTCAGTATAAGGATCTCTTGAATTTTTCTATAAATGATAAAAGTGAAGTTATGAGTATTCTTCTCCCTTCGGAGTGTATTGCAAAGCTACAAGGCCTCTACCGGTTTAAATGGGTTCATTCCTTTCTGAAATACCTGGGGGTTAAACTGACCAGGGATACTGCCTCATTATGAGATTCATTTTTGTCCATTATTATCTAAAATGCGATCACATCTCCAAATGTGGCAAACATTTACCCTTGCGTGGTTTGGGCAGTGGAACGTATTTAAGATGACATTGCTCCCACAGATTTTATATCTAATGCAAGCGATGCCTATTAAAGCGGAGGTTCACCCAAATAACATTTATATCAGACCAACTTCTTTATACTTCTAACATGTACAGTCCGCAATTTTTTATTTTTTTTTAGGTTGTACATACCTTCTAATCTATATTTGCAATACGGCTTCTGGGTACTTCTCCCTGCGGGAGTAGGCGTTTCTATGCTGAGTAGGCATGTCATCTGGGAGGTCACCCAGATGATTGATGTCCTTTCAGAAAAAGTTCCCCCGGCGGATAAGGCTCCGCCCCCCGTATTGCATAGGCGCGTCACATCGTTTCCGAAAGAAGCCGAACATGCAGAGCTGCGAGTCGGCTCTATACGGCACCTGCGCACCGACTAGGAGCCGTATAGAGCTGACTGCGCAGGCACCATATAGAGCTTCTTCATGTTCGGCTTCTTTCGGAAACGCCGTGACGCACCTTCACAATACGGGGGGGCAGGGCCTTATCCGCCGTGGAGAACTTTTTCTGAAAGGACGTCAATCATCTGGGCAACCTCCCAGATGACATGCCTCCTCAGCATAGAAAATCCTTCTCCTGCGGGGAAAAGTACCCGGAAAAAAAAAGCAAACTGTACATGTTGGAAGTATAAAGTAGTTGGTCTGATATAAATGTTATTTGGTAAATTCCCTTAAGCTTTTTTTTCTTTTATGTCAGACATTAACAACATTTCTTTGGAGTAATAAAGCTGCTATACTTCCTTATTCACCGTTGGTCTACCTGACTTGATTTCATACTATCGAGCTTCACTTATCGTTTTGTCTGCGCTTCCCTGGGTTGCCTTTAAATATCGGGGATTGAAGAGGCACCCTACAATTGGGGACAATAATTGCAGTCCTTCTTCATATACACTCTTAACAAAGGGCCTTTCTCCCAATTCTTGACCTTTAACACCAGTGATTCAGAACCCAGACTTCACGCCTGGGCTTGACAATAAACAGCTCCGAGGCCTGGTAGGACTTGGTATAACTAGAGGTATGCATTTCGCAACCCTGCAGGTATGGATGTCTATGCAAGATCTATCCATCCTTTCACAGCCTCCTCTAAAGCTTTTGGTCAACCTTTCCATTGGCAGATTATTTAACCACTTAACGATCCGTCCATAGACAAAAGACATCTACAGGGCAGTTCGTTAAGTCTGGGAGGACGTCTATGGAGTGTCCGTGACGGCCGGGTCCAGAGGACCCAGTGCATCACGGACCGCTGATGGCAGCCATTTTCCCTGTGATCATTCCGTCAAATGACGGAGCGATCACTTGTAAACCTTTTGATGACTCCAGTTCCTCCCTCCCCTATCTGTACCGATTGGTACAGTGTGAGAGGGGGAGAAAGCGATTTTTATTTTTTGCTCTATAAACAAAAATAGCGACAATTTAAAAAAAAAAAAAAAGATTTTTAGCTATAATACTCCCAAAAGTAGGCCGATACGTATTCTTGTACATATTTTTGTTAAAAAAATAGAAATAATAGTTTATGGATTGGTTTGCGCAAAATTTATAGCGTTTACAAAATAGGGGATAGTTTTATTGCATTATTATTATTATTATTTTTTTTTTGACTAAATGGCGGCGATCAGCGATTTTTTTCGTGACGCCGGCATTATGGCGGACACATCGGACAATTTTGACACATTGTTGGGACCATTGTCATTTTCACAGCAAAAAGTGCTATAAAAATGCATTGTTTACTGTGAAAATGACAATTGCAGTTTGGGAGTTAACCACTAGGGGGCGCTGAAGGGGTTAAGTGTTTCTAACTGTAGGGGGGGCTGGACTTGTGACGTCATTCATCGCTTTTCCCTATATCAGGGAACAGACAATCAATGACAGCACCACAGTGAAGAACGGGAAGCTGTGTTTACACACAGCTCTCCCCGTTCTTCAGCTCTGGGGATCGATCGCGGGACGGCGATCGGTTCCCGCGGAGCTTCGGACTGGGTCGTGGGTGCGTGCTCGCGACCCACGGCAGGGCACTTGAAGAGGATGTACAGGTACGTACTTGTGCCCAGCCATGCCATTCTGCCGACGTATATGTGCAAGAGGCGGTCCTCAAGTGGTTAAAATGCTTAAACAGTTGCAGAGTTAGGTTAAAAAAAGACACACATCCATCTAGTTCAAAATAGAGAAATAAATATAGATTTTCAATTTTTTATTTTATTCATTACAGTTACTTGTATATCGCTGACAATTTACACAGCACTTTGCATATATGTTGTACATTCACATCAATATCCTACCTTGTACCCACAGACAATCCAGAGGGAAAAAAAACAACCTAGGAATCATAGTCCAATTTGCTCCAGTAGGGAAAAAAATTCCTTCCTGATCCCCAGGAGGCAATTGGATATTCACTTGATCAGCTACCTTTGGTGGTGTTGCATATAAATATCAGTATCCAGTTATATTTTATGCATTTGAGAACGCGTCCAGCTCTTTTTTTTTTTTTTTAAACCATCTACTGAGCTGGGCAGACGTAGTTCTTGAGGGAGTGTATTCCACATTTCTCTTATCAAGTATTGCAATACCCGCGCTTAGGAGAAACCGTATAGACCAGGGATCCTCAAACTATGGCCCTCCAGATATTGTAGAACTACACATCCCATTAAGGCATTGTAACACACTGACATTCACAGACATGACTAGGCATTATGGGAATTGTAGTTCCTGAACAACTGGAGGGCCGTAGTTTGAAGACCCATGGTCTAGACTGCAGCCCCCCCTAAAAAGATACCCCCGTGGGGGATACTCTGAGACGAATATACCTGTATAGAGATAAGTGGGGGTAGTGGCGCTGTCTATACTTCCACCTATGAGGGGGGAAGGGAGGGGATAATTCCTCTTCCTATAACATATATGTGTGATAAAGACTACAAATAATGTACAGGCATACCCCTCTTTTAAGTACACAATGGGACCAGAGCATGTATGTAAAACGAAAATGTACTTAAAGTGAAACAATACCTTTTTTCACTTCTAGGCTGTAGTGGGGGGTCAGGGGCTGTAGTGGGGGTGACAAAAGCTGTAGTTGAGGTCTCAGGGGCTGTAGTGGGGGTGTCGGGGGCACACTGGAACAGGGCGGGCTATGCTCTCGGAGCTTCAGCTCCTTCTACTGTGGCTGCAAAATGTCTGTACAGTACTTGTAAGGCACTTTACATACACTCGCGGGTATGTCCTTACTCGTGAGTGTACTTAAAGCGGGGTATGCCTGTATGTATTATAAGCACAATAGCAATCAAAATACTATAAAGAATGGGCCACTGATAGCAGCCAATATGTGGTGATAAATGTGCAATATTGTGAACGCCATAGGTGTCTTATGTGCTCTGTGAACATCAATGCATCAAAATGCCAAAACCATCACAGCTATATAATACAAACGCATAAATCCTAAAGGTGTCCTGTGACAACAGCTCAGAATATAGATGGTGTTACTTATGTGCGCATGATGCCAATAGAAATTTTATATATATATATATATATATATATATATATATATATATATATATATATGATTTCAATGGAGAAAAAATTGAAAAAAAAGTTTGTAGTGTTACCATAAAAAATATATTAATTGATGATGGTAAATAATAATAGAATCTGTGACAGGATGTAATGTCCCATCTGTAATGAAATCTTGATATTCCTGTAATTATATATAGTGCAGCAATCCTTCTTTTTTTTTCACAAGAAAAGTGCAACAATCCTTACTTGTACTCGCACAAATGCTCCCGATGCCTGACCCGATACTTGGTCAGCAGGCGGAGGTTTTGAGCAGAGAGGGCAGGCAGAGTTTGCGGAGAGGGCGGGTGTATGCTGCTCTCCCCCTCCGTGTGCGTCTCCTGTCCATTCATTTTAGCTGAGATTGCAGGGAAAGGGACTGGAGAATCTGTGTCCTTAGTCCCTTTCTCTGTCTCAAAGGTGAGATGTCAGGGGTGTGTTAAGACCCCTGACATCTCACCCAAGCCCCCCACAGTGCTAAAAAAAAAAAATGAATTGTAAGAAATAATAAAAAATAAAAAACACACCGACACCATCCACTCCCCCCTAAAAAAAAAAAAACATAACAAAAAATTGTAAAAAATAAATAAAATACTGACATATGTGCCACTGTCACATGACATTAGAAAAAAAGTATCGGTAATCGGTATCGGCGAAATTATCGGTACTTGTACTCGGTCTTAAAAAAGTGGTATCGGGACAACCCTAGTATACAGCATATAATTCCAGACTCCCACAGTTTAGCCGTTACGGTCCTCCACTTCTCGCGTTGGCTGTGAAGCAAAACTGGAGCTGGTGTGCGGAAGGAAACCACTTGGTGTCCAGTATCCTCAAGGGGAAGAAAAACAAGTTTCCATGGTGTAGTAAAAAACGGGCTGTTTATTTGTACTAACACCCACAACTATATACAGAACTTGCGGGTACAAATCATGCTACATCAACCAGAACAAAACATAAAGGAAATGAAAAATGAATAGTCAAAAGCTGGGATCAAACACAGGTATACTAATAGCCAGGCTGGGAATGCAGCGTGCTTGCGTGTCTCTGCCTTATGCGCGTTTCGTCATTACGTCTTCAGAGGCGGTAACACGTAAGCTAAGCTGTCCTTTTGTTATGTGAATGTCACCATGAGCCGCCCGCCCACATCCCGGACAAAGCCAATCAGTGTACGGCGACCCCACTCAATGAATTAAGATGTTACAGTACCTTGGGAATATGCTACGGTGCATGACAATCTAAATACATTCTACATCTGATTACCCCCCTCTCATGGGTTAGCCAAAAAACAATTCAAGTCTATGTCTTCATTAAGTCCGTGGGGTACCAAGGAGCCTAACCGGTATATCCAGCTGGTTTCGTTTTGTGAGATTGCTATGGGTTTATTACCTCCCCTCCAATTGTCCTTAACCATAAAAAATAAGTCCAGTGGGATCTCGTTGATGGACCTCGTCAAAATGACATAAGTTGTGTTTTGGGAATCCTTTTTTTATGTTTTTTTTTTATGTTATTGATATGTTCTCGGATACGAACACAAAGTGGTCGGGTGGTTCTACCCATGTATGGCTATATCTACCCCTTTAGTGATGTGGATGGTGGTCTAACCATCCCCCTCATTTGTATAAGGTATGATATATGGTATTTATTGGGAGATACTGAGAACCATATCTCCATCCTTTCATGTGGAAGGCCCATCTTTCTTCAACTACTTAGACTATCAGTCACACTTACCTCACACCTTCCCTGCCATTTGGTTGTGATTTGTTTTTTTATTAATTTTTTGCCCTCTTCTCATGGCCATATGTGGAAAGTATACAGTTCCATCCATAATCCCATTCTAAGAATGGTATAAAGATCGTCTTATCTCTTAACAGATCATCCCAGTTTGTCATAGTTTCAGTACAGGGCATAGGGGGGGAGCCCAATAGGGACTCATTACCCTTTATAAGTCAATAGCTGGAGTGGATTGGTTGTGTGAAATCTTGGCGCAGTTAATCCTACACATACATATTTTAATTTGGGCTGAAGACTTTTGTCCTTCTAGCTGGCACCATATAGTTTACTTTCTCCCCTTATACACATGCTTTATGGGGGACCCAATAGGGCCTACATATGTGTAAATCTTATGCATTCATCTCACTGATCCATGGGTATGTGGAGGGGGGGTCAACACCCTCAGCCAACATACTAAGATATCTATATAATTTGTTTATATTATTTGTATATCACATTTGGCTTCAACAGTCTAGTACTGATTCAGTATTCTATATTCATATGTCACAATGGACATTTTGACCTGTTAAAAAAAAAATATATATATATATATATATATTTTATGGCTGCCTGTCTTCTATACATACCGACTATAATTTGGTCTAAGCAACTGTACTGTATAGATTTCGTATTATATTTTTTATACATACTTTTATTTATTTATTTATATATATATATATATATATATATATATATATATATATATATATATATATATATATATATATATATAATTACATACATCTGTGCTGTGTATAAATCCAATGTAGAATGTATTTACAGATTGTCACCATGCACCGTAGCATATTCCCAAGGGACTGTAACATCTTAATTCATTGAGTGGGGTCCCCGTACACTGATTGGCTTTGTCTGGGATGTGGGCGGGTGGCTCACGGTGACATTCACATAACAGGAGGACAACTTAGCTTGCGTGTTACTGCCTCTGAAGACGCAATGACGAAATGCGCGTATTGCGGAGACACGCAGGCACGCACGCTGCTTCCGGGTAGAGCCAGCTGATAAAACTTGGAACGCACGCTGCATTCCCAGCTTGGCTATTAGTATACCCTTGTTTGATCTTAGCTTTCAACTATTCGTTTTTAATTTCTTTTATGTTTTGTTCTGGTTGATGTAGCCAGATTTTTACCCGTGACATTCACATAACAAAAGGTTACCGCCTCTGAAGACGTAATGACGAAACACGCATTAGGTGGAGACACGCAAGCACGCTGCATTCCCAGCATGGCTATTAGTATACCCGTGTTTGATCCCAGCTTTTAACTATTCATTTTTAATTTCTTCTATGTTTTGTTCTGATTGATGTAGCATGATTTGTACCTGCAAGTTCTGTATATAGTTGTGGGTGTTGGTACAAATAAACAGCCTGTTTTTTACTACACTATGGAAGCTTGTTTTTCTTCCCCTTGAGGATACTGGACACCAAGTGGCTGTTTCCTTCCGCACACCAGTTCCAGTTTTGCTTCACAGCCAACGCGAGAAGTAACGGCTAAACTGTGGGAGTCTGGAAGTATATGCTGTATACCCCTGTAGGGGTGAGTTCATCTGGTGAGTGGGGACCCTGGAGGGGGAGCACCGGAACCACTTCAGAAGCACACAATTTGAAAATAGGAGCACTTTATCACTAAGGATTGCTGCACTATATATAATTAGGAATATCAAGATTTAATTACGGATGGGACATTATACCCTGTCACGGATTCTAATAATATTATTTACCATGATCAATTAATATATTTTTTATGTTAACACTACGAACTTTTTTTCAATTTTTTTCTTTTTTTTTTCCATTGAAATCTTATATTGATTATTTTTCTCCACTGATTTAAATATATATATTATTCCTATTGGCAACATGCACATAGGTATGCGCACATAAGTAACACCATCTATATTCTGAGCTGTTGTCACAGGACACCTTTAGGATTTATGCGTTTGTATTATATAGCTGTGATGGTTTTGGCATTTTGATGCATTTATGTTCACTGAGCACATAAGACCCTATGGTGTTCACAATATTGCACATTTATCACCAAATATTGGCTGCTATCAGTGGCCCATTCTTTATAGTATAATTTTGATTTTTATTTGCAGTCTTTATCACACTTATATGTTATAGGAGGAGGAATTATCCCCTCCCTTTTCCTCTCTTCCCCCCTCATAGGCGGAAGTATAGACAGCGCCACTACCCCCACTTATCTCTATATATTCATCACATTTCTCTTATCGTCCATTGACGGACACAGCCTTCACAAGTCTTGAGATATGGTTTATGTTCCTGTTCATAGGAGAACAGGAACATATACATGTTACTTTAACAGAGTTGAACAGCTCCGCCCAGGGGGCGTTCCCTCCTCCCTGCAGCATGCAGCCTCAGTTTTTTTCCCCTGCCTAGCAGAGGAGAAGGACGTGGCTCCCTTTGGGCCCAGCGCCCTGAAGAAATGTTTTTGTTTTATTTTATTTTATTAGAGATTCTTCTATCAACTGCCGACTGGGTGATGGGCTGGATATATAGATCCTTGTAGTCTCCTCAGTCCGGCCAGCTTGCGTGAGCACACCGTAGCTAAGGGCTGGGTCTGCCACGACATATCCCATGACTCCTGGGGTGGCTGGTGGTCTTGTTGCTCCAGGATCCACACATGACTGGGCTGTTGTGTTGTCTCACTCACTGTGGACCTGGCCTACAGCTACTCCAATGCGGTTGTATGCCTGTCAGAAATGCGCCAGCGGGTCCTTGCATGGAAGGGGAAGTACAGTCCTTCCAGCCTCGGCTAGTCGGAATGGCTGGGCATTCCTGGGGTTAGGGGGTTCTCCTATTCTCCCTTTCCCTGGTCACATTTCCCTCTGCTACTCCACCGCTTTCCGGGGTGGACCTGTGGGGGGGGCTCCTCAGGGAAGCCCCATTCGGCCTTCTCATCCACATTGCAGCGTTTCGCCACCATTTTAGTGTGCTGGCGCCATTTTTTTGCAGTCTGCTGTTTAAAATGTAATTTCCCATTGGTGGCCATTTTGTCGTGGTCGTGCTATGGCGCAGCTTGTTATTGCAGTCGGCCATTTTATTTATCTCTGAGGTGTCTAGCAACCATTTTGTGTGGGGTTTTGGCCTCTAGTGCTGGCTTCTAAATGGCGCACAGCATAATTTTTCTCACTGTTCTGTTCCTCGGTTTTCCTCACAGCTTTTGCCTCACAACACACGCTGTGTACAAGGGTCGGGCAGCCGCGCTGAGCAGTCTCTTGTGGGTTGGTGAGACCTCTGGGTAACCCCCCCCCCCCCCCCGGTCAGCGGAGCAAGGAGGGTGGACTTTCAGGTCTTGACTAGGTCCCTGAGAGCTGTCTATGTAATAGAGTCAGTATCAAACAAGCCAGAGTGCTCCTGCACCTGCGGTTCTAATGGACACTTTGTCAGCAGTCCTGGAAACATTTGTTGCCAGGGTAGAAGCGGCATGCGGCAGTAAGGGGGGGTTCAAAGCGCCCCCCCCCCCGTTATCTCCTGGGGAATGCTCTGACTAACAAGTGCCCTGTCCTGTACTGACCCAAGCGAGGAGTCTTCCTTACAAGGAAGGTCCTGGTCCACATCCTCTGACGCTGCAGCCAGACCCGGGTCTGAGTCAGAGCATTCCCCAGGAAATAACCCTCCGCTTATCAGAGATGTGAGGGACTCCCTTAAGCTGGAAGGTGCAGCTGAGGCATCCACTGAGGGCTCAGTCTTTTTTAGGTTGCACCACTCTGTAAAGGTTTTTCCTTATATGTCCTTTTTTGACAAGTTCATTGATAAGGAATGGGAAAAGCCACAGAAGTCCTTTGTGGTTCCTCAGCGCCTGGCGGTCTGTTACCCTTTTGAGGACAGCCTTTTGAAAAAATGGACTTCTCCTCCGGTAGTTGACCCCCCGGTTGCCCGGTTAAATAAGGTAACCACTCTCCTTATAGAAGGACCATACTGATAGGAGATCTGAGGCGTTGACCCGCTCAATGTTTACCATGCTGGGGTCTGCATTGCGGCCTATTCTGGCTGCAACCTTGGTGTCTGACACTCACTGAATGGGCAAAGGTTTTGCACCAAACTGTGGAGGAGCACCAGCTCCCTCCCGAATTTATTAGACTGGCCAACCAGTTGGTCCAGGGCCTTGTATATGTCTGTGATGCTACTCTGGATGCAGCCCCCCTGATATCCAAAGCCTCTGTTTTGGCGGTGGTCTTGCGCCGCCTGATTTGGCTGAAATGCTGTTTGCTGATCAAGCATTGGTACCTCGCTGGACGACATTATTACGGATGTCACTGGAGGTAAGGGCACTCTCCTCCCTCAGTCCACCAAGGGGAAGGAGCCGTGCCGCAAGCCGGGTCCTTCTTTTCCCATGCAGAAGCGGTATTTTTGGCAGTCAGGGCCCGCGGGTAGTCCCTTCCAGGCTGATAAAGGCTCAGTTGGAGGACAGAAACGTCCCTGGATGCGTAAGCCAAACAAACCGGCATCCAAACCCGCCACCGCATGAAAGTTTTGCCCCCGCCCGACTCATGGATGGGGAGACGGTTTTGCAGGTTCACAGCTCGGTGGACCTCCCTGCTCTCTGAACAGTGGGTCTGCGAGGTGGTCTTATCTGGGTACAAGATAGTTTCTTTCCTGTCCGCCAAACAGATTCTTTCCCTCAAACCTCCTTCCGGCTCGTCGGTCTGCCTTATTGGGGGGGGCAGTGCAAGAATTGCCTGGTTACGGGGTAATTTTACCCGCTCCGCAGGACGAGAGGTTTCAGGGATTTTATTCAAATCGGTTTGTGGTCCCGAAAAAGGACAGGGTTTGTCCTACTGGGACCTCAAAGCCCTAAATGCCTTTGTGAGAGTACGGAAGTTCCGCATCTGCGCTCCATCCGGGGGAATATCTGGAGTCCTTGGACATCAAGCATGCATACTTGCATGTCCCAATCTGCGCAGGACACCAGAGGCTTCTTTGCAATCAGAGAAGACCACTATAAGTCTCTGGCTCCTCCCTATGGCCTAGCGTCAGCAGCAAACGATTTCACCAAGGTGCTCGCACCGATCCTAGCTTTGCTGAGAAAGCAAGGCATTGCCATCGTGGGCTACTTAGACAATCTTCTTTTGAGAGCAGCTTCTGGGTCAGAATTAAAGGTGGATGCGTCTATAGTCAGCCAGACCCTCCAAGAGTTTGGGTGGGTGTTAAAAATCCAGAAGTCAGTCCTGGTACCGACTCAGCATTTGGAATACCTGGGGTTGATTCTGGACTCCAGAGGCAAGAGTTTTTCTTCCCCTGGAAAAATTGCAGACTCTTCAGTCTCCAGTGAAGCTGTTGGCATCCTGAAAATGGTCGTGTCTTCGTTTTTGCATGCGAATCCTGGGTCTGATGGTAGCCTCCTTCGAGGCAGTACCGTATGCCTAGTTCCACACTCGGGTATTGCAGCAGCAGAGCCTGTCCAAATGGAACAAATCTCCATTTGTATCTGGATCGCCAGAGGGTTATGTCTGGAGGGACCGGCCCCTGGGCCGGGCTGTTTAACTCTGTTAAAGTAACATGTATTTAAATATCCAACATGTTCTGCCTAGTCCTCTCCTATGAACAGGAACATAACCCATATGGTCAAGACTTGTGAAGGCTGTGTCCGTCAATGGACTACAGAGAAAAGGATTGTACGATTGTACTTATTAAAGGGGGCTCCCAGATTCCGATAATCCCCCCCCCCCCCGCGCCCACAGATCCCGTCAACCAACGGCCAGGGTTGTCGGGAAGAGGCCCTGTCCTTATCAACATGGAGGCAGCAGTGCGCCCCCCTGCCCCAGAGCACTCAACACCCCCATGTTGAGGGCATGCGGCCTGGTACGGCTCAGGAATGGGGGGGGCGCTCGCTCGTCCCCACTCCTTTCCTAAACGGGCAATCAGCGTGCTTTGGATACGGGTCTGGTATGGATTGTGGGGGGACCCCCACGCGTTTTTTTTCGGCGTAGGGGGTTTTCCTTACAAACCCATTCCAGACCTGAGGGTCTGGTATGGCCCTGGGGGGCAACCCTTGCCGTTTTTTTATTTAAAATTTGGCGTGGAGTTCCCCCTCGTGTATCTCCTAGCATCCAGATTCAACACAAAGTTGGTCAACTTTTTGGCCAGAACAAGGGATCCACTTGCATGCGGAACGGAGGCGTTGGTGACCCCATTGGATCAGTTTTTACTGATATATGCATTTCGCTCCATCCAGTTGTTGCCTCGACTTCTTTGCAGAATCAAGATGGAAAGGAAGCCGATAATTCTGCTGGCATCAGCATGGCCCAGATGGTCATGGTATGCAGAAATCGTAAAGATGGCAGTGGAGGGCTCATGGTCCCTCCCACTACGGCCAGATGTTCTCTCTCATGGACCGATATTCCATCCCTCCTTACGGCCTCTAAATTTAATGGCTTGGCTATTGAAACCCACATTCTAAAGAAACGTGGGCTTTCCGGTTTAGTCATCTCCACCCTGATCAATGCCAGAAAGCCAGCTTCCAGAACAATATATTATCGAGTCCGGTAGGCTTTTGTTTTCTGGTGTGAATCCAAGGGTTGGCACCCTCTGAGATATATCATAGGAAGAATTCTTGCCTTTCTTCAATTGGGGCTAGAGATAAAGTTGGCCTTAAGTACTATTAAGGGCCAAGTCTCGGCTTTATCGGTCTTATTTCAAAGACCACTTGCTACTCATTCTTTAGTCTGAGGCTTTATACAAGGGGTAACGTGGCTTATTCTGCCCGTCAATTCTCCCTTGAATCCTTGGGACTTAAACATAGTTTTGTCTGTGTTACAAAAACAGCCATTTGAACCGATACAACATATTCCTCTAGTCCTTCTGACAAGGAAGTTGGTGTTTTTGGTTGCTATATCCTCAGCAAGGAGGGTTTCAGAGTTGGCTGTTCTTTCTTGTAAAGAACCATATTTGATTTTTCATGAGGACAAAGTGGTGCTATGCCCTCGTCCAGGCTTTTTGACAAAAGTAATATATTGTCCTGCCATCATTTTTTCCAAAACCATGTTCCAGATAAAAAAAGTCACTACATTGTCTTGATGTGGCGAGAGCAGTGAAAATCTATTTAAAGAAAACTGCTCAGATTCGTAAGACTGATGTCTTGTTTATTCTGCTGGAGGGTCCTAAGAAGGGTCAGGCAGCGTGGAAATCCACTGTCACCATGTGGATTCGGCAAGTGATAATTCAAACTTATGGTTTAAGGGGCAAGATTCCCCCATTTCAAGTTAAGGCGCATTCTACCAGGTCGGTTAGTGCTTCTTGGACAGTGTGTCATCAGGCCTCCATGGCTCAGATCTGTAGGGCTGCAACTTGGTCTTCAGTGCATACATTCACAAAATTTTATCAGGTGGATGTAAGGAGGTATGAGGATATCTCCTTCGAGCACAGTGTGCTGCAAGCAGCAGTATAGATCCTGAAGTCTCGGTTTACCCTGCGGGTTGTTTCTCCCACCCCTCAAGTGACATAGCAATGGGATGTCCCATTAAGTAAATACTTAAGGCTCTGTGTCCCATGATGTACGATAAAGAAAAAAGGGTTTTTATTACAGCTTACCTGTAAAATCCTTTTTTTGGAGTACATCGTGGGACACAGAGGTCCCTCCCCTCTTTTGGGATTTGGACGTATTGCTTTGCTACAAAAACTGATGTGCTCCTGGAAGGAGGAGGGGGTTATATAGGGAGTAAAATTCCTTAATTGGGATCTACCAGTGTCAACACCTGAAGGTAGCCTATTGCCCATTAAGTAAATACTTAAGGCTCTGTGTCCCATGATGTACTCCAAGAAAAGGATTTTACAGGTAAGCTGTAATAAAAATGCTATTTTTTTGCCCTTATGTTTATGGAGGTTAAAGCGGTATTAAACCCAAAATCAAAAATATAATCTATTGTAGCTTACTATTCATTAGATGAGATGGCTGCATTTGTTTTCTTTTTTGGGGTCGTTTCCTTCTTTTTCCCCTGGTGATATGGATAGCAACATGCATTCAGTATTGGAGTGTTAGATGGACTAGCAGATTTAGACACTAACAAACTGAAGCAGAACCCCAGCTCACACTTTACAGCAAATGTTTTTTTTCCTTTTGCTTTTCACGATTTGAGATGAATAAAATCCCTCCTGTCAAGTGCCCTCCCACCAAGCAGCTTGCTATGGGGCAGCCGATGGCCGATGTCCAATCAAGAGGGAGAGTCTTGGATGGCCGAAAGAATTACTGGACAGAGATGGTGCTCAGGTAAGTATTAGGGGGGTGCTGGGGAGGCTGCTACACACAGAAGGATTTTTTTTTAATGCAAAGAATGCATTAAAGCGGAGGTTCACCCTAAATATAAGATCTCCCATGCGATCCAGCATACTGGCGTCAGCGCCAGTATGCTGGGTTTTTTTTTTTTTAATAGCACACTTACTGTATTATTGTGGAATTCCTTTTTTGTCCCCCGCGGTGGACGGCTGTAGTATAGCGCGTCACATCTTCCTAAAATACCCGATATGGACTCTGGTAATCTCGGCGAAAATGCGGCGCCTGCGCACAGACCTAGGAGCTGACTGCGCAGGCGCCGTATTTCTCCGAGTCCTATTTCGGAGGGCGTGACGCGCCATAGCCGTAGGACTCGGAGAAATACGGCGCCTGCGCAGTCAGCTCCTAGGTCTGTGCGCAGGCACCGCATTTTCGCCGAGATTACCCGAGTCCATATCGGGTATTTTAGGAAGATGTGACGCGCTATACTGGCGCCGTCCACCACGGGGGACAGAAAAGGAATTCCACTATAATACAGTAAGTGTGCGATAAAAAAAACAAAAACCAGCATACTGGCGCTGACGCCAGTATGCTGGATCGCATGGGAGATCTTATGTTTAGGGTGAAATACCGCTTTAAGGTAAAAAACCTTCTGCTTTAAAAACTCTTAATACTAGTGGATAACCAATTCAGTTGCTTAACACAACATTATTTTGCTCGCTTTAGAAACTGCAGTTTGGCATTGGATACTATTATTGGACTTAAGATCTACCAGAACACCCAGATCCTTATTTACCATTGATTTACCTAGCTGTTCTCCTAGAATGTATGATGCATGTATGTTTTTAGCCACCAAGTGCAAAACTTTATACTTGCCGACAATAAACCTCATGTGCCCCAAATAATGCATTCAGTTTGACTTGTAAGTTGGAGACATCCTGTAAGGACATTATTTCACTACATACCCTGGTGTCATCTGCAAACACTGAAATGGTACTTTTTATCCTAAACTCTATATCATTTATAAATCGGTCAAAATGTAAGGGTCCCAACACTGAACCTTGGGGTACTCCACTAATAGCCTGCAGTGTTAAAAAATAAAATAAGAAATATTATTTGTTTTGGTTCCTGAATTATTTCATCGGACATTGGTGTTCTAAGTAAAGTTTGCATTTGTAGCTGCCTGCTCTGAAAAATAGAGAGTATAAACAAATAGTTTTCCTCCAGTAGTCTGTCCAGGAGAGCACCGGAGAGACAGGCTCCACCTCCGGAGGCCGGAAACTCAAATGATTAAGTCTTTAAAGGGCAACCACCATCCCCCTTCCTCCAGTCTTTTTGTGTTTTCTCCACCGGAGGACGACCAAGTTATGGAGCTTTGTTCCCCCAGAGCCTAGGCGGGCTTCCTGGGGGCTGTGTTACCTGTGGTAAAGGAATTGCAGGTGTCTGAGCCCCCGGTCAGGCTGCAGATGAGGCTGGCACTGGTGCTTTTTATCCATTTAAGCCCCAGGGAGGGCTGGACACCCATTGTGCGGCTCTCCTTGCAGAGCAGATTTATACCTCCACCGGGCCGGATGCAAAAGTGTTTCTGGCCTGAGCTGGGTGGGCGCAGACCTCGAGTTGCTGTCAATGGAGCGCAGGAGGAAGGTGGGGCTTTCGGCATGTCCCTCCCATTTCCAGGTCCCGCGGCGAGCAAGGATGCCGGGCCTCTTGGCAGTTCGTTTACATGGCAGCCACAGGCAGCTGGCGGTCCATAACTCCTTGGCACAAGCGCAGCTGTGCGATGCTCTAGGAGGAGGCTAGACCTATAGAGCCAGCTAAGCAGTGTCTGTGGTGCTTGCCCAGCTTAGATAGGCAAACATAGGGGTGACTTGGCTTACCTGGTTGTGGGGGAGAGGGCAGGGGCTATACCCCAGGGCTCCCCCTTAGTGATGCTGGATCCAGGCTGAGGGGCCTTATGAATTCAGTTGCAGTTGGGGGTAGTACAAAAGTGTCAGTGAGGGTACACCCAGGTAGGACGGTGGTGCCAGACGGTGGTTTTTCCTTTTTTCTTCAAAGAACATGAGGGGGGGGGGAAGAGGTGCCCATCTTGTTTGGTTAAATTTAAGAAGGGCTGGAATAAACTGCTCTGCAAGCAATGTATAGACAAATTGGTATCCAAAGTTTTATCGGGAGTGTGTAAAGACTTAATTTTGGGTGTGCAGAAGGAGGTGTCTGTAAAACATCTAACCAGCCAGCATAATTGCCCCTCGTTTCAACCCCAGGGGAGAGCAACAAAATAGGATAGGAAGATGCAGATTCCTTGGAGCTGAGTGAAGCAGCTTCATCAAAGGATATTCTAGAACAAGGGACTAAATCACCTAGGTATAAGCTCTCACTTGAGGTGGTGGATGCCTTGCTTGGCCTAATTTATTAAACGCTGGATAATAAAGAATAGGTCCCTTTGTTATTAAATGTTCAAGACCCTGAAGGCAGATCAAGGCAGGATATTCCTGGTACATAGCGCATTATGCAGTTCCATCAAGAAACAGTGGATGGAGCCTGAGAAAGTTTTTTTTCCCCAAGAGCCTAAAGAGCCGGTTCCCCTCCTGTGTGTGTGGAACAAAGTTCTGAAATTGGTGGCTGCTTTTTCGCAATGCGTGAAGTCAACAAACCTCTCATTTGAGGACATGGGGATCCTATAGGAACCTGTGGACAAAAGAATTCAGGCGTTTATTGAAGTGATCATTGGAAGTAATCATGGCTAACTTAAAGCCAGCAATGGCTACAACAGTGGTGGCCCACAACCTGAAAGGAGGGACCTCACGGAAAGAATCCTGGATCCACTAACAATGCTGCAGAAGGCAACAGGTTATATGCCAGGTGCCTTAGTCTGGCACGCAGTCCTGGTAAATTCTTCACGTCGACCTCCGTGGTTAAAGTCCCGGTCAGGGGATTCAGCCTTAAAGATGAGAATTTGTGGCATTCCTTTTGAGGGGGATCGAGATCTTTTGTTCGGTCCGGACCTGGAGAAGGAGTTCTCCAGGCCTGGACCAAATGGCGGACAAGAAAAAAGGCTTTTCCTGTCAAAAATATAGAGGCCCCAAGAAGGCATATTTTTTCACACCCAGAGGACACATTCAAAGGCTCCTAAGGAAAGGGAGCATTTTTTTTTCCCCTCTCCTAAAAAAAAAAAAAAAACCAATGACTTTGTCCCGGTGGGAGGGAGACTGGGGCTATTAACTTCCACAATAGGAAAAGATTCCCCCAAATGAGGATATTTACAGGGGTTATCGGATTCAGTTCAAGGGTACTCCACCCACAAGCACGTTCATAACCTCCCCTCCCAGGGATCCTCAGAAGGCAGAAGCTCTTCTCTCTCAAATTGGTGACCTGGTAGATCACCGGGTCCTCATTCTAGTACCGCAGTAAGAGCTAAATCAAGGTTTTCTTTTCACACGTTTTTGTGGTACAAAAACTGTCGGGCAAATTCCACCTAATTTTGAATTTTAAACGCCACTGAACAAGGTCTTTACGTCAAAAGCAATTCTGCCCCCAAATTGTTTCATGGTTTCCCTCGACTGTGAGGGACGCATATTTGCACATCCCAATCCATGAAGAATCCCAAAAATTCTTGAGAGTGGCGATCAAGTGTGGAAAGTACGTCAACTATCTCCAGTTCAGGGCCCTGCCGTTTGGCCTGTGCTCATCCTCCAGGACTTTTTTACAGAAGTCCAGGCAGAGGCACTAGCCCCACCGAGACCAAGGAGGATCTCTGTCATCCCGTATTTGGACAATCTTATATTCTTTACCCCCTGCATGCCCCTTATTGCAGAGGGATCTGCGGATTGCTATTCCTTTCCTGGAGGACTTGGTTGGTAAACGGGAAAACAAATCAAGCATGACCCCAGCACAGGACCTGTGCTACCTAGGATACATGGTGAATACAGTAACGCAGAAAGTCTACCTCACTGAGAAGGTGAAAAAATGAAGGATATAGCTGCTTATTTTCAAAGCAATCTGGTGTAGTCTGGACAGCCATGTCTAGTCTGGGTCTATTGGCGTTAACGATCCCAGTGGTACCGCGGGTGAGGGCACATCTCAGATGTCTCCAGGCTGATGTCTTGAGGAACTGGGAGTCGACTATCAGGTGGAAGGCCCGTCCAACATATCCAAAGACTAAGAGGTCTCTGTGGTGGTGGAGGGACAAAAAACCTGTTGGGCGTCTTCTGTGGTCCTTTCTAGTGTCCGTTCTATGTCTCTACAGACGTTACAGCTGGACCAAACAGGATTTATGACGGCTAAAAATACAGCCTTCAACACTAGACTTCTATTCATGAATGTTCAGGCATCTCTCCAACATGTAGGATCTAGAGTAGTTGTCTCCCTTGACGCAGCCAAGGCATTTGACTGAGTGGAATTACCTGTGGCTTTGCCTACGCATTTTCAGGTTCGGTCCTAACTTTGTTAAATGGCTCAATATCCTATATAATGCAAAATTGTGTGGAGAAAAACCGGGACGGCCGCACTCCAAAAAAATTTCCTTTTTAATAAAATATAGGATAGATGGCTGAAATCCCCCACAACATGCACGTCCTAACTTTGTTTGCTTTATTCTACAGCAGACCTCAAAATTTACACTCGCCTGCTCGCGTTTTGCGAGTAAATTTTGAGGTCTGGCGAGTGTGGGCTGCCTGGGAGTGGGGGGGCGAGCAAGGAGAGGAGAGTCGCGCCGCCTGTTTGTTTATAGCGCTCGCCGGGAAACATTACAGCTTTTCAATCAATAGCTGCCGCCGTAAGCGTCATATACAACCTCTCCCCCTTTTCCGGGCACTTTTTTCATAGACAGATCACCCATCCCAGGATTGGATGGGTGATCTGTCTATCAAAGTTTCCCAGACAAGGGGGGAGGGGTTGTATATGACGCTTACGGCGGCGGCAGCTATTGATTGGAAAGCTGTAATGTTTCCCGGCGCGCGCTATAAACAAACAGGCAGTCACGGCAGCGATGGTGGCTTGGCTCCGGCTCCTCTCCTACTCAGCACAGGTAGGCTGCAGTGTGGGGGGACTCCTGGCTGCATTGAGGGGGGACTCCTGGCTGCATTGAGGGGGGACTCCTGGCTGCATTGAGGGGGGACTCCTGGCTGCAATGAGGGGGGACTCCTGGCTGCAATGAGGGGGGACTCCTGGCTGCAATGAGGGGGGACTCCTGGCTGCTATGTGGGGGGAACTCCTGGCTATAATGTGGGGGGAACTCCTGGCTGCAAAATGGGGACATTTTGCTGCACTGGTAGACATGGACAGGCTGCATTTTTGGACACAGATAAAGTTGTTGTTAATATTTATTTTATAACTTTATTCTTCATAAAACATTTAAGTGTAATTTCATGAGATTTATGAGGGCGGGATTAGGGGCGGGGCATGGTAGGAGTTGGGCAGGGCAACTGGTGGCGAGTATGCCCAGTGGCGTAACTAGAACCTTCAGGGCCCTGATGCAAGAAACCATGAAGGGACCCCCAGACAGGGCTCTTTTCCCCAAGCCCGGTGGTGGAACACGAATATAAAGTAAACGATTTCTCATTTTCCTCCTGCTTCTCCTCCTCTCCCTTTCGCAGGCATTTAGCGGCTACAGGAGGAAATTCGAGGGATTGGTCCCTCTATGTCTGTTTCTCAATCTTTTTCCAGTCAGGGCACCCTTGAAGTACATCCCTAGGTTAATGGGGCAACACTGCAACCCCCTGCAACTGTGTGCATTGCATGCAGTTGCAGCATAGTGATGATGCATTTAAGGGGTTAAAACAGGCAGTCAGTAGGCAACATATTGCCTCTTTACCATCTTTCAAATGCCCCGGAAAAGCGATCTGAGCATGGATCGCTTTTTGGAGGAACAACATTTTTTTGCTGGTACTATGAACCAGCAAAAAAAAAAAAAATGGCACACCTGATTGGTGGAGAGGTGGGTCAGTGTTAGAAAGGCGAATTAATATTCATTTTCCTAACACACCTGGGTGGACTGTGAGCGTCCAGCATGGCGCTCGCAGTTTACCTATTTTGAAGCCTATTAGAGCCTATGGCTGGACACCTAAATATGTGGGTGGCAGCGGTGGCCATGGATAGATTCATGCACTGCATGAATCTATCCATTGGTCATAGAGGGGGTGGCTATAAATATAAACACACACAGGGGCGTAACTAGTGCATTTGGCACCCCAGGGTGGATCCTACATCTGGCACCCCCCCCCCACCTTAAAATGTAAAAACACCCCACTGTGCCCCCTGCATACCTCTGCATCCTTAAATATCTCTTTGTCACTATTGCGTGCATTACACAGCACCTCTGGATCCTTTACATTACACAGCACCCTGCACCTCTGGACCCCTTTATATTACACAGCACCCTGCACCTCTGGACCCCTTTACATTACACAGCACCTCTGGACCCCTTACATTACACAGCACCCTGCACCTCTGGATCCCTTTACATTACACAGCACCCTGCACCTCTGGACCCCTTTATATTACACAGCACCCTGCACCTCTGGACCCCTTTACATTACACAGCACCCTGGACCCCTTACATTACACAGCACCCTGCACCTCTGGACCCCTTTACATTACACAGCATCCTGCACCTCTGGACCCCTTTATATTACACTGCACCTCTGGACCCCTTACATTACACAGCACCCTGCACCTCTGGACCTCTTTACATTACACAGCACCCTGCACCCCTGGACCCCTTTACATTACACAGCACCCTGCATCTCTGGACCCCTTTACATTACACAGCACCCTGCACCTCTGGACCCCTTTACATTACACAGCACCCTGCACCTCTGGACCCCTTTACATTACACAGCACCCTGCACCTCTGGACCCCTTTACATTACACAGCACCCTGCACCTCTGGACCCCTTTACATTACACAGCACCCTGCACCTCTGGACCCCTTTACATTACACAGCACCTCTGGACCCCTTTACATTACACAGCACCCTGCACCTCTGGACCCCTTTACATTACACAGCACCCTGCACCTCTGGACCCCTTTACATTACACAGCACCCTGCACCTCTGGACCCCTTTACATTACACAGCACCCTGCACCCCTTTACATTACACAGCACCCTGCACCCCTTTACATTACACAGCACCCTGCACCCCTTTACATTACACAGCACCCTGCACCTCTGGACCCCTTTACATTACACAGCACCCTGCACCTCTGGACCCCTTTACATTACACAGCACCCTGCACCTCTGGACCCCTTTACATTACACAGCACCCTGCACCTCTGGACCCCTTTACATTACACAGCACCCTGCACCTCTGAATCTCTTTACATTACAAAGCACCCTGCACCTCTGGACCCCTTTACATTAAACAGTACCCTGCACCTCTGGATCTCTTTACATTACACAACACCCTGCACCTCTGGACCCCTTTACATTACACAGCACCTCTGGACCCTTTACATTACATAGCACCCTGCACCCATTTACATTACACAGACCCCCCACAGATCTGGATGCCTGCATGTTACACATACATCCCCCTAACAGTTCTGGACCCCCTGCATGTTAAACAGACCCCCTCACAGTGCAGTCCCCCCTCTGGGGTCGACACCCCCCCCTACAGTGCAGACAGTCCCCCCTCACATTGCAGACACCCCCCACAGTGAAGTCCCCCCTCACAGTGCAGACACCCCCCTACAGTGCAGAAAGTCCCCCCCTAAAGTGCAGACATTCCCCCTACAATGCAGTCCCCCCCACAGTGAAGACACCCCCCCTACAGTGCAGACAGTCCCCCTCACAGTGCAGACACCCCCCCCCCCCACAGTGCAGTCCCCCCTCACAGTGCAGACAGTCCCCCCCACAATACACTACAGACCCCCCCCTTCAGACCTCCCGCCTGTCACCTCGGCTCAGATGATCAGCGTGGGACATGATGCACATGACACGTATAGCAGTCTACAGGGAGGAGGGGGAGGCGGCGGCTTCAAGTTCACACTGACACTGCTCGGCTCCGTGAGACAGAGATAGGACACACTGCCGAGTACTGCACTCTAGGGGGAGACCAAGAGCACAGCACACACTACTTTCACTTTAGGTTAATGACGAGCTCCCAGCAAATTTCAGCTAACGATCGGGGAGCTCATGTCAGCCGCCCCTGCCGCTCCTCCTATTGAAGAGTACAGGGGGCCCTCAAGGGCCCCCTGCAGCAAGGGGCTTGGTTGCCATGGCGACCCCCATAATTCCGCCACTGAGTATGCCTTGAGGCCTGGCTAGTAGCTCAGGACTTGAAATTTTGAGCCCTGTTCTACAGTATGCCTATGCAATCTAACCCTTTGATTCTGTATTGGCGATGTGCGAGTGCACAATATTCATGGTCTAAACCATTTGTGGAAATAACTGACGCCAGCAATACTGGTTGAACTCGTGTTTGTTTATTAATCTTGCAATTTTATATGTAGTTTATTGAGCTGTAAGACTATATTCATTAAATTCATTACTGTGTACAATTTCTCTGAATAACCTTTTTTTGTACAAAAGCAACAACTCAAACTTGTGTTTCTAATAATAATTTTAAAAAAAACACACAAAGCATATACAAATGTGTATTTAGAATGTAGACCACCCACCATAGAAAGGAACCCTATAGTCCACTATACTATACTATAGTAGTATGGTTGAGTGGCATGTAAATGATATAAAAAGTGAGGGTCACTGTTTTGTTTCTTTCTCGAGAATGTTCTGTGAAGAGAGGAAAGGAACCTTGGTCTTCCCTCTTCCTCTCTTTGCTCCCGGCTACACTTTGACTCCATTTCTTCTCTCCTCCACTGGGGAGACATGGAAGGGAACTGCATTGTGTTGAACCCTGCACTTCTCAACTTCACTTTTCTTTTATCCCCATTAATTTGTCAGTTTTTCTCATAATTATTGGTCTATGGTTGCACCAAGCCATGTTTAATAGGTGCACAGTCGGTGCAAAGAAACAAAAAATACCTTCTGTAAATCTACCTTATAGGAAACCTGTACAAAAAGAAATAGGTTGGCTGTATTTCTGACTTGCTATTTGAAAATGCTAGTTTTCTGGTTGTACCTGACAGCAATACTTTTGAGTCATAGTCCTCAAACAGATACAGTGCCTGCCGCCGAGAATGTGTTTTTAGCACGACAGCATCGCGCTGAATCTCGGCGACAGGCTGCCGATATCTCGCACTCGCTGGAATAGTAAAAGCACATTCCAGCGAGTGCGTCATAGAAGCGACGGGGATCCGACGCGGATTCCCGCCAATTCTACACGTGGGCGGAGTTTGTTATGAATCCTGAAGGAGAAATCCCCGCCGGATTTAAAAAAAAAAACGGCATGGGTTCCCCCCTCAGGAGCATAACGGGCCCTTAGGTCTGTTATGGGTTGTAAGGAGACCCCCTACGCCGAAAAAACGGCGTGGGGGTCCCCCCACAATCCATAACAGACCCGTATCCAAAGCACGCCGGCCGGTCAGGAAGGAAGTGGGGCGAGCGAGCGCCCCCCCCCCCTCCTGAGCCGTACCGGGCAGCATGCCCTCAACATGGGGGGGTTAGGTGCTCTATGGCAGGGGGCGCACTGCGGCCCCCCACCCCAGAGCACCCTGTCCCCATGTTGATGAGGACAGGGCCCCTTCCCGACAACCCTGGCCGTTGGTTGTCGGGGTATGCGGGCGGGAGGCTTATCGGAATCTGGAAGCCCCCTTTAATAAGGGGGCCCCCAGATACCGGCCCCCCACCCTAAGTGAATGAGTATGGGGTACATTGTACACCTACCCATTCACCTGCAAATAAAAAGTGTAAACACAAATAAACCACACAGGGTATTAAAATATTTTATTAGTTGGCCGCCGGGGGGGGGGGGTGTGTATGATCGCTTTTATAAAAGCGCCCCCCTCCGGCGGGCTTCTGTGGGGGGTGGGTGCCGCCGTCTGGTTCTCTTCCGCCGCCGGGGGGGGCGCTTTGATAAAAGCGCCCACCACCCGGCGGGCTTCTTTCGACGTCTTCGGCGGCTGGGGGGTCTTCTCCCACTCTCCGGGGTCTTCTCCTGCTCTCCGGGGTCTTCTCCTGCTCTCCGGGGTCTTCTCCTGCTCTCCGGGGTCTTCTCCTGCTCTCCGGGGTCTTCTCCTGCTCTCCGGGGTCTTCTCCTGCTCTCCGGGGGTCTTCTCCGCTCTCCGGGGGTCTTCTTCTTCAGGACTCGCCGCTGCTAACTTTGTGTATTAGCTCAATTACTAGCGGCGGCGAGCCCCCTCTTCTGTGACGTCGTCTTCTTCTTCTTCTTCCGTTCTCCAGATGTTGACGCGACGCTTCCTTCCGCTGTTATGCCGGGCGCGCGGCTCGCAGCGAATTATATAGGCCTGTCTTGTGACGTCGCAGTCCCATCATGCTCCGGTAGGTACCACGTGCTACCTACCGGAGCATGATGGGACTGCGACTTCACAAGACAGGCCTATATAATTTGCTGCGAGCCGCGCGCCCGGCATAACAGCGGAAGGAAGCGTCGCGTCAACATCTGGAGAACAGAAGAAGAAGAAGACGTCACAGAAGAGGGGGCTCGCCGCCGCTAGTAATTGAGCTAACACACAAAGTTAGCGGCGGCGAGTCCTGAAGAAGAAGACCCCCGGAGAGCGGAGAAGACCCCCGGAGAGCGGAGAAGACCCCCGGAGAGCGGAGAAGACCCCCGGAGAGCAGGAGAAGACCCCCGGAGGGCGGGAGAAGACCCCCCAGCCGCCGAAGACGTCGAAAGAAGCCCGCCGGGTGGTGGGCGCTTTTATCAAAGCGCCCCCCCCCGGCGGCGGAAGAGAACCAGACGGCGGCACCCACCCCCCACAGAAGCCTGCCGGAGGGGGGCGCTTTTATAAAATCGATCATACACACACCCCCCCCCCCCCCCCCCGGCGGCCAACTAATAAAATATTTCAATACCCTGTGTGGTTTATTTGTGTTTACACTTTTTATTTGCAGGTGAATGGGTAGGGGTACAATGTACCCCATACTCATTCACTTAGGGTGGGGGGCCGGTATCTGGGGGCCCCCTTATTAAAGGGGGCTTCCAGATTCCGATAAGCCTCCCGCCCGCATACCCCGACAACCAACGGCCAGGGTTGTCGGGAAGGGGCCCTGTCCTCATCAAAATGGGGACAGGGTGCTCTGGGGTGGGGGGCCGCAGTGCGCCCCCTGCCCCAGAGCACCTAACCCCCCCATGTTGAGGGCATGCTGCCCGGTACGGCTCAGGAGGGGGGGGGGGGGGGGGGCGCTCGCTCGCCCCCACTCCCTTCCTGACCGGCCGGCCGGCGTGCTTTGGATACGGGTCTGTTATGGATTGTGGGGGGACCCCCACGCCGTTTTTTCAGCGTAGGGGGTCTCCTTACAACCCATAACAGACCTAAGGGCCCGTTATGCTCCTGAGGGGGGAACCCATGCCGGATTTTTTTTTTAAATCCGGCGGGGATTTCTCCTTCAGGATTCATAACAAACTCCGCCCACGTGTAGAATTGGCGGGAATCCGCGTCGGATCCCCGTCGCTTCTATGACGGCTTTGTCTCCATCGCGGCAAGCCAGCTCGGCGCTGGCTCTCGCGATGGGGCTCGCAAGTGCTCAATCTCGCCGAGAAAGGGAGCGAGATTGACACAATATCCCAGTCACCTACTGTATGCTGCCAGTGAACACAGAACGCCTAATCTGCATACTAGTTCGTAACTTAGAAAGTATTTATGCCATTGAGATCAGAATTATTGTAGGCACTAAGAAAATTAATGACTATGCTATTTCTCTTACAAAAATAATATATAAAAAAAAAAAAAGTTTCCTTCAAGGGGTTGTAAAGGATTACAAAATGTAATTATTTTCAATAATAAACATATCATACTTGCCTCCACTGTGCAGTTCGTTTTTTGCACAGATCCTCATCTCCTGGGCTTCCGCGGCAGCTGTCTCTGCTCCTCCCCGCAATAGCTAACCCCCTCGGGAAGATCTTACCAAGAGGGTTAGCTTGCGGGCGCGCTTCCGTCTCGTACACTCTGCGTTCATAGACAGAGTGTATGTCTCGGTCCTGCCCCCCGGCGGCCGTGTCATTGGATTTAATTGACAGCAGCGGGAGCCAGTGACTGCTCTGCTACTAATCCATCCAATCAACGCCGAAAAGCAGTGGAGAAGAGGATGCCGGGGGAAGCGCACAGCAGGTGAACGGGCTCAGGTAAGTAAACTGGGAGGGGGGGTGTCATTGCCAGGTGTTTTTTCATCTTTATATGCATAGGATTGTTTAAGGTGAGACCATGATCATTTTTGTTTTTATGTGGAAAATGAAGATTGATTAATTTGCTTCTATTTTACTTCAGACGCATGATTATCTTATGGAGTTTTTTTTTCATTTTTTTTTTTTTTATAATCTGACTTCTAGCTTCATTTAGCTTGAAGTAGGTTTACACTTATATTTTTATACACTGTCCATAGTTTGTAGCACATAAGAAACGGTGAAACATTACAAAAGATTCTTTCATCAGAAGTCTTTGGTGTCATAACTGTAATTTTTCCATTGTTTAGGTTGTAAAGGCATTGGTTCTCACCCTACACCAGGAGTGGCTTTGTGTGCGGCGTCTAATTTTACTCACTCCCACACCATCCTTAAACAAATCTGTGCAACTTCTAAGAGAGACGGCAATGCTGCTATACAGTTTCTTCCAAAAGGATAAAAACTTCAGTGAGAACTGTCTGGAGGTCCTCCACCCGTATGATCAAGCTGTGCGAGGAGTCCGAGCTATCTTAAGAAAATATAATATTTTGAAGGAGAATGAAGGTCAGTCCCTTTAATACTTGATACTTTTACTTTAAAGAGAAATTTACCCATAATCCTTCATACTTTTGTGTCTGCTTTGAAATGCTTTATGATCTCAAAAATAGGTCCTGTGCTCTTTGACTTTGTGATGCACCAAACAGACAAAATATAATTTCTCTTATTGTCCATGGACGGACACAGCTTCTTAAATCTTGACAAGTGGGTTATGTTCCTGTTCACAGGAGAGAACTAGGCAGAAACCTGTAAGATAGTTAAATTAATAGGCTCTGTATTGTATTGTATTGTTTTTTACCTTAAAAATTACAATAAAAACAAGTTTAAAAAGAAAAGATTGTTAAAGTAACATGTATTTAATTGAGTTGAACAGCCCCACCTAGGGGACGGTTCCTCCCTGCAGCATGCAGCCTCCAATTTTTTTTCTGCCTAGCAAAGGAGAAAAACGTATGGCTCCCTTTGGGCCCAGCTCCCTGAGGAAATTTTTATTTTATTGGCAATCGTCTATCAACTGTCAGCTGAGAGATGGGCTGTATATATAGATCCTTGTAGTCTCCTCAGTCTGACCAGTGAGTGTAAGCACACCATTGCTAAGAGGCTGGGTCTGCCACGACATACCCCATGACTCCTGGGGTGGCCGGTGAACTTTTGCTCCAGGGTCCACGCATAACTGGGCTGTGGTGTTGTCTCACTCACAGTGGACCGGGCCGACAGCTACTTAATTGCGGTTGTATGCCTGTCAGGAATGCGTCAGCAAGTCCTCGCATGCACGCTTACAGGGTCACTAAAGGAAAAAAAAATTTTTGCTGGATAGCTTCCTTTACCTTAGTGCAGTGGTCTTTTCATTTCCTGATTGTTCGTTTTTGCTCTGAAGTTGATCTATGTTGTTGTCTGTTCTCCCCACTTCCTGGTTCTCTGTTTGAAAAAAAGCCAGCAGAGCGAAGATTCATGCTGTGGTCACTAACGTGCTCGCTCGCTCCCTCTACTGGAGACTAAATCTGTGCGTCTGGACGCTGTGTCTTGCAGACTGCATGGAGGTGTGAATTATTGGGTGTGTCTAACACCCCAGCACCTCCTATCGTTCAATAAGTTTTGATTTAGGAAATCACTGCCCTACCTGGATCCCGCCCCCTTGCTAAGTGGAAAACTTCCCCATCGAACACACTGTGAGTTTCCAAGCAGCAGCACCTTTAGTTTAAAACTTACCATTTTCGTTGTGCTTCATTTTGTTGCTGTCTTCAATGGCTCTGAATGGCTGTGTGGGTGGGTATCCGAGCATGAATATTAATCGTTGGGCCGTTTGGTGGGCGGTTTAGTGAATATACATTAACAAGGTTTTTTTTAAACTGCGCATGCGCGATGCATAAAGGACACTGGGAAATGTAGTTCAATGCACTACGGCGACGTCAATCACACAAACGAGCGCCAAAATACAGGAAATGAAAAGGAGAAACGAAAGTAGAAACCACAGGTAGATTACATGATAGAATTTAATCACTTTTAAAATAGTGTTTTTAACAGGAATCAGTAAACTATTCTGTCTGATTCCTTGCAGACAGACATTTTAGCTAAAAAAAAATTTTGTTTACAACTCCTTTAAGTACAGTCCTTCACGCCTCGGCAGATCGGTATGGCTGGGCATTCCTGGAGTGTAAGGGTCCTCCTTTCCCTGCTCTCTGTCATGTTTCCCTCTATTGCTCTGCTGCCGCTGCCGGGGTGGACCTTTGGTGGGCTCCTGTTCCCACCAGGGGACTGTGGGTTGTCTGGGCCTGTGTATTTCTGTGGGGGTGTGTTTGACTCAGCCCTCATTAGGCCTTCTAATCCACGTCGCAGCGTTTTTTTGCAGTCTGCTGTTATCATTGTAAAAATCCCATTGTTGGCCATTTTGTTGTGGTCGCGCTATGGCGCTATGGCACAGTTTACCATTGCGGTTGGACATTTCACAGTGGCCGTGCCCTGCTCTATCTGAGGTGAACGGCGGCCATTTTGGAGGTGGTTTTGTCCTCTAGTGCTGGCTTCTAAAGCGCGCAGCACAGATCTCCTCATGATTTTACCTCACAGCTTTTTTCCTCACACACGCTGTGTTCTGACGGTGTGCAGCGGCGCTGAACAGTGTCCTGTGTTTGAGACCCCTGGGTAACCCCCGGTCAGCGTCGCAGAGAGGGTGGGCTTTATTCAGGTCTTGAATGGGTCCCTGAGAGCTGTCTGGTTATGAAGTCAGTGTCTGGTTCTTCTTTCCCAAACATGCCAGAGGCATATGAGGGTGGGCATTAACAAGTGGCGGTGAGTGCGCAAACATATATATATATATATATATATTTATATATTTATATTTATTTATTTTTTTGGGGGGGTGCAAACAAACTGATTCTGTAAAAAAAACAAATTGCAGCCACTGTGCCCACCATCATATGCAGCCACTGTGCCCACCATCAGATGCAGCCACTGTGCCCGCCATCAGATGCAGCCACTGTGCCCGCCATCAGATGCAGCCACTGTGCCCGCCATCAGATGCAGCCACTGTGCCTGCCATCAGATGCAGCCACTGTGCCCGCCATCAGATGCAGCCACTGTGCCCGCCATCAGATGCAGCCACTGTGCCCGCCATCAGATGCAGCCACTGTGCCCGCCATCAGATGCAGCCACTCTGCCCGCCATCAGATGCAGCCACTGTGCCCGCCATCAGATGCAGCCACTGCCCATTATCATTTGAAGCCTCTGTGCCGTTCATATTGTTATATCCTCTGTGTTGTGAGAGACTGTTTATTTCAGGTCATCTGTACACTGCAACATGCATCTCAGCACAGTACATCTTATCAGCTTCCTACAGGCGCTCTCTCTCCAAGATGGCTACTATGCCCCTTGACCCTTGTCATCACTGCTGGGTGCAGCCAGCCTTAAAGTGCCAGTACATGTGGAACCCTTCAGGTATAACACCTTCCATCCATCCCTAAAAAAAAAAAAACAGTGTCGTTGAGGCCGGCATCCAGCAATTCGGGACTGGAGGAAACGGGGCTGGCCGGAATGATTACCGGCGTGGCCAAGAAGGGATCCCCCAGCTCAGAGGGTAAACAGACCTCCGGACCAGAGCTGGAGGGCTCTGTTGGAGCTGAGCTCAAAAGTTCAGAGTCCCCCCAATCATTAGTCTCCGTGCATTCTGATGCGCTGGGAGCAGATCCTTGAGACACTGGTGGTTCAGCTGGCATCAGGGGTTCGGGCAGTTGAGAACGAGGACGCAGTTGGTCCGCCTGACGTCTGCAAATGGAACCATCTTCCAGGCGGACCTTGTACATCTTGGGTCCCAAAGTCTCTGCAATGACGGCAGGAAGCCAACGGGTGTTGGAAGCCCCATAAGATCGGGCCCATACCTTTTTGTTGGGCTGTGAATCGGGGGAGCTCATTGTGTTTGACTATCTTGTCTTGGGACTGCAGTACATGTTCCTGGACTGTTTGAGGGCGGAGCATATCCAAAACAGTCCATGGCTTTCGACCCAGAAGAAGTTCTGCTGGAGTTTTCCCAGTGGTGGCATGTGGTGTGTTTTTGTAAGCAGAAAGGAAGAAGTCCAGCTGCTGGGGTGACAGGGAGTGTTGTTTACTTGCAGCCACTGTAGCTTTGAAATAGCGTTTGAAAGTCTGCACAAAGCGCTATGCTTGACCATTTGTAGCTTGGTGGTAAGGTGCGGTCAGCTTGTGCTTGATGTTGTGGGTAGTCAGGAAATGCTGAAACTCCTGACTGGTGAATTGTGCACCGTTGTCTGTGACGATTTCTCTGGGGTATCCAAACGTAGCAGCGAGATGTAACTGTATGGAAACCGTTGCCTTAGTCATTGGCAGAGTAACAGGAATGACCTTAGGCCACTTTAAATGGGCGTCCACTATGATTAAGAAGGTGTGTCCTCTGATTGGGCATGCAAAATCCAAGTGTAGGCGAAACCAAGGAACCGTGGGCCAAGTCCAGGGCTGGACGCACCCTCGAGGAGGGTCTCTTGCCGTTTGTGCACATCCAGCACAAGATTCACATATGTTGCGATATTCGAGTCTAGGTTTGGCCACCACACATAGCCTCTGGCCTTTTTGTTTCATACATGTGCCCCCGGGATGACCAGTATGTAGCAAGTCCAGAATGTATCTCCGGAGGGTCTGTGGAATGATCACTCGGTCTCCCCATAAAACACAGTTGCCAGCCACAGTTAATTCCATACGCCTATGGAAATAAGATTCATACTCCTGTGCGACAGTTGCAGGCCAACCGGACCGTACCCAGGAGAGTATTGTTTTCAGAAAGGTATCCTTGGTTGTATGGGCTGCTATCTCCCCAGAAGACAAGGACAGGATGGTGTACCGACAACTCTTGACCGGTGTAGAAGAGTCTATGGACTTCCCTGTCAGTCGGTACATAGCGTCCGCATTGGCATCATGACCACGATACTTAATTTTGTAGCTGTATGCCCACAAGAATAGGGCACAGCATTGGAGGAAGGCCGCAGTAGTCTGGGAGATGCCTTAGTCAGGGCTAAAGATCTGAAGGAGTGGTTTATGCTCCGTCAGTATGGTGAATTCCCTACCATACAGATACAGATACAGATAAAGATGAAACTTCTTAATTGCCCATATCCGTGAAAGAGCCTCTTTGTCAATGTGTGAGTAATTGCTTTCTGCTTTTGTCAAAGACCTGGAGGCAAATGCCACTGTTTTTTCTGACCCATCTGGTAAGATGTGGGATAGTACCGCCCCCTGACCATAGGGTTGAGGCATCACAAGCCAAAGTGAGAGTCTTCTGGAGGTCATTGTGCAGACCTCCAGAAGACACGTTGACATGCAGCCAAACAGTCCCATCTGGAGTGTTTCCCCAAAAGCTTGTTCAATGGAAACAAGGTGTGTGCCAGATCTGGCAGGAATTTGTGGTAATAGTTCAGCAAGCCAAGGTATGATCGCAGCTGCTGGACGTTGGTTGGGGCTGGAGCTTTGACTAAAGCATCAACCTTGGCTTCTGTGGTTTGTATACCCTCTGCATCCACAAGGTGGCCATAAAACTCCAATTTAGGCACCATGAATAGGCATTTTGCCAAGTTCACTTTCAGACCCTGTTCTTGGAGTCTCACCTACAAACCTCCACATTCTGCTTGTGTTCCTGGTCAGTCCGTCCCATGATGAGCATGTCATCTAGCAGGCACTGCTTGAAAGAAATGTCCGCCAAAATCTCATCCATTTTTCGTCGCCAAATGGCTGGGGCAGAGGCTACCCCAAACACCATCCGATTATATTCATACAGTCCCTTGTGGGTGTTGATGGTCAGAAACTTACGGGAAGAAGGATGGACCTCAATCTGTAAATATGCTTGTTTGAGATCAAGCTTGGTGAACTTTTGACCCCCTGCAAGAGGGGAAAAAATGTCATCTACTCTGGGTAGGGGATACTGGTCTATTTCCAGTTGGGAATTCAGTGCCATGTGGAAATCGCCACAAATGCGTAAGTCCCCATTCGCTTTCTTTACCGGTACAACTGGTGATGCCCACTCGCTGTGCTCTACTTTTGAGATGCCACCTTGTTCCTCCAGCCGACTTAGTTCTGCTTCCACACCTGCTCGGAGTGTGAAAGGTACTGTCCGAGCTTTGAAGAACTTCAGCTGAACGTTGGGTTTCGGCTTGAGTCTCACACAGTCATGCTTTATTTTTCCCAACTGGTCATCAGAAATCTTTGGGAACCGCTGCTTCAGGGACACCACCCATCCCTCATTATCTCCTAATGGAATGGTAACGGTGTTACAGGGACTTATGGTGATGTCTGGCATACCAAAGTGAGCAATCCAGTCTCTCCCGAAGAGAGGGGGTCCCCCATTTTCTAGGATATATAATGGCAGTCTCTTTGTCTGACCCTTGTACAATACCTGTACTTTTGCGTAACCCAGTGGGTGGAGTATCTGCTTTGAGTATGTCTGCAGTTTGGTGTTTTGGGGGCAGACAGTTTTTTGGGTCTGAAGTTGTCTCCATTGTTTCTGGGTGATAACTGAAACTGATGCTCCTGTGTCTACATCCATCTTGAGTTTCTTTCTCTCAATGGTTACATCTACAGTCATTGCGGGGGGTGCTGAATACATATGATGTATGTCTAATCTGTGGAGCACTTCCTCATCCTCTGATTAAAATGATGTATATCTTCCCACCATACATGTGGAACCCTTCAGGTATAACACCTATGCAGCCACTGTGCCCACCATGATATAAAGCCTCTTTGCCCACCTACATATGAAGCCACTGTGCCCGTCATATGCAGTCGCTGTGCCCACCCTCATATGCAGCTGCTGTGCCCACCCTCATATGCAGCTGCTGTGCCCACCCTCATATGCAGCGGCTGTGCCCACCCTCATATGCAGCGGCTGTGCCCACCCTCATATGCAGCGGCTGTGCCCATCATATGCAGCCACTGTGCCCACCATCATAGGTGTTGTACCTGAAGAGTTCCACATGTACTGGCACTTTAAGGCTGGCTCCACCCAGCAGTGATGACAAGGGTCAAGGGACATAGTAGCCATCTTAGAAAGAGAGCACATGTAGGAAGCAGAGATATGTACTGTCCTGAGATGCATGTTGCAGTGTACAGCCTATACTGAAATAAACATCCATTGTTCCAGACCAGAGTCTTCTCTCACAACACACTGGACACAACACCCACCATGATATGCAGCCACTGTGCCCACCATGATATGCAGCCACTGTGCCCACCATGATATGCAGCCACTGTGCCCACCATGATATGCAGCCACTGTGCCCACCATGATATGCAGCCACTGTGCCCACCATGATATGCAGCCACTGTGCCCACCATGATATGCAGCCACTGTGCCCACCATGATATGCAGCCACTGTGCCCACCATGATATGCAGCCACTGTGCCCACCATGATATGCAGCCACTGTGCCCACCATGATATGCAGCCCCTGTGCCCACCCTCATATGCAGCCCCTGTGCCCACCCTCATATGCAGCCCCTGTGCCCACCCTCATATGCAGCCCCTGTGCCCACCCTCATATGCAGCCCCAGTGCCCACCCTCATATGCAGCCCCTGTGCCCACCCTCATATGCAGCCCCTGTGCCCACCCTCATATGCAGCCCCTGTGCCCACCCTCATATGCAGCCCCTGTGCCCACCCTCATATGCAGCCCCTGTGCCCACCCTCATATGCAGCCCCTGTGCCCACCCTCATATGCAGCCCCTGTGCCCACCCTCATATGCAGCCCCTGTGCCCACCCTCATATGCAGCCCCTGTGCCCACCCTCATATGCAGCCCCTGTGCCCACCCTCATATGCAGCCCCTGTGCCCACCCTCATATGCAGCCCCTGTGCCCACCCTCATATGCAGCCCCTGTGCCCACCCTCATATGCAGCCCCTGTGCCCACCCCCATATGCAGCCCCTGTGCCCACCCCCATATGCAGCCCCTGTGCCCACCCTCATATGCAGCCCCTGTGCCCACCCTCATATGCAGCCCCTGTGCCCACCCTCATATGCAGCCCCTGTGCCCACCCTCATATGCAGCCCCTGTGCCCACCCTCATATGCAGCCCCTGTGCCCACCCTCATATGCAGCCCCTGTGCCCACCCTCATAGGTTTTATACCCGAAGGGCTCCACATGTACTGGCACTTTAAGGCTGGCTCCACCCAGCAGTGATGACAAGGGTCAAGGGGCATAGTAGCCATCTTAGAGAGAGAACGCATGTAGGAAGCAGAGATATGTACTGTCCTGAGATGCATGTTGCAGTGTACAGCCTGTACTGAAATAAACATCCATTGTTCCAGACCAGAGTCTTGTGTCTCTCACAACACATATCCTATAACAGTGGTGACGAGAATGGGATTTACAAAGTGTCTATCAGTCTGAGAGTGAGAGAGAGACAAAGACATTGTGTATTGTCACCTGGATAAAAGCAATCACAGATCCCAGCAGGAGTGAGTTTGATGGAGAACAGACATCCTGGAGTTCCTGGGTTGAGAGGCTGGAACAGTATTTCAGTGCAAATGACATCCCAGACAACAGGCAAGTAGCAGTATTTCTGACGGTGGTTGGGGCCAAAACATATGACACTCTTAGGTATCTGCTTTTCCCTGTAAAACCAGCAACTAAGACATCGGCAGATCTGCTGACACTGCTAGAGGATCACTTCCAGCCCAACCCACTAGAAATAGCAGAAAGATTTTGCTTCTCTCAGGCAGCAGCAGACAGGTGAAGAGATTAAAGCTTATGTGATCGCCCTTCGCAGACTAGTCTCTACCTGTTCTTTTGGCGACTACCTACCTACTGCACTGAGAGATAAGTTTGTTATGGGACTGAATTAACAGAGAAAAGAGACTGTTAACAGAGAAAGACCTTACTCAGGCAATTGAGCTTCAGTGATGGAAATGGCTGTGAAAGATAGAGGAATTGGACCCCCAGAGCAGAAGGGAAGAGGTGAAGCAGGAAGTTTTCAGAAGAGCAGTTAAGCCAACTGCTGCAAACTGGAAATACAGACCCCCAGCAAGCCGGGAGTCAGCTTGCTATCGTTGTGGGAATACAGACCATGATCACAAAGTCTGCCGGTTTAAGGAGCAGACCTGTCATAATTGCGGTAGGACCGGCCATCTGAAATGAGTTTGCCGTAGCAAGAAGGTGCGAGATAAACAACCTCTGAACCCCAAGACAGACATATATGGTGGGAAGATATACATCATCATCTGAGTCAGAGGATGAGGAAGTGCTCCACATGTTAGACATACATCATATGCATGCAGCACACTCCGCAATGACTGTAGATGTAACCGTTGAGGGAAAGAAACTCAAGATGGATGTAGACACAGGAGCAGCAGTTTATCGCCCAGAAACAATGGAGACAACTTCAGACCCGAAAAACTGTCCGCCCAACACCAATCAAACTGCAGACATACTCAAAGCAGATACTCCACCCACTGGGTACGCAAAAGTAAAGGTATTGTACAAGGGTCAGACAAAGAGACTGCCATTATATATCCTAGAAAATGGGGGACGGGTGGTGTCCCTGAAGCAGCGGTTCCCAAAGATTTTTGATGACCAGTTGGGAAAAATAAAGCATAACTTTGTGAGACTCGAGCTGAAACTCAACGCTCAGCCTAAGTTCTTCAAAGCTCGGACAGTTCCTTTCGCACTTCGAGCAGGTGTGGAAGCAGAACTAAGTCGGCTGGAGGAACAAGGTGTCATCTCAAAGGTAGAGCACAGCGAGTGGGCATCACCAGTTGTACCGGTAAAGAAAGCGAATGGGGACTTGCGCATTTGTGGCGATTTCCGCATGGCACTGAACTCTCAACTGGAAATAAAACAGTATTCCCTACCCAGAGTAGATGACATTTTTGCCTCTCTTGCAGGGGGTCAAAAGTTCACCAAGCTTGATCTCAAACAAGCATATTTACAGTTTGAGGTCCATCCTTCTTCCCGCAAGTTTATGACCATCAACGCCCACAAGGGACTGTATGAATACAATCTGATGGTGTTTGGGGTAGCCTCCGCCCCAGCCATTTGGCAACTAAAAATGGACGAGATTTTGGCGGACATGCCTTTCACTCAGTGCCTGCTAGATGACATGCTCATTACGGGACGGACTGACCAGGAACAAAAGCAGAATGTGGAGCTTGTGTTGGCGAGACTCCAAGAACAGGGTCTGAAAGTGAACTTAGCAAAATGCCAATTCATGGTGCCTAAATTGGAGTTTTGTGGCCACCTTGTGGATGCAGAAGCACCACAGAAGCCAAGGTTGATGCTTTAGTCAAAGCTCCAGCCCCAACCAATGTCCAGCAGCTGCGATAATACCTTGGCTTGCTGAACTATTACCACAAATTCCTGCCAGATATGGCACACACCTTGTTTCCGTTGAACAAGCTTTTGGAGAAACACTCCAGGTGGGACTGGTCGGCTGCATGCCAACGTGCTTTTGAAGTTTCTAAGCGGAAGCTGTTGGCGTCACGCATGCTCGTGCACTATGACCTCCAGAAGCCTCTAACCTTGGCTTGTGATGCCTCACCCTATGGTCTGGGGGCGGTACTATCCCACATCTCAACAGAAAAACCAGTGGCATTTGCCTCCAGGTCTTTGACGAATGCAGAAAGCAATTGCTCACACATTGACAAAGAGGCTCTTGCGCTGATATGGGCAATTAAGAAGTTTCATCTTTACCTGTATGGTAGGGAATTCACTATATTGATGGACCATAAACCACTCCTTCAGATCTTTAGCCCTGAGAAAGGCATCTCCCCGACTACTGCGGCCCGCCTTTTTGGGGGCATACAGCTACAAAATTTAGTATCGTGGTCATGATGCCAATGCTAATGCGGACGCAATGTCCCGACTGACGGAGGTCCATGGACTCTTCTACACCGGTCAAGAGTTGCCGTTACACCAGCCTGTCCTTGTTTTCTGAGGTGATAGCAGCCCATACAACCAAGAATACCTTTCTTAAAACAATACTCTCCTGGGTACGGTCCGGTTGGCCTGCAACTGTCACACAGGAGTATGAACCTTATTTCTTTCTCGTACATCACGGGACACAGAGCGGCATATTCATTACTATATGGGTTATATGGAGTACCTTCAGGTGTGGACACTGGCAATCTCAAACAGGAAGTCCCCTCCCTATATAACCCCCTCCCCTAGAGGGAGTCCCTCAGTTTTTTCGCCAGTGTCTTAGGTGTTGGTCACGGAATAGCTTTGCTCCACATCCTTGGGATTAAGGGCGGGCTAACCGGATCTGTCCAAGGAGCCTCAGTGCCAAAGTGGACAGTACCCGGGCCCCAAGCCGTGGGGTTTTGCCTATAATGCTCCTCTTTGGAGGGCTGGACCCTGGGCCCAGGACTTGGAGTTTGTAAAAACCATAAGTTCCTGTTTGCCAGGGTGCTATATAGGTCCAGGACAGTGGGTACCTTCATAGGACCCCAGGGCCTGAAGGTCTACTACGCTACCCACGGAGATGGGAGAAGATTGGATCAGTTTGCTGGACAAACATCCTGCAGCATGGAGCAGGTAAGGGGGAGCCTGCGGGACTTGGTTCGACAGCAGGCTCTCCGGGGTAACCTAAAAGGGGGGATAGCCTAAGTATGCTCTGCATGGGCAACCTTGTTCACTATGTCTAAAAGAGACAGGATGACACCCTTTCTCCCCCATCACTAGGTTCCCCTGTCTAAGAATGTGTTGCTAGCTAAACCTGCTGTTTTCTTCCTAGGGCTAGTAAGGATCCCTAGGGGCCTTTGGAGAGTCCTACCTGGCCGGGGGTTTGAATCTGCCGCCTGTTTCTGCGTTCCTGGATCTCCAGCAGCGCGGCTCCTCCATGTTCCTCCTGTTTCCGGCATGCGCGTGCGCGCGCACGTCTTATAGACGTTTTTCGCGCCGTTCAGACAGGAGGGCGGGGGGGGGGCGTGCCTGCGGCGTCATACAGGAGGCGCGCCTTTGTGCTGTTATAAACAGCAGGCATCGTCAGTGCTCAGTCTGAGGCTGATTTTCAGAAGGAGAGGACGCAGAGCGGCAGAACAGTGACTCCCGGTGGCGGAAGAGGGGTAGTACATGCTGGACTTTGTTCCAATGCCTTTTTTGTTAAGCCAAAAAATTCCCCTTTTTGCAGCAGGTTGGAGGCTGGCAAACTAAGTTGGGGTCACTGTATGTTGTAAAAAGAAAATATATAATATATATTTAAAAAAAAAAAAAAAAAAACATACGGGATCCCATCAGTTTTTGGGCATTAGTGATCTATTGTCCCCTAAACTCTGGTTTTGTACTCCTACCCACTACAGTCTGTTGTGTGGGCGGAGTCCCTCGATTTTGTATTATGGCTTCCAAAGGTTCGGGGTCAAAGGGTACAAAAAAGACCAAAAAACAAAAGGGTTTCCTTTCTGATTCTGATGATATGCCGATACTTTCCCCGCAACTTATTAACATAAAAAGCGCCTTGGATGAGCCATTAGGGGGATCTGGTGCGGAGGCTGGCCCAGATCAGCCCAGCCCTGTGTTTATCACAGAGGAGATGCTAGCCGTATCCCTAGGGGGGCTAGAAGAGAGAATAGCAGCATTGATCGCTAGAGCTATTCCTGGTAAGAAACGGGTTAGATCCCCATCACCAAGAGGTGTATCCTCAGATGCTGAGATTCTCTCTCTGGAGGAATTGGAATCACAGGAGGATCAACTAGACCTGAACCAAGAGGGTTCAGGGATTGAGGGGTCTGCCTCGGAGGAACCATTTTCAGACTCCCAGACAGAAAGACTGTGGGTACAGTCTTTGACGGACATGGTCCGCTCGGCATTTAGTTTACCATTGCCAGAGCCTCAGGTTCCTCCGGTATCCTCTCTGGGCTCTTTGAAAGCTCCGTTAAGCAACGCAGTTTTTCCAGTCCATCCTCTTTTGGAGGAATTGATCTTTCGGGATTGGGTACGGCCGGACAGGATTTTTCTGCCACCGAAAAGATTTGCGGTCATTTACATGGAGGAAAAAATTCTCCAAGAGGTGGAGGCTCCCAGTAGTGGATGCAGCCATCTCATGTGTGAATAAATCACTAACTTGCCCGGTGGAAAACATACATATGTTTAAAGATCCGGTTGATAAAAGGTTAGAGACACTTTTGAAAGCATCCTTTGCTACGGCAGGAGCAGTGGTGCAGCCAGCGGTGGCTGCAATTGGTGTTTGTCAGGCGTTAAAAGACCAGACAAAGGAAAAGGACATGCCTACCCAACAAGCAGAAGAGTTTTCTGACATTCCCAGAGCTCTGTGTTTTGCGGTAGATGCTATAAAAGATTCCATCCAGCAGGCCTCTCGTTTATCACTATTTTTGGTGCACATGAGAAGGCTCTTATGGTTGAAGAACTGGGCGGCGGAGCCCCCATGCAAAAAGCTTCTGGCAGGGTTTCCCTTCCATGGAGGACGACTCTTCGGAGAGGATCTGGATAAATATATTCAGACTATTTCAAATGGCAAGAGTACCCTTTTACCGGTCAAAAAGACATTCCGGGCTCCTACATTTAAAAGGCAGCTCTTTCCTGTCTCGGGGCCCTCAAATTCCAGGCAGTATCGACGGCCGCCTGCACGATCCAACGTTAACAGTAGATCGCAGGGACAGGCCCCTGGGGGTAAGAGGCCGTGGTATCGCAAGCCGTCAAAGACAGCCCCTAAGTCGGCCTTATGAAGGGGCGCCCCCACTCTCGCGGGTGGGGGGAAGGCTTCGTTTCTTCTCAGAAGTTTGGGAAGCCAAGATCCCCGACAAATGGGTCCGGGCATCTGTAACCACAGGTTACAGACTGGAGTTTCTAAGGTATCCTCCGCCTCAATTTCAAGAATCAAGGCTACCAAGAGATCCAGCAACGAAGGCCTCAATGCTGGCAGCTTTGGATCACCTGCTTTGCCAGGACGTAATTATAGAAGTGCCAGCCCAAGAGCAAGGGCTAGGTTTCTATTCCAATCTCTTTATCATACCAAAGCCCAACGGCGATGTCAGGCCAATCTTGGACCTAAAGAGGTTAAACGGTTACCTAAGGGTTCGTTCCTTCCGGATAGAATCCATCCGGTCAGCAGCCGCCGCGCTTCAGAAGGACGATTTTCTGGCCTCCATAGACATAAAGGATGCTTACCTTCATGTACCAATCTTTCAGTCGCATCAAAGATTTTTACGCTTCGCGGTGGGGCAGCGACACTTCCAATTCAGGGCGCTCCCCTTCGGGCTGGCCACGGCCCCCCGGGTATTCACGAAGATCCTAGCCCCAGTTCTGGCCAATTTAAGGATCCAAGGGGTCACAGTCCTAGCATACTGGGACGACCTTTTAATCATAGATCACTCACGACCGGGTCTGCAAAAGGCAGTAAACCTCACGGTTCGGTACCTCGAAGAATTCAGCTGGGTCCTAAACCGGGGAAAGTCAGCGTTCCAGCCTACAAAGCAGTTGGAATACCTCGGCATGAGGTTAGACACAGAACAGCAAAGAGTGTTCCTGCCCCTGGTAAAGATCGAGGCTATCAAGGGGCTGGTTCAGTTGGTTCTAAACAAGAAAAAACCAACTATTCGCCTGTGTATGCGATTACTAGGCAAGCTAGTGGCCACGTTCGAGGCAGTACCATACGCTCAGATCCACACTCGCGTCCTACAGGCAGCCATTCTAGCAGCCTGGGGCAAGAGGGCACATGCCTTAGAGTCCCCTTTGACGCTATCATCAAGGGTCCGACAAAGCCTGGCCTGGTGGTTGAACCCCCAGAATCTTCTAAAGGGAAAATCCTTCAGCCCTGTTGTCTGGAAGGTAGTTACCACAGACGCGAGCCTGGCAGGCTGGGGGGGCGGTCTTCGAGGGGTCCTCTCGCCAGGGAACTGGGGTGAAAGCAGAGAGGCAGCTCCCCATCAATATCTGGGAGATCAGAGCGGCTCGCCTAGCCCTTCTGGCATGGACCTCCCGATTAAAGGGGTTCCCGGTGAGAATCCAGTCAGACAATGCCACGGCGGTGGCATACATAAACCACCAAGGGGGAACCAGGAGTCAGGCCGCTCAGAGGGAGGTGAGCTTGATTTTTCAGTGGGCAGAGGTTCATGTACCCTGCATTTCGGCGATATTCATTCCCGGAGTGGACAACCTGCAGGCAGACTTCTTAAGTCGCCAGAGTCTGTCGCCAGGGGAGTGGTCTCTGCATCCCCAGGTCTTTCAGACAATCTGCCAGAGGTGGGGAATGCCAGACGTAGAGATAATGGCATCCAGGTTCAACAAGAGACTAGACAGGTTCGTGTCTCGAACGAGGGATCTTATGGCCTGCGGAACCGATGCGTTGGTTTGCCCTTGGCATCAATTCAAACTTCTATATGCATTCCCTCCGCTACAGTTACTCCCTCGCCTGTTGCGCAAGATCAGAGTGGAGCACAAGCCAGTCATTTTAGTAGCTCCGGCTTGGCCCCGGAGGACTTGGTACTCACTAGTCCTGAAGATGGCAGTGGGAGACCCTTGGACTCTTCCTCTACAACCAGACCTACTCTCACAAGGCCCGATCCTCCACCCTACATTACGGCGTCTAAATTTGACGGCCTGGAGGCTGAATCCCTGATTCTCAGGGGTAGAGGTCTGTCTAGGCAGGTAATCCCTACCCTGATTAGGGCTAGAAAGCCGGTCTCCAGGGTGATTTATTACAGGGTGTGGAGGAACTACGTAGGCTGGTGTGAATCCAAAAGATGGAATTCCCGCAAATATACTATTGATAGGGTGTTAAGTTTTCTCCAGCTAGGAGTGGATAAAGGCCTGGCACTAAGCACAATCAAGAGACAGATCTCAGCTCTGTCAGTGTGGTTTCAGAGGCCGCTGGCCACCCACTCGCTGGTAAAGACCTTCTTACAGGGGGTCTTGCGTATTAATCCTCCTGTCAAGTCACCACTTTGTCCATGGGACTTAAATCTTGTTCTGTCATCCCTACAGAAACAACCTCTTGAGCCGTTGGCTGAGGTACCTTGATTTTACTGACTAGAAAGTCGGTATTTCTGATCACCATAGTTTCGGCCAGGAGAGTATCGGAATTGGCAGCCTTATCTTGTAAGGAACCATATCTCATTTTCCATAAGGATAGGGCGGGGTTCCGTCCTCATCCTTCCTTTCTACCAAAGGTTATATCCAGTTTCCACCTGAACCAGGATGTGGTACTTCCATCCTTCTTCCAAAACCCACCTCTAGAAAAGAGGGGTTGCTGCATACGTTGGATATTGTCAGGGCCGTAAGGGCCTATCTTAAAGCTACAGAGAAGGTTCGGAAAACAGATGTGGTGTTCGTTTTACCGGAAGGGCCCAAGATGGGTCAGGCAGCCGCTTGATCCACCATCGCAAGATGGATTAAACAATTAATTGTTCGGGCCTGCGGTTTAAAGAGGTGCCTCCTCCTTTGTCGGTAAAGGCCCATTCTACCAGGGCCAGGGGCACCTCCTGGGCAGCACATCATCAGATCTCTATGGCTCGAATATGCAAGGCAGCAACGTAGTCATCAGTCCACACGGTTACAAAATTTTATCAAGTGGACGTAAGAAGGAATGCGGATACAGCCTTTGGGCAGGCAGTACTACAGGCCGCGATTCAAGCTCCTCAGGATCTGAGGGGGCTCCCTTGATTTGATTTGAGATTTACATTTCTCGTTTAAGTTGGATTTACTGGTATCGGAGTATACCTCTAAAATTAAATCCTTCTTTGGAAGATGTCTCCCTCCCCTCATTAAAGCATTGCTTTCGGACATCCCATATAGTAATGAATATGCCGCTCTGTGTCCCGTGATGTACGAGAAAGAAAAAGGGATTTTTAAATACAGCTTACCTGTAAAATCCTTTTCTTGGAGTACATCACGGGACACAGAGCTCCCACCCCTCTTTTGGGTGACCATTTTGGGAGGCATACTGCTTGCTACAAAACTGAGGGACTCCCTCTAGGGGAGGGGGTTATATAGGGAGGGGACTTCCTGTTTGAGATTGCCAGTGTCCACACCTGAAGGTACTCCATATAACCCATATAGTAATGAATATGCCGCTCTGTGTCCCGTGATGTACTCCAAGAAAAGGATTTTACAGGTAAGCTGTATTTAAAAATCCCTTTTTCCGTAGGCGTATGGAATGAACTGTGGCTGACAACTGTGTTTTATGGGGAGACCGAGTGATCATTCCACAGACCCTCTGGAGACACTGAAAGAGAATTACTAAGACTCTTTGATTAATCTCCTGACAAACTCAGGGAAGGCTAGCACTGTCCTACTGCAATAAAGAAAAAAAGACCAAGCGGGATGCTTCTTCGTAGAGGGAAAAGAAAAAAGGAATGGCCGAGCTCAGCCAGCTCCTGTTTTATTAAACAATACAAAATCTTCTCATTGGTTCACATGATACAGATACACACCCTCACATGATAAAAACACATCCAGTTACCTCCCATCCAACTATTGACACACCCCACATACGCCCACTCAAGAACATGTGCTCTTTAATCCTTTGTTTAAAGCTCTTATACGGGGTCTCCCACACAAATCCTTATCCAGTTTTCCAAGGGTCTGACATATAAGATATGGAACAGTCTAAGAGGCAAGGGGAGATTAATGTTTAGAAAAAATGCCCTTGTTTAAATCGGTCCTTTAATTAGTTTCTCCCGGATACAAGATCAGCATTCCATTAATAAAGGATGTGGGGGATGGTTGTGTTTGCTTTCTTCTTGCAAAGTCCAGGTCTTCAAAATGAAGGGGAGGGAAGGTTGAAGTCCATATCTGCCTTCTCTCCACGAAACTTCAAAATAATATCTGGACAAATATTTTCAAGGAACATACACACTTCATTTCAAATGGTAACTTTTACAAGGTAATATCTGAGTGGCTCTTATTCATAACACAAAAATATTCATTTTCCATATTCACATCCACCACAGGCCCCCCTAAATTAATATTTTTAATCAGTACTGGTCCCTATACTCTTTGTCCCTGTGTTTGGCCTCCCTACTGTCAACTCTTTTATGTTTCGCATAGCGTCCAGACAGGGCTTTTCCGTAGTCCTTCTTCAACGAAACTTCAGGAGGCACTCAAACACTATTCTTTCCCTCACTTGTAAATGTGGTATGTGTGTTTTCATTAACATTATCGTAACCAATATAAGCAGAAACAAAATTGCTATACCTGAGTACAAATGTGTTATCACCCAAAATACTTTCCCCGGGGACATTCCAAATGCACCCCCCTTGATCAACCTCTGTTGACTGTAGCAAACATAATTAATCCGATCTACATTAAATTTCATAGGAACATCAGTTTCACCAAATTTCATAAGCATTTTAATTTTGCAGAAGAACAATAATTTTATATTGGGCTCTGTCCTAAATATTTTATTTCCTAAATGACTGTTTAAACAAGCAGCCTTTGGTTCAGTCTTAGATTCACTGTATCTTTTAATTTTCACTATTTTATCTGACCTTTCTTAAGGTATGCAGATTGACACCATGATGAGAAGTGATAGGTGAAACTCCTGCGCTGAAATGGGTGAAAAGGGATTGGACCGTGGGAAAGGGGCCGTGGGAAAGGGGCACGGGAGGTATACTGCAGCAAACAAAGAATAGGTCTATCCAAATGGACAATAAAAGGTATACAACAAGTGATATTGTTTGCGCTGTGGTGGTGATGCCTAAAGGGTGATGGGAAAGGGGAAGTGAAGTAGTAAACTAGGTGAATACAATAAGTGACAAAAATGTATAAATATATAGAAAAAATTCTATAAAACACAATGTGAACAAAGTAACAGTAAATAACAGTGACCGTGTCATCTATAAAGATGTGTGGTGGACATAATAGAATGCATGGTCAAACTCAGTCCTGCAGACAAAACTAAATAAAAGAAGAGAGTCCAACTTAATCATGCAACTCGGTGCAGCAAGTGAAATCTGGTGTGAAGTCAAAAGGAGGTGTTCCAGCAGCCAAATGAGTGAAGGTGCAATGGAGGATTCCAAAACGTGCAGCCCACACCTCTAGTGATCCTATCAGCTTACCTCAAGGCTATCTGATATAGCCAGAAAGATAGGGCATCAAACTCTTGATGAATGGAAGCCTCAAATCCGATGGTGCATGGAAGGGGAAAGTACAAAAAAACAAACATAGAGTAGTCCTGTCACCACTGGAGGGATTCCTGCTAGCAATCAAAAGATGTGCACTTACACAGAGTGGTGAAAGGGGGTGCCTATCTCCACGAGCAGCGAGCTCGTCAGGTGCTGCTCTGCTGCCGCTGTTTGGCTAGATGTTGATCCGCCGATACTCAAACGATGGTGTTTGAAACAAAAATAGGAGGGCACATCGCATAATACCGCAAAATAAAGATTTAATAAACAAAAAACAAAATAAAAACTCACATAAAGTCAGCTGAGGCGGTCATACATCCACGAGCAGCGAGCTCGTCTACCGTCCGTCAGGTGTAAAGGGTCCAGTGCTCCAATCCCGACGCGTATTCGTCACACCACGTGACTTCATCAGATTTGAGGCTTCCATTCATCAAGAGTTTGATGCCCTATCTTTCTCCATTGCACCTTCACTCATTTGGCTGCTGGAACATCTCCTTTTGACTTCACACCAGATTTCACTTGCTGCACCGAGTTGCATGATTAAGTTGGACTCTCTTCTTTTATTTGGTTTTGTCTGCAGGACTGAGTTTGACCATGCATTCTATTATGTCCACCACACATCTTTATAGATGACACGGTCACTGTTATTTACTGTTACTTTGTTCACATTGTGTTTTATAGAATTTTTTCTATATATTTATACATTTTTGTCACTTATTGTATTCACCTAGTTTACTACCTCACTTCCCCTTTCCCATCACCCTTTAGGCATCACCACCACAGCGCAAACAATATCACTTGTTGTATAGATTGACACCATGTTTCATTCTCTTTGAAATGACACCCTTAAAGTAAGGTATTCTACAAAACAAATGGTGCAAAAATGTGTGTGTGTGAGAGAAAGTGTGTGTGTGAGAGAAAGTGTGTGTGTGAGATAAAGAGAGAGAGGGAGAAAAGAGAGAGGGAGAAAAGAGAGAGGGAGAAAAGAGAGAGGGAGAAAAGAGAGAGGGAGAAAAGAGAGAGGGAGAAAAGAGAAAAGAGAGTGGGAGAAAAGAGAGTGGGAGAAAAGAGAGTGGGAGAAAAGAGAGAGGGAGAAAGAAAGAGAAAGATTTCTATATCTGGCAAAAAAACTAGTTCAATAATAAGGGCTTTCTTTCAGATCTCCAAATGATTGTGTACAAATTATTACCTTTTATTATTAAACACATTTTTTTACCCTATATAAACCTTTTATAGTTCACTTAATATTTACTTTAGACAAATATATATTTTTGCCTTCAAACCTCTCAATAAACTCTGAGTCATTTAAAACCCATCACTGGAAGGTCGCATAGTTTCTGCCTTCTGCAAACACACAGCAGGGTAACACAGCATGTGGGACTGTGTAACCTGATCTCTAGCAGCTAAAAGACCTTCAAGGGAAAACATCTGCTTAAACATCTGTCCCCCTCCCCCTGCTTGGAGAAGATTGTACACAATCTATAGATGCACCATCTACAATACAATCGAATTGTACAGTTTCTTCTAATTTTTAACGCTTTTTAAAATTTTTAAACGTATTTAGTTTGTACATCTGCCAAAAATTATGTACATTACAATATGACATTTCCTGCCTAAAGTATTAACAGATCTTTTAGAAGAGAAATCTCACGGAACTCAGATTAGTTCCAGCCTAATGAACTGTGAATTGGCCATTTTCCTGAGAAAATTCCTCCTTTCAACCAGCATCTCCACTCTGTCAGTAACATCACATTATAAAACTTTTTAACATTTGTTTGTTTTTATTCTATTTTTATCTAATTTTTTATTTTTATTATTTTTTATTTTTATATAATTTTTTTGATTGAACATAACTTTGATATTTTAATATTTTTACTATTTTTATGTGTATTTTTTTAGAATCGGTTGTAAACATTGCTTGCAACCAGATTTGTAGGATTTTTCTGTTTAAATACCAAATACCATGCTGTTTACCATCATTTGAGTTTTTATACAATTCTTTACACAACCTAATCAATAATTTTCTCTTAAACCTTTGTTCTGATCCCATGTTTGTGCTGTGGCATATCATATCCTAACACATTTTCAGTTGTTCAGGCTAGATATTCATAAACATTTACAGACCATATTAAACTTAATTATCTCATTAAAGAACTTCTTTACACTCTGACATTAATTAACTAATTACCCTATGTAACCGGGACCCCCCTTTAAGATCTACATATATCTACCATATTCCAACCCACAAACCCCTGTGGTCACAATCCCATGTATTTGAAAAAAGATATATAGTTTCATTCAGATGTGGGTGGCACAGTCAGTCCATCCTATCTCATCTCCAGAGAATGCTTTCGAAGGAACCTCTTAATCACCCAAGGGATATCAGTAATTATCGGTACCTACATCAGAAATGCGAGAAAAAACTTGTGCACAGATATTAGTTAATTATTTTTCAAAAGCAGTCACATAATTTTCAAAGTACCAGACTGTAATTGCAACTGTCATCGCCCATAGCAACCTATGTTAGAGACTGTGTTCAAACAAGACCTCAAAAGGGATAATAAATGCCCTTGGGGAATACTATGCCCACTAACAATGGTATGTAGAATAAAACCGTTTAAACGTAATATGTAAAACCGTTCTGATGCGATACCCAGGGGCCTTCATCCTTCATTTGTGACTGTGAGCGCAAGGACTGTAGCAATGAACGCAAGGACTTATTGACCCTTATTCTACCATCTCGGCCATCCACCAGGCGAGGCCTGCGACCCCGCATCATCCTCATCCTTCCGTGTTTGTACAATAGAATTGCATTATCATACTCCCCCCCTTGCACAAACACGAGGAGAGAAGAAAGGGCGGTGGGCCGCAGAGCACAGAAGCCATTATGGCAGCGGGTAGGAGGCGACACCAACTTCGTTCATGGATAGGGGCAAGACAGGGCAAGGCCTCGAGCATTTGGGCAGGGCCCATGCTTCCAGAGAGCCGGGCATCGTTCAGCAAACATTTGGGCAGAACAGGGAAGGAAGAATCTTAGGAACAGGCCTGGGCATCACATTACAACAGCTAAACTGGCAAAAAGCCCATTATGTATGAAAGCATAGATCATATCACAATCAGAGTCAATGGAAGGCAGTGAGAAATATAGACAGGTCCCCACAGATCACACAATGTATGCGATAACATCTAAATCAGTGTGAGCCACCAAAATTCCTTATATATTATCGATAGTTGCTATAAACGTGTAACATGCTGTAATACTGCAGCCTGTCTTTAAAAGAAAAACAAAATGGTGTATGGAGAAGGGAGGGGCAATCAAAGAGGAGGGGGGGAAAGGACAAGATGGAGTACGAAGAAGAAAGGGAGGGGCAAACAAAAGAAGGGGGGGGAAGGGCAAGATGGAGTACGAAGAAGAAAGGGTATGAAAGGAGAGGACAAGGACGGAGAGGGAAAGAGGGAAATAAAGAGTTTTATTTCCAGTAATAGAAATGCAGAGCTCAAGAAAAGAAAATACAAGATGTAAAAAACATGTAACGTTTTGCACTGTCTAGCAATCAGAGCAGAAAGGTCACAATATGTAACACAATGGACCTTAAACACAATACAAACAAGCCTAGCACAGAGCTTAGCAGGATAGCATAAAAGAGGAGGGGGGTGATAACTCAGCAAAGAGAAAAACTTCTTGTAGCATGTATGAATGAGCACAGCAGCAAAGGGGAGGGGGAGCTGCAAGCAAGTACAAAAGTGTAAGAAAAAAAGGTTCAGACACACAAAGGAACACACAGTTGGTATAAGATTAAGCAACATACAAATAGAACATAGCCATTTTCAGTAACCCTGTCTGCAGGGCAATAATATAAAAACCCTAACCCCGATAATTAAACTCCCGCCTTGAACTCCACTTAGTCAAGGAAAATCCCCAAAATCCTGCAACGAATTATAAAAACAAAAAACTAAAAAAAATCTGGTATGTATACCACACGCATACACATAGACTTGATAAACTGATCAAGATATTACTGCATCCACTCGGTTTATTACCCAGAATGCCCGGTCTTAACAATCAGCCTATGTGTCTCTTAAAAAGAGACCCTCAGCCCTCCAATCTGAGTCAACCCCCAATGTCCCCTTCAGCTCAAACATATGTACACGTGTATGTTGCAGAACATACATACTGACATACATATACATGTAATCCTGAGACACGCCTAGTCTGTGCGTCTCCAGCTCAGGAATCCGAAAAGGGGGCTATTACACTCCTACAGACAACCACCACAAGGAAAATGGCCACATTCAGTCAACACAGAACACGATAACACACAAGACAACAGATTGCAGTACGACAACACAGCCTGACGGTTCGACGTTTTTGGACAAGAAACAGTCTTAGCGAAGGCTAGGAACGCACATACAAACTGAATGAGGGGAGAGGGGGGGCACAGGCAAGTTAGTCAAAAAAACCGACTTAGGAGGAGGAAGTGACAGGGTGGGCGGGCGCGCGCATTGGCTGGGAGTGATCCGGAGGGGGCGAGTGAAAACGGATAGCCGTCCCCTCTTGTCGGATCGCTCCTGCAGCCGCGTGGACCGCCGCATGTACGGGGGGGGTCCGATCGGACCCCCGATCCCCCCCCAAGGCACCAACGTATATATACGTTGATGTGCCTGTCGGTGCCATTCTGCCGACGTAAATGTACATGCGGCGGTCCTTAAGTGGTTAAAGGCGCCAAATTGAAAGAGAATTACTAAGACTCTTTGATTAATTAATTAATCTCCTGACAAACTCAGGGAAGGCTAGCACTGTCCTACTGCAATAAAGAAAAAAAGACCAAGCGGGATGCTTCTTCGTAGAGGGAAAAGAAAAAAGGAATGGCCGAGCTCAGCCAGCTCCTGTTTTATTAAACAATACAAAATCTTCTCATTGGTTCACATGATACAGATACACACCCACACATGATAAAAACACATCCAGTTCTCTCTTATCCAACTATTGACACACCCCACATACGCCCACTCAAGAACATGTGCTCTTTAATCCTTTGTTTAAAGCTCTTATACGGGGTCTCCCACACAAATCCTTATGCAGTTTTCCAAGGGTCTGACATATAAGATATGGAACAGTCTAAGAGGCAAGGGGAGATTCATGTTTAGAAAAAATGCCCTTGTTTAAATCAGTCCTTCAATTAGTTTCTCCCGGATACAAGATCAGCATTCCATTAATACAGGATGTGGGGGATGGTTGTGTTTGCTTTCTTCTTGCAAAGTCCAGGTCTGCGCACACAAGCTTCAGAGTGAAGGGGAGGGAAGGTTGAAGTCCATATCTGCCTTCTCTCCACGAAACTTCAAAATAATATCTGGACAAATATTTTCAAGGAACACTTCATTTCAAATGGTAACTTTTACAAGGTAATATCTGAGTGGCTCTTATTCATAACACAAAAATATTCATTTTCCCTATTCACATCCACCACAACACATTCTGGACTTGCTACAATACTGGTCATCCCGGGGGCACACCTATGAAACAAAAGGCCAGAGGCTATGTGTGGTGGCCAAACCTAGACTCCGATATGGCAACATATGTGAATGCTTGTGCTGGATGTGCACTAACGGCAAGAGACCCTCCTCAAGGGTGCATCCAGCCCTGGACTTGGCCCACGGTTCCTTGGTTTCGCCTACACTTGTACTTTGCAGGCCCGATCAGAGGACACATTTTCTTGCTCATAGTGGACACCCATTCAAAGTGGCCTGAAGTCATTCCTGTTACTCAGCCAACGACTAAGGCAACGGTTTCCATACTGTTACATCTCGCTGCTATGTTTGGATACCCCAGAGAAATCATCAGACAATGGTGCACAATTCACCAGTCAGGAGTTTCAGCATTTCCTGACTACCCACAACATCAAGCACAAGTTGCCCGCACCTTACCACCCAGCTACAAATGGTCAAGCAGAGAGGTTTGTGGAGACTTTCAAACGCTATTTCAAAGCTACAGTGGCTGCAAGTAAACAACAGTCCTTGTCACCCCAGCAGCTGGACTCCTTGCTTTCTGCTTACAGAAACACACCACATGCAACCACTGGGAAAACTCCAGCAGAACTCCTTCTGGGTCGGCAGCCATGGACTGTTTTGGATATGCTCCCCCCTCAAACAGTCCAGGAACATATACTGCAGTCCCAAGACAAGATGGTCAAACACAATGAGCTCCCCCGATTCACAGCCCAACAAAAGGTATGTGCCCGATCTTATGGGGCTTCCAACACTGTTGGCTTCCTGCTGTCATTGCAGAGACTTTGGGATCCAAGATGTACAAGGTCCGCCTGGAAGATGGTTCCATTTGCAGACTTTATTCAAATCTATTGGTGGTCCCGAAGAAGGACAGGGTCTGTCCAATTTTGGACCTCAAAGCCCTAAATGCATTTGTGAGAGTAAGAAAGTTCTGCATGGAATCCATTCGTTCGGTGGTAGCTGTGCTCCACCAGGGGGACTTTCTGGCATCCTTGGACATCAAGGCCAGATACTCGCATGTCCCAATATGCGCAAGTCACCAGAGGTTTCTACGTTTCGCGATAGGGGAGGACTAGGTCGAGGAGGTTGCAAGGTCGCCTTATCAGGATTCACGACTGCCACGATGGTGGCTTATGTCAACCATCAGGGCGGTACACGGAGCTCTGCTGCAGTGTCCGAGGTCGCTCACATACTAAGATGTGCAGAAAGAAGCGTGCTGGCTCTGTCGGCCGTCTACATTCCAGGCGTGGAAAACTGGCAGGCAGACTACCTGAGTCGCGAGATCCAAAAACGGAACTAATCTAAAATTACTTTGTAAGGACCTGAATTAGAGGTAACTAAAAGACGGCCAGTAGTTTATTACGTCCTTCATCCTAAAAGGGGTGGTTATACAGGTTATACATAAAAACATATTTTTATGAAAACTCATTTTTATGGAGATAATATTGATAATATTGTATATTAAAAACTGGGGTATTTTGCTAAAAAGATGGGTAAAAAGATTAATAATGTATGTACACACCCCTGTGCAAATACATATGAGTACACACCAATTCACATATACTTGCACCCACATATACGTGCACATAATATCATATGTGCACATACATGGGGGAAATCAATTGTTGTATTAAAATTTTTAATTGGAATTAAAATAATATAAATAAAAAAAAGGGGGGGTGATCAAGGATGGGAAGATGCCAATATATTAGTGAATGTAAAATAATATTGATTTTAATGCAAATAATGAATCCAAAAACAGGATATTAAGATCAGAGCAAAATGTTAATCTCGAGACACTCGTTTAACCCTCCAGGAGACAAACAAGTGTGTAAATACATTAGTTTTCACGTTCACATCGTTTTTTGTATCGTTTTGCCTGGGGGAGATGTCTGGCCTCAATAACCCAAACCCGAAGATCCAGGGAAGACTGTTGGTGAAACTCCTTAAAATGTCTGGCGACACTGTACTTGTCAAGACCCTTCTCCACCAAGTTGCGATGTTCACCAAACCTCTTACGTAAGGTCCGGATGGTACGACCCACATAAAAGAGGCCGCAGGACAAAGTCAGACAATAAACCACATATTCCGAGGAACATGTAAAAAAAGTCTGGTAAAATGTACTGCTTGCCCCTACACGTGAAGTCTTTGTTACATGTTTACAAGTGAGGCACCGAGCCTTCCTACATTGGTACATTCCCTTAATATGAAAGAAGGTTGAAGAGGGAGTAGCCCTGGCTCCTATAATTTTGTTACTGATTTTACTTGGCGCAATTTTTGCCTTTAGGTTTTTTGCTCTTTTTTCAACAATAGTTTTTATTGAGTTTTCAAATTTACAGAGTATAACAGTAAAGTACATACCAATTTTCCATCAAGAGTGAGAATACAGAGTCTCAATTCAGCAAACAGGATGAATCTGAACATAGTAGTTTAGAATCATAGGTCATGCATTAGGGCAGAATGAGTATGCAGATATCCTAAACTTGCAGTTATTCTATACAATGTCGACTAGTTCTAGAGCCCTGTCAGTCCGGGTGCATTGTGTGAGACAAGGTTTTTTGCTCTTCTGTAGCTGACTATAGGGCGATCTGACAATGTGGATTTTAGGTGAGGATCAATGTTTGGCTAGGATCCTTTCCATTTGTCTGAAATAGCTATGAAATTGTGTGACAAAACGCACTGGTGGCATGTTTTCATCCTGTATCTGGTTATTTTTAAGTATCACATCTGTGGTTAAATAATGTTGAAAGGCACCTTCTACAAGGCTATCGGGGTAACCTTTTTCAGTGAATTTGTCCTTCAATTTTAACCCATGGAAAGTGTAGTCCTGCTGTCTCGCAATTGTGCTTTAGTCTGCAGAATTGACTTTTTGGAATATTATTTACCCATCGTGGATGGTGATAACTCTCGAAATGTAAGAAAGGATTACCCGCAGTGGGCTTAAAGTTTTGGGCACAAATAGTAGTATTATCGAAAAATAGCTCTAGATCTAAAAACGCTAAGGTTTTTTCATCAGTGACTGCAGTGAAGGAGAGGCCCATAGTGTTGGAATTACAATGTGCGAGGAACTCGGAGATTAGAGTATGCGGCCCATCCCAAATAATCACTATGTCATCTATATAGCGATCAAAATATACAAGATGAGAAGCAAAGGGGTTGTTGTGCCAAATGTGGGACAATTCCCAGTAGCCCATGGTAAGATTAGTGTAGCTGGGGGAAAAAAACCTAAAGGCAAAAATTGCGCCAAGTAAAATCAGTAACAAAATTATAGGAGCCAGGGCTACTCCCTCTTTAACCTTCTTTCATATTAAGGGAATGTACCAATGTAGGAAGGCTCGGTGCCTCACTTGTAAACATGTAACCCACCGACATAAAGGCTTCACGTGTAGGGGCAGGCAGTACATTTTACCAGACTTTTTTAAATGTTCCTCGTAATGTGTGGTTTATTGTCTGACTTGCCCCTGCGGCCTCTTTTATGTGGGTCGTACCATCCGGACCTTACGTAAGAGGTTTGGTGAAAATCGTAACTTTGTGGAGAAAGGTCTTGACAAGTACAGTGTCGCCAAATATTTTAAGGCATGGGTGCCCAACCTTTTCAAGAGCGAGGGCCACTTAAGCAACTTGGTAACCAGTCGCGGGCCACACAATGAGCGGAGCGGGCGGATGACAGGTCACGGCTATTCTATAGGCCTTCCGATTCATCCAGATGGAAAGGGACAAATCCCTTCTGCTTTTTTTTTCCTTCTTTCTGATTGGAGGTTGGTGGGCGTAAGCGGGCAAAAGTCTGTTTATATCTGCTGCTCTATAGAGGTGAATTGAGGATGCAATTGGGTTGGGCCGATCGTGTAAAAAGGGCTTAAGACTGCTTTCACACTGATGTGCTGTGGTTAACCCACACCGCGGGTGCAGCGTACTGCACCTGTGTCTACTCTGCGTGTAAGCTGAACTTTGCCATAGACTTTGCCTGTGGCAAAAGCCGGCGCTGTACAGGAACCATTGGCTTATGGGGCTCTGCAGCCGCTTTTTTCCTCTACCACCAGCTTCATTCACAGCACTAATGCTGTGGTAATGATGGACGGCGATTTGGGCTTGCCAACCCCCCATTCCAGAGCAGGAGGTTGCGCGCCACATCGGAGGGCTCTGCGGGCCACATATGGCCCCCGGGCCACTGGTTGGCCACCCCTGTTTTAAGGAGTTCCACCAACAGTCTTCCCTGGATCTTCGGGTTTGGGTTATTGAGGCCATCTCCAGACATCTCCCTCACACAGAACAATACAAAAAACTATGTGAACGTGAAAACTATTGGATTTACACACTTGATTGTTTGTCTTCTAGAGGGTTAAATGAGGGTCTCAAGATTAACATTTTGCTCTGATCTTAATATCCTGTTTTTGGATTCATTACTTGCATTAAAATCAATATTCTTTTACTTTCACTAATATATTGTCATCTTCCCATCCCTGATCAGCTCCCCCTTTATATATATATATATATATATATTATTTTAATTCCAATCAATTTTAATACAACAATTGATTTCCCCCATGTATGTGCACATATGGTATTATGTGCACGTATATGTGGGTGCAAGTATATGTGAATTGGTGTGTACTCATGCGTGTGCGTGTACTTATATGTATGTGCACAGGGGTGTGTACATCCATTATTAGTCTTTTTACCCATCTTTTTAGCAAAATCCCTCAGTTTTTAATATACAATTAATATTATCAATATTACTTCCGTAAAAATAAGTTTTCATGAAAATATGTTTTTATGTATAACCACCCCTTTTAGGATGAAGGACGTAATTAACTACTGGCCGTCTCCTTTAGTTACCTCTTATTCAGGTCCTTGCAAAGTATTTTTAGATTAATTCCGTTTTTGGATCAGTTTACTTTTTGGTCATCCCTGTTTCTTTTTTTCTCCTTTTCTCATTTGCTTGTTTCTGTTTAAATTTGTATTAATATTAATGTCAATGTTATCATTATTATTATTAATGTTACCATTGTTCCAATATGATCATGTATTAGCATATCCAGCTTATTATGATCTGCAGCCTAACAAGCTGTAGTTCCCATTTTTTTAAATCAAGTTCAGGCCCATTGTTTTTTACGTTGACTGTTTTTCTTGCCATTTGCGCGCTAAACATTCCAGCCAATCAGTGCTCCATGAGTAGGTTATATTGTCCCTCATCCAAAATGGCCCCTATAGAGCCTGATATAGAGGCACGCATGCCTCGAACACGCGCACCTCCCCGTGACCTGACCCGGAAGTGACGTCCTAACGCTGCGCTCCACCGAGCGCATGTCCCATCTCCTCCCCAGTATCGGAGGTTCACCATCCCGCTACGGCGGTAGATGGTAGTGTGCATCACATCCGGATGCTTTTTCCCCTCTCTAGCACCAGAGCCTTACCGTCCCCTATTTGGGGCAGATGGTAGTGTGGTTTACACCGGGGCGCCTATTCCACAGGTGCAGGACCAGCGGAGCACGCCTATTCCGTAAGTCTCAACGGATGACACTACTTGCAGATAAGCCCATGTTATTGCTTTGTGAGTGATGTCTTCATACGAATTGCCTGTTTTTATATATTAAAAATACTACGCTTAGAGGGTGCTGCTTTTTGTCTTTTATGCTGTTTCAGATTTGCTTCTTCTTGCAAGCCAGGAGCACTCCCTGCGAGAGTACTACTGTATTATTTATATGAACTTGTTCCAATGAACTGACAATTATAGTTCAGAGATCTTCCATAAAGGAGATTTGCGGTTTTCCCCTCCATTCCCATTCTTCTCATCAGTTCCTTCTTTTTTACACTCTTTCTGGAGAGCGCTTGATTCACCCCTGTTTTTGTGCACACTGACAGGGAGCATCGATGAACTACTTAGAGTGCTTAACATCGCCCTTGTAGTTTATTGACAACTACAAGCCGATAGCCGCAAAGGATGTCTGTACTTGTAGTTCTTCCATTCACAGTATTCTTTGAATGAATGATGTGGTAGGGTGGAGATCCCCTTTTTGCTGCCACAACAAGGGGTGGAGGGCTGCTGCAACGGTAACGAGTTACACCCTGAATACAGGTGTAACCCGTTACAAAAGGTGAATTTATCCTTTAACCCATTATTGGCTGGATTAAGCGTAATACATGATACAAAATTAAAGTTGCTGAAGTTTGCACCTGAGCTAGTTTAACTATATGGGACACTTTACTCATTGGAATACACCGAACACTTTATTGCATATATAAAATTCTAGAACTGGACACTTTATGAATTTTTTCATGCAATGTTTTTACACTGTTTATTATATTGTTGAGTATTGCTAAAAGAGGACAGCACAGTCACCATTTATAGGTTGTATTTTGAGAGCTTTTTAGTGACAGCAACTTTCCCTCTTTTAGAGGTAAATATGTCTTTATTGCTTTTCAACAGAAGGATGCAATACATATAACTATCAGATGTCTACAATACGGGAAGGATCATATCAGTATAAATTGTGATACTATAGAACGAAGGCCCATTACGAGTCTGACAAATTCGCCTCCTACGTCAGGTGGCTAACAATGCGTGATATGAAAAAACAAGGAGGGCTGATGAAACATGAATCAGTAGAACTACATCTGGTCATTAGGAAAGAGAAAAGGTGAGAAAGTAAGGAAGGAGAGAGGAGAGGGAGGAAAAGACAGGGAGGAGAGAAGGAAGAACCGGGAACCGAGCGGGCCACGACACTTCATCTGTGTAAAATATACGTGGATTAAGCAGCAGGGCTAATCTCGAGGCGTTGGTGATGCCTTTAAAGAGTCAGAGGTAGAATAACCGATCCACAAGGTCCTAAACTTATAAGTGTCAGCATCTAAGGACAACATCTCCTCCATTCGCATGATGTCATTGACCACAGAAACCCACAGGGACAATGGAGGGGTAGTAGTAGTTTTCCAAAATTGAGGAATAAGCTGCCTTGCGGCCGAGAAAAAGAGACGCAGCAAGGTACCCTTCTGTGAAGCTATGGAGCCAGGTAACATGGACCGTAAAGCGATTTCTGGTGAAGGTGTCAGGGGTCGATCATAGAGCTTGCTGTATATGGCAAAGATCTGAGACCAAAGGGGCTGAACGGCCGGACACTTCCACCAAATATGGAGGTAGCTACCATCTACCGAGCCGCATCTTCAACACACAGGGGGCACAGATGGAAATATTTTATGTAAAGATTGAGGGTCCCTGTCCCCTCGAGAGAGGAGCTTAAAGTTTTTCTCCTGGGAGTAACAGGAGACAGAGGACTTGTGAGTGAAGTAGTACGATTTCTGCCAATCAGTTGTATGGAGTTCCCTTCCCAGATCCGTGGACCAATTCCTTGTGTAGGAGGGGGGTTGATCATGTATCAATGTGTGCTGCAGTGTGTACATAGAGGAGAGTAAATGTCTTGGTGTTTCTGAGAGAGAGCACAGCTGTTCAAAACCCGTTAGGGGTCTGTGAATCTGGGACGAGGAAAAAAGGTCAGAGCAAAAGAAGGATATGCGTATTGCCGTGAGCCAATTACCATGGTCCCTAGGCAGTACCGGGGAGCGGGAAACGGGATATATAAATGAGCTCGCTATGGGCCAGGCATGACTGGACTATGGTCCCACCGTGTGCGAACCCAGTCCCTGAGTTAACCCAGGGTGGTCCAAAAGGGATGTGAGTGGTGATGGGTCAGTGGACAATAGGGAAAGCAATCCTTTCTTGTACCACAACTGTAGGGCAGCTGATGTCAACGGAGAAGCATCAGAAGGTAACTGTAGGTAATGCCCATAACCCCAAAGCAAGGCCCGGAGATCATAAACGGATAAATCCTGTTCCACCATGGTGGACACTTTAGGGAAGGGGCGAGGGAACCATTCTAACATCCTGGATAACCATGCAGCCCTGTGATATAATTCAAAGTCGGGTAATCCCACCCCTCCCGAGTCTTGGGGTATGTGAGTAAAGTGTGACGGATGCGAGACATGCCTTGGTGCCAGATAAAACGTATGGACATGGAGCGCAGCAATGGAAAAAATTGTTTGGGGACAGAGATGGGTACGGTTTGGAACAAATAAAGCAATTTAGAAAGTGTGTCCATTTTCAATGTATTAATACGACCAAACCAAGGTATTGGGGAGGAGTTCCAGGCTTCTAATTCCCCCCGAAGCTGGGCCAGAAGAGGGAGATAATTGAGGGCATAAAGCTGCGACAGTTTGGAGGGGATCGTTATACCCACATAAGAGATGCCCTTAGGGCTCAACATTCCCTCTTTTAGAAATGTGTTTATATATCATTTTTTTCTCGCCATTCACAGACTTTTGGATGGCTGTCTCTGGGACAAGGCAAAATATCCACCATAAGGTTTACAGACAAAAAACAAAAACAATTAATTGATCACTCTGTCCCCACACTGTCACCCTATGCCAATTCAAAGTAAAAAAAATAGACAGCACTCAAGCATGCTGAGAAGAAAAGCAGTTTTAATAAAACTACATGGAAACAAACATTTCTGTCCTTTATCAAGGTGACGAGACATAGCAGCAAGTATATAGCAACAGATATTTGTGTATATGTGTGTGTATATATATGTGTATATATATATGTGTGTGTGTGTGTGTGTGACCAACACTTGATCCATGCACTTTCCAGCATTGCTCATGCCATAAAAAGCAGACAGCCTTACTCAATGATGAGGAAGAAGACCCTGTACTAGGAAAAAGATGCAAGGATGCCATGGTGTATATCCTGGGAGTGCCGTAAACTGGAAGTGACATGTCTTTCTTGCCTTCCACAGACCAGAAATTGTATATGGAGCATGTGCAAAGCTCATTACTTGATGGGAAGCTGGAAACCCATACCACAGAGTAGACAACTAGAGAAGCCAAAAGAAAGAGAATAAAGATTTCCTGTGTAGTGGTGACTGGGCAGGTGGAAACAGACAAACATTTTAAATATATGGAACAATATACAAAAACTTCCAAATTCTAAGGCCATAAAGATTGCCTATATTTTTAAATTTTTATATTTGATACATTCCTGTTACTGGATATGGGGAAACAAGCAATATGTTTTACTAGCATTTGGGTAGAAAGCACAATAGCAACATGCCTGGTGTTTAAGCCCAACTCTCACATCCTTAATGCCCATACACACAATCTGACTTTTTGACAACAAATGTCTGACAGACCTGTTTGATCGGACAATCCGACTGTGTGTACGCTGCATTGGACAAACTTTTTGTGTGTTTCATCAGACAAATGTTCACTGTGCAAACGGACAAACTTTCCGGCAGCAAAGTACAAACACGCATGCTCAGAACCTATGCTAAAGATCAGACAATAGCAGAAGTTGCCCACAGGGTGGTGGTAAAGAGCTAAAAACACTCACGATTTGGTGAAAGTTGGCTGAAAAAGTTCTGCCATGTGTATGCATACCTAGTTCACGGGCAACGCACATTCGGAGCTAAATCAACGGAAAAGTCTGATGGAAGTCCGATTCTGTGGATATCACACCACTTCCTCAAACTCAGTTCGTCTAAAACTGAGTTGGTAATATCTCCTCCCTGATTCTCCCCTCTCAACTTTACAATTGAGATTAATAGCACAACTGTTGGTCCCTCTACGCAAGCCAGGGTGCTAGATGTAATCCTAGACTCTGACAACTCCTTCGGGCCCCACGAATCACTGGTTAAATCTTGTTGCCTTAACCTCTGTAACATTTCCAAAATTTGCCCCTTACTAACTGAAGGCACCACAAAACAAATTCACGCCCCCTCCAGTCCATCATAAATTGCTGCTAGACTCATCCACCCTAATAACCAATCTGTGACTTCTGTCCAAATATGCCAATCTCTCAACTGGCTTTCACTAGCCCAACATAAAAAATATTTCCAGGAATCCTGGAAGTTGTGGAAAGAGAGGGTCAGCAGAACTCAAAAGGTAAAAATTAATTTTGCAATAATAGTTACAAAAGTTTTCTCCAGTCAGCTTAGTTTGCTGGTTTGCCCCACATGCCGAAGGTCCGTCGTACTGAGTAAGCATACATCGCCTTCAAAGTTTCTTCCACTGCTTTCGCTCCACTCTGCAATGTTAATTATGGCAGCAATTTTTGATTCAGTCTTCTTTTGACTAAAATGGCATTTTAGTCCCATTCTAGTCTTCTGCAATTGTTTTAGTCGTCATATTTAGTCGACTAAATCTCCAGTACATTTTAGTTGACTAAAACTTGTTTAAGTTGTCTAAAATCTAATGTGTGTAGTTCAATTGTAATGCATTATTTAAACATTTCTCTACCATTTTCAAACTCCTTATATACTGCTGGAGTGAAAAATGTAATATGTTATTTATGGTATTTAGGTTTGAACATGCACTGCAGACCAGTGTTCATTTTGACATCAAATTTCAATTTAGTTTTAGTCCTACTCTTTTATCTAAAATGCCAAATATTTTCTTGTAGGGGAGATCTCCCTTACTCCCTGTCAACAGAGAGAAAATGTAAAACATTTTATTTATTTTTTGTTTGTGTGGGAAAGGCTTATAAGGTGCCACACTGTTTCTTTTGTGTCTGTCTTTGCATGTAACAACTGCACCCTCATTACCTTTATGGGCATCAAAGCAACAGAAAGTAATGGAAAAACCTCCACAATTGGGTTATTACTCTGTGTAAACTGCCTTATAGCTGCAGAAACTTACCAAGAAAATTGTGAGACAGAGATACAATAATAATGGAACACATTTTAACCGAGGCAGCAACTGTAAGAGCCGGTTCACACTGGGGCGACTCAGCCGCCTGACGAGTCGCGTCCCATTGATGGCAATGGAACCGTTCTAATAGGAGCGACGCAAGTCGCTCCGACTTAGAAAGAGGTTCCTGTACAGCTTCGGGGGCGGCTCGGGCGACCTGCATTGACTTCTATACAGAAGTCGTTTTGAAGGTCGCCTCTGAATTCGTCCTCAGGACGACTTGCAGAGCCGCCCCCGGAGTCGTGCCGCAGCTATGTGAACCGACTCTTACACTCATTCAGATTGGTGTATAAAACTACAGCTACCACACCTGTACAGAACTACTGAACAGAACTAAGTCTATTTTTTAGATTTTGTCACCAGCATTAGCATTTCACAATTTCTCTGTTTATATTCTTCTGTTACAGAGTTTGCCCTGGATGAATTGTGCCCTCCCGATGTTGAAGCAGAGGATGAAAACATGGACTGCACCTGATACACAATAAATTTCTCAACTGCACAACCAATTTTTTAGTGTCAACATAGCATATTTTAAGCATTTCACAATAAGATTATTAACCTGATCTTAAAGATTGTAGAGTGCCTTAAATGTATTTTTTCATAATGGCACACATTAAATACTGTAACTTTTAAAAATTAAACCTAATATTTAAATACAAAAATGTTCTCCATAATATAGAGCATTTTGTTTGTGATGCTTCTATTTCTAACAGTAACTTATGCTTTAATACAGTCCATATATGTTTTTAACCACTTCCAGCTCAAGGCCGTCATATGATGACCTTGACTTTGCGACCAGAAGCGAACACACACGCAAGTCCCGCCCACATATGTAAACACTGTTCAAACCACACATGTGGGGTATCTCGTGCGTTAGAGCGCAAGCAACAATTCTAGCACTAGACCTTCTCTAACTCTAAACTGGTAACCTGTAAAAAAAAAATTAGTCGCCTATGGAGATTTTTAAGTACTGAAGTTTGGCGTCATTCCATGAGTGTGCGCTATTTTAAAGTGTGACATGTTGGGTATCTATTCGCTGTAAAATCATCTTTCACATTATACAAAAATTGGGCTAACTTTACTGTTTGAAAAATTGTTGCGCAAATACCGTGCAAGAAAAAAAGTTGCAACGACCGCAACTTTATTCCCTATGGTGTCTGCTAAAAAAACATATAACATGTTTGGGGGTTCTGAGTAATTTTCTAGCAAAAAAAATATGATTTTTACATGTAGGAGAGGAATGCCAGAATAGGCCCGGTATGGAAGTGGTTAACCACTTAAGACCCGGACCAAAATGCTGCTAAAGGACCTTGCCCCTTTTTGTGATTCGGCACTGCGTTGTTTTAACTGACAATTGCGCGGTCGTGCGACGTGGCTCCCAAACAAAATTGGCGTCCTTTTTTTCCCCACAAATAGAGTTGTCTTTTGGTGTTTTTTTATCACCTCTGCGGTTTTTATTTTTTGCGCTATAAACAAAAATAGAGCGACAATTTTGAAAATAATTTAATATTTTTTACTTTTTGCTATAATAAATATCCCGCAAAATATATCTAAAAAAAATATTTTCCTCAGTTTAGGCCGATTACGTATTCTACCTATTTTTGGTGAAAAAAATTGCAATAATCGTTTATCGGTTGATTTTTTGCAAAATTTATAGCGTTTACAAAATAAGGGATAGTTTTATTGCATTTTTTTTTTTTTTTTTTTTACTACTAATGGCAGCGATCAGCGATTTTTTTCGTGACTGCAACATTATGGCGGACACTTCGGACAATTTTGACAAATTTTTGGGACAATTGTCATTTTCACAGCAAAAAATGCATTTAAATTGCATGGTTTACTGTGAAAATGACAGTTGCAGGTTGGGAGTTAACCACAAGGGGGCGCTGTTGGGGTTATGTGTTCCCTGTGTGTGTTTACAACTGTCGGGGGTGTGGCTGTAGGTGTGACGTCATCGATCGCGTCCCCCCTATAAATGACGTGATCGATGCTGCTGCCACAGTTTACACACGGCTCTCCCCGTTCTTCAGCTCCGGGGACCGATCGCCTCACTCCAGCGGGTCAGCGAGTCCCGGTCACGGAACAGAATTGCTCATAGATGGATCAAAAAATGTTCTGGTCGCCCCCGAGCCAACTAAATTTCAATCCATCTATGGCAGGGGTGCCCAACCTTTTGAAGAGCGAAGGCCACTTGGTAATCCATTCACGGACCACAATGAGCGAATCGGACGGATGACAGGTCCATGTCTACTTTGCATATGCAAAGTGTACATGGTTATAGCCTGCTCTACTCTATGGGCCCTCAATCCGATCTGGATCCCCTTCTGTTTTTTTTTTAGTGGATCAGATTGGAGGTAGTCTGTTTACATCTGCCACTCCATAGAGTTGAATGGATGGTCTTATTGGGTTGGACTGATCGTGTGAAAGGGGTCTAAGGCTGCTTTCACACTGATGCTCTGCGGTTTACCCACACCATGGGTGCAGAGCAGTTTACCTGTGGCTTTCCTGCGGCTTGGCTGCACATTGCCATAGACTTCCATTATATCCTAAAGGTGTGGTGCACTTTTTAAAAGCTCACCAAACCCGCAGCTAATAACGGAAGTCTAGTGCAGGTAACCCACAGGTGCACTGCGCTCCACCTCTGGATAAGTTTAAAAGCAGCCCAGCAAACCACTGCAGAACAGATATGCCCATATATACACTGTGATTATAGTAGTAAACTTTAATTGAAAAAAAAGTTTTCCCTTCAGTTATCGCCGGCTGTTGCTGCACAAGGCAGAATGCATTTGGTATCACTCTGCTTGTGACAGGAGCACTATACATGGTGTATGCCAAGCATGCAGTGTTTTCAGAAGGCAGCTGTGGGACACAGAGCAGACTCTGAACAGACACTTTCAGTGGTTCATTTCTGCTTACCTGGGTCATTTGACTCACTAAGTGTTGCTTAACAGGCAATGGTGCTTAGCTGGATTGTTGCATAGGGGCTTGGTGAGCCCTATTAAGGGGTCTCCCTTCTAAAGTGTGTTAATCTACACCCAAGTACTCAGTTTATTAGCTATTAAATGTCTTCCAAAAAGAGGAGCGGGACTAACCCTACAGGGAAGGACACATCTACAGTGCCTTGCGAAAGTATTCGGCCCCCTTGAACTTTGCGACCTTTTGCCACATTTCAGGCTTCAAAACATAAAGATATAAAACTGTAATATTTTGTGAAGAATCAACAAGTGGGACACAATCATGAAGTGGAACGAAATTTATTGGCTATTTTAAACTTTTTTAACAAATAAAAAACTGAAAAATTGGGCGTGCAAAATTATTCAGCCCCCTTAAGTTAATACTTTGTAGCGTCACCTTTTGCTGCGATTACAGCTGTAAGTCGCTTTGGGTGTATGTCGCTTTGGGTATGTCTCATCAGTTTTGCACATCGAGAGACTGACATTTTTGACCATTTCTCCTTGCAAATCAACTCAAGTTCAGTGAGGTTGGATGGAGAGCGTTTGTGAACATCAGTTTTCAGTTCTTTCCACAGATTCTCGATTGGATTCAGGTCTGGACTTTGACTTGGCCATTCTAACACCTGGATATGTTTATTTGTGAACCATTGCATTGTAGATTTTGCTTTATGTTTTGGATCATTGTCTTGTTGGAAGACAAATCTCCGTCCCAGTCTCAGGTATTTTGCAGACTCCATCAGGTTTTCTTCCAGAATGGTCCTGTATTTGGCTCCATCCATCTTCCCATCAATTTTAACCATCTTCCCAGTCCCTGCTGACGAAAAGCAGGCCCAAACCATGATGCTGCCACCACCATGTTTGACAGTGCGGATGGTGTGTTCAGGGTGATGAGCTGTGTTGCTTTTACGCCAAACATAGCGTTTTGCATTATTGCCAAAAAAAAGGATTTTTAATAAACAGCTTACCTGTAAAATCCTTTTCTTGAAGTACATCACGGGACACAGAGCGCATAGCCATTACACAAGGGTTATATGGGTACCTTCAGGTGATGGACACTGGTGTAATCAATTCCACAGGAAGTTTCCTCCCTATATAACCCCCTCCCACTTGGAATGCTTCAGTTTTGTAGCAAGCAATTTCTCCGAGGTTAAACAATGTTCCCCAAAAGAGGGGTGGGAGCTCTGTGTTCCGTGATGTACTTCAAGAAAAGGATTTTACAGGTAAGCTGTTTATTAAAAATCTTTTTCTTTATCGTACATCACGGGACACAGAGCCATTACACATGGGATGTCCCAAAGCAATGCTCCATGAGGGGAGGGAGACCGCAAGGCAACGAATGGCCAATTAAATTAGAACAAAAACATATTTGAGTCGACTGAACACAACCAGGCAAGTAACGTGACTCAACAAACAAAAGGGGGGTGTGCCAGGCCAGAGGATTCTATATTGCAGCCCGTAGGACCGCTTGCCCAAATGCTGCGTCCGCACCCCTCGCGACGTCCAATTTGTAAAATTTCGTGAACGTATGCACAGAAGACCAGGTTGCCGCTCTGCAAACTTGAGCCATAGAAATCTGATGGTGTGCTGCCCAGGAGGCACTCATGGCCCTAGTGGAATGGGCTTTAACTGACAAGGGGGGCGGAACGCGCTTCAGACCATAGGCCTGAAAAATAAGCTGCTTAATCCACCTAGCCAAAGAAGATTTGGCCACCGGCTGCCCCCTCTTGGGGCCCTCCGGGAGAATAAAAAGTACATCTGTCTTTCGAATCTTCTCCGTAGCCTTGAGATAAACCTTCATGGCTCGAACGACGTTCAAAGTATGAAGCAGCCTTTCCTCCCTGGAAGTAGGTCTAGGAAAGAAGGACGGTAAGACTAGATCCTGATTCAGGTGGAAACTGGATATGACTTTAGTGAGAAAAGAAGGCTGAGGACGCAGAACCACTCTGTCCTTATGTAGAATAAGGTACGGCTCCCTGCATGACAAGGCTGCCAGCTCAGACTTTCCTGGCCGAAGCCATAGCCACCAGGAAGACTAATTTTCATGTTAGAAACGCAAGAGGAACTTCTGTCAACGGTTCAAAGGGCTGTCTTTGTAAAGCTGACAAGACCAGATTTAAATTCAAGGGACAAAGGGGAGCTCTAATAGGGGGATTCACACGCAAGACCCCCTGCAAAAAGGTTTTAACAAGCGAATGGGTGGCCAAGGGCCTTTGAAACCATATCGATAAAGCCGAAACCTGCCCCTTTAGAGTACTAAGAGCCAGCCCCTTGTCGACCCCAATCTGGAGGAATTGCAAGACCCTGTCAATAGAAAATTTTCGAGGATGTCATCCCTGAGACTCACACCATCCCAGATAGGATCTCCAGACCCTGTAATAAATATTTCTAGAGACTGGCTTCCTGGCTTGAATTAAAGTTGATATGACCTGAGACGAGAGGCCTCTGCTCTTCAGAATTAGGGACTCAGCCGCCAGGCCGTCAAATTTAGATGCTGTGAAGCAGGGTGGAAAATCAGCCCCTGAGATAGCAGATCTGGGCGCACGGGGAGCAGCCACGGTGCCCCTACTGACATTCTTACGATGAGCGAATACTAAGCCCTCCGGGGCCACCAGGAACACAGGCCTGTGCTCCACCCTGATCCTTCGTAGAAGGCGGGGTAACATCTGCAGTGGAGGGTACGCATACAGGAGAGAGAACTGGTGCCAGGGGCACACCAACGCATCGGTCCCCTGGCCGAGGGATCCCTGGCTCGGGATAGGAATTTGTCCAATTTCTTGTTGAATCTTGTTGCCATAATGTCTACATCCGGAACTCCGAATCTTAGGCAAATCTCTTGGAATACCTGGGGGTAAAGAGACCACTGCCCCGGGAACAACCTTTGGCGACTCAAAGTCTGCTTGAAAATTGAAGAAGATTAGATTTACCTCCCTTTGGGCCGCTAGACTCCTCGTGCCCCCTTAGTGATTTATGTATGCCACAGCTGTGGCATTGTCGGACTGTATCCTTACTGGCAGGCCCCCGAAGGAAAGGAGTCCAGGCGACCAGGGCCAATCGAGCAGCTCTGATCTCTAGAACATTGATGGGAAGCAGCTTCTCTGCCTCCGACCACAGTCCCTGCTGGGTCTGTCTTTCTAGAACTGCCCCCAACCTGACAGGCTGGCATCCGTGGTTACTATCTTCCACGTGATGGGGCAAAAGGATCTCCCCTTTGACAAATTCTGAGGGGTCAGCCACCAGAACCGGCCGCGCCGGACCAGTGGGGAGAGAACTAACGAACGATCTAACGCCTGACTGGACTTGTTCCATGCAGAGAGGATAGCTGCCTGGAGAGTTCTGGTATGGATCTGGGCATTAGGCACTGCCTCGAAGGCGGCCACCATCTTTCCCAGTAGTCGCATACATAGGCGAATAGTCGGCTTCTTCTTGCCTAAGACAAAACGAACTGTCTGAGTTATTGACCTGACCTTCGTTTGAGGTAAAAATATTTTCTGGCAATCTGTATCCAACCGCAGGCCCAAATATTCCAACTGCTTTGTGGGTTGCAATACCGATTTTCTCTCGGTTCAAAATCCATCTGAATTCCTCTAGGTGCCGAACTGTGCAGACTACTGCATGCTTCAGGTTGTAAGCCGATCTGTCGATAACCAGGAGATCGTCTAGGTATGCCAGGACTACAATGCCTTCTGTCCTTGGGTTGGCTAGAACCGGGGCTAAGACTTTTGTGAATACGCGCGGAGCCGTTGCCAACCCGAAAAGGAGGGCCACAAACTGGTAATGACGGCGATCCACCGCAAAACGAAGAAACCTGTGATGTGCCGGGCAGATCGGCACGTGCAAATACGCATCCTTTATATCTATAGATGCTATAATGTTGCAGGGTGGCCGCTACTGAACGTATGGACTCCATGCGAAAGGACCGAACCTTTAAAAAGTGATTTAGGCGTTTGAGGTCTAAGATAGGCCTGACGTCGCCGTTGGGTTTTGGTATTATGAAAAGGATGGAATAAAATCCCGGACCCCATTCCTGGGCTGGTACCTCTACAAAAACTCCTTGGAGCAAGAGGCGATCCAATGCCTTTAGAAGAGAGGCCCTTTTTGATGGGTCGTTTGGAAGACTTGACCTCTGAAAATGAGGAGGGGGGATTTCCCGAAACTCTAGCCTGTAGCCTGAGGCTACCGTGGAACGCACCCAAGAGTCGGGAATTCTGGTCTCCCATACTTTGGAAAAAAACTGAAGTCTTCCCCCCACCCGAGTGAGTGGGGGCGCCCCTTCATGAATCCGATTTGATGGCTGGCTTAACTGGCTTGCGAGAGCATGGTCTCTTGCCTCCAGCGGCTTGTCCCTGTGGGCGGCTATTGAATGCTGAACGCCCGGGAGGCCGTCGATACTGACGGGAAGTAGGAGGGGCTGGCCCCGCGAAGGCCTGTTGCTTGAACGCGGGCCGCCGCGGCCTTTTCTTAACAGGTAAGAAAGAGCTTTTACCGCTTGATATAGTCTGGATATATTTATCTAGGTCTTCTCCGAATAGTCGTCCTCCATGAAAGGGAAATCCTGCTAACAGCTTTTTGCAGGGAGTTTCTGCAAACCAGTTTTTTAGCCACAAAAGGCGACGCATATGAACTGATAAAAGAGATAAACGGGACGCCTACTATATGGAGTCCTTAATAGCATCAACTGCGAAGCAGAGAGCTCTTGGAAGGTCGGACAATTCACGAGCCTGCTGAGCCGGTATGTCCTTTAATACCTGTTTAGTCTGATCATTTAAAGCCTGACAAACCCCAATGGCTACCACTGCTGCTACTGTGGTACTGCTGCTGAACCACTGCACCTACTGTGGTAAAAGAAGCCTTCAGTAGGGTCTCCATCTTTTTGTCGACCGGATCTTTAAGCATCTGGACATTCTCAACCGGACAGGTTAGTGCTTTATTCACACAGGAAATGGCTGCTTCTACGGTAGGGAGTGCCCATTTCTTTGAAAATTTCTCTCAAGGAGAGGGTGAACCGGAAAAGACGCACAACTTAATGGTGCCCTTAAGGAACCTAAAGAGGATATCGCAGGGGCTAGATGTTCTGACACTGGAAGTTTAAAGGCCGTGCGAACCATGTCTGTCAGGGACTGAATCCACAAGCCCTCAGCTTGTGAGGCTGAAAAAAGCTCATCCATAGTGGAACCTTCGATATCCGAACCGTCGGGAATCGGGTCCGTCTGATCCCCCTGTAGGTCTACTTCCTCCGAAGAGAGGACCTCCGCATCTGAGGAAACCAATCTAGGTGACGGGGATCTGGCCCTTATGCCTCCTGGCAAGGAGTTGGCAATCAAGGTAGTTAACCTTCTTTCTAGCCCACCCAGGGTGGTCGCTAGCATTTCTTCCGTAATATAAATGGGAATGGGTTGATTGGGGGCCGCCTCTGCCCCCAGCACCCCCAATGGCTCATCTAAGATGCCGGTCGGTGGTCTATCTGGCGAGGATGGGACCGCCAGAACCTGGCCCAAATCCTCTGACCCCGACGGAGAACCCTTTTTGTCTTTTGGAACCTTTTGCAGCCTTAGCTGTTCCCGGTCCCTTGGGAGCCATTGCACAACCTTGAGACACCCCTGTAGCCAACACCTAACTGTTGTAGCTAGAAGTGCACCAGCAATAAGAACAGGCTATGGTACAAACTTTAGATAACTAAATCGCCATATCCCTGAGAAGGAGGCAATACTGAGGAAATCCTGTGAGTATTGCCACACCACTGCCCGTTAGCTAGAGCCCAAGGTGGCCACAGCTCAGATACTGCCGGATCTAAGGCTGAGTCCCTTAAAAATAAAATCTAAAATGTTTGTTTATTTTTTCTTTCTGGTCAGTATGGAGACCCGAAGATCCACAAACGGCCACTAGGTGTCACTGTTTTGCCAAAATGGCTCAGCTGCGCGCTCTGTGTCTCTTCTCTCTCTCTCTCTCTCTCTCAGAAGAGAATGACCAGCTAGGAAGTGATGTCGGGGCTTTTTACTGAGGCCTGACGCTGCTTGACCGCCCCCCCCCCACTGTAAAAGGCGGCATGCGTGCCCCCCCCCCCCCCACGCTGACACCAACATGGGGGAGGAGGAGGAAAACCAGAGGAAGAGCATGGAGCAGCGCTGCAACTACACAGACACCAGGTAAGACACTAATACAACCGTAGTGTGACAACAGGAAGGAAGCTGTCCCCTTAGGCTTCCTAAGAAACAGGGGTTGCCAGCGTTTTTCTCCTTACAGCACGTGGGGGTGCAGTATCATGCTAACAGGCAGACCTGGGGGGAATACATATACATATCTTAAAAAGCATACATATATCTACATATTATCTGGGTAACATTAATTCATCCCATCCTGCCTAAAAAGACATAGTGGAGATAGTTGCTGATGCAGAGCATACCATTAGCCAACCCAGACCCCCAGGGGGACACCTACTGTCGAACCAAGTCCCGCAGGTTCCCTCTCACCTGCTCCATGCCGCAGGGTATTGCAAATGCAAGAGGCCCAATCTTCCCCCATCTCCGTGGGTATTGTCCTGGACCTTCAGGGACCGGGGTCCTGTTTAGGGAACTTGCACACCTGGACCTATATAGCATCCTGGCATCAGTAGCATTTAGTTCTTGGAAGAGACTAAGGCACTGGAGCCCAGGATCCAGCCCTCCAGGGAGGAGAGGCATTATATGCAAACCCCACGCAAGTAGGGCCCGGGTACCGTACACCTTGGCTTTGAAGCACTTCGGACGGATCCGGCTAGCTATCCTGGGTCCCGAGACCTCCGAGGGACAGCTAGATGTGACCAACACCTAAGACACTGGCGAAAAAACTGAAGCACTCCAAGTGGGAGGGGGTTATATAGGGAGGAAACTTCATGTGGAATTGATTACACCAGTGTCCATCACCTGAAGGTACCCATATAACCCATGTGTAATGGCTATGCGCTCTGTGTCCCGTGATGCACGATAAAGAAATTTCGATTTTGGTCTCATCGGACCAGAGCACCTTCTTCCACATGTTTGGTGTGTCTCCCAGGTGGTTTGTGGCAAACTTTAAACTACACTTTTTATGGATATCTTTAAGAAATGGCTTTCTTCTTGCCACTCTTCCACAAAGGCCAGATTTGTGCAGTATACGACTGATTGTTGTCCTATAGACAGAGTCTCTTACCTCAGCTGTAGATCTCTGCAGTTCATTTAGAGTGATCATAGGCCTCTTGGCTGCATCTCTGATCAGTCTTCTCCTTGTATGAGCTGAAAGTTTAGAGTGACGGCCAGGTCTTCGTAGATTTGCAGTGGTCTGATACTCCCATTTCAATATTATCGCTTGCACAGTGCTCTTTGGGATGTTTAAAGCTTGGGAAAACTTTTTGTATCCAAATCGGGCTTTAAACTTCTCCACAACAGTATCTCGGACCTGCCTGGTATGTTCCTTCTTCTTAATGATGCTCTCTGCGCTTTAAATGGACCTCTGAGACTATCACAGTGCAGGTGCATTTATACAGAGACTTGATTACACACAGGTGGATTCTATTTATCATCATTAGTCATTTAGGTCAACATTGCATCATTCAGAGACCCTCACTGAACTTCTGGAGAGAGTTTGCTGCACTGAAAGTAAAGGGGCTGAATAATTTTGCTCGCCCAATTTTTCAGTTTTTTATTTGTTAACAAAGTTTTAAATATCCAATAAATTTCGTTCCACTTCATGATTGTGTCCCACTTGTTGATTCTTCACAAAAAAATTGTTTTATATCTTTATGTATGAAGCCTGAAATGTGGCAAAAGGTCGCAAAGTTCAAGGGGGCCGAATACTTTCGCAAGGCACTGTATGTCATCAGTAGTTCCAGTAGTCATATCCCAGATGTTGTATCCCCTGAAGGACCAGAGTTTTCCGGGAAATCTGAGCGGCTGTGGCTATCTAGTATAGTTTCCACAGTCAATGCTGCTGCTTCGCCCTTTTATCACTAAGGATGAACTGTCCTCAGATCCCTCTCCCTGGAGCCTCCTAGTTTGGAGTAGGATTGGGTTGAGAATGGGGAAGAGCTAAATAGCTCAGGATTCAGTGGAGTGCCCGGCAGATGAATCTGCTTCCGTGCAAACTGGACAAAAGCAGATGCAGTTGATGTCTGCCTCTGTCGCAGAGGCTTTTATCCTAACTGACCGAAATGGTTTGTTCTACCGTTTTTTTTTTTTTTACAGAGAAAAGTTTGTTCTACCTTTTTTAAGTTGCCTTTTTTAAAAGCAGAGGTGACTGAGCCCCCCTGATCCTCTTAAGATCCCTCAGACCGCACAGGCCCTACACCCCTTGCTGGAACAGGCGGTGTATGCCGATTGGCAATACCCTGGCAGGATTTTGTTCCTCTTAAGAGGTTTTCCCTTTTATATCCCATGGATCAAAAGTTTAAGAAATGGAGCAGGCCAGCCGTAGATACAACTGTCTCTTCCTCAAACAAGAACTTAACTTGTCCAGTAGATAATGCACAGGGCTGGAAAGACCCTGTTCACAAGAAACTGGAGTCCTTATTAGGGCTTCCTTTTTTTCGGCCAGTTCAGCTATTCAGCCAGCTGTTGCAGCAAGTATTTGCCAGTCCGTAAAGGATCAGGTTAAACAGCCTGATGGGCCTAAACCAGGAGGACGATCTGCCTGAAAGTAAGACAGATATTCTTTGAGCGCTGTGTTTTACTGTTTACGCCTTTAAAAAGGATTCAATACAGCAGGTTTCTTGTTTGGCTCTCTTGTCTGTACATATGCACAGACTCTTTTGGCTTAAGAACTGGTCAGCCGAGCTTCCTTGTGTAAAGTTATTGTCAGGTTTCCCTTTTTATGGGGAATGTTTATTGGTGATCAGTTGGGCGAATATATCCAAAAGATAGGGAAGAGTTCTCTACTTCCTGTGAAGAAAAGCACCAGATGTCCCTTGTTAGGCTGCTACCTGGTCTTCAGGGATACGTTCACAACATTTTATTAAATGGATGTTCGAGCAGCCGAGAAATCTGCTTTCGGCCGGAGTGTGTACTGGCTGCCAGATAAAGTTCTGATGTCTATTGTTTGGCAGGGTTTCTCCCTCCCCTCAAAGCTCTGGGACCATTCCAGCAGGTAATGAATATTAGCCTGACTCTGTGTCCCATGATGAAATTCAAAGAAAAGGATTTTACAGGCAAGTATGACGTAAAAAAATTCTATATTTTGGCTGTTAGTGAGGTTCATTAATGACCAATATTCAGTGTCTGACATCAATGCACTCGCTAGCACATGGCCTCAAATGCAATCCAAAACTAGCTTGAGAAATGTGTCCCCCTATACATCCAAAATTTGAATTGTCTTCAAGGGCAGAATATGAAAGAGATGGAACCAACAAAAAAGGCGCAGTGCAATACTTTAATAGCCCAAAAAGGGTAAAAACACTTACTAGACAGGATTAAACATAATGATAAGTAAAATTGGATAGTGGCCTCGATTGGGTGGTCCTGGAGGTGGTCTGGTGTGCGGGGGGGGGGTACCAACCAACAGAGGGAAGCCGCAGTGGAATGAAGTGCCAGAAGCATTAGGCAAGGTGTTTGTAACCCTTTTTGAGCTATTAAAGTCTTGTACTGCTGCACTTAAAGGTGTCTTTTTTTGTTTTTTTTTATCTTTACCAGAGTTTGCTTCCTTCATGAAGTGCTGCCCAAGTGTTCTGAGACACCACTCTGCCTGAATTGCATCTATCCCACATTGCGAACATCTGGCCAGTCCTTTTATTCAGAGTGCCCTACACCTTTATACCTTTATGAAAGAGATGGGCACCTCCTCCAACAGGAACCGCAAACACATTAACAAAAAAAATGAAAGGTAGTCCCTCTGCTAAACGTGTCAGTGTTTGTGAACTTTCTGCTGGAACAATAGTTGGCGAAATAAGCTTTTAGGCTGTTCCCCCTCCTCCTTTCTTTATCTTGGTGTTTTATCACGGTTACATGATAGTTTTGTTTTTGGGGTTTTTCAAGATGTGCAAAGAGAGATCACACAAACACTTGTAGGTAAAAATCAAACTATCATATTTTAATTGAAACATAACAAATATAATATTGGAAATTGTAACAAAAATACTTAGCTGTGGATGCCTTTTCACCAAGGAGTCCCCTTGTGTTTTCAGCTTTGCACAATAATTAAACCAGGTGTGTGCTCACCCTGGTACGAGACTACCTTATTCCAGTTTCGGCTGTAGTATATACCAGTCTAGTTTGTAGCATTTTACCAAGTATTACTACCTTTCTCCAAGAGTTATACCTTTTAAGGAAGATGGCACCCATTCCTTAGTCAGTTCGTAATGAAATTCCTATAGTATGAAGTCATCTACAGTAAAACCATCATTATATGGCACTTTACCCGGTTTTGGAGGCAATCTTATACATTGGTGAGCTACAATGAAGGAAAATGTAATTTTGCAATCACTTGGCTGCTTACCGCCATGGGTTTGCTGGTAAAGCAGAGCCCTCTTTTTATCCTTTATGCCCTTTGGGTCACTGACAGGTAAGGCTCCTTTCTGTGTTTCACAATCCTGGGTATCCAGGACTTCCCCAGACTCGACCACCCTGGGAGTTGCAGGTCCTTTGGGCCAATCCTGCATTTGGCATTCCAACTCCTTGACTGGTATTGTTGAGCATCACTTCCGGTGGGTACTGGGATTGTGCCTTGAGTTTCAGCATGTTAATTCTGAGGGGAGGGAGTGGGCTTCTGGCTGGCTACTTTCCACTCTGGACTCTGTCACAGTGACACAAACCTGTGCATATTTAGGTAGGCTTTACGTACCATTGTGTCCTTAGCATCAATGGCATTAGTGCCATTTGCACTACTAAAAATTATGTGAATCATATGAAAAACGCCAGCGAAAAATGTAACAATACATTTAAGTGTTTGTTCACCAATGCCAGAAGCCTTCCAAGCAAAACAGGTGAGTTGGAAGCTCTGGTGCATGAGGAGAGCTATGACGTAATCGGTATTGCTGAAACTTGGCTTCAATCCTCACATGACTGGGCTATTAATATTCCTGGCTATGCTCTCTTTCGGAAAGACAGGGTAAAAAGGAAAGGTGGAGGGGTCTGTCTCTATGTGAGAAGTGACCTCAAAGCAAGCGTGAAAGAGGACCTGGTTGATGGAGAGTGTGATGAAGTTGAAGCATTATGGGTGGAACTGCATACAGATGTGCGTAGTTCAAAGCTAATCATTGGAGTTTGTTATAGACCACCCAATGTTAATGAGGAGGTGGAGACTCGGCTCATTGCACAGATGGAAAGGGCTGCAAGGGCAGGGACGGTGATAATAATGGGGGATTTTAACTACCCAGAAATTGACTGGAATAATGGAATTTCTGGGACAGTCAAAGGACAAAAATTTAAAAACCTATTGCAGGACAATTTTATGGTCCAGTTTATTGAGGCCCCAACTAGGAATGATGCTCTGTTGGACCTGGTAATCTCAAACCATGCAGAGCTCATTACTAATGTTCAGATAAAGGAACACCTGGGTAGCAGTGATCATAACATGATTTCGTTTAATGTAAACTATAAGCAAGAAATACATACAGGAAAGATAAAAACACTTAATTTCAAGACAGCAAATTTTCAAAGCATGAGGACTGCTCTCCAGGGCTTGGACTGGGAGGGAATATTGGCACCGATGAACACAGAACAGAAATGGGAATTCTTCAAAAAGACTCTTTGGAACCTCACTGCAAAGTATATTCCCATGGGCAATAAGTTTAAAAGGCTAAAGATAAAACCTATGTGGCTCACGGTCAAAGTTAAAAAAGCTATAAACAATAAGAAAATAGCTTTTAAAAAATATAAAAATGAAGGAACACTAGTGTCGTTTAAATGTTACAAAGAATATAATAGAATATGTAAAAAGGAAATCAAGGATGCAAAAATTCAAAATGAACGACAGATTGCAAAAGATAGTAGGACAAACCCCAAAAAATTCTTTAAATATATTAATAGTAAAAAGGTCAAGTCTGAGCATGTAGGCCCTTTACAAAATAATCTAGAGTGGGTGACTGAGGACATAGAGAAGGCAAATTTATTAAATGCTTTCTTCAGCTCTGTGTATACAATGGAGAATGGGGGAGCTCATGTCGATATAGGGGGTGGGAGTGACACAGCCCCAAATCCACAATGGCTCAAAAGTGATATGGTCCAGAAATATTTAGACAGAATAAAGGTGGATAAAGCACCTGGACCAGATGGCATCCACCCACGGATCCTAAAAGAATTGAGCTCTGAAATTTCAAAGCCACTGTATCTAATATTTAGGGACTCATTAATGACAGGAATAGTACCACTGGATTGGCATAAAGCCAATGTGGTGCCCATATTTAAAAAGGGAACAAAGTCTTTACCTAGTAACTATAGACCTGTTAGTTTAACTTCTATAGTTGGGAAGATACTGGAACGTTTAATAAAAGACCACGTGGATGAGTTCTTGCTGGAAACAAACTATTTAAGCAGCAGACAGCATGGATTCATGAAAGACAGAAGTTGTCAGACAAACCTGATTTATTTTTATGAAGAGGTAAGTAAAACCCTGGACAGAGGCGTAGCAGTGGACGTGGTATACTTGGTTTTTGCAAAAGCGTTCGATACAGTTCCCCACACACGGCTCATGTGTAAGGTAAGGTCTACAGGATTAGATATATCAGTTTGTAAATGGATAGAAAACTGTCTGAAAGACAGAATTCAGAGAGTTGTGGTTAATGATTCTTACTCTGAATGGTCCAAGGTTATCAGCGGTGTACCCCAAGGTTCAGTGTTGGGTCCCTTACTTTTCAATATATTTATAAATGATATTGGGTCTGAGATCAAAAGTAACATTTCTGTTTTTGCAGATGACGCCAAGCTATGCAGTGGAATAATGTCCTTGCAGGATGTCTCCAATTTACAAGCCGACCTCAATGCTCTGTCTAAGTGGGCGACTAAGTGGCAGATGAGGTTTAATGTTGATAAATGTAAAGTTATGCACTTGGGGGCTAAGAATATTCATGCATCAAAAATGCTAGGGGGAGTACAACTGGGGGGGATCTGTAGTGGAGAAGGATCTGGGTGTTTTAGTTGATCATAAGCTCAATAATGGCATGCAATGCCAAGCTGTGGTTTCCAAAGCAAGCAAAGTCCTTTCTTGTATTAAGAGAGGTATGGACTCCAGAGATAGAGATATCATTTTGCCCCTGTACAAATCATTAGTAAGACCTCATCTGGAATATGCAGTCCAGTTTTGGGCACCAGTTCTCAAAAAGGATATCGGAGAACTGGAGAAAGTGCAGAGAAGGGCAACCAAACTGATAAGAGGCATGGAGGAGCTCAGCTATGAGGAAAGATTAGAGGAACTGAATGTATTCACTCTTGAGAAGAGGAGAATAAGGGGGGATATGATCAACATGTACAAATACATAAGAGGTCCATATAGTGAACTTGGTGTTGAGTTATTCACTTTAAGGTCAACACTGAGGACAAGGGGGCACTCTTTACGTCTAGAGGAAAAGAGATTTCACCTCCAAATACGGAAAGGTTTCTTCACAGTAAGAGCTGTGAAAATGTGGAACAGACTCCCTCCAGAGGTGGTTCTGGCCAGCTCAGTAGATTGCTTTAAGAGAGGCCTGGATTATTTCCTAAATGCACATAATATAACTGAGTACTAAGTTTTGTAGGTAAAGTTGATCCGGGGTAAATCCGATTGCCTTTCGGGGGATCAGGAAGGAATTTTTTCCCCTCCGGTAGCAAATTGGACCATCGCTCTGCTGTTTTTTTTTGCCTTCCTCTGGATCAACTGTGGGTATGGAGTTGGGTGTATGGGAGGATGTACTGTGTTTTACTTTGTTTTATTTTTATTTATTTTTTTATGGTTGAACTGGATGGACTTGTGTTTTTTTTCAACCTGACTAACTATGTATCTGATGAGAAAACCTTGTTGCAACAGCATTGTTTAATTAGGAGGGCTTAACTTAATTTATCTACTTACCAATTTTAAGTATTTGTGGTTTGACTTCTTACACCTTGTTTGCTGACCTTTATACATAAAGCCCACCACCTTATGTGCCACCTGCTTCCACTTCCTCTACTTAAAGTGGTCCGGCTGCAATAACACTTTTTAAATATAAATACCCCTATAATACACAAGCTTAATGTATTCTAGTAAAGTTAGTCTGTAAACTAAGGTCTGTTTAGTTAGGTTGTTGCAGCATTTAGAAAGTTTATAAACTAGAAATAGACTGTGGCCATCTTAAGTGTGGGCATCTGAAGCCAGACTGTAAGTCTTCCCGGATTTCAGACTTGCAAATCTCGCACATGCTCAGTGCTGCACAAGCAGTGTAAAAGGTTTGTTTCATGTTTCCTTTCTCTCCAGTGTCAGTTTGGACACACCTTCTCATTCAAATTGTTTTCTTTATTTTCATGACTATGAAAATTATAGTCACACTGAAGGCATCAATACTATGAATTAACACATGTGGAATTATATACATAACAAAAAAGTGTGAAACAACTGAAAATATATGTCATATTCTAGGTTCTTCAAAGTAGCCATCTTTTGCAGCAGACACATCTCTAGAACAACTGTTAAGAGGAGACTGTGTGAATCAGGCCTTCATGGTAGAATATCTGCTAGGAAACCACTGCTAAAGAAAGGCAACAAGCATAAGAGACTTGTTTGGGCTAAAGAACACAAAGAATGGACATTAGACCAGTGGAAATCTGTGCTTTGGTCTGATGAGTCCAAACTTGAGATCTTTGGTTCTAACCACAGTGTCTTTGTGTGATGCAGAAAAGGTGAACGGATGGACTCTACATGCCTGGTTCCCACCGTGAAGCATGGAGGAGGAGGTGTGATGGTGTGGGGGGGGGGGGGGGTGCTTTGCTGGTGACACTGTTGGGGATTTATTCAAAATTGATGGCATACTGAACCAGCATGTCTACCACAGCATCTTGCAGCGGCATGCTATTCCATCCGGTTTGCGTTTAGTTGGACCATCATTTATTTTTTAACAGGACAATGACCCCAAACACACCTCCAGGCTGTGTAAGGGCTATTTGACCTAAAAGGAGAGTGATGGGGTGCTGTGCCAGATGACCTGGCCTTCACAGTCACTGAACCCAATCGAGATGGTTTGGGGTGAGCTGGACCGCAGAGTGAAGGCAAAGGGGCCAACAAGTGCTGAGCATCTCTGGGAACTCCTTCAAGACTGTTGGAAGACCATTTCAGGTGACTACCTCTTGAAGCTCATCAAGAGAATGCCAAGAGTGTGCAAAGCAGTACTCAAAGCAAAAGGTGGCTACTTTGAAGAACCTAGAATATGACATATTTTCAGTTGTTTCACACTTTTTTGTTATGTATATAATTCCACATGTTAATTCATAGTTTTGATGCCTTCAGTGTTGTAACGGAACTATGTATTCTGCCTGTACATCTATAATAATCATGCAGTGGTATATTATGAGGTGTGAACATCCTCTGTCTGTAAAGATGTAGATTAGAACTGAATCAGCCTGTCTCTGGAAACCTCTCTTTAGTATGCTAATTCACCTCTCTATTCCCAAAGGTTAATTGATCTATTGTGTGTGTGAAAGACCTGTGTTTATCCTTAAGAGATTGTATATTGTATTCCAAATTAGCAGTATCCGGCCAGTTGTATTGAAATAGCATGTCACTTATGTTCAGAAGAACTGTCAGGCTTTGCGGAGCCGAAATGTTTAGCTAGGGAGGGGGCGGAGAGTTCCATTGTTCCTTGATTATTCACAAGTTTGTAACTAAGATATAAACCAAGAAATGTACCATTAAAGTTAGTCTACTTTCTACCCTTCAAATGTAGCCTGTCTCGTTTATGGAAGGGAATGCAATGGGATTTATTCTGTGCCTCTTACAACTGGACCTAACTCTCCCTCTGGATCTCGTCGATGGGCTTATACTGGACTTACTTATATAGCAACTTGCCAGGGAAAAGGACGTCGTCAGCGGCTGATACCCTCTCCCTACTTGGGTAGCCGTTACAAGTGTGAATCTACAATTTTCATAGTCATGAAATTAAAGAAAACTCTTTGAATGAGAAGGTGTGTCCAAACTTTTGGTCTGTACAGTATATACTAGGGTTGCCACATTTTCTATTTAATATTTGCTGGAAAGAAGTGAAGAGTGTTTAACAGTGACTAGTATATGCAGCAGAGGAGTGCTGAGGGTATGAAATAGAGGAGTGTGGAGGGTATGACCATGGTCGTATGTACAGGAGAGGAGTGTGGAGGGTATGATGGTGGTGGTATGTACAGGGATGAACTCCACTTTAGGGATTGTGGAAACAGTGGGTGAATGTTGATTCTTTCAATGAGCAAAAGTATACAAATTTCCAGGCTAAAGAAGGTAATGCGGGACAAGAATACTTAATCTTTAACCACTTAAGGACCCCCGCACGCACATATACGGCCACAGAATGGCACGTACAGGCACAAGGGCGTAAATTTACGTCCCCGCCTAAGTGCGGTTCGGGGGTCCCATCGGGACCCCCTCCGCGGCGTGCGGGGGTCCCCGTGGCTCCGGGAGCGATCTGGGGGCGGATGTCGGCTTATACCCGCCCCCCCGCGATCGCTCCCAGCCAATGGGAGCGCGCTCCCAACCTGTCACTTCCTCCTCCTGTGTTTACACAGGAAGGAGGAAATGATGTATTCTCTCATCGCAGCGCTGTTTCCCAGCGCTGCTGATGAGAGAAGACATGACAAGTAAGTGTGCACCAACACAACACTGACACACACTCACATAGGCATATTAACCCCTTGTGATCGCCCCCCCCACCCCCCTGTCACAGTGTCACTGAATGCAGTGATCTAATCACTGCATTTAGTGTCAGTGTGACAGGCAGTGTAAAAAACAGTTAGTGTTAGGTTCAGGATAGCCCCCCCACCCCCCCTAATAAAGTTTTAACCCCCTGATCACCGCCCTAGTTAACCTTTTCACTCCCTATTGCCAGCGTCACTAAGCGATCATTTTTCTGATCGCTGTATTAGTGTCGCTGTTCCCGCTAGGTAGCTATTTTTTTTTATTGCGATTTTTTTTTTTTACTAAAGACATGTGGCTAAATAAATTTTGGCCTAAATGTTTGACTAAAATTTAGTTTATTTGATTTTTTTTTAACAAAAAGTAAAAAATAGTGTTTTTTTTTCAAAAATGTCGCTCTATTTTTGTATATAGCGCAAAAAATAAAAATCGCAGAGGTGATCAAATACCACCAAAAGAAAGCTCTATTTGTGGGAAGAAAAGGACGCAAATTTTGTTTGGGAGCCACGTCGCACGACCGCGCAATTGTCTGTTAAAACGACGCAGTGCCGAATCGCAAAAACACCTTGGGTCATTTACCAGCGTATTGGTCCGGGTCTTAAGTGGTTAAAGGGGTAATTCCCCCAAAAACCTTTTTTTAACATTGATTGAGGCTCGTTATGTCAAGGGGAATCGGGTGTTTTTTTTATTAGAAACGAAGCAGTACTTACCGATTTACAGATGCATCGTCTCCGTCGCTTCCGGGTATGATCGTCTGGTCTGGGCGTGCCTATTTGATTGACAGGCTTCCGACGGTCGCATACATCGCGTCACGAGTAGCCGAAAGAAGCCGAGCGATGGTGCGGCTCTATACTGCGCCTGCGCACCGTCGTTCGGCTACTTTCGGAAAATCGTGACGCGATGTATCCGACCTCGGAAGCCTGTCAATCAAATAGGAACGCCTAGACCCGGAGACCATACCCGGAAGCGTCGGAGACGATGCATCTGTAAAACGGTAAGTACGGCTTCATTTCTAAAAAAAAAACACCCGATTCCCCTTGACATAACGAGCCTCAATCAATGTTAAAAAAAAGGTTTTTGGGGGAACTACCCCTTTAAGGTTTTGTTTTCCTTTAGAGCATGTGGACAACCATTTTGGGGCAATTTTATAAAGCTCTTAACTTTACAGTATGGAAAGTGTCTGTGTCTTTAACCACATCAATACTGGGCACTTTCGCCCCCTTCCTTCCCTGACCAATTTTCAGCTTTCAGCGCTCTCGCATTTTCAATGACAATTGTGCGGTCATGCTATACTGTACCCAAATTAAATTTTTATCATTTTGTTCACAGAAATAGAACTTTCTTTTGGTGGTATTTATTCACGACTGTTTTTTATTTTTTGCGATGTAAGCGGAAATTTGGAAAAAATATATTTTCGTCTTTCTATTTTAAAAAAAATCCAATAAAAACGAATTTTGTCATAAATTTAAGCCAAAATGTATTCTGCTACATGTTTTTGGTAAAAAAAAGAAAAAAAAAGTGTATAATAATTGTTTTGTGTGATCATGGATATATGTACGCAAATGATTATGTACAGATGTGTGCAGGTGATCACGGACATATGTGTGCAAATGATCATTGGGACATGTGGTTTTACTGTTACATATGTGGGGGGCAGGTGTTTTTTTCTATGTGGGGACGTTTGTTTTGGGGACATGTTTGTTTACTTTGTGTTTTACAATGTGTGGGACACGAGACTGGTGATCCGTGAGTAAAAAGTTGAAAAAACAGCTCACACTCACTGATCATTCTCTCCCCAAGGGGCTAAAACGAGGTGGCTAGAATAGTATGACACTACCTACCAAAGGCACTATATCCCCCAAGGAGAGATGTACCCCATATAGACACATCGGCCGACAATTACTAATCAGCCGAAAATCGCCACAATTAGTACCCATACAAATCGAAAATATTGTGAAAATATAAATAAAAAATGTAAAATAAATATAGAACTGAAGCCTCTAGTTGTTACTTTCACCATAGGTGAAGTAACATGAATGGAGAAGAATAGATGGTAGGTATGGTGCTGTTCTATGTGATGTCATAAATAATAAATTATGAAAAAACAACATGCTGTATAAATATAAAAAAAATATATCCAGAATATAAATAGTCCAAAAGTACATGTGTGCTTGGTGCAACTGATGCAATATAACAAGGTGTGCAATGAATATAAAATTAGTGCACCTGTGCTGATTAAACTGTGCAATAAATAGGTTCAGTAAACCTGTGCAAGTCAGGAATAATAGTAATCCGCTGCAATCAATACAAAACAGCTGGTGCAGACATATTAAAGTGCATATGAAATCCTGTGTAACAAATATCAAACGGCTATGAAAAAGTCCATTGTTGGCAGGTGAAAAACAGGAAACTAATTTCCCTGGTGCTGGATATTTATAGATGCATGCTTGGTAAAAGTGACACTTTTAATCCCAGTAGGTGGACACTGCAATCGGTGCCCCTGCAAAGCCCGCACTCACCAGATACACACCCCCTCATGGGTTACGGAACCTTCACAGTGCAAGCCACTGTGTCGCTCTCTGGCAATCAAACCAACCTTTTTGCTGTTCTGGTTTTTCCACTCCAGCTCATGTACAAGAGAAAAGGCACCACATAGTGTTTTATCGTTTTTAAAAAGTTTATTGATAAAGCTTCTAAAATGGGTACTCACACATTAGTAGAGTAAAAATTGCATTTAGTCCTATTAGGAAGTGTTGTGGCGTTCTGCTGCTCAACTGGTTTTGTCTGCTGATTTTAGCTGGAGCATGCTCGACAGAATGGGGAGATGTTGTGTTTACATCTTCCTGTTCTTCAGCTTTGTGACTCGATCGCGGGATACCGGCGGCGATCAGGTCCGCGGGTCCCATGGGCACAGTCACGGAGCTCGCGGCAGGGTCGTGAGCACGAACACAGGGCGGAAATCTCAAGGGGACGTACCTGTACGCCCTTTTGCCTGTCCATTCCATTTTGTCAACGTAAAAGTGTGTGCGCTGGTCGGCAAGTGGTTAATAAAAGACCTGAAATGACCAGATATATCCCGATAAGGGATTTCCATGACGAAATATGCCCCCATCAGAGCTACATTAATAGATCATGAGGGTCTTAAATGAGACATATTAAAAGCAAATTAGTCACCCAAGAATCGGATCGAGTTTACATTGTAAGCACATAAACAACAAAACTAGATAAACAGTGAAAATTTGATAAAAGGCGGATTTAAGCGTTATCTCTAAAAGTGTTAACATCCACATCTACTTTTAAACCATAGGGGACATGGGTCTTTAACTTATGAACCCAGGACATTTCAAGTTTGGAAATACTCCAAACCAGGCAACTACCCCTCCAATAAGGGCTGAATTTGTCTATCCCTAAAAATATAGTCATAGATGGATCCCTTGTGTGGGCAGTCAGATAATGCTGGGAAACCCCCTCCTAATATTATTGATAGGCTCATTTAGGTGAAATTGAAGGGGTGCTTAGTCCTGCCCACATACTGCAGTCCACAAGAGCACTGCAGTAGGTAGATTACCCACTCAGTAAACCAGGTGATAAAAGGTTCTATTTTATGTTCTTTAGATGTACTGCCAGAGAGAAAACGTGTCTCTCTCTCCTGGTTCTGCATCCATTGAGGGAACACAGTTGGCATCTTCTACACTGACAGTAACCTATAAGTTCACTGAAAAAATTAGGTTTATTACTAGGGGAGTTTAAAACATTGGGAGCCAATTTATCCCTCAAAGAAGGGACACCCTCCATGTTAATTCCAGGTTGTGATACAACAAACACGAAAAATGTCAAGGGGGGGTGAATACATTTGCAAGGCACTGTACTTGCTAAGATCTATAGTTATAAGGAAAGTGGAGTGGCGATTTGGAGTTTCTCTAAACGAGCTATAACATCTGTTTTAAGCGCTAGTGCCTACTCATGAGAATGGGTGGCAATTCGGTCGGGTGAGTGTTATTCCTAAGGAAGAGGGGCTCACAGTATCACTTTGGTGGTGGATTCAAGGTATTACGTTGGTTACACGGTTTTACACTGGTGTGTGTGTCACTCATACAGACTTTTACTTTTTTTTCAGATTTATTTTCTTGTGGACTATTTGTTGTTTTATATACACATTTTTTTCTCCAACTTCTAATTTTGTGCACATTTATTTAACCACTTGAGCCCCGGAAGATTTTCCCCTCTTATCGACCAGAGCATTTTTTTGCAATTCGGCACTGCGTGGTTTTAGCTGACAATTGTGCAGTCATGCAACGTTGTACCCAAACAAAATTTACGTCATTTTTTTTCCACAAATAGAGCTTTATTTTGGTGCTATTTGATCACCTTTTATTTTTTGTGCTATAAACAAAAAAAGAGCGACAATTTTGAAAAAAGAAGCAATCCTTTTTGCTATAATATCCCCCAAAAACATTTAAAAAAAAAATGTCCTCAGTTTAGGCCGATATGTATTGTTCTACATAGTTTTGGTAAAAAAAAATTGCAATAAGCGTATATTGATTGGTTTGTGCAAAAGTTATAGCAACGATAACTAGTTTTTATTATTAATGGTGTGAATTAGTTGTTTCAGCCCTAATCCAAATAAGACAAAAAAATTACATCTTTTCCCAATGAAAAAGCAAAATATTCAAATGTATTGTTGTGACGAGACCCTTGCTCGCTCGGTTCTGCTCTCCCGACACTCCTTTGCTTCTATTGGATCAGATTGCAGATTGCAACATCTGATGGTCTAGTCATCCAAGATTCCGGGATCCGAACTACAGCTATGTGCCGTTCGGAATCCATTAGAACACACACCAGGCAGGCTGTATGTATGTTCAAACAGGACTCTTTGATTTGCAAGTACACAGCACACTTTTATACAGAATTTGGAACATCCCGCCCATAACAACTGCTTTCCTATTGGTCAATTGTAAAGTATATGCAGTCCTCCTTAACCATGCAAATGAGGACTTGAAAATGACACATCAGAGATTGGTCGGATAGTTTGAATAGAAAGACTGTTATGTGTATTGAGACAAAAGCCTCAGGGCAATCAATATACACAATAGCCAGCCACAGAACAATGGGACCGGCTGGAGAGTTGAGTTAGCCTTAAGACAGGGCAGAGACCCCCCCCCCCATGTGTAACAGATTTCAATTAACCTTCAATCCACATCTTTAGACAGACTGACTGTCTCTGACAGAAGATATTTACACCTGATAATCAAAAGGCTTTAAAACAGGGTTATCACATAATGGACAATGAAATGTCTCAGTATATCCTGTAATACATGAATTAGGATTTCAAGTAGAACCACTCCAAGGTCCATGACATTACTTCCCCTGGGAAACAGTCCAACAGCCACAGTGGGACCCAAACGGGTCAACTCGAGGATGTTGGACAAGTAGTCTTAAGGTTCCAGGACTTTCTGCCGGGATAGCCCATCCGCCTTCCTGTTCTTTAGGCCCTGGCCCATATTAGGATGGCAAGAGGCTCGCATTCAGTCCTCTCCAAAAGCCCCTGTCCCGGCTAGGCCTGTCACACATCTCCCTCTTTGGCAGGAGACTAACACTGGGAGAGACCTCAATTCCGGTACCCACCCAATACCCCAGATAACAGAGCATTACTCACCCAGCCAATCTCCGCCTTTCTCAGAGAACATGCCTGCCGCGGGGAAGAGGCCTGGACTGGCCCTTCTCCCTGGAGTCCTTTCAGCCGCTGGAGAGAAGACAGGGTGACTGGGCTCAGTTCGTCATGCTGTTGGGGATATTGGCCAACTGTCCCCCAGTCCTGGGGTATACAAGTGGAGACTGAAGTCCCATCCACTTGTGGTAGGTGAAAATCTCCCGGTGCTTGTACTGATATCCGCTCAAGCTGTAGTTGTGTGCAGCAGCCAGTAGCATCCTGCCCTGCTGCCAGTGATTCAGCTGGGAGTAAAAGCTTTACCACCTCAGCTTGTTGCTGGGGAGGGGAGGACAACAGCCCCAGCTCCCTGGAACTCCACAGTTAGTTCCGGTGCTGGGCAGAGATTGCTAGCACTCTGCCCTGTTGCCAGCACTTCTGCTGGGGGTGCATAATCCATAACATCCTCTGAATAGTCCATACATGCTGTAATCTGCGGCTGGGCAGTGATCGCCATCTTCTCACCCTGAGCCTCCGGAACTGCTAATTGGAGGGATTGCCGATTCTCTCCAACTTTTTCTTACGGATTTAAGCTATTCATCTAGTTAGCTTTAGCAATTCATGGGGCAGAGGTCTTGAACCCTCTGTCCGGTGACCAGAGATTCAGCTGGGGAAGTTCCTTGTAACTCCACAAATACTGCCCTTGGTGCTGGGCAGAGCACAGTGAAGTTTGGCCCTGATCCCAGCTCTTATGCTGCAGGCTCATCAGGTTGTTCTTCCTCAGCAGAAAAATCTATTAAATCCCCTGTCTCTGCAACTCGGCTATGAGGAAAGATTAGAAGAACTGAATTTATTTACTCTTGAGAAGAGGAGAATAAGGGGGGATATGATCAACATGTACAACTATATAAGAGGTCCATATAGTGAACTTTGGTTTTGAGTTATTCACTTTAGGGTCAACACTGAGGACAAGGGGGCGCTCTTTACGTCTGGAGGAAAAGAGATTTCGCCTCCAAATACGGAAAGGTTTCTTCACAGTAAGAGCTGTGAAAATGTGGAACAGACTCCCTCCAGAGGTGGTTCTGGCCAGCTCAGTAGATTGCTTTAAGAAGGGCCTGGATTCTTTCCTAAATACACATAATATAAGTGAGTACTAAGATTTGTAGGTAAAGTTGATCCGGGGTAAATCCGATTGCCTCTCGGGGGATCAGGAAGGAATTGTTTCCCCTCCTGTAGCAAATTGGATCATCGCTCTGCTGGGGTTTTTTGCCTTCCTCTGGATCAACTGTGGGTATTGAGTTGGGTGTATGGGATTGTACTGTATTTTATTTTTATTTATTTTTTGTATTTTTTTTATGCTTGAACTGGATGGACTTGTGTCTTTTTTTCAACCAAGCTAACTATGTAACTGGTGTCTGGGGATAGAGGTTCACCATCTCCTGTCCATGAAACCCAGAAGATGCTATAGCAGGCATCCTCAAACTACGGCCCTCCAGCTGTTGCGGAACTACAAATCCCATGAGGCATTGTGAAACTCTGACATTCACAGACATGACTGAGCATGATGGGAAATGTAGTTCCTGAACAACTGGAGGGCCATAGTTTGAAGACCCCTGTTCTATAGGTACTGAGCAGAGGTTAGCAGAACTCGGCCCTGCGGTCAGCACTTCAGCTTTGGGAATGGCAATCTCCAGATTTTCCACTGCTGATTCATCAGCCAGGATTTCAGCGTTGTCAGCTGATATTTCCTCATAGTCCCAGGCAAAGGGAGCCCCATCCAGCTGCTGAGCAAAGTCTAGCAGCTGTTTGTAGGCGGTTTCCAGCTCCCATTCCTGAACGGCCAGGAATTCCAAATCTTCCTGTAACCAGTGCACTTCCGAGACATTCAGTCTTCGCTCTCTGTGCGCCATTGTTTCCTCCAAACGCAACTCCCGATCGTTCCCAAAGTCGGGATCACTGGACATCCTCCAATACAACAATCCCAAGCCATCATAGTCAAAGCCTTCCATGGGGCTGTCATCCGTTGACCATGGGCACTCTTGCACTACATACCACCGGAGGGCTCTGTAGCTCTCGTCCAACCGCATCTCTGCCCGGATCAACCTGCTTAACTCTGCTGTCCACTCCTGCTTCAGTTGTTCCCCCAATAACAGCATTTGTACTTCATACTGTGACCAGTACCTTACATGGATGGAGGGGAGTGCTTTTCCCTGGTGCCGCTGCTCACAGGCTAGTGCTTCTTTCCAGAGTTTGCAGCGGATCGAATCAGACCATCCAAGCAGGACCTCCTCTGATACTGGTCCTCTGTGCTGCTTCTTACAACCTCTTTCTGAATTCCTCTTCCATGGTTACTGGTATCTGTACCTCTTCTTTTCTCTCTTTTGGTGCTGCTTCTTTAGGCGTTGTCACCGATTGCCGTATTTCTGCAATTCTCAGCTCATGTTGCCGCTCTCGTTCTCTCTCATCCTGCAGCTGGATGTCTCTAATGGTATTCTGTATGACGGTCTCTGATGGGTTAGTACCATATAATCCCAACCGTTGTCGAACTCGTTGCTGGAACAAGTCTGCAACTGACCGGGGTCCTGCATCACCATCCCTCTGATCCATCTCGGCTAGCTCACTAATCAGGGTGGCCTTGTTCTTTGTCCCACCGGTCCCTCCCCGGCTCTCAAGCAAGTCTTTTAGCATGGTTCTCCTGCAGGCTGTATAGCCGGTCATTCATGGTGGAGGTTTGGAGTTGTCCCAGTAACTGGAGAGCAAATCCCACCGCTGCCAACCAATGTGACAAGACCCTTGCTCGCTCGGTTCTGCTCTCCCGACACTCCTCTGCTTCTATTGGATCAGATTGCAACATCTGATGGTCCAGTCATCCAAGATTCCGGGATCTAAACTACAGCTATGTGCCGTTCGGAATCCATTAGAACACACACCAGGCAGGCTGTATGTATGTTCAAACAAGACTCTTTGATTTGCAAGTACACAGCACACTTTTATACAGAATTTGGAACATCCTGCCCATAACCACTTTCCTATTGGTCAATTATAAAGTATATGCAGTCCTCACTCAGATCCTCCTTAACCATGCAAATGAGGACTTGAAAATGACGCATCAGAGATTGGTCGGATAGTTTGAATAGAAAGACTGTTATGTGTATTGAGACAAAAGCCCCAGGGCAATCAATGTACACAATAGCCAGCCACAGAACAATGGTACCGGCTGGAGAGTTGAGTTAGCCTTAAGACAGGGCAGAGACCCCCCCTCCCCTGTGTAACAGATTTCAATTAACCTTCAATCCACATCTTTAGACAGACGGCCTGTCTCTGACAGAAGATATTTACACCTGATAATCAAAAGGCTTTAAAACATGGTTATCACATAATGGACAATGAAATGTCTCAGTATATCCTGTAATACATGAATTAGGATTTCAAGTAGAACCACTCCAGCACTCCAAGGTCCATGACAATTGTCATAAAAAAAAAATATATGATTCATATATACATTTTATAGCTATGCAAATCAATGTTTTTATGCAATAGTAATGTATCTAAAAGTAAGTGATGATTACAATACAAAAACATATAAAAAAAATTTACCACTGAGGTATAGGCTTAAATTTGATCTGAATTATTATGACACTGCTAAATTGAGACCTGCACAAAACACCAAATCACCTGAAGTTCTAGGAAAACATTTGGGTAAAATCCCATCAATTTTGAGGAACTTTCGAGCGTCAAGTACTGACACCAGGTGTAATTAAATGAGCTGAAATATAAAAAGAGGAAATGAGGGCACACCGACCTTGTGCATTACCAATGATCAGATTTATTAAAAAAACTGTAACAGCAGTAATTATACTCACAAACGAGTATGTATAAAAAAAGCTCATCAGTCCGCCAGCAGATAAGGCTGCATTTCTGAACACCTGCAACCTGGACCGGATATTAGAGGGGTCCGATGGCATCACAAATGGCTTATCTGTTTTAAGGGCGTACCCTCTCCCTCAGAGCCAAAGTGGTGTTTCTGTGTAAATGAGCTACACCGACTTGATGATCGAACAATGTTTAGTCAGTCGATCTGATGGGTAGAAATTGCCAATGACCTTCCCTCTGAAGTACTGAGGAAATAACAAATTTGTTCCAACATAAAGAGCTGAGTTTATGTGACCCGTTCTGAAGTCTGCAGAGAGAGGGTTAACAATATATACAATATTCCCGAGACGAGAGAGCGGGCATCAGTGAGTGTAGGTCAGTAGTATATTTAGGTTTTATGCTGCCCTAGGCCAGATTAAACTCATGCACCCCCTAATTTAAATATGACTTACCCCTTCCTGTCAAGGCCACACCCCTTGTTTAAGACCCACAATTACATTTTCAAATGGGGACACTGAGTGCCTGGGGGGGAAGGATTTCCTTAATTTGCATAGATTTCCTCTCACTTCCTGTTTGGCTATGGGGCAGGAAGTGAAGGGAAAGCTCCGCAATGGGACAGGGATGGTAAAAAATAAACTGCCGGGCTATAACCCTCCCTTACTCTATCCAAAATGATTGCCTATAGTTCTACTTTAAGCACGAATTTCTGAAAATTTTATGGAGAGGACTAAGAAAATATAATCATGCTAATGGTGCAGCAGAAACATATAGCACAGTGAGGAAGGTTTGTGGTCCAGGATAATAGGAGAGTCAAAATTAGAAGTGCCCCCCCCCCCCCTACAGGTGCGGAATGCCGGCCGGCCACCCACATATTAGACTAATTTGAAGTGTAGCGCAAGCCGGCGGGGACTCTTTCCGTGCTGCCTTAGGCCTGGGCCTTGTTGGCCTAGGCCAGGATACAGCCTTGGTGTAGGTACTTTTTCGTGAATTCTCTAGAAAAATCTTTCTAAGAATTATAAAAAAAAAGTCACCTCTCTTTTTGCTGAGTGGACAGGCAAACAGAATCCACAGGAGTGAATGGTCCAGGAAACAAAGTTACTTGTGGTAAGAGGGTTCAGGACATGGGGAAAAAACACACTGGTTAGGCATTTACTTAATACTACACTTGGGGGGGAAAAAAAACAGAAGGAAGGAGGGTTCTCTGCTGATTTCGTTCAACACTCTGCTATGTAATTTTGGCCAAATTCCAATCTAGGGCCATGCCTGTTCCAAATTTGACCAATTTAGTAAACTCGGATAAAACTTGCTTATAAAGCTTTACCCTCTTTGAGATTGTGGAGTGTCAGTTTTGCCCCAATCAGGATAAAGCAGGAGATCGAGTTTGTCTTTCATGTTTCTAACTGTAATAAATCGATGCAGTTCATTAACTTCACTCCTACACAATGGGGTCAAGCAGTTTCCCTTGTCCCACCCACTTGTCTCTTGTAAACAAGGCAAAAAATTCCACAACACCATCATGTTAAAACAAACATCTTGAATATTAAAAAAATATGAGAAGTTGAAGCCAGATGCCCTCATTCCTTTCTGTTTCTGAAATCTGGCTGAACTATTCTGTATCCAAACACCCACACACGCTTTGTTAATTTTATTAATAATAAAACAAAATTGTAGAATTATTTTTTTAATTTTTTTTACAAAGGAAGGGGCCTGAGGCAATTGTTCCTTTTGTCCACTTTTAAATCCACCACTGCATGGGATATACCTCAGGAGAGGAAACTATGGTTTACACACCAAAAAAAACACTTTTATTAGGTTTTGATGAAAAATAAAAGCAACTATTCTCTGACTTGGGTCACAAAAATCGTTCTGGAATGAGTGAAGCTAAACTTATTCTCTGAGGCATCAGGAAGTTTGTGGCACCTGATTTGGAAATGGTGCTTAATCATAGGGGATATTTATTTAAGGCAAATCCACTTTGCACGGCAAGTGCACTTGGAAGTGCAGTCCTAGTAGATCTGAGGGGGACATGCAAGGAAAATAAATAACAGCATTTTAGCTTGCCCATGATTGGATGATAAAATTGGCAGAGCTTCCCCTCATTTCAGCTCTACTCCTCAGAGCTACAGCGACTGCACTTCCAAGTGCACTTGTAGTGCAGAGTGTATTTCCCCTTAGTAAATCAACCCCATTGTGTAATTATATTGGGGTTTTATTTTCTGACCGTTTCATTTTATAGGAAATTGAAGGGATATGCATTAATATTAAAAAAAAAAAAAATTAAATAATGTATAATAATTGTATTGTATTTACAGGAATGTTATTATACATGACCTCAACTGGAGTGTGCACAGTACAGCACAACCTGCTGGTTTCTAGGAAATGCAGGATGCTTCTTTGACCTCTCACAGACTGTCAGCCTAAGTTCTAGACCCTCTGTGAGGCCTGTATTTATGCAATTAAATGTAGGAAGGTGGAAGGATCCATGCTAGTTGATTTAGTAAATGCAAGTCCCCTTTAAAGGGGTTGTAAATTTTAATGCATCTTTGCATTAAGGTAAAAAAAAAACTCACCTGAGCCCTTTGTTCCCTTGGAGAAAACGCGCTAGGCCTCTCTGCCCGGGGTTCTCGTAGCCATTGACTCCTGCTGCTGTCAATCTAATCCAATGATGTGGGCACTGGTGGGCAGGCAGAGTCTGGCATTCTGCGTTTATGCACGCGAGGTAACCCTCCCCCCAAGAGACCGCTTCTCCCAGGGGGTTTACCCTTTGCGAGGAGGAGCTGCGAGTGATGCCGGGGGACCCCAGAAGACGAGGTTCGGAGCCACACTGTGCAAAATGAACTGCACAGTGGAGGTAAGTATGACATGTTTGTTAAGATCAGTATTTTTGCTAGAAAATAACTTAGAACCCCCAAACATTATATATTGTTTTTTAAGCAGAGGTCCTAGAGAATAAAATAGTGGGCGTTGCAATTTTATATATCACAGCGGTTTTTCACATGCACATTTTTGGGAAAAAATACACTTTAATGAATTTTAGTGAACACAAACACAATATGAGCAACATTCCTTGTGATAGCGTGGACCATGACAGGTCCTCTTTACAATATAATTTATATGCCAATATGTGTGCTTTTATTTCTGCAGCTGCTGCCTAGGAGTACAATCTTTTCTCCCAGAAAATAATGAAGTTTAGCACTGGTGGAAATCATTTTTTTATTGTGGGAAAAAAAAAGTCTAAATACTAATTAGGTAACAAAATATAATTTTATTGCTAAGGATTACATACCTTAAAAGCGAACCTTCATCCTTTTTAATCCATTGACAAAAATGTCTGTCCCTTCCCCCTCCTACTACATAATTGGACCTTTGAATTTGTCTTTCACTCAAATACCCTAATAACAGGACTCGGCCTTAGACCCCATACACACTACACACTACAATATACATTTCCTTTAGATTTACCAAAACCATGTAGTGCAGGGGCCTGCCTGATTGCATACAAATTGAAACTCTTAACGTTTGTCCTCAAATTATATGGTTTTGGTAAATCTGAAGGAAAAAAAATCTACAGAAAATGATCTCAGAGGAGAATATGGCGGCATTGTCAGAACCGGTGTCCCAGGATGCACTGGGTATTGCAGAAAGAATGTCTTTAGTCCAATTACAGTTCTTCACATCTATCAATCACTGGGCTGACTTGTAAATAGTAATACATTGTAACAGGATCATGAACAGGAAAGAGACGGTTTAGGGGAAGGCATTGCAGTCAGTGGAGCTGTCATGGGGAACACATTGTTCATATGATATATAAAAAGCAGGATAGATAAAATACAACAAATTTGTATTACAGTTACATTCTATTATATCATTAATTACATAAAGTAGTAAATGCACCAGCAGATACACAGCGCAGTGGCCAATCATTACAACTGTTAAACATTCGAACAATGACCTTTCCAGCAGCACAAATGTAGTACTCAAATGACTGCAGTGTAGAATGAGATTCAAGTGTGATTCTCTTGTGGTCAGATGGCTGCGATTGGCACCAAGTAAAATTAACAAAATTTTCTATGACTCTTCATAATACATACATATGGTATAATATTAAGACATAAATCCCTGCAAGTGACACTTGAGCAAAATTTGAAACCAGAACATTTTTTATTTAAGCGAATGATAATACTCTAAAACCTAACATAAATGCTTGCATAGTGGTTTGAAAGCTTGGAAAAACTTCAACATTCTCTGTACAAATTTCATTAATTTACCAAATGCAGATAGGAAATAAACTGGTATGTCTATGTGAAGAGGAAATTATGAAATATAAAAGGGAACCTAAAGACCAACTTTTTTGAAATTTGAAAGTTCCCCCTGGCAGTGGGTCTCCCTTGCAGTGGGGCTATGCCAGGACCGCAGGTTATACATTTTCCTTTTTTCTAGGGGAGAGTAAAAGCACTTTTACTTACCTGATCCGCCACTTCCCTTGCATTGGTCTGGATGATGTCAGAACTTTATACCACTGGTGAGAAGACACTGCAGGGACCAGTCTAGCAGTGTGGAGGAACAGAGGATCTAGTAAGGAAATATTTTCTATCCTCTCTACACCTAAATAGCAGATAACTCAAGCAGTGCATGCACAGCCCCACTGCAATAGAGAATTTTTATGTTTTTCAGAGATGAGCTTGAATTTTTTTTCATTGGGAATCGTTTTTCTTGGGAAGTAAAAATCTTGATAGGGGTTGCTTTCTTGTCTACAAGCTATTTTCTATAAGGACGGTTTTCCCGTCATGCATGTCACTGCCATCCTCTCCTCTGCACAGATCATCTATTATTTTAGCCGATATAAACTCATATTATGGTCCAATTCTGCAGATTATCAGCATTTCTTGTCTATAATCATTTTTTAATATTGCTGCTAAGGTTAAAACAAACAAGAGGAGTGCCCATGGTGCCATGGTTGGTGAGCCATCATCAGTGATGAGAAGTAACTAAAGCCAGTGTGACCCACTGGGTCACCATACTTTTGAATTGGATACACTTGCTAAATGACCAAATATAATATATCTTCAGATATTAAGACAATCAAGAAATTTGACTGCCATTTAAAAAAAAAACACAAAAGAATTACTAATTATTGCTTTTTTTTGTTTGTTAAAGCATGAATTTGTCACAGAATATTCCAGTTTGCTTGTTGGTGTGTTCTGTATCCTTAATACTGTAACCCTGCAGGAAAATTTGCTTCTTAAAAACGCTGAAGTTTCAGTGTAGACATCTTGTGTTAGATTATATCTAGAAACAGATAAAAAAAAAAGATATTCATATTGTCACTTTTCTTATCACCAGACTTTTCTTATCACCAGCCCAAGTAGGGAAAGAAGTCCTAGACACCAAATAATGGTTTAGCCCTGGTTCACACTAGTACGGCTTTGAAATTGCACTACTTCAGCGCAATTTTTTTGTAGCTTCTTTTAACAGAAATCTATGCAAGTTGCAGTGAAATGGGTAAAAAGTAGTGCAGGAAACGTTTTTATAATTGCTGCGTCATGAGTCGCGTCTATATGAGCGGTTCCATTTGAAACTGTGAATAGGGGCTTAGCGGTTTCTGTCATAAAGCCCCCGTTCACAGAACACATATGTAACCGATCACACTGGTGTTTCATGTTTGCAATATTAGGAGGGAAACCACACATTTTTTGGGGTTTAATGCTCAAGATTTTCAGGTTTAGGTACTTTTAGAAAATTCTACATGCCTATCTACTAAAAGCAGCTAAATATAGCCACATTTGCCTGCCTAGTTGCCCTACATTGACAACATTTACCCTGTACATTAATACTGCAACATGAATTTGAGGTGGAGGATCCAAAAGGATATCCATGTCACACATTTAAAACTTCAGCCTAATAACTGGCAGAATGGCATACTGACATCAGCATCACCACAATCAGTGATGCAAGAGCAAAGAGTTGTCATTGCAAATGCTTGGAGTAGAGCTAAAAGTCAGGGAAGGGAAGCCAATCGGAGCTGCAGCGATTACTACTATAATTTTATTGCTTATATATGTATTGCTACCAATAATTATTTGTTGTCCATGGGGTGTGTACAGTGTGCACTGCATTAATACTTTGTGTTGCCCTTATATTGCTACAGTTGTCAGTGTGCTGTCTACATATAGCCACAATTGTCATTGTGCTGCCCACAAATAGTCATGATTGCCAGTTTGCAACCCACATTTGTTACTACTGTATCATTATTATTGTCAGTGTTTTGCCTACATTTCACAGACACATATCTGCTGACATCCACCTCCCCTGTTTGTTTTTCAGGCGGACCTGATCGGTCCGATCGTGTGAAAGGGGCCTAAAATGTAATAAATAAGAAGGCCAGTATGGTGGCCTGAGTTTATGGGAGAAGCCCGGAGGGTATTTAAGCATCCCACTCACACATGCTCTTTGTCGGTTCAGTGTGCAGTACTACACGTCACTGGGCCGACTCTCCCCAGCTCACCTCATGTCCGTGAGTCTGCGCATTCAATTGCATTCGACATCGCAAGTGCATTGCGGCTTCTCCGTTCATGGTCTTCGACGGCGGTTCCCGCTTACTGTCGCAGGTTGTATTCAAACCTTTTGTATCATGTGCAATCTTGCAATTTGTTATGCTTCCCATGCTGCATTTCTTTTGTAAAAATCTGCCTCTGAGTTGTTGCTCATGTTCTAACATCTTAGTTACAAGCTTGGTACATTTGTAACTTCCTCCTGCCAAACAAACTATTTATTTGTGTATTCATATTTGTGTCCATGCTTGCTGTCTCATTCATTTGGAGATTAGCATATATTCTTTGTATGGGTTCTTTGGCAGATTGAGGTGGTAATTGAACTCACCTGCTGCCTTGTCTGCACTTGATAAGCCTGGGGGGGATGGGTGGCTGCTAGCATACACTCTACAACCAATTCACAGCAGATTTGTTCAACACTCCTTACTTCCGATTCGTATAGGATTTGTTTCATGCATTTTACAACCGTTTTTGTATCAGTCATTTCTCTTTATAACTGTTTTGTATCATATACATTGCATACTTTCCACCATTGCCATTCTATGTTTCCCCCATGCCGTGCGTTTTAGTTTCCGCAGCGGAACTTACGAATTGTTTGTACACGGTTCTTCTCTCTCATTTATTTACCAAAGTTATTGCCTGTGCGTCATGCATGGCGCCACACCACACCACGCCACACTCTTTGGATGTGTTGCACATCCACTCCAGTCCAAGCAAACCCAGTTGCATGTTCATTGTCCCAGGTAGGATTCGTTAGCTTGTTTGTCATGTCAAAATTCGTGGCCACTCATGGTGTCACCCGCATCATGTTCGGTTCCCACAGTGGAGCTTATAAAATATTCGTACGCACTTCTCGTGTTCTATGTTATACACCAAACCTTGTTGTTTTGCCCCATGCATGGCATCCCTACACCTTTCCTACATGTTTCACTCCAGCCACAGTCCGCCGCAAACTCACTCGCATGGCCCACTGTTGCAAGTAAAATTTGTTATTAAATTCTTTATGTCCTATCAATTTGCTACTATTCGTTGTCTCCCATATCGTTCATTAGTGGCCCCTATGGAACCTACGATTCATACAGGCATTGTCCTTCTACCCTATACTGCTTGCTTAAGGTACAAAGTTCTCAGTAACCCAATTCTTATTGATTGAGACCTTGCAACCATGCAAATCATCTCAGCAGCCTGACACCCTTGTAACACATGACCTTTACAAAACGCAAAATAAAATATATATAAAAACGCAAAAAAAAAAAACCCGCAAAAAAAACTGACACCTGTTGAGACCATCGCAACCATGCAAAATCGTCTCAGCAACCTGACACCCTTGTTGAGACCCTTGCAAACGCAATACTGTCTCAGCAGCCCCACACTCATCGAGACCCTTGAAACCGCACAAAATTATCTCAGCAGCTTGACACCCTTGTTAAGACCCTTGCAACACAAGGCCCTTACAAAAATGCAAAAAAAATTATATATATAAAAAAAACGCCAAAAAAAAAAACTTTGCCACCATGCAATCTCAGCCCAGCAACCTGACACCTGTTGAGACCATTGCAATCACGCAAAATCGTCTCAGCAGCCCCACATTCATCAAGGCCCTTGCAACCACGCAATACCGTCTCGGCAGTCTCATACCATTGTTGAGACTCTTGCAAACGCAATACCGTCTCAGCAGCCCCACACTCATCGAGAGCATTGGAACCGCGCAATACCGTCTCGAGGAACCTCCCACTCATCAAAGACCTTTGTGACCACGCAGTCTCGCCCCAGCAACATGGCATTCATTGAGACCCTTGCAGCCAGAAAAATGGGTGTTTTTCAGCCGCCCCTGATCTCTCCTCTGTTATCTTATCAGTACGTCTACACAGGATCCCCAATCGCTCCTCTGTTATCTTATCAGTACATGTACACAGGATCATTTATAGTCATTTCTAGGCAGTTGAGTTCAGAAATCTTCTCGAAAAAAAAAATGGGTTCAGACGGATGTTCAAAGGCATTCGAAACGCCAATGCCTGTAACAGCTTGTAAACACAGCCAGATGTGGTAACTCATGTTTACCAGCGTTTCCTTCACAGTCGTTTTCATAAAAAAAAGGGGGGAATATTGTCTCCGCAACTTAACACTCATTTGAGACCCTTGCAAAATGTCATCTCAGCTACCTCAAACTCGTCTACACCTTTGCAACCACACAATCTCGTTTCAGCAACTTAACGCCCGTTCAGACCTTTGCAGCTATACAAAGTCGTCTTAGCAAACTGACACTCATTTGACACCATTGCAAACGCAATATCGTTTCAGCAACCTGACACCCGTTCAGACCTTTGCAGCCATACATGGTCATCTCAGCAGCCCGACACTCACTTGAGACCATTGCAAACGCAACATCGTCTCAGCAACCCGTGCAACCACACAAGGCCATCTCAAAACAAACCTCATAATCATCGAGACCTTTGCAACCACGCAATATCGTCTCAGCAAACCAGACTGAGACCCTTGCAACCACACAATATTGTCTGCAGCAGTATAAAACACTTTGCAGCACGCACCTACGTGCAAACCTGAATACAAACTAAACTTGCAAACACACCTCAGTGACAATCAGCCAAACAAACACACAGTGGCACCCAGTTGGCCATTCATCTTTAGTGGCACGCGGGCCATTCATCTTTTCCCTGTCTTTTTCCCTGCAGTTAGTTCAGGTTTCCAACCAGCACCAGCGAGTGCGCGTTGGTCTGCGAGTGCGCGTTGGTCTGCGAGTGCGCGTTGGTCTGCGAGTGCGCGTTGGTCTGCGAGGGCACATTGGTCAGCGAGTGCACGTATATCGTCTTGTTGAGCACCTGTGTATTGTCTTGATTTTCTCACACCAATGCAAGATCCAGTCTAAGTTCTCAAACTAGACCAAGCATCAGTAGCAGACTTAGCTATGTGGGACAACTTCCCCACCTGATAGAACAGCATTTCAATCTTCATCCCGGCAGTGTCAGCCGAGCCACCACGGGCTTTTGCCTGCATTTTTCGTCCGCCACTGGTTCTCCAAACCTTGGCCCCCAGAAATTCTCTTAAATTTCTGCTTCATCCAGTCTTCATCACGCCTCGTGCTGTACCCCATTGTGGCAGCTGCCCAGGTCTGGGGCCACACTTGAACTGGACAGACAGTGTTCTTCACCACAGACAATCAAGCCACAGCCGACTTCATCAATTAAGGTAGATCAAGCCTCTCCCCATCACGTCCTTCCTGCGCAGGCTCGCGCAGCTGTCACTTTGTCACCAGTTTAATATCTTCTGTAGACATGTTCCAGGCAAATGCAAAATCGCAGCTGATGCTCTGTCCCATTCCAACCTTTCTTTGTTTTTCCAGCAAGAGCCTGGAGCTGACCCAATAACCATCCCTTTCCCACCCTGGTCATTGCTGACGATGGATTGAAGTAGCATCTCACCAACTCAACCCAGCTTATTAACCACTCCTTGGCACGCAACACACTGAAGGCCTATCGCACTGCTTGGAACACTAACTGCAAATTTTTGGCCACTTGCCTCTGAGCAGCAATAGGCAACGTTAGACACTTCCTAGCATTCATATCATATTGCCACACGCAGCTGACCCTTTCTCACAATACTATCACGCCATATCTAGATGGCATCCAGCATTTCCTGTCCCTGCAGGACCCCAGTAAACTGTCAGTATTCTTGAGCCCATGCAGTCAAGTCCTTTCTACAGAGCATACAGAAGCACCAACCTGTAGTCAGTGGCGAGCGCCTACCTTTCAAGAGTGCTCTCTTTAGGGACATGTCTGAAATCCTTACTCGTTCCCCATTTAGGGCCTTGCCCAGCATAGTCATCCAAGAAGCCATCTACCAGGCCTTCTACGGTTCCCTACAACCTAGTGAATTTACAGTCAGTGGCTCCGGCAGTCAGACACTGCTCCGACGCCACCCGACTCGCTTTCGAACCCCTACACTCTCAGTCTGCAAATGCAACAAACCAGCCTGTTTCAGACTAACAATGCCTGACGCCCAGTGACGGTGACATCAACCTGTTTCAGACTAACAATGCCTGACGCCCAGTGACGGTGCTCGACCGACTACTGCTCCATCTACCCAGCCAATCTGATGGTAGCTTGTTGCTACCCTTTCTAAACCAGCTCCCTGAGTGGCAGACAGTTGTCAAGCATGCCAGAATCCTAAGCAACTTGGGCTTCAAATCCCAGTCGGTTCTCTGGACATTCTTTCCAAATTAGAGCAGCCTCAACTGCCTCCCAACAGGGAGTACCAGACCACGTAATCAAGATACCAGGCTGATGGGAAGTCTCCTTGTTTTGCCACATACATCCCAAATCCTCAGGAAGAAATGGCACAAGCCTTTACCAAGCTGGCTCAATAAATACAAGAAATCAATATAAGCTATTTCCCTATCTGAGTCTTTTGCCCCCTTTTCTTGGCATACTGACCAGACCACCAAGGCACACTTCAGGTCTATTTATGTTGTAAGTCTTGTCGCGTGTTTATGTGATCCACATCACTCTCGGTCAGAGGGCCACGACCATAAATAAGAAGGCCAGTATGGTGGCCTGAGTTTATGGGAGGAGCCCGGAGGGTATTTAAGCAGCCCACTCACACATGCTCTTTGTCGGTTCAGTGTGCAGTACTACACGTCACTGGGCCGACTCTCCCCAGCTCACCTCATGTCCGTGAGTCTGCGCATTCAATCGCATTCGACACCCTCCCGCCCTTCCCTTTTTCAGGGCACTTCTCAGCATATCCTTCTTCAACACCTACCCATTACTTACTTTGGGTATGCCCCCTTTTCTTGGCATACTGACCAGACCACCAAGGCACACTTTAGGTCTATTTATGTTGTAAGTCTTGTCACGTGTTTATGTGATCCACACCACTCTCGGTCAGAGGGCCACGACCATGACCATAAACATATAAACTAAAAAATTTTTATCAACATTTACTGATGTTCCAAAAGCTTATTTCTATGTTTAATCAGCAATCAAAAATGTTTGCGGGGGCAACTACATTCACTCAATTTATAGACATGCTTGGCTTACTGCATTGCATCTACGTAGCAGTTGAGTTTCACTTCTCCTTTTTACAAAAATCGTCTGAGTCATCTAACTCATTGAATACAATGTCCCAACTATAATAAATAAAGAGAGAAAACGCTTCACATTCCTATTAGCAATTGTTGAGATAGCACTTCAGCCTCACAATGATGCTGATTTACTAAAGAAGTTGAGAATTTTTGCCCGCTTGGTGCCCTGGAGATACCCTCACTTTCGCCTAATGGCCACAATGCAGTTCTACGTCTATTATATATGGCACACAAGGCATTTGCAGATCTCTGGATAACTGTGAGCGTACCAACGATGGGTGGAATTGGTAAATAGAATGTGAATACGAGAAAAACTTACCTACCAACATGCCCCTAAAATGTTTTACTCAATGTGGCAACCCTGGCTAGACACTCCGGGGCTAGGTCCAACCCAGTTAGTGAAAGATAGACTTTTGCAAATGTGGTCTCGTAGGTTTGGAGGGAGAGTTAAAACACTTAGAATAACTCTCGGCTCTCACAGTAGATGCCCCTGGAGGAACCATGGTGGATAATAACAGAGGGAGAAAATGTTGTTCCCTTTTTGGTTTCTCTATGCTCGAGTATGGAATATATGTCTATTTTCTTCCGTCCTTGTTTTCTATTGTGTGCATACTTTCTGTAATATTTTTCACGGTTCAGGAATTACAGGCTAGAATACTGTGTACATTGATATTGGAAAATTACGCAGCACTATTTAATCTAATGCTAGTCTGCATGTACAGTATGATGATATTTTATAATTGTGTGTTGCATGATGTATTTGGATCTTTTGCTGCATAGGTACTGTGACTGGATGTATCTTTGCTTTTTCAATAAACTTTCTTTTTGATTTAAAAAAAAAGGAGTTGAGTATTTTCAGTGAAATAATTGAGGGAGGATTCACTTTAATTATCCAATCATGTGAAAAGCATCTGCACATGATTGGCTATTCAATATGATCTGTATTTTGCTTTTTTGCAAGATTGGATGTGTCTGAAATGCTATCTGATTAGGTGTTGAAGGCAATGTGTAGTGGTTTTGTACATATTTTGTTCTCTTATTACTGCTGGGGTTTTATTTTTATTTTTTAAATAAAAGCTAAAAAAAAAATCAAAAGCTAAATCTGAAATAATTTGCATAATATTTTTTGGGGTGTTTTTATATGCAATAAATTGGTGCAGCTTTAGGCTTTTTCTCACATTTTTCCTGCCGCTCTTTATTTGTTTTGTTGTTAAACCTACTGTTGGTGGAGCTCAGTGACTCAATATGAAATTTACACACACAAGTGGAAAAAGTCAGAGCAGTAACTCATCTCCCCACCACTTTACTAGGCTCTGTCCAAATGTTTAATCGGAAATAACATATCCTGAAAAAAACGTTCTGTTAGAACCCATGGAAATAGTGTGTCAAGGGTTAACACTGTATACAATTTTTATTTTTAAAGCTTAAACCTATGAATAAAATAAATAATAAAAAAATATATGTATAATATGAATCATCAGTTTATAAATGTAAAACTAAAAATGACCTTGTGATTGCCCTCTGAGGAATGGCTAATTCAACTCTAAATATATTAGAAATGTGAAGGTCTGAGCATAGCACTATAGACTTATCGGCCTATAGTGTGTCTATGCAACATTAATAGACAGAGTTCCAAGCATTTTGTGAAAGGTATTCTAAGTTAAACTCTGTTAATTAAAAGCACTGTTAGGACTCTTTCCGGAGAGTGCCAGTGTCTACCCCCCTTTGAAATGCAATCTGTAGTGAATCACTTTTTAAGGTGACAGAGGAGCTTTTTTTTTTTTTTTTAAATCACAATAGGGATTTTATGTTTAACATACTGTATCGCAACCGCAGACCAAACAATTGGCTCATGGTTGTAGCGTGTTGCCATTGACCTTAGGTCCCTTTCACACTTGTACGACTTCATAGTCGCGCGATTTTACGGCCACGATTTTACCGCGATTTTGCCGTGATTCGCGCCCGCGATTTCAATGAATGCCTGTGTAAGTGGCATCAAAATCGAGCCAAAGTAGTGTAAGGACTACTTTGAAGTCGGCACTTAAAATCGTGCCAGTATGAATGGTGTTTATTGAAAATAATGGAGAATGACTTGTCATACGATTTTGCAGTCCAAAATCGTTGGACAAGTCGTATAAGTGTGAAAGGGGACTTATTGGGTGTGTTTGGCAGGTGGTGAGGGTGCCTGTCAAACTCTGCAAGCTGAGTTAAATTTGCTGCAGCTACTATGCAAAGCATGGTGGCAGTGCATGTGTACAACCCCGTCTGATTGCAATGGTAGAATTTAGCTGGGCAGTTTTTACCACCCTCAAGTGGCCCTACTGTATTAGAGGATAAACTGTATTTATTTTTTTTCCGTATGCAAAAAATGTGTGTGATAGCAATCTGAAGAATTTTACAACTAGTGAATTGTGTCCTATAGAAAACATCCTAAACAACCCATGTTTCAATAACTTTTAGCTTCTGTTGGACTGCACTAGTAGGATATACCCATTTAATTACTTACGCTGTGAGCGGTTGCCAAGGCAAGAACTGAACATGCATCTGCAAAAACAACACACGATGGAGCCAGCTAATAATAAGAATAGTGTAATTCCAATTCCAATGACCACGTAGAGGCTGCCGAACAAAAACACAAAACCATAAAAAAAAAATTACAATGAGAACATTACAAACACACATAGACTGTTTTTAGCATTGTTACCATAACATTTTTCAACCCTTGCTTACCATTGAGCATCTGGATTGGACAAGTTGGGCAGTATGGAAAGAATCTTATACGCAGCAGATGGGTAGGACCTCTGCTGCTCTAATGAGCACAGACTGGTGCATGTGGGGCCCTGAAGTTTGTCAACATGAGCCCCATATTTGGTTCATATATTGATTTGTTCTTTAAAAGGCACTAAGCCCTCGTTTGACAGGTCAAATCACTTGACAAGTTGCACCCTATTGCCAGCAATTGCACTGTTCAAATCGGTGCAACGCCGACTTTGCAGTGCATCTGCACTTTTTTTTGGGTTATTTATTGTTAGATGCCAGTATGCTGAGTCTGTTAACTGCTCTCTGGCCACACTTTTGGGGTCAATTATTTTTTTGTTCACTGTCTTGATGGCGTAGCTTATTTGTTTTTGGGTAGGGGTACAACCCTCTTGTACATCAGGGGGCTTACGGCTTAATTTTCTCCCCTCCTTTTCTTTAGCATTTATTTTTTTTGGTCTTTGAGAAGTTCTATGACTTTATCTTTATAAATGAACATGGCTCAATCTCAGGTGCTGCATGTTTTCTTTTTACACAAGGATTTTTGAAACACTGCTTAGTATATTCTTTCGACTTTAAAAACACAATACACTACATCATTATCATCAAACATGTAATTAAGCAACCGATTACACAACTGATTAAAATAAACCGGCAAAAAAAGTCTTATTCCAAGACTTGTAGTAATAAATGTCAATAACAAAAAGATTGTCTTGACACCATAAATGCTTGCAAGGCTGCCTTTAAAAGTGGGCTGGGAATCCACAATCTGAAATGCAAGAGGGAAGGGGAAAACAAGCACCAAGCAGGCATTGTGTAGCAAAATGTATAAAAAGATAAAAGATTTATATGGATTTTTATCTTGTAATAAATTGTGCTACATAATGCCTGCTTGTCGCTTTTTTTCCTTCCCTCTTGTATTTTTTCGACTTTAACAATTAAGAGCCGCATGGTTCACTATTACCCTAATAAACCATAATAGTATTGAGGCACCCTCACCTGGTTATTTTTTGTTTCTCTTTATTGGTTATACCATGTAAGAGGCCTATTAGTTTGTGGTATATATATTGTCATACTCAAACATCTCTCAGCCACTGGCCTTGGCTACTGTTCACTGTTCTGTGAATTTGCCTTTATTCAATACAAATATTGTGAAAGAATAAAAACCCTGACTTTTTAAGAATGTTCTGACTTTTTGTTTGGTGCAACTCTTATTATAGTCTCATGGACAATTCAGTGTTTGAGAGTTAGAGAAACCTACTCTTACCTTAATAAAATAATGGCATCCCTTGGAATCCCGCTGCTGGCCAGGTGTTGGGGCGCTTATATCTGCAGCCAGCTCTGGTTTCTACAATCAGCATCAGTGAAAATGTAATGGGGAGGTAAAAGAAAGCTGCAAACCCCACACAGCACATTACTTCTCTTCAGGTCGGGGGCAGCCTAAGGTCTGTCATCTGGCTCTCTTCTTTACACATGGGGGGGGGTGCTGACTGAAACCCGTAACCTAAAGCAGCTTTGCAATAATTTTTGCTGGAGCATCCCAAGTTCAATGAAAATAAAATCAAAAATTAAGAGCACTCAAAATACTTGTGACTACACATGTAAACACCAGGGCCAGATTAAAAACATCATGGGCCTGGTGCTGAGGATTTTGGTGGGGCCTTTTATAAATAATAAATAAATGCGTGAGAATCACAGCGCAGCAATGGAGGGCCCAGTCTGAAAATTTAAGTGTACCCTAATGTGCTAATATGCTTGTACATTGTGGCATAACCTACCCCAGGGCCTCTAAAAAGTAGTAATGTCAGGAAATGTTACTACCGCTTTAATATCACAGGATCCCAGAAACCTCTCATGGGGCCCCCTACTGACCCAGTGGCCCTTGGGCAGTGCATAAGTGCATAGTTGCCAACATTTAAAAAATATTTTCAGGGACACTTTTTTTCACAAGTGCTATATTTAGAGTAGCTGAGATCCCCTATGTTCCTCTGTACATCACAGTAGTAATCACAAAATTAAATAAGTTCTAGTAACAGAACAAATATGAGAACTGAGATTTCCTTTAGTTGAACTAACAAAAGTGTGTCCATTCTAGAGCTGGTAACATTGAGGGTATTCAGTATCATTTTAAAGAACTGTTTTTGCGGGTAAGCGACATAGGGGAGGAGTACGGACGGTATATAAGTGGGAAGTATGTGCAGGTGAGTGAGAGGAATGTGGAGGGTCTAACATTGGGCACTATGTACAGGAGAAGAGTGCAAAGGGTACGGCAAAAGGCACAATGTACAGGAGAGAAGTGTGGAGGGTATGACAGTGGGCGGCATGTACAGGAGAGAAGCATGGAGGGTACGACAGTGGGCAGTATGTACAGGAGAGAAGTGTATGACAGCAGGCACCATGTACAGGAGAGGAGTGTGGAGGGTATGACAGTGGGCACTATGAAGAGGAGTGTGGATGGTATGATAGTGGGCACTATGTATAGGAGAGGAGTGTGGAGGGTATGACAGTGGGCAGTATGTACAGGAGAGGAGTGTGGACGGTATGATAGTGGGCACTATGTATAGGAGAGGAGTGTGGAGGGTATAACAGTGGGCAGTATGTACAGGAGAGGAATGTGGAGGGTATGACAGTGGGCAGTATGTACAGGAGAGAAGTGTATGACAGCAGGTACTACGTACAGGAGAGGAGTGTGAAGGGTACGACAGTGGGCAGTTGGTACAGGAGAGGAGTGTGAAGAGTTTGACAGTGGGCAGTATGTACAGGAGGAGTGTGGGGGTATGACAGAGGGTAGTATGTACCAGAGAGAAGTGTGGAGGGTATGATGGGGCAGTATGTACAGGAGAGAAGTGTGGAGGGTATGACAATGGGCAGTATGTACAAGAGAGGAATGGGGATGATATGATAGTGGGCACTATGTATAGGAGAGGAGTGTGGAGGGTTCGACCGTGGGAAGTATGTACAGAAGAGGAGTCTATGACAGCAGGCACTATGTACAGGAGAGGAGTGTGGAGGGTATGATAGTGGGCACTATGTACAGGAGAGGAGTGTGGAGAGTATGACAGTGGGCACTATGTACAGGAGAGGAGTGTGGGGGGTATGACAGTGGGCACAATGTATAGGAGTGGAAGGATGTTTAGTGACTGCGTAGTGGTTAAGCGGGTCATACATGAATTGAAATTACACCAATTATGCAGAGACCAGCCATAGTCGATCTATGTATGGGCTAGCTGGTTTTACAATCTATTAATCGACTTGAGTACAACCAGCCTGTTTTTCCAAAAACAATCAGTGCTGCCAGCTATGACACTGATCATTGTACTCACTGGCAGAACACAATAACACTACAGGAGTGATTCCCCCATCTACAGGTCAGCAGGTGAGAGGGTGTGTGGGGACAGGCTGGGGAGAGATACCAGTCAGTGGCTGGGTAGGCACTTGCTAGTATCAGAGCCAGATACACACAGGTTACATACGTCGCGATCGTTAGAGCGAGAGCAATAATTCCAGCACTAGACTTCTTCTGTAACTCTAAACATGTAACCTAAAAAATGTTTAAAGCATCGCTTAGGATACCAAAAAAAACAAAAATCGTGCTAACTTTAGTGTTTTTTTTAATGTATGAAACAGTTTATTTACAAAAAAAACATGTTTGAAAAATTGCTGCGCAAATACAGTACCGTGCTAGAGCTGCACAATTAATCGTTAAAATTGTGATCTTGATTCAACCCCCCTGACATCTCCAATGCAGAGTTTGCCGATTCTTTCATATAACAAGTGGAGAGACTTTCAGCTGTCAAAAGAAAATATCTGGACAGTCTGCCAAGTTCTTAGCAGGAAACATTGTAACTAACGCTTTCTTCTTATATCAAAGGGATAAACTTCTGTGTGTAAACAAAATATCCGACTGTCTGCCAAGTTTGTAAACAACATGAAACATTGTAACCAACTTCCTTTTTAGATCAAACTTCTGTGTGTAAATGCAAGAAATGTAACCACTTAGGGCCAGATTCTCGTAGATGCGCGCATAATTATGCAGGCGTAGCGCATCTCAGATGCACTATGCCGACGTAACGCAGAGTGTCAAGTACCGTATTCCCTAAGCAAATGCGCTCCAAGATGTGCCTGCGTAGCGGAAATTCATCGGCGTAATCCGGCGCAACTCCAAAGTAGGAGGGAAGTTGGCGTGTTGCATTCTAATGAAGCGTGACCCCATGCAAATGAAGGCGGGGACGGACGGAGCATGCCCAGTGACGTGGATGACCCGCCCAGTGACGTGGATGACCCGCCCAGTGACGTGGATGACCCGCACCGTGACGTGGATGCCTTCTGCGCATGCGCAAAGCCTTCCTACGATTCGCTGGCGCTGGGTATATAATGCGCCCACACATGCGCCCGTGCAGCGCAAAAGTCTCCCATTTTTTGGATTGTCACGGGAAAACGTTGTGCTGTACCATGGCTTCTATTGGGAAGGAGAGGAGGAAGAAAAATTACTCCCCAGAGGAGAGGGCCATTGTCATCGCGGCCATGGAGAAGTACGATTCCAGGCTCCATGGTGCTGACAGTGCCCGGACCAGCAAGTCCCGGAGGGATGAAATCCTCATGAAGGTGGCTTGCCAGGTTAATTCCCTCTCACATGAGATCTGGACACCGCAGGATATTCAAAAAAAGATGAATGACCTGCGGCGTCTGGTCAAGGGCAAGCTGGCTGGAATGAGTCGGCATGCCAGGGGCACTGGAGGGGGCCCACCCTGTACCATCCGCCTGACTGAGGAGAAGGTGGTCGTCCGCTGCCTGCAGAGGAAGCAGGTTGAGGGAGTTGGGGGCTATGAGTCTGTTGTGCCAGCCCTGAGGACAGGTAAGTGTGTTTCATATACTCTCTGTTGTGTAGCATGTGTGGGGGTGGAAGGGAACATGTGCCAAGTGTGTGGGTCCACCAACATGTGCATCTTTTGTGTCATCCACAGATGTGCAGGAGGGAGCGGGGCCATCTGTGGCTGCCAGGGCCCGTCCGGAGACATCCCCCGAACATCCAGTCCCTCTGGCTGCCCCCTGGAAGAGGACTTGTTGGAGGAATCTGGGCACACCTCTACGGAGGAGGCGGTTGTGGAGGAGGTTGTTGACCAGGACCAGGAGCTCTACCTGGTTTTGGAGGAGGACCATGGGTTGCCCGGACCAGCCCAAGCCATCCCCCCATCTTTTTCCAGCCCCTCAGTGTCCACCCCCAACCTCTCCAGTCCCTCTGTTTCCACCCCCCTCATCTCCGGCCCCTCAACATCCTCCCCTTATGCCAGGTCCCCTGCCACTCCCCGGAAGGCGACTTGCAAGACAAGGGGTGTTCCCAAGGTCCTGCCTGAACAGCTGGCCAGGCAGCAGGACCAGCAAAATCGTCACCTTTCCGAGGTCGTTGGGGAGATGAGGCGCCTGGCCTCCTCGGATGCCATTACGGATGCCATCCTCGATGTCGCTGGCAACAGTGCAGTGACAGTCACCAGCCTGGGGGAGCTGCAGGCGACCACCTCTGTCCTTGTGGGGGAGGTCAAAGGTCTGCGGGTTGCTGTCCAGGACCAGACGGCTGTGCTGACACGCATTGCGGTCGCCTTGGAGGGCATTCAGGCAGCCAGGGAGGGACATGGGGATGCTTCTCCTCAACCTGAAACCCCCCCACCTGTGGCTGCCCCCAGGCAAGTGAGGGGCAGGAGCCGTGGCACCAGGCGGAGCCCACGCCAGGCCCAGTAATTATTTTATTTGGATATTTTGCTCTGGTGAAGAGCTTTTGATTTTTTTAATGCTCTGGTGAAGAGCTTTTGATTTTTTTTTATGCTCTGGTGAAAAGCTTTTGATTTTTTTATACTGCACACGGTGCAGTGTGAATGTGGGGGTGGCACTCCTGCCAGTAAGGGGTGTCACCCTCGGCCATTGGGGAGAAGTTATCCCCACGGCTGTGTGAACGGTGTATGAATGGACAGCAACATCATTGGGGCCTTGACGCGGCGTTGCTGCTCCCAAGTCCTACATGCTGGACTTGGGCTAATCCAATGTGATGTGGATGTGGGGTGTGTGATCTAGGGACCACAGTGGTGTACACGCGTGCATTGTCTGTGTGCCATGCTGTATGTGTGTGTTTAACGGTCAAAGATTCGTAACACGAGGCAACTCCTGACTGCTCTTCCATCAGCAGACGGGGTCTCCTCTGGCAGGGGGGGGCTGTCTGGTTGGGGGCTCAGGTCATCACGTAGGGCAATCTGCAGGCCCTTTCTCATGGCAAAGTTGTGCAGAATGCAACATGCACCAATGATCTGACCCACAAAGTTTGGGGAATACAACAGGGCCCCCCCGGACTTATCCAGGCATCGGAAACGGGACTCCAGGAGGCCAAATGTGCGCTCAACCACTGCACGGGTTTTGATGTGTGCTTCATTGTATCTTCTCTCTCCTGGGGTTTGGGGATTCCGGAAACAGTGGCGGAATTATAGGGGTGCTGAGGTCACCATGGTGACCGGGCCCCTTGCTGGAGGGGGCCCCGAGGGCCCCCTGTATACAGTGCTTCGATAGAAGCAGCACAGACAAGTTCCCCGATCCCAAGCCGAACCGTAATCAGCACTGTGTGGGGAGCTCGTCACAGTCATTACAAAGTGAAAGCAAAGTGTGTGCTCTTTGTCTCCCCCTACAGTGCAGTACCCGGCAGGAAGAGCTGCTAAGGTAAAAGGCTGCCGTTTTTTATGTACTGTGTGTGTGTGTGCATGCCATGTATGTATGTATGTGAGTGTGCATGTATTGAGACTCAGACTGCAGTGGTTGCTATAGTATACTGAAGTAAAAGTATACAGAGCAAACTTTGTCTGCAGGCATGATAGATACAGCCACAGCACCTGTGATCATCATTATCATGCCTATATTACACTGTACTTCATGTGACTGTACTGTATATAGGCTATATACAGTACAGTCACATGAAGTACAGTGTAATTATCAGCATGATAATGATGATCACAGGTGCTGTGGCTGTATGTTTCATGGCTGTAGACAGTGTTTGCACTGTATACTTTTACTCCAGGCATTTTTCCGCAGAAATGTGGCACTTCTGAAATCTGCACTCGGTACGCAGCACACCCCCGGACTCTGTACGCAGCACACCCCCGGACTCTGTACGCAGCACACCCCCGGACTCTGTACGCAGCACACCCCCGGACTCTGTACGCAGCACACCCCCGGACTCTGTACGCAGCACACCTTTAACTAATGGCGGATTTATCAGGGTCGCAGCAGTCGCCGTTGCGACTGGGCCCTGTAATTCCGCCAAGTCTGCCCGTTTGAGGTGCCCGACTGCCGCCTGCCAGTGTGAGGGGTCCACCTGACTGTCATGCCACTGTGGAGGGGGGGGCCCTTCATGATTTCTTGCACCGGGGCCCTGAAGTCTCTAGTTACGCCACTGTCCGGAAAGGAGTCATGAGATGGGGTCCAAGTACATATGCCGCATCACCTGGAAGTGAAAAGACAGGAGGATGTTAGTCATGCATGTGCCCCTTGTGATGTGTGCATCATGGGGGGACAGTCATGCCTGCCACCCATGTCACTCACCAACCAGCCAGCTGTCTCCATACATGTTCTGCTCAAAATCTGCTGGGATGGTGCTTTGACGGTATATGTAGCTGTCATGGCTGGATCCGGGGTCTTTGGCACGGACGTGCCATATGAGGTATTTGGCATCAGCTTTCACCTGTACGTTGATGGAATGCCAGTGCTTCCGATTGCGGTAAATGTGCTCTGTGGCACGGGGGGGGGCTGTAGTGCCACATGTGTGCAATCAATGGCCCCGATGGTGCGTGGGAATCTGCCAAGTCTGTAGAAATCTGTCATTGCCTTCTGCCGCAGGTCTGATGATGTGGTGGGACATGCGTCTGAGGATTGCGGGGATAACCTGGTGCAGACATCTGCTTATGCTGGTTTGTGACATCCCAGGCACAACTCCACTTGTACGCTGGAATGATCCACTGGCCAGGAAATGGAGTGTTGCCAGTACCTTCCCCAGTGGCTGCAGTGCATGTGAGCGGTGTGTTGGGCTGGTGATATCATCCTGCAGGGCTGTGGTTAGTTCCAGGATGGCAGCAGGGGTGAATCTGAAGATGCGATACACCTCCTCCTCACCCATGCCAAAGAGGCTCATGCGCGCTCTGTAGATCCTCTCACGTGCCCCCCTCCTCCTCCTCCTCCTCCCCCTTCTACGCTCCTCTTCCTCTGCATACATTAGTAGTGATAAGACCATGGCTGCCCCTGGCATGTTGGCATACAAATGTGTTGTCCAGTAAGTGTGATTGCTCAGCTCGTCCGTTATGGTGCTGCTGTAGTTGCTCTCCAGCTGACTTGCACACGGTCTTGAGCAAAGTTACCCGTGCTTTTATGAGGGGTATGTTTACTCAAGGCTTTTGTGTTACGCGCAGCACGTGTAGCCTACGCCGAACGCGCGTAGTTTCGGGAATCCACGCATCTCCCTCATTTGCATGCTAATTCAATGGGAGCTGAATATGCGCGATGCATAACTATGCGCCTACGCCGCGCTAGCTTAAAGCATTTTCGCCGCTCAGATGAAAAAGATTTTCTGGCGTATGTGGTTCTGTGTTTGCGGCGCATCAATACGCAGGCGCACATTTACAATTACGCCGCGCATATCCATTTACGCGGGCGTAGCGCCTCTGAGAATCTGGCCCTTAAAGTCCAACACTTGTTTAAGTTAAAAAGCAATATTTTTTGCTATAAAATTACTTGAAACCGCCAAACATTGTATAGATTTTAGCAGAGACAAAAATGGCAATTGCTGCAATATTTTATGTCACGCTGCATTTGCCCACTTCATTGAATAATAAAAACCATAAAAACAAAACAGTAAAGTTAGCCCATTTTTATTTTTTTTTCATTTTAATGTGAAAGATGATGTTAAGCCGTACGAATCGTGAGAGAATCGTGATCTATCTTCTAAGCAAAAAAATTGCAGTTGTCGTTTTAGCCAGAATCGTGCAGCTCTATACCGTGCAACATAAAAGGTTGCAAAGACCACCATAGAGTAATTTTCTAGCAAAAAACAAATGATGATTTTTTTTTCTCAGTCTGCTGCAGTGTGTCAGCTTGTATTTATAATGGCCGCTTTGTATGTAGCTTCTGACAGGCTGTGCAAGCAGGCCCGTATCTACGGAACCATAAATGATAGCCATCCCGTAGGTCTTCAACTGACTACCCCCCAAATGTGGGGTTTCTGTGACCTCTGGTCATCGAGCTACAACCCCCGAAGTCGATTTGGGGCAAATGGGCCTATCTTGAGAAAGGGGCCTGGAGCTGCAGCTCCATCAGCCCCTCTGTTAATCCGGCCCTGGTAAACAGATACAGTGTGCGTATGCTGGACAGAGCTTTTGTTCACTTCAGTGTTTCTTTCCTATCATATTTTATGTTAATTTACTAAAAGCATTTGCTGTTAGCAGGGCTGGTGCAGGGATTCTTGACACCCTAGGCCAGTGATGGCAAACCTTGGCACCCCAGATGTTTTGAAACTGATGATGCTCCACTACACTGCAGAGTGCATGAGCATCATGGGAAATGTAGTTTGAAAACATCTGAGGTGCCAAGGTTAGCCATCACTGCCCTAGGCGAAACCATATTTTGCAGCCCCCTCTTGGCTCCACCCCTGACTCCATCCCCTTTGCCCTGCCCATGTATACCATACCTTTTTAATGAAGTACCCTTCAAATGCAGCCTCACCAGCGCCCATCAAATGCAGCCTCACCAGCGCCCATCAAATGCAGCCTCACCAGCGCCCGTCAATGAATGTTTGCTTGCTTGCATTCATTCAGGAGAGAGAAGAGAGAGAGTAGGAATACCAGGGGCTGGGCGCTCTAGGTGGCTGCCTAGTTTGCCTAGTGGTAGCACTGGTCCTGGCTGTTAGATGTTTTTATATGGTTCAGCTGGTCAGTGTAGTCTGTCAGCTGCTGTCCTTGTCAGTTGAGAATATTGGGTTGCAGTGTGGGGCCTGTGCCCCTTCCCCAATATAGAGCAATCACAGTATTCCCTCCAGGTAGGTTTGACAACAAAGTAGGTTCTTCAAAATTTGAAACCGCACCCATTGCCCACATGCATCGTCATCCAGGAGATTCCCTGCAACACACTGTGCCTGTGTACAGAGTTCTAGTCTGTCCTTCAGCTGTAGCTTATGCTCTGAAAACGCTGCTGCCTGGGACTACAATTGAAAAAACAGAGTGGTACCCATGCTGAAGTGTGTGAGTACATGCCATTTCTATTTAAATTTTGTTAGTGCCCAATTTTCATTGAATTTTAATATTAATGCTTTAAAATTCTACTGCATTCTAGTGTGCACTCTACTTGTTTGTATGGCATCCCAAGTTTACACCGCAGTCCCTACTCGCCTGAGATGGCACTAATGGGCATGGAGATCATGACTCACACTATAATTATCCACATGGGGACACTGAGCAGAATCTAGTTTGGCGAAACCAGATTAGACCACTACAGAACTCTAATCTCTGCATCTTCCCACCACCCACAGGTTCTTCTATCAAGATAACTTCCCCAGAAAGTAAAAGAAATGTCACGACAGGATTGTCATTCTTTTGAAGGAGTTGAACATGTCATAACCAAACATCAAACGAAAAAGTACCGGTAGCTGTTTCTGCACAGTTATGAACACTGTACTTTTCAAAATAATAAAATTCCAAAAGAACCGCCCCAATGTTTTCACAGCTTCCAGCGGGTCCCTCACAACAATCTTCCTATGAATGGGGTAACAGTCCTCCTTCCCTTACATCTCTAAACAGGGAGAGGTCCCAGTGCCCCCCCTCCCGAAAGCACACAGCCCAGCATGCTTAACACTCGCATGGTGGCTATAATTGTGCATGCTATTCAAGAAGAGTTCTTCCTTAGCTTCCAGTACTTAAATATCCCTAGTTAAATGTGTGTAGCAGGGAATATTGCCCAGCAACAATGTGGGTGAGACTATTTAGAAAAGGATTCTGCTTTAACCACTTGACCCACTGGGCACTTAAACCCCCTTAATAACCAGACCAATTTTTAGCTTTCGGTGCTCTCACATTTTGAATGACAATTACTCAGTCATACAACACTGTAACCAAATGAAATTTTTGTTCATTTTTTTCCCCACAAATAGAGCTTTCTTTTGGTGGTATTTGATCACCTCTGTGGTTTTTATTTTTTTCGCTATAAATGAAAAAAGAACGAAAATTTGGTAAAAAAAATAATTGTTGTTCATTTCGATTATAACATTTTGCAAAAAATAGTTTTTTTTTCATAAATTTGGCCTAAAATGTATACTGCTACTTATCTTTGGTAAACAAAAAAAAATGGTTATTTAGTCTGGGTAAAAGTTATAGGGTCTACAAGCTATGGTACAATTACTGAAAAATTATCAATTTGATCACACCTGATGTACTGACAGCCTCTCTTATTTCTTGAGACCCTAACAAGCCAGAAAAGTACAAATACCCCCCAAATGAGCCCTTTTTTGAAGGAATACATTCCAAAGTATTTAGAAAGAGGCATTGTGAGTTTTTTGAAGTTGTAATTTTTTCCCACAACTCTTTGCAAAATCAAGATTTTTTATTTTTTTCACAAAATGTTCATATTAGTAGGTTATTTCTCACACACAGCATATACATACCACAAATTACACCCCAAAACACATTCTGCTATTCCTCCCGAGTATGGCAATACCACATGTGTGAGACTTTTACACAGCTCGGCCACATCCAGAGGCCCAACATGCAGGGAGCGCCATCAGGCGTTCTGGAACACCCAGGCCAATTCTGACATTCCTCTCCTACATGTAAATATCATCATTTATTTGCTCGAAAATTACATAGAACCCCAAAACATTATATATGCTTTTTTAGCAAAGACCCTAGAGAACACAATGGCAGTCATTGCAACTTTTTATCGCGCATTATATTTGCACAGCAATTTTTCTAACGCGTTTTTTTTTTAAATAAAACAGTTTTGTGCTTTTAAAAAAAACAAAACATTAAAGTTAGCTCAATGTTTTTGCACAATATGAAAGATGAAGTTACGCTAAGTAAATAGATACCCAACATGTCACCCTTCAAAATTGCACACACTCGTGGAATGGCGCCAAACTTTACTACTTAAAAATCCCCATAGGCGATGCTTTAACTATTTTTACTGGTTACATCTTTTTAGTTGGAGAAGGGGTCTAGGGCCAAAATGATTGCTCTCGCTCTAACATTCGCAGCGATACCTCACATGTGTGGTTTGAATACTGTTTTCATATGTGGGCGGGACTTGCATGTGGTCGCTTCTGTATACAAACACATGGGAACAGGGGCGCTTTAAAAAAAAATGTATTTTTTTTTATTGTTTATTTATTTTAGTTTGACATGTTTTTCCCCAAATATAAATGTTTTGATCACTTCTATTCCTACTACAAGGAATGTAAACATCCCTTGTAATAGGAATATAGCATGACAGGTCCTCTTTACAGAGAGACCCCACATCTCACCTCAAGGCTGGGAAGCCTGAAAAAAAATAAAAAAAAACAATCCTGGCTTCGATTGTAGCTGTGAGTCGGAAGAAGCACCGGAGGGCAAAGGGAGGGGGATGTCCCCTTGCGCCTCCCGTAAGAACGATCAAGAGGCAAAACAGCCACCATGATCATTCTTATGGTGTAGGGAATCGCCGGCTGAAAAAAATGATATCTGAATGATGCCTGTAGCTGCAGGCATCATTCAGATATCCCTGCACAAAGTCAAGGACGTCATATGATGGCGGGCGGGCAGTGGCATATTGGAGTATTGTGCGGGGGTATTGCAGAGTATTGTGCAGGAGGTAATGCAGGGGGTGATGCAGAGTATTGCAGGGGGTGATGCAGAGTATTGCAGGGATGGATGGATCTGTGACTGCAATAGTCACAGATCCAGCCACAGCGCTGCTGCCACCCGCTCTCCCCCTCTCACACTGTACCGATCGGTACAGAGAGAGGAGGGAGGAACCGGCGTCAAATGACGCCGGTTTGTTTACATATGATCGCTCTGTCATTGGACGGAGCGATTACGTGGTAAACGGACGCTATCACGGCACCGGGTCCAGGTTACGGACATTCCCGTGTGCGTGCCCGATACTGGGAGGACGTCAATAGACGTCCTCCCAGAGTTAAGGAACCGCCTTGTAGCCGTAATTAGGCTATGGGGCGGTGACTAACTGGTTAAAGAAACAAGGATGTGTAAGGACAACTGATGGGGCCAAAATAATTGAAATTTAAACAACAGGGCCCTATGCTTCCCCACCTCTAACATAATACCACCGCCCCACATACACAGAGCATCGGTGCCCCCTTTCCACCCAGAAAGCACTTATGTCCCCCTCCCCTTTCTTCCCCAGAGCACCCATGTCCCTCTCTTCCCCCACTGAGCACCATCAATTCCCCCTCTTTCCACCCAGTGAGCACCAAATGCCTCCTCTTTCTCCCTACAGGGGCATTTTTTTTCCATGTTGACTACCAACACTGAGCATTTTCTTCCTCCCATTGACCACTAATTCCAGGCATTTTTTTCCCCTACCATTAGGTAATGCCAAGCTTTCTGACTGCAATTGTCATTCAAAGTGTGACAGCGCTGAAAGCTGAAAATTGTCCTGGGCAGGAAGAGGGCAAAGTGTCTTTTATTTAAGTCGTTAAAAACCTTTTCTCTTTCCTAACACACACTGACATTTACACTGCCACTAACGTGACACTGCCACTAACTAAAGACATATATGCAGCGCCTTGGAATAATGAAGGCGGTGCTGTTCAAGTGGGGAAAATCTGACAGGGCAGTTGTACCAAAGTCGACCGGTAGATTGACTTCTTTACAACCTCCCTATCCTTACATTGATTTGATATTTCTATCGCAATTTAAATTATTCTAGGTGCTGAAAGTTCCTCCTTATTCATTTATTTAATCTCAAATATAAAGGCAAAGCCCTTGTATCTCAGAAACAAATCCTGCCACTTGACCCAGATTAATGAAAAAAAATATTAACTAAGCAACCAATAAGATATGGGCATTCCAGTGCAAATTTTTAAAGGACAATGAAAATTTTACTGGAATAAAACGGAAATGATGTTCATTCCCACAAAATCAGAATGATTCAGATTCGTGGAAGAGACAGTTACTTACTTGTTCAAAATACACATAAACTGGGTTTGATCCAGTTCATTTCCAGGGAGTATAGCACAATATCGGTTAGTGCATGTTCCCGAGCAAGACAAAAAGCAGGACTGAGCTTGTTGGAGAGTGAAGTCTGGACGCACATAAGGGACACAGTCATCTGCCCAAACTGAAACCAAAAAATAAATCAGTTGGTTAATTAATATTTATTATAGATAAGCAGTGACAATTTACACACCACTTTATATACTGTGAAAAATATAAACATATGCGCTAGAAACAACTAATTGTGTGATACCTTACTAAGATCAATCCAATAGTGATAATTATTCAAAACCCTATATAGGGGATTAAACGTGTTGCCACAGTGGGGTGAGGCACAAAATATATGCATGAAAAAAAGTGTAAAATACCATAAATTAATACAAAAACTAATTAATCCAGATCATCAATTAGTACTCAATTCCAGAATACCGTCCCTGTAGAGTAGATGGTAAAATAGGGTTAAGCAATGTTAATTAGCAGCAGCGTGAGAGTGTCACTGGATACAACAGCTCTGTGAAACAGGTGCCTTTGCTCAGCTTCAAAACACTTCAGAAACTTCAACTACACAGCCTTGGTCATTAGTGCAAAAAACAGGCTTCAGCCCCCCCTTCACAATACACCACAGCAGGTGTGGGACATGTAGGAAAAGGGAAAACACAATAGTGTAATACAGCCAGACACGATAATACCGCTGCCAATGCTATGCGCCGATCCACTCACGCTCTCCCCGTCTTTGAATCAAGCCACTCAGTAACGAAAAGTGTAGAGGTCCTCACTTGGGAACTTCCGACAGATCTCGTACGGCAGACTCCTCCCCCTTGCCACGTGACTTAAACATGGGTAAACTGTATATACTGTACATTCATAGTTACATACTCCGTAAGGTTGAATAAAAACATCAGTCTATCCATTTAAATGTGTGTATATTAATGCAGAAGCGGCTCTAGGCTTGGTGAGGCCTTAGGTAAACCGTAGCTATAAGGCCCCACTAACTCCCATAATGGGATAAACGGTATAAATTGCATATATAAAGAGCCTTAAATCCTATGAATTTACAGTTTCTAGTATTTTCTCTAACCAATTCTTCTTTAATCAAATATATATATACACTACATATATATATTATATTACAAATATATATATTACACGCACACAAATATAGATAAACAGTTGTGCAGCTGCTACTAGCAATATGTATAACAAGAGTCAAAACCATATTTCTCCATTTACATGAAGGTCATGTTAATTTAACCCAACATAGAGTTCCCCCTTACATCAGAGTGTGCAGGATTCCTCCTTACAGTGCAAGGGGAAATTTGATGTAAGGGTGAATGTTGCAGACTTCGGTGTTAGGGGGAACTCTGATGTAAGGGGGGCTCTGGTGACGAGATCATCTTATATCTGAGTTCCCCTTTATGTCATTGTCCACAGAGTTCCAACTTGCATTTAAAATGCAAACCCTAATGTGGGGAGGACTCGGGTCACCATAGAGTACCTTCCGCAGAGTGAATACACTAAGGGTAAAGGGGGGGCTTACTTATATAGTACGAAAAAGCAGACTGCGCAAAAACACTCAAAACAACGATAAAAGCAGCTGAACACTGAAGGGCAATAGAATCCTTAGGTAGAGTACATAGAAAAAAGCAGTGCAGCAGTGGAAGACAATATTAAAAATAAATATAAATCAAGTCCATCTATGATCATGCAGGATGGAAAGGGTTAAGATGCCTCTTGAGGACTCAATGGGGTGCTTAGATCAGACTCCTTCAACATAGACAACAGGTATCCACCATCAGAAGTACAAACCGCTCATCTGAACAGAAGGACCTTTGTGTGAGCAGCAGGTCAAATGCGCTTTTCCCTCAAATAGGGGGGTATTGAGCGATGTCTCCACCAGAAAACCATTTTCTCCAAAAGACTGTAGATGATGGATGGTCATCCGATATACTCACAAGTGGAATGATGGCATGGAAAAAGTATAAAGCAGACACATAGTGCTCTCCGCATGATCACAATACAAATATATATTTAATAAAAAAAAAGGTACTCACAAACAGAGCACTATATCCTAGTGCATAGAAAGTGCGTATATAACAATAAAAGACCAGGTAGGTGGCTGTCCTGACATCAAAAGGGAGCCGACCGCACGCGTATCGTCCCAAGGTACAGGACTTCTTCAGCGGATAAGGGGCTAGTGTGTCAGGATTTAATAAATAGCAGCAAGACCTAATCAGGCCAATTGAAAACCCCGCCCCCCTAGTTAGGGGAAAAAGGGAACACCCACCTCTGAATGCTGAGCATAACATTCACAATTGTGATAAAAAAACAACAAAGCATGAACAAACATCTTAGCCTCCACAGTTTAAACACAATGGTTTCTGAGACCTGTACTGTGGTATACAGACACAGCCCTATTGGGCTATATTATCATAGAGGTTAAAACCATCATGATCTGTGTACATACAGGGGAGACCATGTAGGGAAGGTGGCCACTTATGTTTACCTCTTGTGCAGCCATCATGTTGCTACGCCAACCTACAATCGTGAGGGAGTTTGATACACACGCAATGGACAGCGGCGTCATCCACATGTCACATGACCACAGTTAGTCACATGACTCGCAGTCGCCATGGAGCCCAGCACGACACGATCGTACAGAAAAGACCGCCCATCATGGGTAGCGGCGTGTGAATCTTAGCCCGTCCATAGTGGACGGCGGCCACTTACTAATGCAGTCAAGCAACGGCTGGCAACTACAGACCTGCCCATCGTGGGCGGCAACCTCACACTTAGCTCGTCAGGTGGACACCCAGCACCCTGACACATCGCTCATACATATAATGTAGGAGCAGGACGTGACAAAGACCACGCCCTTCAGCCTGACAAAGTAGGAAAAATAGGTAAAAAAAATCAAGAAAATAAAATTAAAAAAGACGTCGGGACAGCCACCCATCCAGTTTACAGTAAGAAAACACATGAAAACAGAATACCTTTTAGTCAGAAATAAAAAATAAATAAAAATTAAATTAAATTAACGGTCAGAAATAAAACAGTTAAGGTCAAACTCCACATTTAACCCTAAAGGTACTCCCACTTTTAATTCATAAACCCAGAACGATTCGCGTTGGCTAAGATGTCTAATAAAATTTCCACCCCGCCAATGGTTCGCTACTTTCTCAATTGCCCAAAACTGTAACCCAGCTGGGTTACGGTCATGGAAGAGTCTGAAATGTTTAGAAACATTGTAACAAGGCCCTTTTTAATGTTCGTAACATGTTCACCAATCCTCACATGTAAGGGTCTAGGCGTTCTTCCCACATACTTAAGTCCGCATTCACATTGTAGTGCATAGACCACCCCTATGGTATCACAAGTGATAAGATCCTTAATTTTATACTTTTTACCTGTAGCAGTTGCTGAAAAATCTTTACGTTTCTTAATATTCTTTTTAACCTTCCTACACGGTGGACATCGGCCACATGCATGGAAGCCAGCAAGAAAATCGAAGATCTTACTTTCGGTATTAACAGGTGGATCTATGACTCCTGGGGCCAATTTGTCCCTAACAGAGGGCGCTCTCTTATAAACAAATTGCGGACGATCTGGCAGCAATGGGCCTAAAATCCTGTCATGTTTGAGAATGGGCCAATGTTTTTGTACAATTCGTTCAAATTTGCAATATTGAATGTTGTAATCTAACACCATTCGGATTCCTGAAGAGGCCTTTCGATCCATTTTGGGAATATCGGAGACTAGAGTATTCCTATCAAGGTTACGGACTGTTTCCAATTCCTTATCCAGCAGATCCATATCATATCCTTTCTCAAGGAACCGCTTGGACAAGGCCTGTGATTGAGAGACAAAGTCACTTACTTCAGTGCAATTGCGCCTTAGACGCACAAATTGCCCCCTTGGTATATTAAACAACCATTTAGTGTAGTGACAACTCTCAATGGAGATATAGGAATTGCGGTCCGTCGCCTTAAAATGAGTCTTCATTTTCACCTGATTATCTTCCTTAATGAGGTCTAGGTCTAAAAAGACTAAATGGTCCTGACTGATATTCCACGTGAGGGTAATGTTTTTATCATTCGCATTCAATTTTGATGCAAATTCATCAAATCTCATTCTGTCTCCATCCCAGATCATGATTAGATCGTCTATGTATCTTTGGTAGCAGATAAGTTGTGGAGGTTTGTGTCTATATACTGCCTGCTCTTCCCAGTGTGTCATAAAGTGGTTGGCTACACTCGGAGCAAAACGTGCCCCCATCGCTACTCCTCTGGTTTGGAGATAGAACTGTTTATCGTACCAAAAGTAATTTGGTAAGTCAAACAGACAGACAGAAAGTCAAACGGTCGATCAAAAAATTGTGATGTCTTCTTGAGAGCCCCGAAAGGTCTAGTGCCTACTTCACGGATGACAACGCATCCTCATGGCTGATGATGGTATATAGTGAACTGACATCTGCAGTGATTAGCAGGCAAGAAGATGGAATAGTTAAAGCCTCTAGGATTTGGATGACATGTTTGGTGTCTTTAAGGAATGCTTTAGTTTTAATAACTAGTGGCTGCAAAAAGGAGTCAATATATTGACCTAAACGTGAAGTAACCGAGTTGATACCGTTCACTAGCGCTGCACTGCTTTTTTCTATGTACTCTACCTAAGGATTCTATTGACCTTCAGTGTTCAGCTGCTTTTATTGTTGTTTTGAGTGCTTTTGCGCAGTCTGCTTTTTCTTTGTACTATTTATTGTCCTGAATACCTTACAGACTAGCTGCATTACTATGGATGTTATTCAATATCTAGAGAAGAGAGAAATCAAAATTGGTGATATTTTCTCTAGAAATGGTAATACTGCAGAAGGAAACAAACTGGTCCACTCTTTCAGAAAATTAGGGCACGTTTTCGATAAGAAAGTGAAAAACTTGGTGGGACATTGTTTCCTTTGAACAGTATATAGTAGCCAAAATTGTCCCGAGACGTCTTAGGTGGGATGTCCCTCCTAATGACGGTCTCACGGATAAAGAATCCATGGCTGAGTGGGGTAAATTCTCCACTGATAAAGACGTGGAACTTTTAGAGTTACTACTCCTTAGAAAACAAAGAAAAATGAAATTATTAGAGACACAAATCAGGGACCTTAGGACCACGATTGAACCTTTTAAAGACTCTGAAGAATTTCAGAAACTTTCGTCAGATTTAAAAAAACGTTTAGTTAAATGGGATACAGATGCTCAGATTAAGAAAAGGAAGAAATTTATCTGGGACCTTGATGATTTCAGTACACTTACTGCTTATAAATGGCAAACTACCCCTCAAGCCCCAGTTGCTATCCAGGACCCCTCTAACGTGGATATGTCTAATAGCCCGCTCCCTACTTCTAGAGAGCAAGGCGTGTATGTCTATGATACACCTGAATACCCTAATATGGGCACTCCTCAATGTAGTGAACACTTTCAACAAGTGCACAACAAGAAAGGGAAGAATAAAGGACGAGGTCCAGGCCCCCATATTACTAGAGGTAATCATGAAAATCCACCGGCACCTAATTATCATGATAATAGTGGCACTAGGGGGCCTCCCCCACTACAGTACGGGTACCCATTGCCCACCCATAATCGATTTACCCCTCTGGTAAATCGTGGTTCACATACAGGAGGGGATTTTCATGGGGCAACGAGAGGTATGGGGAGGGGGGCCCCATTTGTTGCCCCGAATCCAGGAGGATGGTGGACCCCCCAGCCCCAACAATATACTCAAGAAGGGGCAATACCACGCAAAAGAAAAGCAAGGAAGGAGAGGAGGTGGGAGAACAAAAAAAAAAGAGTGAAACCCCAGTAGGTGCAGGAATTTATAATTTAAGTGGGACACCCCTTAATGATGAGGAAATTAAAGTACTCGATAAGGGTTAAAATTTGCCCCTACTCGTAACTTAAATAAAATTCCAAACCTATGTTAACCTCAAGAAATGTATCCGGACTCTGAACATTAAAAAGTATTTTATGAATACCCACTCTGAAAAATATGAGTGCTCCTGCACCCCCTGTCCGTCAGTATTCAAATTTACGCAATAAATCTGTCTTTAATCCCCAGAATACTGACACTAAACACCTTGAGGTCTTTAGTAATATGGTTGCAAAGGATTTAGACACATTAAAGGTCCGTAAGGTGAATGACCCCACTTATATTAAAAATGGTATCCAATCACTTTCCGAAAGGAAGGATTTGGTAATACGCCCTGCAGATAAGGGTGGAGGATTGGTGATACTTAGTAAAGCCTATTACAAGAATGAAATGGCAAATCTGTTATGTGATATTAACACCTATAGTACACTGACCAGGGACCCTATGCTTGAATTTAAGAGTGAACTACATTATCTAGTAGAGAGAGGTAAACATATAGGGGTACTCAGCTCGAAGGAGGCATTATATTTAGACCCCCTTTTTTGCCGTACTCCGATTGTTTACTTTCTTCCAAAAATTCATAAGGACAGTACCAATCCCCCTCGAAGACCGATAGTGAACGGTATCAACTCGGTTACTTCACGTTTAGGTCAATATATTGACTCCTTTTCTTGATCGTACATCACGGGACACAGAGCGCATAGTCATTACATATGGGTTATATGGGTACCTTCAGGTGTGGACACTGGTGTAATCAACTTCACAGGAAGTTCCTCCCTATATAACCCCCTCCCACTGAGAGTGCTTTAGTTTTTTCGCCAGTGTCTTAGGTGTTGGTCACGTCTAGCTGTCCCTCGGAGGTCTCGGGACCCAGGATAGCTAGCCGGATCCGTCCGAAGTGCTTCAGAGCCAAGATGTACGGTACCCGGGCCCTGCTGGAGTGGGGTTTTGCCTATAATGCCTCTCCTTGGAGGGCTGGATTCTGGGCTCCAGTGCCTTAGTCTCTTCCAAGAACTAAACGCTACTGATGCCAGGATGCTATATAGGTCCAGGGGTGTGGGTTCCTTAACACAGGACCCCGGTCCCTGAAGGTCCAAGACAATACCCACGGAGATGGGGGAAGGTTGGGCCTCTTGCATTTTGCAATACCCTGCGGCGTGGAGCAGGTAAGAGGGAACCTGCGGGACTTGGTTCGACAGTAGGTATCCCCCTGGGGGTTCTGGGTTGGCTAACAGTATGCTGGTGCATCAGCCACTATCTCCACTATGTCTGTTGAGGCAGGATGGGATTCTAATGTTTACCCAGATAACATGTAGATATATGTATACTTGTGTAAGTTATATATTTGCTACTCACCCCAGGTCTGCCTGTTAACACTGATACTGCAACCCCACATGTTTTAAAGAGGAAATTGCTGGTAAAAACTCCTGTTTCTTAGGAAGCCCAAGGGGACAGCTTCCTCGCTGTGTGTGCACTACAATAAGATTAGTGCTTACCTGGTGTCTGTTGGTGCTGCCTAAACGCTGGTCCATGTTGTTCCTCTGCTCTGCTTCCTCCATGTGGTTTCAGCGTGGTGCGCGCGATTGTGCGCGCGTGTGTGTGCGCGATTGTGCGCGCGTGTGTGCGCGATTGTGCGCGCGTGTGTGCGCATACGCGCGCGCGTGCACGCCGCCATTTATAGCGTCGGCGTGCGTCGGGGGGGCGGGCCAGCAGCGTCAGGGTCTGTATAAAGGGAAAACTTCTATCTGGCTGGTCTTTCCTCCTGGAGGCAGAGGAAGAAAGGATACAGAGCGTGCAGCTGGGTCTTTTGGCCACACAGGGACACCTAGTGGCGGTTTTGTGGATCTTCAGGTCTAGGACTTAGGTCCACTATTGACCAGAAAAAAAAAAAAAAAAAGTTTTTTGCTTAAAGGGACTCAGCCTTAGATCCAGCAGTATCTGAGTCTACCTTGGACTCCGGCTAACGGGCATTGGTGTGTCAATACTCACAGGTTTCCTCAGTATTGCCACCTCCCAGGCGGCTAAAAAAAAAAAAAAAAAAGAGAGAAATTAGTTATTTTTCATTTTCCTCATACCTGCCCTCATATTGGTTACTCCTAGCTGCAACAGTCAGGTGTTGGCTATAGGGGTGACCCAAGGTTGTACAATGGCTCCAAAGGGATCTGGACCAGCCAAGGCTGCTAAAGGTGCCAAAAAGCAAAAGGGGTCTCCATCGGGGTCAGAGGATTTGGGCCAGGCTTCTACGGCCCCACCCTCGCCAGTCAGGACACCGAGTGGCATAGTACAAGAGCCATTGGGGGTGCTGGGGGCAGAGGCGGCCCCCGATCCACCCATTCCCGTTTACGTGACGGAAGAAATGCTAGCAGCCACCATGTGTGGGCTAGAGAAAAGGTTAACTGCGTTGCTTTCCCGTCCTTGCCCAAGTAGCAAGCGGGCTAGATCCCCCTCACCCAGTGTGGGGTTTTCAGATGCGGAGGTCTCCTCTTCAGAGGAACGGGACCCACAAGGGGATCAGGCAGACCCAAGTCCCGACGGTTCAGACAGGGAAAATTCCACTATAGATGAATATTTTTCGGCCTCTCAAGCGGAGGGCCTGTGGATCCAGTCTTTGACAGATATGGTTCGCACTGCCTTTAAACTTCCAGTGCCAGAACTAGTAGCCCCGGAGGTATCCTCATTGGGTTCTTTAAAGGCTCCATTAACTTGTGCATCTTTTCCAATGCACCCCCTTCTGCGGAACGTGATTTACCAGGATTGGGCTCGACCTGATAGAATCTTTGTCCCTCCTAAAAGATTCTCTATTCTCTACCCTATGGAAGAGGAATATGTAAAGAAATGGGCTCTCCCTACAGTGGACGCAGCCATTTCCTGCGTGAGAATAAATCCCTGACTTGTCCGGTTGAAAATGTCCATATGTTCAAGGATCCGGTCGACAAGAAATTCGAGACCCTACTGAAAGCAGCTTTCACCTCAGTAGATGCCATGGTTCAGCCAGCAGTAGCAGCCATTGGTGTTTGTCAGGCCTTGAAGGATCAGGCAAAACATATATTAAAGGACATGCCGGCTCAGCATACTCATGAATTAGCAGAATTCCCTAGGGCTCTCTGCTTTGCAATAGATGCTATTAAGGACTCCATCCAACAGGCATCCCGTTCATCTCTACTGATGGTTCACATGCGTCGTCTTTTGTGGCTAAAGAACTGGTCAGCAGAGGCACCCTGCAAAAAGCTTTTAGCAGGGTTTCCCTTTCATGGGGGAAGACTATTCGGGGAAGACCTAGATAAATATATCCACACCATATCAAGTGGAAAAAGTACTTCCTTACCGGTCAAGAAAAGACCGCGTGGGCCCACGTTTAAACGACAGGCCATTGTAGGCTCGGCCCCTTCGACTTCTCGTCAGTATCGACGGCCTCCCGGGCGTTCAGCAGTTAATAGCCGCCCACAGGGACAAGCCGCGGCAAACAAGAGACCCTGGTCTCTCAAGCCGGCTAAACCAGTCATCAAGTCAGATTCATGAAGGGGCGCCCCCACTCTCTTGGGTGGGGGGGAGGCTTCAGTTTTTCTCCGAAGTCTGGAAGGCCAGAATTCCCGACTCTTGGGTTCGGTCCGTAGTAGCCTCAGGCTACAAACTAGAGTTTCGAGAAATCCCCCCTCCTCATTTTCAGGGGTCAAGTCTTCCAAGCGACCCGTTAAAGAGGGCCTCTCTCGTAAAGGCGTTGGATCGCCTCTTGCTCCAAGTAGTAATTGTAGAAGTACCAACCCAAGAAAGGGGTCTGGGATTCTACTCCAACATTTTTGTTATACCAAAACCCAATGGCGACGTCAGGCCTATATTAGACCTCAAACGCCTAAATCGCTTTCTAAGGATTCAGACCTTTCGTATGGACTCCATACGTTCAGTGACAGCCAGCCTGCATCAGGGCGACTTCCTAGCATCTATAGACATAAAGGATGCATATCTGCATGTGCCGATTTACCCAGCACATCACAAGTTTCTTCGTTTTACGATAAATCAAAGTCATTACCAGTTCGTAGCCCTCCCTTTCGGGTTGGCAACAGCTCTACGGGTATTCACAAAGGTGTTAGCCCCGGTGCTAGCCGTCCTAAGGACAGAAGGCATCTTGGTCCTAGCATACCTGGACGATCTCCTGGTTATCGACAGTTCAGCTTCCAACCTCAATCATGCAGTAGTCCGCACAGTGCGGCATCTAGAAGAGTTCGGGTGGATTGTGAACCAAGAAAAATCAAGGTTACAACCCACAAGACAGTTGGAATATCTAGGCTTTCGGTTAGATACAGAATGCCAGAGGGTATTTTTACCTCAAAAGAAGATCAGGTCGTTGATTCAAACGATTCAAATAGTCTTAGGCAAAAAGAAGCCGACTATTCGCCTATGCATGCGACTGCTGGGAAAGATGGTGGCCGCCTTCGAAGCAGCGCCCTATGCCCAGATCCATACCAGAATTCTGCAAGCAGCTATTCTCTCTGCTTGGAACAAGTCCATACAGGCATTAGACCGTCCATTAGTTCTTTCCCCAGGAGTCAGGCACAGCCTGTACTGGTGGCTGATCCCTCAGAAATTATCAAAAGGGAAAACCTTTTGCCCCATCTCGTGGAAAATAGTAACCACAGATGCCAGCCTAACAGGTTGGGGGGCAATCTTAGGAAAACGAACCCAGCAGGGACAGTGGTCAGAGGCAGAAAGTCTGCTTCCCATCAATGTCCTAGAGATCAGAGCTGCTCGGTTGGCCCTGGTCGCCTGGACTCTCCCCCTGCAGGGTCTGCCAGTAAGGATACAGTCCGACAATGCCACGGCGGTGGCATACATAAACCACCAGGGGGGCACAAGGAGCCTAGCGGCTCAAAGGGAAGTAAACCTGATTTTTTCATGGGCCGAAGCCCATGTACCCTGCATCTCAGCAGTGTTCATCCCAGGGATAGACAATTCTCAAGCAGATTTTTTGAGTCGTCAACAGTTACTCCCGGGAGAGTGGTCTCTTCACCCCCAGGTATTCCAAGAGATTTGCCAAAGATTCGGAGTTCCCGATGTGGACATCATGGCAACAAGATTCAACAAGAAATTGGACAAATTCGTATCCCGAGCCAGGGACCCCTCGGCCTACGGGACCGATGCGTTGGTTTGCCCCTGGCACCAGTTTTCTCTCCTGTATGCGTTCCCTCCACTACAGATGATTCCCCGCCTTCTACGAAGGATCAGGGTGGAGCGCAGGCCGGTGATCCTGGTGGCCCCAGCCTGGCCCAGAAGGGCTTGGTACGCACTCATCGTGAGGATGTCAGTAAGGGCACCGTGGCCACTCCCCCTGCGCCCAGATCTGCTGTCTCAGGGCCCGATCTACCACCCTGCTTCACAGCAGCTAAATTTGATGGCTTGGCGGCTGAATCTCTAATTCTTAAGGGCAGAGGCCTCTCTGCCCAAGTCATATCTACGTTAATTCAAGCTAGAAAACCAGTCTCTAGAAATATCTATTACAGAGTCTGGAGAACCTATGTGGAGTGGTGCGAGTCTCAAGGAGGGCATCCTCGCAAGTTTTTTATTGACAGGATCTTGCGATTCCTCCAGGTTGGCGTTGACAAGGGGTTGGCTCTTAGTACTCTAAAGGGGCAGGTGTCTGCCTTATCGATATGGTTTCAAAGGCCTTTGGCCACACATTCGCTTGTGAAAACCTTTTTGCAGGGGGTCTTGCATGTAAATCCCCCTATTAGAGCTCCCCTCTGCCCCTGGAATTTAAATCTGGTCTTGTCAGCTTTACAAAAGCAGCCGTTTGAACCTCTGACAGAAATCCCTCTTGTGCTGCTAACCCGAAAGTTGGTTTTCTTGGTGGCTATGGCTTCGGCCAGAAGGGTCTCCGAGCTGGCAGCCTTGTCTTGCAGGGAACCGTACCTGATTCTGCATAAGGACAGAGTGGTTCTTCGGCCTCAGCCTTCTTTCCTTCCTAAGGTCATATCCAGTTTTCACTTGAATCAGGACCTAGTCCTACCATCCTTCTTTCCTACTCCCCAGTCCAGAGAGGAAAGATTGCTTCATACTTTGGATGTGGTCCGAGCCATGAGGGTTTATCTCAAGGCTACAGAAAAGATTCGGAAAACAGATGTGCTTTTCGTTCTTCCGGATGGCCCCAAGAAGGGTCAGCCGGCTGCCAAGTCTTCCTTGGCTAGGTGGATTAAGCAGCTGATTTTTCAGGCCTATGGTCTGAAGCGCGTTCCACCGCCCTTATCAGTTAAGGCCCATTCTACGAGGGCCATGAGTGCCTCTTGGGCGGCACACCATCAGATCTCTATGGCACAGGTTTGCAAAGCGGCAACCTGGTCTTCCGTACATACGTTTACTACATTTTATAAGTTGGACGTCACAAAGGCTGCGGACGCAGCATTTGGGCAGGCGGTCCTACGGGCAGCAGTATAGAATCCTCTGGCCCGGTTCACGCCCCCTTTTTTTCTGTTGGTGGAGCTATTTTACCTCCTGATATATTTTCTGTTTGGCTATTTTTGGCCTTACGGTCTCCCTCCCTTCATGGAGCATTGCTTTGGGACATCCCATATGTAATGACTATGCGCTCTGTGTCCAGTGATGTACGATCAAGAAAAAGGGATTTTTAATAACAGCTTACCTGTAAAATCCTTTTCTTGGAGTACATCACGGGACACAGAGCTCCCACCCCTCTTTTTGGGGAACATTGTGTAACCTCAGAGAAATTGCTTGCTACAAAACTAAAGCACTCTCAGTGGGAGGGGGTTATATAGGGAGGAACTTCCTGTGAAGTTGATTACACCAGTGTCCACACCTGAAGGTACCCATATAACCCATATGTAATGACTATGCGCTCTGTGTCCCGTGATGTACTCCAAGAAAAGGATTTTACAGGTAAGCTGTTATTAAAAATCCCTTTTTTGCAGCCACTAGTTATTAAAACTAAAGCATTCCTTAAAGACACCAAACATGTCATCCAAATCCTAGAGGCTTTAACTATTCTATCTTCTTGCCTGCTAATCACTGCAGATGTCAGTTCACTATATACCATCATCAGCCATGAGGATGCGTTGTCATCCGTAAAGTGGGCACTAGACCTTTCGGGGCTCTCAAAAAGACATCAGAATTTTTTGATTGACAGTTTGACTTTCTGTCTTTCTAAGAATTACTTTTGGTACGATAAACAGTTCTATCTCCAAACCAGAGGAGTAGCGATGGGGGCACGTTTTGCTCCGAGTGTAGCCAACCTCTTTATGACACTGGGAAGAGCAGGCGGTATATAGACACAAACCCCCACAACTTATCTGCTACCAAAGATACATAGACGATCTAATCATGATCTGGGATGGAGACAGAATGAGCTTTGATGAATTTGCATCAAAATTGAATGCGAATGATAAAAACATTACCCTCAGTCAGGACCATTTAGTCTTTTTAGACCTAGACCTCATTAAGAAAGATAATTAGGTGAAAATGAAGACTCATTTTAAGGTGACGGACCGCAATTCCTATATCTCCATTGAGAGTTGTCACCACACTAAATGGTTGTTTAATATACCAAGGGGGCAATTTGTGCGTCTAAGGCGCAATTGCACTGAAGTGACTTTGTCTCTCAATCACAGGCCTTGTCCAAGCGGTTCCTTGAGAAAAGATATGATATGGATCTGCTGGATAAGGAATTGGAAACAGTTCGTAACCTTTATAGGAATACTCTAGTCTCCGATATTCCCAAAATGGATCGAAAGGCCTCTTCAGGAATCCGAATGGTGTTGGATTACAACATTCAATATCGCAAATTTGAACGAATTGTACAAAAACATTGGCCCATTCTCAAACATGACAGGATTTTAGGCCCATTGCTGCCAGATCGTCCGCAATTTGTTTATAAGAGAGCTCCCTCTCTTAGGGACAAATTGGCCCCAGGAGTCATAGATCCACCTGTTAATACCGAAAGTAAGATCTTCGATTTTCTTGCTGGCTTCCATGCATGTGGCCGATGTCCACCGTGTAGGAAGGTTAAAAAGAATATTAAGAAACGTAAAGATTTTTCAGCAACTGCTACAGGTAAAAAGTATAAAATTAAGGATCTTATCACTTGTGATACCATAGGGGTGGTCTATGCACTACAATGTGAATGCGGACTTCAGTATGTGGGAAGAACTTCTAGACCCTTACATGTTAGGAACATTAAAAAGGGCCTTGTTACTCACAATGTTTCTAAACATTTCAGACTCTTCCATGACCGTAACCCAGCTGGGTTACAGTTTTGGGCAATTGAGAAAGTAGCGAACCATTGGCGGGGTGGAAATTTTATTAGACATCTTAGCCAACGCGAATCGTTCTGGGTTTATGAATTAAAAGTGGGAGTACCTTTAGGGTTAAATGTGGAGTTTGACCTTAACTGTTTTATTTCTGACCGTTAATTTAATTTTATTTATTTATTTTTTATTTCTGACTAAAGGTATTCTGTTTTCATGTGTTTTCTTACTGTAAACTGGATGGGTGGCTGTCCCAACGTCTTTTTTAATTTTATTTTCTTGATTTTTTTACCTATTTTTCCTACTTTCTCTCATTTTTATCCCCTTTTTAGGGGTCTAAATTGATGAAGAAATTTATAAATAGTATTATCCCTTTTTTCACGGACCTCTATTGCATATAGTGTCTTTGGTCAATGCATGTTGTGCCCTTTAGGTGTTTTGACCAATCTATGATTGTACATTTTTATGACCATATATGAAGGACATGGTCCTGTTTTAAATTAGGTATATATATATTACTGGTTCAGCTGCGACTATGTTACAATCTCTGTCCCTTTTAGAGCCCCTCTGACACATAACATATATTTAGCGTACGGTTTGGTCGCATTGGTAATTAATCATTGTGCCCTTTGTTGACATCTGTATACACTTCCCACGTCAGGCTGAAGGGCGTGGTCTTTGTCACGTCCTGCTCCTACATTATATGTATGAGCGATGTGTCAGGGTGCTGGGTGTCCACCTGACGAGCTAAGTGTGAGGTTGCCGCCCACGATGGGCAGGTCTGTAGTTGCCAGCCGTTGCTTGACTGCATTAGTAAGTGGCCGCCGCCCACTATGGGCGGGCTAAGATTCACACACCGCTACCCATGATGGGCGGTCTTTTCTGTACGATCGCGTCCTGCAGGGCTCCATGGCGACGGCGAGTCATGTGACTGTGGCCATGTGACGTGTGGATGACGCCGCTGTCCATGGCGTGTGTATCAAACTCCCTCACCATTGTAGGTCGGCGTAGCAACATGATGGCTGCACAAGAGGTAAACATAAGTGGCCACCTTCCCTACATGGTCTCCCCTGTATGTACACAGATCATGATGGTTTTAACCTCTATGATAATATAGCACAATAGGGCTGTGTCTGTATACCACAGTACAGGTCTCAGAAACCATTGTGTTTAAACTGTGGAGGCTAAGACGTTTGTTCATGCTTTGTTGTTTTTTTATCACAATTGTGAATGTTATGCTCAGCGTTCAGAGATGGGTGTTCCCTTTTTTCCCCCTAACTAGGGGGGCGGGGTTTTTAACTGGCCTGATTAGGTCTTGCTGCTATTTATTAAATCCTGACACACTAGCCCCTTATCCGCTGAAAAAGTCCTGTACCTTGGGACGATACGCATGCGGGGGGCTCTCTTTTGATGTCAGGACAGCCACCTACCTCGTCTTTTATTGTTATATACGCACTTTCTATGCATTAGGATATAGTGCTCTGTTTGTGAGTACCTTTTTTATTAAATATATATTTGTATTGTGATCATGCGGAGAGCACTATGTGTCTGCTTTATACTTTTTCCATGCCATCATTCCACTTGTGAGTATATCGGATGACCATCCATCATCTGCAGTCTTTTGGAGAAAAAGGTTTTCTGGTGGAGACATCGCTCAATACCCCCCTATTTGAGGGAAAAGCACATTTGACCTGCTGCTCACACAGAGGTCCTTCTGTTCAGGTGAGCGGTTTGTACTTCTGATAGTGGATACCTGTTGTCTATGTTGAAGGAGTCTGATCTAAGCACCACATTGAGTCCTCAAGAGGCATCTTAACCCTTTTCATCCTGCATGATCATAGATGGACTTGATTTATATTTATTTTTAATATTGTCTTCCAGCGCTGCACTGCTTTTTTCTATGGGCTTACTTATATAACTGGGAACCTTTATATCTGTGCCCCCTTATCTTACTTTATTCACTGCCCATTACATCATCGATTACCCCTCAGACTGGCCTTGCTACACTGTTACTGATCACCACGCAGGTGCACAGTGCAGGGCTCAGTCATATGGTCCTCTCTGAGCTCCAGCTTGATGGCTCTTGTTTCGTCCTATTCTAAACTACGAGACTGTGAGGCTTTAATACAATTGATGGTCAGACCCTGCAGAAATACTACAGGAGATGGTCAGAGAGTGTGTGTGGACACAATACAGGAGATAGTCAGAGACAACAGACATACTACAAGAGATGGTCAGAGACTGCCTACCCTGATACAAGAGATGGTCAGAGAGTGTGTACGGACATGATACAGGAGATGGTCAGAGACTGCAGAAATACTACAGGAGATGGTCGAAAAATGCAGACATGATACATGAGATGGTCAGAGACTGCAGACATGATACATGAGATGGTCAGAGAGTGTGCATACATGATACAAGAGATGGTCAGAGACTGCATACATGATGCAAGAGATGGTCAGAGACTGCATACATGATGCAAGAGATGGTCAGAGACTGCATACATGATGCAAGAGATGGTCAGAGACTGCATACATGATAAAAGAGGTGGTCAGAGACTGCAGACATGATACAAGAGATGGTCAGAGAGTGTGCGGACATGATACAGGAGATGGTCAGAGACTGCAGAAATACTACAGGAGATGGTCAGAGACTGCTTACATGATACAGGGGATGGTCAGAGAGTGTGCAGATATAATTGGGCAGAAATTGCACCTGGGTCACATGTGCATTGCACATAATGCACAGCATGTTCCTGTGTATTTCACTTTGCTGTTCTAACATGCCCGAAAGGGGGGCACCTGGAGCAATTGTGCACATCACTTGTGGGGTGCCAAGGGCCACCCCATCTGTGGCAGATGACATCTCTTTGATTTGGGGGAGGAGAGGATATGTGCTAAGGGGGGTGGATTTAATAGTCTTTAATAGTCCTAAAGTGCCCCTGAAAACATCTCTCCCCCAAATCACTCAAAGTGAACTGTAGGCTTGTTCCCCCCCTCCTCTGGAAACTCACTTGCATTAGTTCAGGCAGTCTCAGAGGAGCAGCTTTGTTTAGGCAGAGTGGTAAGCCTCCTCCGCCCCCTCCTCCTCTGTGTACAAAAGGAAAGATCACAGAGAAGGGGGCAGGTTCAGTTTATGCATGTGTATGTGTCAGGCAGCCGGTGGACTGCAGGGAGAGGTGTTGGCCGACTCGGCTCTCTCTGCAGTAAAAAGTGGAGCTTGCGGGTGGCAAGCGGGAATGAAATTCTGCGGCTGTGGGCATTCCATGACTATGATTTGCCGGGAAAGGGTGAGGTACAGGCAAATTAGGCAGGGCCCGTGGGATATGCGAGGCCTAGGGCGGTCGCCTAGTTAGAGAGCCACCTCTGTATTTATGTCAGTGTCATTCTCCAAATCCCTGTACATTGTGTTCACAGAGAAAACCCATCTAATGCCGCGTACACAACCATTTTTAATGTCATGGAAAAAAACAAGGTTTTTCTCGACGTGATTCTTGTCAAGCCTGCCTTGCCTACACACGATCGTGAAAAAAATGCTTGAGCAAAGCGCGGTGACATACAACACATACGACGGCACTATAAAGGCAAAATTCCACTCGGATAGCGCCACCCTTTGGGCAACTTTTGCCGATTTAGTGTTACTGTGTGTTAGTGAAATTTGGTGAGAGACGATCCGCGCTTTTCAGCCTTCGTGCTTTTCAGTCTGTTACAGCGTGACGTCACAACTTAAAAAACAATGAGAAAAAATAGAGCATGTTCTATATTTTTAATGCCCATTTTTCACGTCGAGAAAAATGCTCTGAAGCCTACACACGATCGTTTTTAATGACCAATTAAAAAAATAGAATTTTTCTCGCCCTAAAAAAAGCAGTTGTGTGTATGCGGCATTAGATTTTTGGCATTTTTCTGTACTCCCTGCTGACACCACCAACTGTGGAAAGGAGTTCCACATCTTTACTACTCTAACAGTAAAAATTCCTTACGCATCTTAAGATTGAACCGATTCTTGTCCAACTTTAAGGTGTGGATACATGTCTTCTTTAGAGACCTTAGATTTATAAAAAATGTCTCACAATAAAACGGTCACCCTTTAAAGATGTATATATTACACTCATATCCTCTTTTAAGAGGCTCTTCCCAAGAAAGAGTATGTTTTACTTTTGTAGTTGTTCCACAGAACTGAGGCCCTCTTATTAGTTTTATTGCCTTTCTATGGACTTTCTACAGTTTAAGGGCATTCTTTCTGAGAATTGGTAACCAAAAGTGGACCGCATACGCAAGATGTAGCCAAACCAGAGTTTTGTAAAGTGATAGAATTATGGTTTTATCTCTTCAATAAATAAAAAATGTAATGCAAGATTATAGTCTACTACCCTGGCTTGCTACAACTTGGCATTTCATGCAATTACTGTGTCTGTAATCTACAAGAACCCCCAGATCCTTTTCCATACTCGATTTCCCCAGGGGTTCTCCCCTTAGTAACTAACACATGCATATTTTTGGCTGCCAAGTGCATTACTTTACATTTTTCAATAATAAAGTATATTTGCCATAAATTATAGCTGCCCACCCTTCTATTTTATCTACGTCTTCTTGTAAAGTTGCTATATCCTGCTGAAAAGTTATTGCCCTGCTTAGCTTTGTATCACCAACAAGTCCAACCTGTGTGTGTTTATATGTCAGTATTACATTGTGGCCAGGTGCTTATCTAATAGTTTCTTGAAGCCATCGATGCCTCCCCGCTGAGACCACCGCCTGGGGAAGGGAATTCCACATCCTTGCAGTAAAAAATCCTCTACGTAGTTTACCCACTTCCATACAGGGCACTTATACACCTTCCTGCCCAGACCAATTTCCAGCTTTCAGCACTGTTGCACTTTGAATGACAATTGCGCGGTCATGCTACACTGTACCCAAACTAAATTTGTATAATTTTGTTCCCACAAATAGAGCTTTCTTTTGGTGGTATTTGATCACCTCTGGGATTTTTATTTTCTGCAAAAAAAAAAAAAATGAAATAGCGAAAATGTTAAAAAAACAAATGTTTTTTTTGTTTCCGTTACAAAACTTTGTAAATAAGTACGTTTTCTCCTTCTCTAATGGGCATTGATGGGGCTGCACTGATGGGCACCGATGAGGTGGAATTGATGGGTACTAATATGCAGCACTGATGGGGCACTGATAGGTAGTGCTGATAGGCGGCACGGATGGGCACAGATAGGCGGCACGGATGGGTAGACACCTCCTTGTGCTCCTCCTCTGTCCCTTCTGGCTCCCACAAACGGGTTGCACAAGTTATACATAGGGCTCAATTGATAGATGTTCGGATGCTACAACTATCAGGAGAAAGACTACACATTTTATTCTTCTCTCCACAAAGTTTACACAAGAATAGATTACTTCCTGTTCCCCCCCATGTTCAACTTCATGCTGTACGTGACTCTTCCGTTGGCTATATAACATGGTCGGACAACGCTTTTGGAGGTTAAATAAAAGCCTCTTGCAGGTACCGGAAATAAAGAATTACTTAAGAATTAAACCTCTACCTTTAGAGAAACGCTAACTCAGACTATGATATTGGGGGGCTGTGGGAGGCTCATGAAGCAGTTATCCGGGGTAAACTCATTAAGTATGGCTCCCGGATCAAAAAAATATGTTAGCAGTTAGCTCTGCTCTTCACCTGACTTTATACTGTTGAGTCCAAGCATAAACACGCCTTCTCTCCATCTCTAGACCTAGAACTTACCTCCCTCTGTAACCAGGTCATTGATTTATTACGCTATAAACAAATATGTTGCAAACTGGGCTATGAGTCCGGAGATAAATGTGGTAAAATTCTCACTAGGACATTTAGGGAACAAACTGCAAACTTGCATACAGCGCCTTGCAAAAGTATTCATCCCCCTTGGCTTTTTACCTATTTTGTTACATTACAGCCTTTAGTTCAATGTTTATAATTTGAATTATATGTGATGGATCAAAACACAATAGTCTTTAAGTTGGTGATGTAAAATTAGAAAAATATATACATACATTTTTTTTCAGAAATAAAAAACTGATAATTGCCATGTGCACATGCATTCACCCCCTTTGTTGTGAAGCCCATAAAAAGCTCTGGTGCAACGATCTACCTTCAAAAGTCACATAATTAGTGAAATGATATCCACCTGTGTGCAATCTAAGTGTCACATGATCTGTCATTATATAAACATACACACACACACACACACAATATATATATATATATATATATATATATATATATATATATATATATATATATATATATTATATATACACACGCACCTTTTTTAAAGGCCCCAGAGGCTGCAACACCTAAGCAAGAGGCACCACTAACCAAACACTGCCAATAAGACCAAGGAACTCTCCAAACAAGTAAGGGACAATGTTGTTAAGGAGTACAAGTCAGGGTTAGGTTTTAAAAAAAAAAATATCCAAATCTTTGATGATCCCTAGGAGCACCATCAAATCTATCATAACCAAATGGAAAGACATGGCAGACATGGAACAACGGCAAACCTGCCAAGACACAGCCCCACAACAAAACTCACGGACCAGGCAAGGAGGGCATTAATCAGAGAGGCAGTACAGAGACCTAAGGTAACCCTGGAGGAGCTGGAGAGTTCCACAGCAGAGACTGGAGTATCTGTACATAGGATGACAATAAGTTGTATGCTCCATAGAGTTGGGCTTTATGGCAAAGTGGCCAGAAGAAAAGAAAAGAAAGAAAAAGAACGAAACTCTCTGGAAGATACCGTGTAATTGGATTACACCACCCCATAGCAAGAGATACCAGAGCGCAGGAGATTTGTGTTTGTTCAGAAGAAAAGAAAGCCATTACTTTCAGCAAAAAACAAAATGACACGTTTTGCGTTTGCAAAAAGGCATGTGGGAGACTCTCAAAATGTATGGAGGAAGGTGCTCTGGGCTGATGGCTTTTGGCCATCAAAGAAGATGCTATGTCTGGCGCAAACCCAACACATGACCCAAAGAAAACCATCCATTTTTTCAGCAGTCGGGACTGAGAAACTGGTCAGATTTGAGGGAAAGATGGATGGTGCAGGGATATTCTAGAGCAAAACCTGTACCACCCTGTGTGCAATTTGAGGCTAGAATGAAGGTTTACCTTCCAGCAGGACAATGACATAAAACACACTGCTAAAGCAACACTTGAGTGGTTTAAGGGGAAACATGTAAATGTGCTGGAATGGCCTAGTCAAAGCCCAGACTTTAATCTAATAGAAAATCTGTGGTAAGACTTAAAGATTGCTGTTCACAAGCGCAACCCATCCAACTTTAAGGCGCTGGAGCAGTTTTACAAGGAGGAATGGGCAAAAATCCCAGTGGTAAGATGTGGCAAACTCAGAATGGTCAATATTCCTATCGCACACGTTCCTGGCAAATATGGTTTATAAAATGGTGGATGCTGCAACGATTACCAGTTTGGTCCTGGAAACATCAAGCAAGTGTACATATTCCCCAGCATACCATGAATCAACAACTTCCGTCCAAAGGTTTCTTTAAAGCGGATCTCCACCCTAAAGTGAAGTTCCGCTGATCGGAACCCTCCCCCCTCCGGTGTCACATTTGACACCTTTCATGGGGGGAGAGGGGTGCAGATACCCGTCTAAAGACAGGTATCTGCACCCACTTCTGGCCTGCAGACTCGGGCAAAAGACGGGTTTTTCCCATTGTGTGCTGGGAACTCTCGGCTCCCAGCACACAGCGGGAGCCAATCGGCGGGCGCAGCACGACTCGCGAATGCATGTAGGGAACCGGGCAGTGAAGCTGGAGCGCTTCACTTCCTGGTTCCCTCACCGTGGATGGAGGGGGGAGCAGCAGAGAGATGAGCGAACGCTCGTCCTCTGCTGCGGACACCGCTGGACTTCAGGACAGGTAAGTGTCCTAATATTAAAAGTCAGCAGCTGCAGTATTTGTAGCTGCTGGCTTTTAATATTTTTTTTGTGGACCATCCGCTTTAACCACTTAAGGACCGGACCAATATGCTGCCAAATGACCCAAGGGGTTTTTGCGATTCGGCACTTTGTCGATTTAACAGACAATTGCACGGTCGTGCGACGTGGCTCCCAAACAAAATTTGCGTCCTTTTCTTCCCACAAATAAAGCTTTCTTTTGGGGGTATTTGATCGCCTCTGCGATTTTAATTTTTTGTGCTATATACAAAAATAGAGCGACATTTTTGAAAAAAAATCTATATTTTTTACTTTTTGTTTTTAGTCAAACATTTAGGCCAAAATTTATTTAGCCACATATCTTTAGTAAAAAAAAAAAAGTGCAATTAAAAAAAAAATTAGCTACCTAGCGGGAACAGCGACACTAATACAGCGATCAGAAAAATGATCGCTTAGTGATGCTGGCAATAGGGAGTGAAAGGGTTAACTAGGGTGGTGATCAAGGGGTTAAAACTTTATTAGGGGGGGGTACGGGGGCTACCCAGGACCTAACACTAACTGACATGTATGATTACTGCATTCAGTGACACTGTGACAGGGGGAGGGGGGGCGATCGCGGGGGTTAAATGTGCCTATATGTAGTGTGTGTCAGTGTAGTGTTAGTGCAGACTTACTTGTGTTGTGATCTCTCCTCAGCGGTGGTTGAAAAAACCGCCGAGGGAGAGATCACATCGCTTCCTCCTTCCTGTGTTTACACAGGAGGAGGAAGTGACACACAGGCGGGCGCGCGCATTGGCTGAGAGCGATCCGGAGGGGGTGGACAAAAACGAATAGCCGCCCCCTCATCCCGGATCGCTAGTAAAGCTGCGCAGGCCGCCGCATGTACCGGGGGGTCCCGGTCGGACCCCCGACCCACCTGAAGGCACCAACGTATATATACGTTGATGTGCTTGTCGGTGCCATTGTGCCGACGTAAATGTACATGCGGCGGTCCTTAAGTGGTTAATGAAAGAGATTAAAATCACAAACAAAAGTGCAACGTTTCGGAGCTGCGTAGGACCCCTTCGTCAGGCATGTGTAGACAAAGGGGCCTTGCACGGCTCCAAAATGTTGCACATTCCTTAGTGAATCCATGGTGTACAAGCTCATAGAGACTTATTCAAAGCAACTTGGAGCTGTGATAGCTGCAAACGGTGGCTCTACAAAGTATTGACTTTAGGGGGTGAATAGTTCTGCACATTGACTTTTTCTTTAATTTTGTCCTATTTTTTGTTTACTTCACAATAAAAATCAAATAAAAAAGGAAACATCTTCAAAGTTGTGGGAATGTTCTCTAAATTAAATGATGCAAACCCTTAAACAATCCATGTTAATTTTAGGTTGTGAGGCATCAAAAACACAAAAAAACGCCAAGGGGGGAGGGGTGTGAATACTTTTGCAAGGCACTGTACCTCAAAAAACAGTATTGCCCAAAAAGATTACACAAGTATTCAGGGACCTTTACGCCTCCCTCTTTAACCTACCTAATCCGTCCAGCCCCCAAACCCTAAGGCGACTTGCAAAATTACTTCTGTATAGAAGTCGATGCAAGTCGCCCCCAAAGTCGTACAAGAACCCTTTTCTAAGTAGGAGCGACTTGCGTCGCTTCTATTAGAACGGTTCTATTGAACAGAGCGGGACGCGACTTTTCAGGAGGCTGTCGCCCCTGATGAGTCGCCCCTGTGTGAATGGGCTCTAATAGATAATTATATTGTATCATCCCGGATCCCTAAACTCTCATCTGAGGTCTGGGAAGAACTGGACGCTCCAATATGACTAGAGGAACTAGAACAAGCCACTAGCTCGGCAAAACCAGGTAAGGCCTTAGTCCCTGACAGTTTTACTCTACAATATTACAATACACTGATTTGCAGTACTGATGGGCACTGACAGGCGGCACTGATGATGAGGTACTGACAGGCGTTACTGATGGGCACTTATTGGCACTGTGGTGGGTACTGACAGGTGTTATTGATGGACACTGAAAGGCAGCTGATAGCCACTGACTGGAAGCTGATGGGCACATCTGATGGGGGCTGTGCTGATAATAGATGTGCTAATTATGAGCACAGACCCCTCCCTCAGAGACTGACACACACCACCACTGAGCGCCTCGCTGCAAGCCCCGTGGGTGCGCGCTGGCTTTTTATCCTGCTGGACGTCATATGACGCCCAGTCAGGATAAGCAGTCTATAACTGATATATCCCCTTTTCATTTTTAGCAAAATATCTCAATATTATATATATTAGGACCCATAAAAAAGGCTTAGTACCATGAAACCACTATTGTCCTAGTGTGCGAAAAAACAACATAGGTTGTAGTAATTGCGAGGGGACAAGGTCCAAGGACAAGTGGTGAGGTGGGCCTCAGAGAGGAATTCGGCAAGTTCCTCAGTGGTGACAGGAGTTGAAGGAGGAAACTATTGAGTGTGGTGTTGGACCTAGTATGTTGGTAAGAGGAGAAAGCTGAACACTGGGTTTTGCTTCGTCAGTGCTTTTAAGAAGGATAACAGCAAGAAGCACATTAGTGACACACTACAGATACATAGCTATGAGATTTTAGGTATAGTAGTGCATAGGCACCTTAACCAGGAAGTTTACTGCTATTTTTCAGAAGGAATTCCAGTCAAATAGAAGAAATATTTCAAGGTACTACTTAGGCACAAATAACCTTTTTATATTCCCTATAACAAAGCAAATCTTCATTGAGTTCAAGTCCACGTAAAAGTCTCCCTAACTCCTTAATAGAATTTTCTATTTGGTGCATTGACACAAACTGTGTTGCCCTTGCCCTGCAAGACAATACAGGCAAGACAAAGACTATATTGTTTAACACATGTTTTGATGCACTGGATGGCAGGTGTGTTGTTTGTATCACAAAACCTGTTTTATATTACCCAATTAAAGTAAGTGTTGATCTGTAATTTCAAAGCATGTCTTGACAACGCCAAGCATAATGGAGCACTGAACAGCAGTGTCAAGCCTCCCTTCTCACTTATCGTTTACTTTATTTTGCTTGGAAACCTTTTTCAACCGTATGTTTTAACTGATCGGCAGTATATGTTACGTGCAACAGGAAGCTTTTCAAGAGCTTCCTCTGTCTCATAGTACTGCAAAAAGTTAAAAACATAGTCAAGTTCCTTGTTTCAAATACTTCAACATGAATACAACCATGCAAACCAAAGTGGTAGGGAAAAAAAATCAGCTAAAGGGTTGATGTGGCTGGTGTGGTAATGCTGCAAAACAGAATCAAAAGAGATGATGATTTTAAACTCAGTAAGTAAAGTGATACTCCCGCGCTGTCTGTAAAAATGTGAATGAGAGGGAAAGGGAGTGGGTTGGGAGCACTGCTGCAAACACTGGAAGAGTCTACCTTAATAGACACAAAAAATATAAATGTGCAAGTGAAAGGAGTCTGCGCTGTGAAAATGAATGGAGTGGGTGGGAGAGGGCACAAGGCTGGAGGTGGGTGTGGGAAAGTGCACAAATGAATGGCAAATACAGTGACTAAAATACAATATTACAACATGATAGCAATGAACATACTCAATATGTCAAATGGTAGCACACAAAAAAGGCATAAATATAGTCCAGAAAAAACAAAAAACACATTGGAAAGTCCGGTTCCAAATGAAAAATGAAGGAAGGGAAAGAAAAGTCACGTGGTGTGATGACACGCGTTGGGATTGGAGCGCTGGACAACTGAAGCACCTGATGGACGGCCGACGAGTTCGCTACTCGTGGATGCTGTAACCGTTCATTTGTCGCAAATGTGAGTTTTTTAAAGTTGTTTTATCTAATAAATCATTTTATTTACTGGATTACGCGATGTACCACACTCTCTATTTTCTGTGACACTACCATCCGAGCCACTCAGCACCTTCAGCGTAAGACCAGGCAGACCCCCAGTGAGAGGAGAAGGAGGACACTTACGAGCTTGCCACTCGTGGAGATAAGCCCCTGTACCTTTCACTTCATGTAAGTGTACTGAGTGCAGCTGTGTGTTGGGTTCCCTGTAATATCAGTATTACACTATCTTGCTGTGTATTCTCTCCCTGTATGTGGTGCCTGATCCTGGGACTCTACGAACAGTTTTCTTCATTTGGATTCCGTGTGAAAGCAGCTGATTAGGCTACACTCGATTAGCCTAGCCGGGAGGTGAGCTGCTGGGACCACCAGAGGTGTGCGTACTACTGAGGTGTACGGCTTGACTTTTTCACAGAATTGGCTGCTGGGTTTCTTATCATCTGGTTTCTTTCCCTTCCTTAATTTTTCATTTGGAACCGGACTTTCCAATGTGTTTTGTTTCTGGACTATATTTATGCCTTTTTTGTGTGCTACCATTTGACATATTGAGTATGTTCATTGCTATCATGTTGTAATATTGTATTTTAGTCACCGTATTTGCCATTCATTTGTGCAATTTCCCACACCCACCCCCGTGCCCTCTCCCACCCACTCCATTCATTTTCACAGCGCAGACTCCTTTCACTTGCACATGATTTTAAACTCACCAAATAACAAATATTTTAGCAGTGGTGGACAGCACGTAGTAGTCAGACTGGGTCTACGCTTTCAAGGTCATACTGTGCTGTCCGTCCTGCGGGAGGAAGCCAGTTGATGAAGGAAGCCATGGAAGGACCTATCCTGGAGAGGACCATGCAAGAGGCTGGTATCTTGGGAGAAGGCCTGTAAACTTAATCGAAGGATGCACCATACACTGAGAGGTACAATGGTGATCGCCTGTCAGATCTAAGTTTTACAGAAGTCAATCTGGAGAGATCCGGGTGCTGAATTCTGTGGCAGAGGATTCTGGACCAAAAGTGTCGCCTTATAAAGGAAGGTTTGTGGCAGATACTGTACTTCTGTGAGCCATTCCGGCTGCTAGGCCAGTGAGAGGGACCTATCCGGGTGAGCAATACCCACTCTGGCTAGAGTGGTGATGAGAACTGTATGCTGGAGGCAGCAGGGCCAGATTAAGAACATCATGGGCCTGGTGCTGAGGATTTTGGTGGGGCCTTTTATAAATAATAAATAAATGCGTGAGAATCACAGCGCAGCAATGGAGGGCCCAGTCTGAAAATGTAAGTGTACCCTAATGTGCTAATATGCTTGTACGTTGTGGCATAACCTACCCCAGGGCCTCTAAAAAGTAGTAATGTCAGGAAATGTTACTACAGCTTTAATATCACAGGATCCCAGAAACCTCTCATGGGGCCCCCTACTGACCCAGTGGCCCTTGGGCAGTGCATAAGTGCATAGTTGCCAACATTTAAAAAATATTTTCAGGGACACTTGTTTGTGTAGTGCTATATTTAGTGTAGCTGAGATCCCCTATGTTCCTCTGTACATCACAGTAGTAATCACACAATTAAATAAGTTCTAGTAACAGAACAAATATGAGAACTGAGATTTCCTTTAGTTGAACTAACAAAAGTGTGTCCATTCTAGAGCTGGTAACATTGAGGGTATTCAGTATCATTTTAAAGAACTGTTTTTGCGGGTAAGCGACATAGGGGAGGAGTACGGACGGTATATAAGTGGGAAGTATGTGCAGGTGAGTGAGAGGAATGTGGAGGGTCTAACATTGGGCACTATGTACAGGAGAAGAGTGCAAAGGGTACGGCAAAAGGCACAATGTACAGGAGAGAAGTGTGGAGGGTATGACAGTGGACATCATGTACAGGAGAGAAGCATGGAGGGTACGACAGTGGGCAGTATGTACAGGAGAGGAGTGTGGAGGGTATGACAGTGGGCACTATGTATAGGAGAAGAGTGTGGATGGTATGATAGTGGGCACTATGTATAGGAGAGGAGTGTGGAGGGTATGACAGTGGGCAGTATGTACAGGAGAGGAGTGTGGACGGTATTATAGTGAGCACTATGTATAGGAGAGGAGTGTGGATGGTATAACAGTGGGCAGTATGTACAGGAGAGGAATGTGGAGGGTATGACAGTGGGCAGTATGTACAGGAGGAGTGTGGGGGTATGAAAGAGGGTAGTATGTACCAGAGAGAAGTGTGGAGGGTATGATGGGGCAGTATGTACAGGAGAGAAGTGTGGAGGGTATGACAGTGGGCAGTATGTACAAGAGAGGAATGGGGATGGTATGATAGTGGGCACTATGTATAGGAGAGGAGTGTGGAGGGTGCGACAGTGGGAAGTATGTACAGAAGAGGAGTCTATGACAGCAGGCACTATGTACAGGAGAGGAGTGTGGAGGGTATGATAGTGGGCACTATGTACAGGAGAGGAGTGTGGAGAGTATGACAGTGGTCACTATGTACAGGAGAGGAGTGTGTAGAGTATGACAGTGGGTACTATATATAGGAGAGGAGTGTGGAGGGTATGACAGTGGGCACAATGTATAGGAGTGGAAGGATGTTTAGTGACTGCATAGTAGTAAGCGGGTCATACATGAATTGAAATTACACCAATTATGCAGAGACCAGCCATAGTCGATCTATGTATGGGCTAGCTGGTTTTACAATCTATTAATCGACTTGAGTACAACCAGCCTGTTTTTCCAAAAACAATCAGTGCTGCCAGCTATAGATAGCAACACTGATCATTGTACTCACTGGCAGAACACAATAACACTACAGGAGTGATTCCCCCATCTACAGGTCAGCAGGTGAGAGGGTGTGTGGGGACAGGCTGGGGAGAGATACCAGTCAGTGGCTGGGTAGGCACTGGCTAGTATCAGAGCCAGAAACACACAGGTTACATACGTCGCGATCGTTAGAGCGAGAGCAATAATTCTAGACTTTCTCTGTAACTCTAAACATGTAACCTAAAAAATGTTTAAAGCATCGCTTAGGATACCAAAAAAAATAAATAAATCGTGCTAACTTTAGTGTTTTTTTTAATGTATGAAACAGTTTATTTCCAAAAAAAACATGTTTGAAAAATTGCTGCGCAAATACAGTACCGTGCTACAGCTGCACAATTAATCGTTAAAATTGTGATCTTGATTCAACCCCCCTGACATGCAGAGTTTGCTGATTCTTTCATATAACAAGTGGAGAGACTTTCAGCTGTCAAAAGAAAATATCTGGACAGTCTGCCAAGTTCTTAGCAGGAAACATTATAACCAACGCTTTCTTCTTATATCAAAGGGATAAACTTCTGTGTGTAAAGAAAATATCTGGGCAATCTGCCAAGTTTGTAAACATGAAACATTGTAACCAACTTCCTTTTTAGATCAAACTTCTGTGTGTAAATGCAAGAAATGTAACCACTTAGGGCCAGATTCTCGTAAATGCGCGCTTAATTATGCAGGCGTAGCGCATCTCAGATGCACTACGCCGACGTAACGCAGAGTGTCAAGTACCGTATTCCCTAAGCAAATGCGCTCCAAGATGCGCCTGCGTAGCGGAAATTCATCGGCGTAATCCGGCGCAACTCCAAAGTAGGAGGGAAGTGGGCGTGTTGCATTCTAATGAAGCGTGACCCCATGCAAATGAAGGCTGGGATGAACGGAGAATGCGCCGTGACGTGGTTGACCCGCGCCGTGACGTGGATGCCTTCTGAGCAAAGCCTCCCTACGATTCGCCTGCGCTGGGTATATAATGCGCCCACACATGCGCCCATGCAGCGCAAAAGTCTCCCATTTTTTGGATTGTCACAGGAAAACGTTGTGCTGTACCATGGCTTCTATTGGGAAGGAGAGGAGGAACAAAAAAAAAAAAAGAGGAGAGGGCCATTGTCATCGCGGCCATAGAGAAGTACGATTCCAGGCTCCATGGTGCTGACAGTGCCCGGACCAGCAAGTCCCGGAGGGATGAAATCCTCATGAAGGTGGCTTGCCAGGTTAATGCCCTCTCACATGAGATCCGGACACCACAGGATATTCAGTCCCTCTGGCTGCCCCCCTGGAAGAGGACTTGGAGGAATCTGGGCACACCTCTACGGAGGAGGCGGTTGTGGAGGAGGTTGTTGACCAGGACCAGGAGCTCTACCTGGTTTTGGAGGAGGACCATGGGTTGCCCGGACCAGCCCAAGCCATCCCCTCATCGTCCACCCCCAACCTCTCCAGTCCCTCTGTTTCCACCCCCCTCATCTCCGGCCCCTCAACATCCTCCCCTAATGCCAGGTCCCCTGCCACTCCCCGGAAGGCGACTTGCAAGACAAGGGGTGTTCCCAAGGTCCTGCCTGAACAGCTGGCCAGGCAGCAGGACCAGCAAAATCGTCACCTTTCCGAGGTCGTTGGGGAGATGAGGCGCCTGGCCGACAGCCTGGCCTCCTCGGATGCCATTATGGATGCCATCCTCGATGTCGCTGGCAACAGTGCAGTGACAGTCACCAACCTGGGGGAGCTGCAGGCGACCACCTCCGATCTTGTGGGGGAAATCAAAGGTCTGCAGGTTGCTGTCCAGGACCAGACGGCTGTGCTGACACGCATTGCGGTCACCTTGGAGGGCATTCAGGCAGCCAGGGAGGGACATGGGGATGCTTCTTCTCAACCTGAACCCCCCCCACCTGTGGCTGCCCCAGGCAAGTGAGGGGCAGGAGCCGTGGCACCAGGCGGAGCCCACGCCAGACCCAGTAATTATTTTATTTGGATATTTTGCTCTGGTGAAGAGCTTTTGATTTTTTTTGTAATGCTCTGGTGAAGAGCTTTTGATTTTTTTTTGATACTGCACACAGTGCAGTGTGAATGGTGTGTGAATGTGGGGGTGGCACTCCTGCCAGTAAGGGGTGTCACCCTCGGCCGTTGGGGAGAAGTTATCCCCACGGCTGTGTGAATGGTGTATGAATGGACAGGAACATCATTGGGGCCTTGACGCGGCGTTGCTGCTCCCAAGTCCTACATGCTGGACTTGGGCTAATCCAATGTGATGTGGATGTGGGGTGTGTGATCTAGGGACCACAGTGGTGTACATGCGTGCATTGTCTGTGTGCCATGCTGTATGTGTGTGTTTAACGGTCAAAGATTCGTTACACGAGGCAACTCCTGACTGCTCTTCTGTCAGCAGACGGGGTCTCCTCTGGCAGGGGGGGGGCTGTCTGGTTGGGGGGGGTCAGGTCATCACGTAGGGCAATCTGCAGGCCCTTTCTCATGGCAAAGTTGTGCAGAATGCAACATGCACCAATGATCTGACCCACAAAGTTTGGGGAATACAACAGGGCCCCCCCGGACTTATCCAGGCATCGGAAACGGGACTCCAGGAGGCCAAATGTGCGCTCAACCACTGCACAGGTTTTGATGTGTGCTTCATTGTATCTTCTCTCTCCTGGGGTTTGGGGATTCCGGAAAGGAGTCATGAGATGGGGTCCAAGTACATATGCCGCATCACCTGAAAGTGAAAAGACAGGAGGATGTTATTCATGCATGTGCCCCTTGTGATGTGTGCATCATGGGGGGGACAGTCATGCCTGCCACCCATGTCACTCACCAACCAGCCAGCTGTCTCCATACATGTTCTGCTCAAAATCTGCTGGGGTGGTGCTTTGACGGTATATGTAGCTGTCATGGCTGGATCCGGGGTCTTTGGCACGGACGTGCCATATGAGGTATTTGGCATCAGCTATCACCTGTACGTTGATGGAATGCCAGTGCTTCCGATTGCGGTAAATGTGCTCTGTGACATGGGGGGGCTGTAGTGCCACATGTGTGCAATCAATGGCCCCGATGGTGCTTGGGAATCTGCCAAGTCTGTAGAAATCTGTCATTGCCTTTTGCCGCAGGTCCTCAGTGGTGGGTCTGATGATGTGGTGGGACATGCGTCTGAGGATTGCGGGGATAACCTGGTGCAGACATCTGCTTATGCTGGTTTGTGACAGCCCAGCCACAACTCCACTTGTACGCTGGAATGATCCACTGGCCAGGAAATGGAGTGTTGCCAGTACCTTCACCAGTGGCTGCAGTGCATGTGAGCGGTGTGTTGGGCTGGTGATGTCATCCTGCAGGGCTGTGGTTAGTTCCAGGATGGCAGCAGGGGTGAATCTGAAGATGCGATACACCTCCTCCTCACCCATGCCAAAGAGGCTCATGCGCGCTCGGTAGATCCTCTTACGTGCCCCCCTCCTCCTCCTCTTCCTCCTTCTATGCTCCTCTTCCTCTGCATACATTAGTAGTGATAAGACCATGGCTGCCCCTGGCATGCCCCTCCAACTTCTTTTCTACCAAGTTCAGCAAATAAATCCTGGGGGGCGTGCGAGCATCGCCGGCGGCGCGGACGCACGCCTGCTGCGTCAGTCAGGTGTCGATGCGCGTGCCTGGCGGCCGCGATGTCCGCCAGGCACCCGTAATCAGCGGTCACAAAGACAGGGACATGGAGCTCTGTGTGTAAACACGGAGCTCCACGTCCTGTCAGGGAGAGGAGACTGATGGTGTGTCCCTTGTACATAGGGACAACCATCGGTCACCTCCCCCAGTCTCCCCCCAGTAAGAATCACTAATTAGGGAATACAGTAACCCCCTTCCCCACCAGTCACATTTATACAGTAATCCGTGCATATTTATATCATGGTTCGCTATATAAATGATAAAAAACATAATTCTGTCCCATATTTTGTAGACGCTATAACGTTTGCGCAAACCAATCACTATACGATCACTTATTGCAATTTTTATTTTTACCAAAAATATGTAGAAGAATACATATCGGACTAAACTGAGAAAAATTATTATCATTTTTTTTATTGGGTATTTATTATAGCAAAAAGTAAAAAAAAAAGTTTTTTTTTCAAAATTGTCGCTTTATTTTTGCTTATAGCGCAAAAAATAAAAACTGCAGAGGTGATCAAATACCACCAAAAGAAAGCTCTATTTGTGGGAAAAAAAGAACGCCAATTTTGTTTGGGAGCCACGTCGCACGACCGCACAATTGTCATTCAAAGCATGACAGTGCTGAAAGCTGAAAATTTGCCTGGGCAGGAAGGGATACATGTGCCCAGTAAGGAAGTGGTTAAAAACCCATTCAGTATTTTAGCTCAAGTACATGATCATGGATGCTTTTCCACCACCCAGAAGTGGTAACAGGGAAGTACTATTGAAAGAACGGGAGGTCCATTTGGATTGTTTGCACAATAAAAAAGACTAAATGTAGAGCTGGAGCTTTAGTTATTTTTATAACAAATCTTCATTTTGTTAGTGATTTATTTACATCCACTTTTTGCAACAGAGAGGTCTGAATTTGTGTGTATATTTCTTCGATATGTCGGTGAATGCCTAGTTTCAACTTTATACTCTTATGTTTTGTTTCTTTTGAAAATAATATGGCATTTTAAATTGTTACTATGGCTGTCATTAATAAACTACCTTGAGTCCTGAAACCTTTGAACATGATCCAGGCAATCCAGTATTGAATAAAATCAACACCTGTTGCTTACAAAATGGTAAATACATAAGACAGGGACATCTTTTACTATAATGCAGGGAATGCATTAAGGTAAAAAATGTCTTAACTTTAAAACCACTTTAATGATTTATTGTAGAATAAAGAAATTTCACAGAAATGCTTTCATCAGTTTCGCACAATGACCTCCCTCCTTCCTCAAACAAGGAACTTATCTAGTTTAAAAATAAAAACAATGAACATTTAAAAAAAAAAAAGGAACTGAAGCTGCTGTGTAAAGAAGAAAACTGATTAAGAAGCAGTTCATCTCCTTAGGCCGCGTACACACGTCCGAGAACCTCGTCGGGCTAAACCCATCGTTCCGCCCGACGAGGTTCTCGGCCGGCCGTCGAGTTCGTCGACCAGGCTGTCGAAAAAGGCGTCGAGCCATTAGTCCCGATGGCCCGTCGAGCAAATAGAGAACCTGCTCTCTATTTTGGCTCGACGAGCTTCCCGACGGGACGCTCGACGAAAATGTACACACGATCGAGCTTCTCGGCAGAATATGGATCCCAGCGAGCTTCTCGCTGGATTCTGCCGAGAAACTCGGGCGCGTGTACGGGGGCCTTAGAGACATAACAGTAAACAAATTTGGGGGGATTCCAAAAATCCCTAACAGCACTTTTCTGGCACTATGGCCCTGTAAAAATCCCTGCTGATCCTTTCAGTAGACACATGCAGCAGATTTAGGTAGTTCGTAGTAGAGCTACTTTTACAAAGTGGTACTATTAGTAAGCCAAATTCAAAAATAATTACCTCCAGTTTACAGATAACGAAAGTCGCCAACTTTAGGTTGTTGTACAAAGACAGGCAGAGTGAATGTCTCTGTACACTGTGTAGCAGGTGCCATATTTGCAACCACTACCTTCTCCCCCTCCCTACCCTGTCACTGGCTGTTAACCACTTCCTTACTGGGCATGTATACCCCCTTCCTGACCAGGTGAAATTTCAGCTTCTGGCACTGCATCGCTTTAACTGACAATTGCGCGGTCGTGCGATATGGCTCCCAAACAAAATTGACGTCCTTTTTTCCCCACAAATAGAGCTTTCTTTTGGTGGTATTTGGTCACCTCTGCGGTTTTTATTTTTTGCGCTTTAAACAAAAAAGAACGACAATTTAAAAAAAAAAATACACAATATTTCTTACTTATTGCTAAAAAAAATAGCCCAATTTAAAAAATAAATTCAGTCTAGGCCGATACGTATTCTTCTACATATTTTTGGTAAAAAATGGCAAGTTTTTGCGCAAAAGTTATAGCGCCTACAAAATAAGGGACAGAATTATTATTTTTTATTTTACTAGAAATGGCGGCGATCTGCGATTTTTATTGCGACTGCGACATTATGGCAGACACATCGGACTCTTTTGACACCATTCACATTTATACTGCAATCAGTGCTATAAATATGCACAAATTACTGTATAAATGGGACTGGCAGGGAAGGGGTTAACACTAGGGGTTGAGGAAGGGATTAAATATGTTCCCTGTATAGTGTTTTAACTGTGGGGGAGGGGGGGGGGTGACTGGGGGGTTACCAATCTGTGTCCCTATGTACAAGAGACACAGATCTGTCTCCTCTCTCCCTGACAGGACACTATCATTGTGAGAGCCGGCAATGAGAGATGATCTCATATGTTTACATATGAGATCATCTCTCATTCGCCGCACAGATCGCATCGCAAAAGGCCACTCTGATTGGCTGTTCGTGGCGATCTGTGATTGGCTGTGTCCAAGGGACACGGCCAGCACAGAAGTTCCCTGTTGCGCACTCTGAAGCGTGCACGGGGAACGACGAAAGGGGCAGCCGTGAAAACACGGCGCCCCAGAGAATTAGAACCACCCTACGGACGTATATAGTCGTACAGCTGTAGGGAAGTGGTTAAGGAGCCCCTGCATGTTATACAGACCTCCCTACAGTACAGACCCCCTCCCTACAGTGCAGATCCCTTCCCTACAGTGCAGACTAGAGGTCGACCGATATATTGGCCTAAATTCGGCCGTTTGAGAAATTGGCATCGGCCGATTTTTATCCAAATTAGGCCGATATTTAACATGGCCGCGGCTTCGGCCTAGCTCCGGAGCCGCGGCTAACTTGGTACACCCAGCGCGGCGGCCCTCTACTCTGTTTACACCCACAGAGGAGGAGGGGCCGCGCTCGCGGGACACACACACTGCTCTCCGATGTCTGTACTGAGGAGGGGGAGGTGTCCCTGGTATGCTCATGCAATGCAAAGCAACATATTTTCCTCAATGCCTGTCCATGCAGCAGATTCTACCTACATTCTCTTTGCTCCCCCGCCAATGTGCCACCCGAAGCAAAGAAAAAAAAATTAACACCTCTTGGAAGCACGAAGACTCAATCTTCCTCATTCCATATTATAGCACTGGTACTTGACCACCTGACCAGGTACTGGCACAGGAGCTCTTTAAGAAGGCAGCGAGGAACTCCACAGAACTGTTATGGTGGGACAATAAGTCCAGGCAGGGGGGGGTGTCTGTACTGAGGAGGGGGTGGGTGTCTGTAGTGAGGAGGGGGGTGTGCACCGAGGGGGGAGTGTCTATACTGGAGGGAGAGGGGGTCTGTACTGGGGGGGGGGTGACACCATTTTTTTTGCACCAGTGCCACCATCCAGAGCCAATTAGTGCCACCTGCCATCCAGTGCCACCTGCCAATGCCACCTACCAGTGCCACCATCCAGTGCCAATTAGTGCCACCTGCCAGTGCCAACTAAAGCCATCCAGTGCCACCTGCCAATGCCAACCAGTGCCATCTGCCAGTGCTAACTATTGCCATCCAGTGCCACCTGCCAGTCAGTGCCAACCAGTGCCACCTGCCAGTGCCATGTGCCAATCAGTTCCACCTGCCAATACTAACTAGTGCCACCTGCCAGTGCCAATAAGTGCCACCTGCCAATCAGTGCCATCTGCTAGTACCATCTCCCAGTGCCATTCAGTGCAACCTGCCAGTGCCACATGCCAATCAGTGCCATCTGCTAGTGCCATCTTCCAGTGCCAATTAGTGCCATCCAGTGCAACCTGCCAGTGCCACCTGCCAATGCCATCTTCCAGTGCCAATTAGTGCCATCCAGTGCAACCTGCCAAAAAAAATCGGCCTAAAATATCGGCATCATATATCGGCCATCGGCCGCCCTGATTTCTGCATATCGGCATTGGCCAGAGAAAAACCCGTATCGGTCGACCTCTAGTGCAGACCCCCCTACAATACAGACCCCCCTCTACAATACAGACCTCCCCCTTCAGACCCATAAGGTACCTTAGATCAGCACGGGACTGCATGTCGGATCCCCTCCCACTGTTTAGACATAAAGGAGGAGGGGGAGGTGGCTTGACTCTGCTCGGCTGTGTGAGACAGGCGAGACTGATCAAATTATCAGAACCGCGGCTACCGTGCCAGAGAGAAGGGGATTGTTGCGGGTCCTGGCCCCCTGATGTGCCGACGGGTGCCACTATCACTCGAGTGCGGCTCCGACTAGCAACTAAGAGTGCACTGGGGGGAGACGTGACATGCGGCCCACCGGGCATATACCCGGTATGCCCTATGGCCAGTCTGGGCAGTGGCGGAATTATCAGTGTTGCAGCAGTCGCCGTTGCGACTGGGCCCTGTAATTCCGCCAAGTACGGGGGGGCCCGCCACCCGCCCGTGTGAGCTGCTATACTGCCGCTGGTGCGTGCTGTTCGTTCCAGGCAGGGCCAATCCGCCCTATACGTGGACTACACAGGCTATTAACACAGAGGAGAGCACAAGGGAGTATTAACTCAGGGCCCCGCGCCGCCGCTAGAGGTCCGCGGCCGGCGGAGATAATGTCTACGCCGGCCGCCATTTTCTTGAAGACAACAGTGAGAAGGGAGCCCTGCCTGCTGTAATAGTGCTGCGGTGCCTGCCGCCTGGTCTGCCGATGGGATCAGAGAGAAAATGCAGCCCCCTGTAACCTGAATAGGAGGAGGGGTGGCTGCATAAAGAAGAATAATTCTCTCCATCGTCCTCCCGTGGTCTCTGAATGCCTGCTTCTGCCCCTCTCCTTCTCGCAGGCATTCAGGTACTGCGGGAAGAAGATAGAGAGAATGATTCTTCTATATGCAGCCATCCCACCGCTCCTCCTAATCTGCTTATCTCTGCTGCCCCCACAGTGCTCTCTACCCCCCCCACAGTGCTATCTAGCCCCCCCCCCCGGGGCTCTCCACCTCCCCCATGCTCTCTGCTGCCCCCTGTGCCCTCCACTTCTCCCCCAGTGCTCTCCACCTCCCCCATGCTCTCTGCTGCCCCCTGTGCCCTCCACTTCTCCCCCAGTGCTATCCAGCCCCCCCCCCCCTGTGCTCTCCTGTGCTCTCCACCTCCCCCCATGCTCTAGGCTGCCCCCCAGTGCCCTCCACCTCTCCCCTTGTGCTTTTTATCTCCCCCTGTGCTCTCTGCCTCCCTACATGCTCTACGGTCTCCCCCTGTGCCCTCCGCCTCTCCCCCTGTGCTCTCCACCCCCCCCCCATGTTCTACGCTGTGCCCTCTGCCTCTTCCCCTGTGCTCTTTTCAATTCCCCCTAATTCTCTCCAACCCCCCCAGTGCTCTCTATTCCCCCAGTTCTCTCAATTCGCCCCAGCGCTCTCCAGCCCCCCTCTTCACTCCACCTCCCTCCTGTGCTCTCCACCTCCCCACATGCTCTACACTGCCCCCTATGCCCTCCGTCTCTCCCCCTGTGCTCTCCACCTTCCCCATGCTATACGCTGCCCCCCTGTGCCTCTGCCTCTCCCTCAGTGCTCTCTAGGCCCCCCAGTGCTTTCTAGCCCCCCTGTGCTCTCCACCTCCCCCCATGCTCTACGCTGCCCTACGCCTCTCCCCCAGTACTCTCCAGTCCCCCCATTGATCTTCACCTACCCCCTGTGCTCTCTGCTGCCACATTGTGCCCTTCGCCATCCCCCAGTGCTCTACAGCCCCCCATGATCTCCGCCTCCCACCTGTGTTCTCCGCCCTGTGCTCTCTTTCCCCCCTGTGCTTTCCAAACCCCCATGCTCTCCAGCCCCCTTGTGCTCTCCTCTTCCTCCCTGTATTCTCTGCCTCCCCCCGTGCTCTCACACCACCTCATGTTTTCAAGGTTCTTCCCTGTGCTCTCTGCTCCCCCTGCTCTTTCTCTGTCCCCTCGCCCCCAGGATGGAGAGTGGAGAAGAGGCCGGTTAAGAAGTCATGGGCTGCTCATTCCAAAATGCCCGGGCCTATTTTTTGTCCCAGTCCGGGCCTGCCTGAGATGTAAGGAAGCACTCCGCTGGGGACACCTGAGATGTAAGGAGGCACTTCGCTGGGGACACCTGAGATGTAAGGAAGCACTCCGCTGGGGACCCCTGAGATGTAAGGAAGCACTCCGCTGGGGACACCTGAGATGTAAGGAAGCACTCCGCTGGGGACACCTGAGATGTAAGGAAGCACTCCGCTGGGGACACCTGAGATGTAAGGAAGCACTCCGCTGGGGACACCTGAGATGTAAGGAAGCACTCCGCTGGGGACACCTGAGATGTAAGGAGGCACTCCGCTGGGGACACCTGAGATGTAAGGAAGCACTCCGCTGGGGACACCTGAGATGTAAGGAGGCACTCCGCTGGGGACACCTGAGATGTAAGGAAGCACTCCGCTGGGGACCCCTGAGATGTAAGGAAGCACTCCGCTGGGGACACCTGAGATGTAAGGAAGCACTCCGCTGGGGACACCTGAGATGTAAGGAAGCACTCCGCTGGGGACCCCTGAGATGTAAGGAAGCACTCCGCTGGGGACACCTGAGATGTAAGGAAGCACTCCGCTGGGGACACCTGAGATGTAAGGAAGCACTCCGCTGGGGACACCTGAGATGTAAGGAAGCACTCCGCTGGGGACACCTGAGATTTAAGGAAGCACTCCGCTGGGGACACCTGAGATGTAAGGAGGCACTCCGCTGTGGACACCTGAGATGTAAGGAGGCACTCCGCTGGGGATACCTGAGATGTAAGGAAGCACTCCGCTGGGAACACCTGAGATGTAAGGAAGCACTCCGCTGGGGACACCTGAGATGTAAGGAAGCACTCCGCTGGGGACACCTGAGATGTAAGGAAGCACTCCGCTGGGGACAGTGACACCTGAGATGTAAGGAAGCACTCTGCTGGGGACAGTGACACCTGAGATGTAAGGTAGCACTCAGCTGACTGGGGACTCCTGAGATGTAAGGAAGCACTACGCTGGCTCGGGACAGTGACATCAGGGCTCCCACTGATTCTGCATTATGGTGAGTTGAATAATTTCATTCTATATTACCATGTGATAATAGAAATAATGCGCTTCAATCATCCTGACACCATAACAACCATGGTCCTGGGATGATTGAGGTGCCAACACTAGAATTTTGGAGTATCTTTATCTGCTGATTGTTAAACACACTCTGCACTCTGTACGTAGCACACCCCGGACTCTGTACGTAGCACACCCCGGACTCTGTACGTAGCACACCTTTAACCAGTGGCGGAATTATTAGTGTCGCAGCAGTGGGGCCCTGAAGTCTCTAGTTACGCCACTGAGTCTGGGCCTGATATAGTGTAAACCGGCACTAAAAAAACATATACCGTATTAATTGTTCTTTGTCTCTAGGATGTTATTAGATCAGTAATGTAGTACTAGTACTGCTCAGATGCAGGCAAGTCCCTTATATCTTGGACAAGCCCAGGGAAGTTATGTTAATCTGCTTCCCTCTCAGCAGCTCAGAAAGGCCACACCTGATGGTGTCAATGTAGCCGACAGCTAGGTGAGAGAAGCCCAACACTGTCAGAAACAACTACAGGTCTCTGGCTCGCAACCCCTCCCCCCACTTTTTATTTCCTTTTTTTTTCTGGGAGGTAAAGGATATGATCAACCAGTACTAGACAGAGGAATTCATTTGTCCTACTGAACAAATGGCCGATTCCTATAAATCGAATGCCTTTCTTTATAAATTGTTGCAAGTGTAACATGTGATGTATTCTCTGTAATGACGGAACTATGTGCTTTATGAAACGCTGTATTGTAAATCTGCATATGGTGATTTTCTGACTTGTATTTCTATGCAAAGTATCTCTCCTTTTGGAAATTAATAAAAAAAGACCCAGCTACTATGGGGAGCAGCTCCCCAGTTCCTACCAGAGTACTGAAGTTCTAGTACAGGGGGTGTTTCTTCTATGAGCCATGGCCCCCTCCAAGCATTATCAGACCTCAAAGAGAGGAATAAACACAACAAACTGTTTGGGATCCTTATCTAGACTTTCTCTGTTGCTATAGAATTTTATAGAGACTACCACATGTAGCCACATGTTACCCTAATGAGCTCCAGAGACATTGCTGTGATGAGTCCATGTTTGTGCGACTTTCATTATCTGCTGTGTATAATTACTCTGCAGTGCATGTTACCTTTTTGCCATTCTGACCCGGTTTTGCATTATTCTACTTTGGACCTGTCTGATCATTTGGCAGATTATGGATCCTATTACACTATTTTGCTATATAGATATGTTTTATAACATCAAGTATACTTACTGCTCCCTTCAGCATTGGGCACAAGCAATCCAATAATAAACACAAAGACTCCCTCCTTACCCCAAGATTCCACCCACGTACAGTATCTCTATCTATTTTATACATTTGTAGACAGAATTACATTCCTTCTGTAAAATCCATGTGCTCAGCCACACATTCCACTGATGACATCATAACCAACCAGACCAAGTTATAGACAGCAGAGTTTTCCTGATCAACAAGCTCAAGTTCAGCATCTTATAGAAGTATACCAGCTACTCCACAATCCTGACATACTCCATCAAATACCCCAATAGAAAGCTGCCTCTGCCCAATCTGTACTTGTCTAGACTGGCACACTACCCACCTCCAGCCATGCACATTAGGCACAGAGCTGTGATCAGCTTGGGAACTGTAGATTGCTCCATGATGAACGAGGTCTGTGATGGTGAATAGGTTCTGGCTTTGCTGTCTGCAAGATGGCTTTCTAGTTGTGTTGAATGAGAACTCAGAGTACAGCACAGCCCCAGCCAGCACCTCCCTACATGCAGCAAGCCTCCTCCTCTGTGTTTCCAGCCAAAATGTGATTCATTCTGGCAACAAAGGATTTCCCTTTCAGTTTAAATTCATGATCTGGCTTTTCAGAAACATCAATGTTTTCTTATCGGAAAGAATGTTACAAATATTCCACTGCGGCATCTGAAATGTAGAAAGAAAACAGTTCAGTGACACCATTTCCCCTTTCCAGGATGACCCCCTCTGATTGTGTCCGCTTCCTCCTCTTTGGAACTGATAAATGATTCTCCATACAGATAACAGCCGCCCTCCTATTCCCAGCTGTAAGGGAGTTCCACCATTCTTTTCTTAAAAAACTAAAAACAAAAAAACATGTTATTTAACCACTTCCAGACCCGCTTTTTCTGGCACTCTTAAGTTTACATGTAACAATCAGTATTTTTTCCTAGATAATTACTTAGATACTCCCAAACATTATAATTATTTTTAAAAGCAAGGGCCCTAGAGAATAAAATGTCAGTCTTTGCAATTTTTTTATGTCACACAGTATTTGCGCAGCACTTTTTCAAACAGATTTTTTGGGGGGAAATACATGTTTTTTTTTTTTCCATTTTAATGCAAAAAAAAACAATAATAGATAACACAATTTTTTGTACAATATAAAATATGTTGTTACGCCACATAAATAGATACCAAACATGTCACGCTTTAAAATTGTGCACACCCGTGCAATGGTGACAGACAACATAGATTTTACTATCCATAGGCGACTCTTTAAAGGGGTGTTCCAGCCAAATTTGATGTTTATTAAAAGTCAGAAGCTACAAAAAGTGTAGCTGCTGGCTTTCAATAAACACACACTTACCTGCTCCAGCGTTCCAGCGACGCGCCGGGCCGGGGCTCCGCTCCTCCCCCCCCCCCCCCTCCCCGTCTTCATTTGTACTGTGGGCACCCGCCGTGACAGCCTTCGGCTTCACGGCCGGGCACCTACTGCGCATGCGCGAGCCGCACTGCGCATGCGGCGCGGCTTGCCGCTGATTCGACAGGCATTCGTCTAGGACCTGTCACATGTCCTAGACGATCGCCTAGGGGAGGGGCTGCAGTAAGGCGATTAAGCTTAATCGCCTTACCAGCCCTCGGCGGAAGGAAGAAAGTGGGACAGGAAGTCCCACTCCGCCTGAAGCCCCCACTCCCCCCCCAAAAAAATTACATGCCAAATGTGGCACATAAGGGGGTGAGGAGTGGGTTAAGCGGAAGTTCAAAATTTGGGTGGAACGCCGCTTTAAAAGCCTTTACAGGTTATCACTTTAGATGTCCAGAGCGGGTCTAGTGCTAGAATTGCTGCCCTTGGTCTGATGTCAGGAAAGAGGTTTATCCTTAAACCACATAGAGGGTTCTTTACTGTAAAGCCTTATACACATGGTCGGACTTCAAACAAACTTTTCCGTAGAATTTCGTTTGAAGGGCGTTGGCCGTGAACTTGGTATGCATACACATTGCAGGACTTTTTCAGCAAACTTTCCCAAAATACTGTGTTTTTTCAGCTCTTTTCTGCTCTTTACCGCCACCCTTTGGTCAACTTCTGCTATTGTTGGTTGATTTTAACATTTGTTCTGAGCATACGTGTTTGCACTTTGGACAAAAGTCTGATGGACTTCTGTACACACGATAGGACTTTGCACCGTAGGACTTTTGTTGCCGAAAAGTTTGTCCATTTGCAGAGCAAACTTTTGTCCGAAGAAAACCCGAAAAGGTTTGTCTGATGGAGCGTACACACGGTTGGATTTTTTTTTAAAAAACTGCTGATTTTGAAGTTTGTTGTCAAAAAGTCAGACCGTGTGTATAAGGCTTAAGAGCGGCAAGGATGTGGAATTCCCTTCCACAGGCGGTGGTCTCAGGGGGGGGGGGCATCGATGGTTTCAAGAAACTATTAGATAAGCACTTAAATGACCACAACATGCAGGGATATACAAGGTAATACTGACGTATAATCACAAACATAGGTTGGACTTGATGAACTTGTGTCTTTTTTTAAACCTCACCTACTATGTATGTATGTTTGCGGTGATACCTCACATGGGACAAACGCACACATACGCATTTGCGCATGAGCACAAGGGGATGGGGGCATTTTACACTTATTTATTTTTATTAATTTAGTTATTTTACACTGTTGCTGTAAAAAATATATATTTTTTTTTTAAATCACTCTTATTGCTTTCACAAGGAATGTAAACATCCTACATTAATATAACCCCTTAAAAGCATTCAAAACACCAAGATCTGTGTTTTTGACTGCTTTCCATTTAAGATAAAATGGTGCCGTTGACATTCAGGTAAAGCAGAACTGATGTAAGGTCATCCCTTCCGGGCTACTATAGCAGAGAGGGGATCTAAGCCAATCCGGCTTTGTTTGGCTGTCCAACCAGCCGGATCACCAGGTGAAAACAGAGGGGGAAAGCCTTACAAAATAGAAAACTACCCACCACATCTAATGATTGATAAGCTGAAAAATATAAAAAAAATAGTTTTGAGTTTAATACCACTTTAATTATAAGCCGAAATCTATTAACGGGATTCAGAAAGCTTTTACGACGGCGTATCTCCAGATACACCGACGTAATTTCAAATGTGCGCCGTCGCATCTTTGCATCGATTCACAAAGCGAGATACGTCCAAAAACATGGCTTCAGCTGTCCGACGTAATTTGTCTACTCCGGCGTATCGTGGGCGCATAGTTTCGCTGGATGCATTTGGCGTTCCCATTATAAATATGCAAATGAGTAAGATACGCCGATTCACGAACATAGATGCGCCCGGCCGCTTCATATAAGCGATTTGCGTAAGGCTTACGTCCGGCGTAAAGTTACCCCTGCTATAGCAGGTGCAGCTAATGCAATTTACGCTACGCCGCCGCAACCTACGGAGCAAGTGCTTTGTGAATACTGCACTTGCCTCTCTAAGTTGCGGCGGCATAGCGTAAAGAAGATACGCTACGCCCGCACAAAGATACGCCTCTCTACGTGAATCCGGGCCTATGTATCTAGATAATTTTGCCTGTACAGGCTTTCGAAATATGTATTGTGTGTGAAGTTAACCAATTGTTAACTGCGCACTGAAGTTTTACTGCTACAGTGCGGGCCAGCTGCCCAGAATCAAATAAATAAAAAGTGATTGCTTATTTTCAGGGTAGGGGGTGCACCTGCAAGCCCGCCAATCTGGCTGTGCTGTCACTGGCTCCAGCATGTGACGATCAACTGGTCCCACTCAATGATTGATGGCCGAGGCCCGCCGATCGGTGGAGCGAATATAAACAACACAGATCTCTCTCTCTCTCTACTGTCTGCCTGCAAAGCAAGGAATAAAAATCCTCACAACCCATAGTAAAAGTACCACATAGTACACACTTTACATATTAATAGGCACATAGTTAACCCTTCGATAACCCCTTTCTATCCAGTGTCATAGTACAGTACAGTGTATATTATTAGCACTGATCACTGTATTAGTGTCACTGGAGATGTCAGTGTCAGTCAGTCAGTGTCAGATTGCCAGCCGTCCGGGGCCGTCTTTAATATGGATTTAACCATGGGCAAACATTTTCTTGGCCCCCCCCCATGCACTTTCACTCTACATCTGCTCTGAGACATACAATAAATAGCAGCTAGACTCAAAATCAGTTTACTGAATAAGATCAGACAGTGCTTACGATTGGTTGCTAGAGGTTACAGCATATCATTACCACTTACTGACTGGTTGCTAGAGGTTACAACACACATTATGGCTCACACGTTAGTTGCTAGAGGTTACAGCACATGATTTCTGCTTGTTGATTGGTTGCTACAGATTACTGTACATCAATACTGCACCCTGATTGGTTGCTAGAGGTTTCTGCACATCATCTCCTCACTGCCTGCACACCATGGACTGGAGTGGTGAGGGGACCCATCAATAGACAGGCAACTCCCAGGGATCCTAGAACTCCTGGGATCAGTAGTAGTGCTAAGGGGGAGGGTGTGATCAATGGCAATGCAGATTTTTTCCTTACCTCTGTATATCCCCTCCTTGCTCACCTGTGCACCCCAAACTGTAATTCCTTCTCTGCCTACCTCTGCACACCCCACAATACCCCCCCCCCCCCACAAATTTGCTTAACTTTGCAGAACAGGCTGATGTTAGGCTTAATGACCACAGTAACTTTGGGCAGGACTTTCAAGCATGTCCCTTTATCTCCCCAGTGGGCAGCATTCAATATAGGTGATGGTGGACCTTGGGGGGTGCATGGTATACATATGAATGGCGCTTCTATTTACATATGAATGCCATCGGTCTGTGGCCATTTACATATTAATGCCACCGCTAATGACATATCAATGGCAGTTATTTACATGTAAACACAGGGTTTGCAGGTGAGTCATCCGACACAACAAAAATAGGGTAGAACTTGGCAGCATTAGCAGCAGCACTTCACATTGAGATTTTAGGACACAGCATGGGACTAAAACCTCAAGGGACAAGGGAATTTAAACCAGGATAGTTGGCAAGTATGAGGCAGCTGCTTTGGGCCCCACAACAATGACAGGGCTCAGGGCAGCTTCCCCTTTTGCCCTGCCTTAAAGACAGCTCTGCCAGCCTGCTATAAGTCGATAATCTGCTGATATTTCTAGTATAAAAAATCCAGTATATATACCCTCATTTGTAGACACTATGGCCCGGATTCACATACATTGGCGCATATACTGTATATGCTGGTGTAGCGTATCTCTTTTACACTACCCTGACGCAAAGCAGAGAGGCAAGCATGGAATTCACAAGGCAAATGCGCCCAACGTTGCACCGGCTTAACGTAATTTCGTAAGCGTAAGCCAGCCTAAGTGGAAGTGGGTGTGACCCTATGCAAATGATGGTCCGAGCGTGGTACAATGCTTTACGCCTGGCGTATCATGAACGGCGCATGCGCCGTGACGTGAACGTATGTCCCGTGCCCCTCTGCGCATGCTCACAACTACGCCCGGCGTAACCCCTAAGATACGCCTACGCCGAGAGCATCCACCAGCATCCGTAGTGCAAGTACTTTTGCAATCTGAGCGATGTCTGCTCCAGAGAGGGAGAGGAGGAAAAAAAAATTCAGCTGAGGAGAGGGCCATTCTGTTCTCTGCCATCTCCAGGTATGATGTGTACCTCCATGGTTCTCATAGTCGCTTGACCAGTAAGGCCAGGGAGGCAGAGATCCACCAGGAGGTCACCCTGGAGGTCAATGCCCTTGGGCACGAGAGAAGGACCCCTAAGGACATAGCGGAAAAAATAAATGACCTGCATGACGAGAGAAGATGGCCAAGGTGAAGAGGCACCTCAGGGGCACGGGAGGCGGACCAGCCAGTAATATCAGGCTGACTGCCGATGAGGAGGTGATTGCCCAATGTCTGGAGCGGGAGCAAGTGGAGGGCCTGGAGGGCTTTGACTCCGGTGAACAGGCCTTGAGGACAGGTAAGTTGTTTTGTTTTCCCCATATCCGGTGTGTAGCATGTAAGGGGGTGCAAGGGAACATGTGACAAGTGTGTGGGTCCACCAACATGTGAATGCTTTGTGTCATTCACAGATGTGCTGGAGGGAGCGGGCCCATCGTCTGCTGCTGGACGACCCATGCCATTCCCAGAGGAGAGTGCCCACACCTCTCTAGAGGTTGTTGAGGAGGAGCATGGTGATCTGGAGGAATGTGTCTACCTCCAGGAGGAGAACATCATCACTGAACCCTCCCAAACCTCCACCCCCTTCAGGGTAAGCCCCTCAGGGTCCACCCCCATCAGGGGAGGCTCCTCAGGGTCTACATCCATCAGGGGAACCCCCTCCTGGTCCACCCAATCCAGGGGAACCCCCTCCTGGTCCACCCCATCTAGGGGAACCCCCTCCCGGTCTACCCCGTCCGGACGGGCACAAGCCTCTCCACCTCCCAGGAAGGTGAATAGAAAAACAATGGGAGCGCCAGATGCGTCCAGCGTAAATATGCGCCTACTCTACGCCGGCGTAGGAAAGTTACGTCGGTGGGATGAAGCCTGATTTTAGGTGTATTTTAGTTTGTGGGTCCGGCGCATAGATACGACGGCGCATATTTACACTTACACGGCTCATCTCGAGATACGTCGGCGTAAGTGCTTTGTGAATCCGGGCCTATAACTTTCATGCAAACCAATTAATATACACTTATTGTTTTTTTTATTTTATTTTTTTACCAAAGACATGTAGCAGAATACATTTTAGCATAAATTTATGAATTTTATTTTTCTATTGGATATGTTTTATGGTAAAAAGTAAAACATTTTATATTTTTTTTTCACAAAATGTTTGGTCTTTTTTTGTTCATGGCTCAAAAGAAAAAAGAGTGGTGATCAAATACCCCCAAAAGAAATCTCTATTTGTGTGAAAATAATTACAGGTTTCAGTGTTGCGTGACTGTGCAATTGCCAGTTAACCACTTTGCTGGTCAAAGACCGGGCCACTTTGTTGTAATTCGGCACTGCGTCGCTTTAACTGACAATTGCGTCCTTTTTTCCCCATAAATAGAGCTTTCTTTTGGCGGTATTTGATCACCTCTGTGGTTTTTATTTTTTGCACTGTAAACAAAAATAGAGCGACAATTTTGAAAAAAAATAATATTTTTTACTTTTGCTATAATAAATATCCCCAAAAAATAAATATTTTTTTTCCTCAGTTTAGGCCCATACGTATTCTTCTACATATTTTTGGTAAAAAAAAAATCGCAATAAGCGTTTGCGCAAAAGTTATAGCATCTACAAAATAGGGGATAGTTTTATGGCATTCTTATTAATATTTTTTTTTACTAGTAATGGCGGTGATCAGCGATTTTTATTGTGACTGTGACATTATGGGGGACACATAGGACACTTTTGACACATATTTGGGACCATTGTAATTTTTACAGCGATCAGTGCTATAAAAATGCACTAATTACTGTGAAAATTACACTGGCAGTGAAGGGATTAACCACTAGGTGGCGCTGTATGGGGTTAAGTGTGCCCTAGTGAGTGATTCCTACTGTAGGGGGGGTGGGCTGTGTGTGACAAGACAGTAATCACTGCTTCCGATTACAGGAAGAGGTGATTAGTGTCATTGTAACTAGGCAGAGCGGGGAGATGCTTGTTTACATCAGCATCCTCATCCTCACCGTGAGACGTTTACGGTATCCCAGGCGGCGATTGAGTCTGCGTGACCCGCGGTCCACAATACCACAATGCTGCTTCCTTAAAGGGGATGTATATGTACGTCCTTGTGCCCAGGAGTGCCATTCTGTCGACGTATAAATGCGTGCGGCGGTTGGCAAGTGGTTAAAGTAGCGCAGTGCCTAATAGCAAAAAATGACCTGGTCATGAAGGGAGTAAAATCTTGGCGGAGATGAGATGGTGAATGGGAAAATATAGTAGTAGCTACCTAAACTAATATATGAATAATTTTATTAATAAACAATACCTACTGGGATGTGTTTCTGCGCTTATTAGAGTAAATTTTACCAGTGCCAGGTGAGATTCTTATTAAAATCTGTTGTGCATAGATCTTTAAAGCGGGGTTTCGGGCATAATTTTTTTTTGCAAGCTAAAATTAATCACATTAAATAGTCCCTAAAACATATTAGCTCCCCAATCATTCCAGAAATCATTGCAAACACTTGCCTTATATCCTCCAGCTCATGTTGTGGCCGTATCCATCATATGTGTGGGCATGTGAAACCCAGTTACTTTTTCTTCCTGGTTTTCAGTGAGAGGTGCATGCTGGATGATTTTTAGGCACAGTAATGCCCAGAGACTCCTAGGAAATGAGTGTCATCATTTACCAGGAGGCAATGGGGTCTTAGGACAGGAAGTTGATCCACCTAGGACCAGGAACTAGGCAGATTATGAAAACTGCCTAGTAACAGCCAGATAGAAGTGAGTACATTTTTTTTTTTTTACATTAAAGTCAATCTGTTAATATAAAGTACATTTTTAGGGTGGAACTCTGCTTTAACCCACACCGGTGGCTATGCCCACTTTTTCCCCACCGCACACTATCCCTACCACATTCTACCCTTTTAAAATTGTCCCTCTTTGTCTAGTTAAAACAATTATTAAATTAAGTAAACAAGTAAATGTTATTGTTATAATAAATTGGGTTTACAATAAGCAGATAAATCAGGGGGTGTTCTCATACATAAAATCTATAAATATATATGTGTGTGTGTATATATATATATATATATATTATAACAATAGGTGCTTTTGGTGATTCATAACATAAGATAAAAGACAATGGTACAATAGTTCTGCATACACAGTATTGTAGGTCCCTCTAGTGGACAAAAAACATATGACATGCCAATTCTCATTGAAAAAATTTAGTGCCACTAAAGTAAAAAATGTTTTAACAACTGCTTGCCGACTGCGTGCCGTCGTTTTACGGCGGCAGGTCGGCTCTCCTGGGCGAGAGCCCGTAGCTCTACGTCGGCAGTTTAGTGGGCAATAGGGGGCGCCTGCGCACCGCCGGCGGCCGGCGCACGCACCCCCCGCTCGCCCCCTGAGTCCCGTGCGCGTGGTACAGAGCGAGGACCGGGAGCTATGTGTGTAAACACACAGCTCCCGGTCCTGTCAGGGGAGAAATGCTGATCTTCTGTTCATACAATGTATGAACAGAAGATCAGTGATTTCCCCTAGTGAGTACACCCCCCCATACAGTTGGAACACACCCAGGAACCTACTTAACCCCTTCCTTGCCCCCTTTACTGCCAATTGCATTTTTATAGTAATTCAATGCATTTTTATAGCACCGATCGCAATGGTCCCAAAAATGTGTCAAAAGTGTCCGAAGTGTTCGCCGCCATTATTAGTAAAAAAAAATAATAAAAGTGCCATAAAACTACCCCCTATTTTGTAAACGCTATAACTTTTGCGCAAAACAATCAATAAACGCTTATTGCGATTATTTTTTTTACGAAAAATATGTAGAAGAATACGATCGGCATTTTTTTCAAAATAGTCGCTCTATTTTTGTTTATAGCGCAAAAATTAAAGAAAACGCAGAGATGATCAAATACCACCAAAAGAAAGCTCTATTTGTGGGGAAAAAAGGACGCCAATTTTGATTGGGAGCCACGTCGCCCGACCGCGCAATTGTCAGTTAAAGCAACGGAGTGCCGAATCACAAAAAGTGCTCTGGTCATTGGGCAGCAATATGTCTGGGGGTTAAGTGGTTAGAACAAAACAACAAACATGTTATACTTACCTGCTCTGTGAAGTGGTATTGCAAAGAGTGGCCCTGACCCTCCACTTCTGGGGTCCCTGGAGGTGATCTTGGCTCCTCCTTATCTTTTGAGGGACACAAAGGTCCAGATCCACAAAGCACTTATGCCGGCGTATCTCGAGATGCGCGGCGTAAGTGTATTTTTGCGCCGGCGTAACTATGCGCCATATCCACAGAACTAGATACGCCTGAAAATAGGCTTCTTCCGACCAACGTAAACTTTCCTACGCCGGCGTAGCTTGGGCGCATATATACGCTGGACGCATCTGGCGCGCCCATTGATTTTCTATTTAAATATGCAAATGAGGGAGATACAGCGATCCACGAATGTACGTGCGCCCAGCGCAGGCTACGCGCAGTGCGCGTAAGTTCAACGTCCTGCTTAAAGTTACCCCTCCTAAAGCAGGGGTAAGTCAGCAGCAGACGTGCACAGGTCAGCCGGAGAGCAGCTGCAGCAGCACCGTTATGGACGAGCTGAGCAACCACACTTGCAGGACAACAATCTGTATGCCAACATGCCAGGGGCATCCATGGTCATAGCACTACTAGTGCATTCACAGGCGCGTAGAAGGAGGAGGGCACGGGAGAGGATATACCGAACGTGCCTGAACGTATTTGGCATGGGTGATTTGGAGGTGTATCGCATCTTCAGATTCAGCCCTGAAGCCATCCTGGAATTAGCCACAGCCCTGCATGATGAAATCACCAGCCAGAAAGATCGCTCACATGCACTGCAGCCACTGGTCAAGGTACTGGCAACACTCCATTTTCTTGCCAGTGGTTCGTTCCAGCGTACAAGTGGAGTCGTGGCTGGGATGGCACAATCCACCATGAGCAGATGTGTGCACCAGGTTGTCCCTGCAATCCTCACACGCATGTCCCACCACATCATCAGACCCACCCATGAGCATCTGCGGCAGAAGGCAATGCAGGATTTCTACAGAATTGCCGGATTCCCACGCACCGTGGGGGCCATTGATTGCACACATGTGGCACTACAGCCCCCCCCCCCCCCGTGCCACAGAGCATATGTACCGCAATCGTAAGCATTGGCATTCCATCAACGTACAGGTGATAGCCGATGCCCAATGTCTCATATGGCACGTCCGTGACAAACACCCCGGGGCCAGCCACGACAGCTACTTATACCGTCAAAGCAACATCCCAACAGAATTCAAACAGAACGTGTACAAGGACAGCTGGCTGGTTGGTGAGTGACATGGGAGTCAGGCATGACTGTCCGACCCCATGATGCAGACATCACGAGGGGCACATGCACGGCTAACATCCTCCTGTCTTTTCCCTTTCAGGTAACTCGGCATATGCACTTGGGCCCCATCTCATGACTCCATAGCGAAATCCCCAAACCAGAGGAGAGAGAAGATACAATGAAGCACACATACGTACCCGTGCAGTGGTGGAGCGCACATTTGGCATCCTGAAGTCCCGTTTCCGATGCCTGGATAAGTCCGGGGGGACCCTGTTGTATTCCCCAAACTTTGTGTGCCAGATCATCGGTGCATGTTGTGTACTGCACAACTACGCCGTGAGAAAGGGCCTGCAGATTGACATATGTGATGACCTGACCCCCGAGCATAAAGATGCGCCGATGTACGTGAATCTGGGCCAAAATGCTTTTACCTTAATGCAAACAATGCATTAAAGTAAAAAAACTTTTTTTAGATTTAGTAACACTTTAAGCTGACAGATATTTTTATTTAAGCATTCATTAAAAATATTAACCACTTGTCATCTGCCCACTGCCCATCTGCTCAAATGACGGCGGGCAGATGACTCCATTATCCTGACATCACGTCATATGACGTGATGTCCCTTTAAAGCCGCGGGCGGGCGCGCGTGCGTCGCCGGCGGCGCGCGCGCGCACCCGCCGCTCTGCGGGGATCCCGTGCGAGTGCCCGGCGACAACGATCGCCGCCGGGCACACGCGATTGCTCAGTAACTGAGCGGGGACGTGGAGCTCTGTATGTAAACACAGAGCTGCACGTCCCTGTCAGGGAGAGAGGAGATCGATTGTGTCCCTTGTACATAGGGACACAATCGGTCACCTCCCCCAGTCACCCCCCCTCCCCCCACAGTTAGAACACTCATAGGACACACATTTAACCCCTTCCCCGCCCCCTAGTGGTTAACCCCTTCACTGCCAGTCACATTTATACAGTAATCAATGCATATTTATAGCATTGTTCACTGTATAAATGTAAATGGTCCCAAAAATGTCAGAAAAGTGTCCGAAATGTCCGCCATAACGTCGCAGTCCCAATAAAAAAATCGCAGATCGCCGCCATTAATAGTAAAAAAAAAAAAAAATGGCATAAACTATCCCCTATTTTGTAAACGCTATAAATTTTGCACAAACCAATCGATAAACGCTTATTGCATTTTTTTTTTACCAAAAATATGTAGAAGAATACGTATCGGCCTAAAAATATTTTTTTTATATATTTTTGGGGTTATTTATTATAGCAAAAAGGAAAAAATATTGCATTTTTTTAAAAATTGATGCTCTATTTTTGTTTATAGCGCAAAAAATAAAAACCGCAGAGGTGATCAAATACCACAAAAAGAAAGCTCTATTTGTGGGAAAAAAAGGACGCCAATTTTGTTTGGGAGCCACGTCGCACGACCGCGCAATTGTCAGTTAAAGCGACGCAGTGCCGGAAGCTTATATTTTGTCTGGGCAGGAAGGGGGTGTAGGTGCACAGTAGGCAAGTGGTTAATTCAAAAAACAGCAGTGACTTTTTCCTAAATGCAATAAATTACTGGATAAATTCTGTCTAGGAACTGCGGCAAAGCAACAAGGCTGGGTTCAGCCTCTCCCAGGTGCAATCGAACATCCTAGGTTGCTAAATGCACCATAAAGGTGGGGAGCCCCTTCTGGTGGTCCTTTGGGGCTGAGGAGTTCTCTAACTAGAGGCGTCAGAACCTCATGTGGTGCACCTGAGCTGGTGTTTGGCTGCTGGAGTCCACGCTGAATGTGTTTCTCTGCACACCTAAGCCGAATCCTGGTGCTGGAGCTAGTGCTGCCTTTTCTTTTCTCCCACAGGTTTGTGCTTTCCTTTTTTGTTTTCCTCTCTTGCCTCTACCTTAGGCTTCATCAATTTTCTTTTGTAGGAGTGATTTGGGTCTTTTCTTTTGTCTGCATTTTTCATCCTTTCATCTGTGGCTTTTCCTATAACCTGACTTCCTGTGCTGCCCAATGGGCATAGATTTATTATATATACATAGGGGCTGATTTACCAAGGCAGGAGTAACAGCCGTTTTGTCATTTACTAAAGAAATGCGCTGCTATAGCAGCACATTTCTTTATTTACTAAAATGCCTAGTACGCCCAGGAGAGGGCGCATTCTGCGCCTCTATAGACCTGGCGCACAGCATTTAGAAATGTAAATAGAAGGGATTTGGGTGGGAGTTTATTAGGGGGGGGTGTGGGGTGATGTGGGGAAGTGTAGTGACATGTGTTTGTTTAACATTTACGGCTGAATTGAAAGTGAAAGTGATTTTTGTGAAAACATCGCCGTACGCCGGCACAGTACGCCTAAACCTCGGCCCTCGGAGGTTTATTTGCATACTGGCGTGGTCGGCAATTTCGGAGATTCACGCAAGCTGCTTCACTACGCTGGTAAAATGTTGGTAAATACCAAGCGGCGTAGCTGTATTTGCGCGGCTTGAAGCAGCGCACGTGAATCCCCGACCTGTTTTCAGCTTACGCTGACAATGAAGGGGAACTCCGCACCAAATTTCAAACAAAAAAATGGCGTGGATTCCCCCCCTCCAGGGGAACATTAGGCCCTTAGGCTTGGTCTGGAACGTAAGGGGTTAAACCTACGCGGAAAAAACAGCGAGGGGTTCCCCTCAGATCAAGACCAAGCCCTTATCCAAGCACGCAGTCTGGCCGGACAGGAATGGGGGTGTGGACGAGCGAGCGCCCCCCCCCCACCTGAGCTGTACCAGACCGCATGCCCTCAACATGGGGGAGTGTGTGCTTTGGGGCAGGCACTGCCCCCCCACCCCAAAGCACTCTCGTCCCCATGTCGATAGGGACAAGGGCCTCTTCCCGACAACCCTTGCCGTTGGTTGTCGGGGTATGCGGGCGGGGGCTTATCGGAATCTGGGAGCCACCTTTGATAAGGTGGCCCCCAGATGCCGGCCGACCCCACCCTATCGTACCCCTACCCATTCACCTGGGGGGGAAATGTAAAGTAAAAAAAAAACACACCACACAGATTATTAAAATAATTTATTATTCAGCTGGGGGGTCTTCTGCCGGGGCCCCCCCTTTCTTCTTTAAGCTCTTTTACAAGGGGGGTGTAGGCCCGGTCTTCTCTCTTCCGCCGGGGGCCCTGGGCATCGCCGTTTTCTGCCGGGGGGGGCGCCACCCCCGGGCTTCTCTGATGCCTTCCGCCAAGGCCCCCCATCCCTTTAAGCTCTTTTAGATTCGGGGGCGGGCTTCGTAGTTTTCTGCAGGGGTGTTCGCCACCCCCCGGTCTTCTCTGGTGCCTTCCGCCGGGGCCCTGGGCTTCCTCGTTTTCTGCCGGTGGGTGCACCACCCCCCCGGTCTTTTATCTGCTGTCTTGTCTGTTGCCTGTTGGCGCACCTCCCGGCAGAAGACTACGAAGCCCGCTGCCCCCCAATCTAAAAGAGCTTAAAGAGATGGGGGGCCCCGGCGGAAGGCACCCGGAGAAGACCGGGGGTGGCGCCCCCGGCAGAAAACGGCGAAGCCCGTGACCCCCCCGAATGTAAAAGTGCTTAAAGGGGTGGGGGGCCCCAGTGGAAGGCACCGAAGAAGCCTGGCAGAAAACGGCGAAGCCCAGGGCCCGGCGGAAGAGAGAAGGCCGGGCCTAAACCCCCCTTGTAAAAGACCTTAAAGAAGAAAGGGGTTGCCCCCCCAGCTGACTAAAAAATTATTTTAATAATCTGTGTGGTGTGTTTTTTTTTAACTTTACATTTTCCCCCCAGGTGAATGGGTAGGGGTACGATGTACCCCGACAACCAATGGCCAGGGTTGTCGGGAAGAGGCCCTTATCCCTTTCGACATGGGGACAAGAGTGCTTTGGGGTGGGGAGGCAGTGCCCCCCTGAACCAAAACACACACTCCATGTTGAGCGCATGCGGTCTGGTACGGCTAAGGAGGGGGGGCGCTTGCTCATCCCCACCCCCATTCCTGTCCGGCCAGACTGCGTGCTTGGATAAGGGTTTGGTCTGGATCTTGGGGGAACCCCCACGCCATTTTTTTTTTATTTGTTCTGGAGTTCCCATTCATTGTCAGAGTCCCCCGCTCGCCCCTGGTTCCGACACGGGTGCCCGGCGGGCGCGATCATTGATTATCGTTAAAGAGCGAGAACCGGGAATTGTGAGTGTAAACACACAGCTCCCGGTCCTGTCAGGGGGAGAAATGCCTGATCGTCTGTTCATACAATGTATGAACAGCGATGTCAGTCCCACCCCCCTTCAGTTAGAATACACCCAGGGAACATAATTAACTCCTCCCTCGCCCCTAGTGTTAACCCCTTCCCGGCCAGTGGCATTTTTATAGTAAGCAATCCTTTTTATAGCATTGGTCGCTATAAAAATGCCAATGGTCCCAAAAATGTGTCCGATGTGTCCGCCATAATGTCGCAGTACTGATAAAAATCGCTGATCGCCACCATTACTAGTAAAAAAAAGATATTAATAAAAATGCCATAACGTACCCCTATTTTGTAGATGCTATAACTTTTGCGCAAACCAATCAATAAATGCTTATTGTGATTTTTTGGAACCAAAAATATGTAGAAGAATACATATCGGCCTAAACTGAGGGAAAAAAACATTTTTTTAAATATATTTTTGGGGATATTTATTATAGCAAAAAGTAAAAAATATATATTTTTTTTTAATTGTCGCTCTATTTTTGTTTATAGTGCAAAAAAAAGTGATCAAGTACCACCTAAAGAAAGCTCAATTTGTGGGAAAAAAAAGGTCACCAATTTTGTTTGGGAACCACGTCACACGACCGCACCTCTCCACTGCTATAGGACCCCCTACCCATAAATTTGAGCTCACCTCCATGCACTGTGTTCCTTTTTTGTCCTCCTCACATGGACCATCATCATGCGATTCTGTGCATTCAGGATTTCTGTCCAGTCGGTTCCATTTGCTGCGGTGCGCCCAGGGCCCAGCTAAGAGCGGGCGAGTGGTTTCATACAGTTTGTTACACCTATGGTGGAAGGGATGTGGCCCAGTGTACCAGAATGGACGTGGAGCTGGCTGGCTGGCAAGGTCTGAAGAAATCAACTATTTTCCTTTCCATGGCAGCGTTTTTGTGTGTATGTCCGTCTATAATTGTTTTTTTTTTTTTTTTATTGCTGTATGCCATATTGTCTATTTTTTTCCCTGGTACATGTGGAATGCTTTTGCGTTCCAGGATGCCTCTCTCTTCCTGGTCCCCGGGGTCGCCGTACATCCGCGCATTCGTGAAGCCGCGGTGAAACAGAGGCTTGGTTCTCGTGCATGCGCAGTGCGGTGGAGGGGTCAGAGGCCGCACAGGCGCAGTTGGGCCGGTCTTCTCGGCGCATGCGCGCGATGGAGATCGGCCGTGACGTCATTCCGGCAGGGGATTTAAACCGCTGAAGAGCCCTATACAGGTGGGATAACCTGTGGGCAATAGTGGCGGCATCCCGGAGCCTCTACCTCACTTGGGCAAGGTAAGCCCTGTCGTTTGGGAGTGTGCAACTTGAGTCTCTTAAAGGGGACATTTAAAATATATATATATATATATATATATATATATATATATATATATTTTTTTTTTTTTAGGGTCTGTGTATTTTAATTTTTTTTTTTTTTTATATACTTCCTTAGCCCTAAGTGGTGTCTTTTGATTCCTGTTTTCTAGGTATGTGCGGAGGGGGGTAGGGGGTTGACGGAATAATCTGTTTTTCAATTGGTGGTTGCTAACGGTGTTTACTGGTTACCTTCCTTCCCCTCCCTCTGTCTGTACTGTTTTCATTGCAGCCCGGCTGAATCTGTTTATCGGTCACAAGACAGGGACCTTGCCAGGCCACAGCACCATCATCATTCATCTTCCAGGTCCAGACTCCAGACGGGACACCCCGTCTGGGTCCCGCCATCACAGGGGACACTCACATTCCCCCTCTAAATATAGGAGATGTTCCCATTCCTCCTCTAGTCACCGCTACCACCACGGCAATAGTCGCTCTGACAATAGAGCATGCTGGGGATGTAAAATTAGAATCCCGGAGGGCAAATCACTACACGACCCATGTTATGCCGGAGCGGTCGGTGAGAAAGAGACGGAAAAACAAAATCATGAGTCTCTTGTTAAGCGTGTGGTGCAACAGTCTATGAAGGAATTAGACACCCCCCACACGAGGAGCCAGTCCACCACCTGACGAGGCCCAAGAGGAACCCAGCCAATTCCAGCCTCATGATGCCTCTCATGATTCCTCGCACAGCGAGATGGAGGGAGATGATTATTCTGTGGGTTTCGACTACGCTTTTGTCTCCCCACTAATCAAGGCGGTCAAGGAGACCCTAAAATTGGAGGATACTGCTGCTCCCCCAGAGAAACAGAGGAAGCTGTTCAAACAACTAGGGAAAAAACTTTCTAACTTTCCACTTCCCTCCAAACTGAAAGATGTTTTTGAGGAAGAATGGAGCAAAGTGGATAAGAAAGTTTCAATGCTGAACAAAACTTCAAAACTCTATCCCTTTAAAGCTGAGGATGTAAAACATCTAGAAAATGCTCCCCTTGTGGATGCAGCAGTAATGCGCCTAGCGAAGCATGTCAGCCTTCCGCTAGAGGATACAGTATCTTTTAAAGATGGCCTGGAACGCGAAATAGATCAAGATCGCAAAAAGATCTATAACTTGGCTGGAATGGCCTGCAAACCAGCCCTGGCACTTGCAGTCACGTCCAAAGCTATGGAGGCCAGGGTTGAAAACGTGGATTCCATTCTGAGGCCGCGTACACACGGCAGAGAACCTCGACGGGTGGAACACATCGTTCCGCCCGTCGAGGTTCTCGCCCGGCCGTCAGATTCGGCGACCAGCCCATCGGGAAGGGCGACGAGCCATTCATCCCGACGGGCCGTCGAGCAAATAGAGAACCTGCTCTCTATTTCGGCTCGACGGCATTCCCGACGGGATGCTCGCCGAATCCGTACACACGGCCGAGGTTCTCGGCAGAATCAGGATGGTTCTCGCTGGTTTCTGCCAAGAACCTCGGCCGTGTGTATGGGGCTTCAGAGGAGTGTCAGAAGATCTAGCTCAAGGATTGGCAGTACAAGAGCTTAAACTGGCGGTTGCCTTTTTGGGGGAGGCATCGATTGACCTCATTCACCTGCTGGCCAGATCGATGTTGTCTTCAGTCACGGCCAAACGGGCTTTGTGGTTGCGTCCCTGGCTTGCTGACCCAGCTTCTAAGCAGGCATGGTGTAAAATTCCCTTTGAGGGGGTCATCCTTGTTCGGTAACAAATTGGATAATGCTATTTCTAAGGCCACAGGCGGGAAGTCGGGGTTCCCCCCCAGGACAAGCAGCAGTTTAACCAAAAAAGGCCTCAGCGTGGGCGCAGAACAGAGCGCTTGAGGGAAGCACGCTCCTATAAACCCGGACGGTATTTCAGCAGAAGCTGGAACTGGAATAGATGACAGTCTTCCTTTCAGAAGTCCGCCAAGAAACAGACACCTGGTGGACGCGAGCCAACAAAATCTCCGGCACGTCTGGGTGGCCTCGATCTTAGATTTTTGGACCATCAAAACGGTCTCCACAGGCCACACTTGCTCCTTCACCAAGATCCTTCCCACAGACCAATGTCCACGACACTACCACGATCGGAAGAAAAACGTCAAGTTCTACTGTCATACGTAAACGCTCTGAAAAATCAAGGAGCAGTGGTGCCCGTACCGAAGAGCGAGGAATTCCAGGGGGGTATACTCCCCTCTTTTTCTAGTGCAAAAAAAGAATGGCTCTTGGCGCCCGGTGATAGACCTTACGTTCCTCAACAAATTCATAATGCACCAGAAATTTAAAATGGAATCACTTTCGACCATCCAGAAAATAGTCCAACCAGGCGACTGGTTAATTTCAATAGATTTAAAGGACGCGTACTTTCATGTTCCAGTGGCGGAAGTGTTCCACAAATATCTTCGGTTCCAGGTCGGACAAGAGCACTTACAGTTTATATGTTTTCCGTTCAGATTGACGACCTCTCCAAGAGTCTTTTTAAAGGTCCTGTTTGCAGTAGTGTCTCTTATCAGAACAAAAGGGGTACAACTGTACCACTACCTGGACGACCTTTTAGTACTATCTTAAGACAGGCAACAACTTCTAGTTCACAAGGAACAAGTGATTTCCACACTATTGGATTTTGGATGGCTCCTAAACCGAGAGAAAAGCCAGCTAGAACTGACCCAGTGCCTAATCTACCTCGGAGCCCAGTTCAACACCATAGAGAACTTCGTAGTGCCTAAAGATAATCGGCACAATGGTGGCCACAGCCCCTATGGTCAAATGGGCAATGTGGAGGCTTCCAAGCGGGCTTCCTTCAGCAATAGAGGTCGGAAGACATCAGTGGCGTAACCAGAGTTATGGGCGCCCGGGGCGTAATTTTTTTTCGCCCCCCCCCCTTTATATAAACATCCACGTATATATGTGCGTAAACGTGTGGGACTTAAACATTTGAGCTTTTTTTAAACTTTTTTATATTTACTTATTTTGTTTTCACTCTTTTTATGTTTTTTTTACACTTTATGTCATTGCTATTACATAGGGGGATAAAAATCCCCCTATATAATAGCACAGGTACACTGACAGGTCCTCTTTATGGAGACATTAGGGGTCTCTAGGACCCCTAATGTCACCTGGGGACCCCAAAAGAAGCTGATGAAGCACAGATCCGCTTCTTCTCTCTGGCTATAGCAGCCAGGTGACTGACAGGTGAATGCGGATGTAATCCACATCACTTCTGCATTCACAGCCTGGAGGGAGATCAGCAAGGAGGAAGATGCTGGTCTCCCTCCCATGTTACCTCCTGACACCCTCTCGAGCCGGTCCCAGGCCGAAGATGGGGCAGCGGATCCCGGGATTGAAGGTGAGGGGTCAGGAGAGGGGGCGGCGGCAGTACTGGAGGGGGTAGGGGGGCACGCAGCCAGCACATATACACACTTGGCAGGCTATAGAGCCGCCGATCGTGTATATGTGAAAGTTCAACCGGTAATGGCACTGACCCTGACCCCTACACTGACCCTGACCCCTACACTGACCCTGACCCCGCTCCATGTCTGGTGTCAGATGCTGCAACTCCCTCCATGCTCCCATCTCCACACAGCGCCGTTACGCCGTACCACAGAGCGGAGGGGAAGACAGCGGCCATGGCAGCTTACACTTCCAGTGCCTGTCTCCCGCCGCCATGTTCAGAGTTTCCCGGCGCACTGTGATTGGGCGTATGGCGTCATGTGCGGAGGCGGGACTTCCAGCCCCACGCCTCACATGACCCCCATATGCCCAATCACGGAGCGCTGGACATCAAACATGGTGGCTGCCTGGCCGGTCTGCACATCCGCGTCGGTGACACGGAAATTGAAAAATAAGGAGGTGGCACGGAAAGTCGCCCCCCTAAATGTCGCGCCCGGTGCAACAGCACCCCCTGCCCCCCCCTTGCTACGCCAGTGGAAGACATGAGTCAGTGGATTCGGATCACTCAGTTGATGAAGTACAGTCTCCTTTGGTGGCTCCAACACAAAAACCTGTTGACATGCCACTCTCTTGTTCCCATCCAATGGGTGCCTGTTACTTCCGATGCCAGAAATGCGGGCTGGGAGGCCCACTGTGGCCAAGAACTGGCACAAGGTAAGTGGGATGCTCGGCTCCACATTTCAGGTTTAAACGTTCTGGAGCTTCGTGCAGCATGGTGTGCCCTTTAATCTTTATCCCATCTCCTGAAAGGGAAATCAGTCCTACTCAAGATGGACAACACCACAGCTGTGGAGTACGTGAAGAGACAAGGGGGCACTCGGAGTTCCGCTCTTCTCCAAGAGGTCGAGCCCATCATGACCTGGGCTCAAAGGAACCTGCTCAATCTGTCAGCAGTCTTCATTCCAGGGGAGCAGAACATTCAAGCGGACTTCCTGTCTCGCAACAGTCAATCTTCAAGTGGATCCTATCGTTGGGAATCGATCTCGAGGTGGATCTGTTTGCATCCCCCTGCACTCAACAAATACTACACTCGAGTCCATTGCAGTCATGCTTTCTTGTGGTACATGTGCGTCAGAGGGGGGCGGGGTCACAGGAACATCAGGCGGCTTCTTCTTCCCTGGACGCTGCGCTTGAAATTGAATTCCCCACTGTATGACACTCCTGTGACCATACCCCCCTCTGACGCACATGTACCACACGGGGACTTTCTTAGGAGTTTACCCATGGCGTCAGAGGGGGCGGGGTCACAGGAGCGTCACACGGCGCGGAATTCAATTTCAAGTGCAGCGTCCGGGGAAGAAGAAGATGCGGGACGAGAAGGCCGGTGGAAGGAGAGGAAGATGGAAGAATACGCCGGTCAAGATGCGGATGAGAAGACCCAAGAAAGAAGCAGAGGAAGAAGAAGATGGAGGAAGAAACCCGAATGAAAGAAGGGAAGAAGAAGCGAGGAAAGAAGATATTAATAAAGGACTTGTCAAAAACCGGCTATTGTCATTTTTTACACTTTTGACACTTTTTTTGGTGAAATGGTAGAGGTACAATGTACACCATTACCATTTCACACAGGGAGGGGGCGGGATCTGGGATCCCGCCCGCAGACACCCACAACCACCGGCCAGGGTTGTGGGAATGAGGCCCTTGTCCCCGTTAACATGGGGACAAGGTGCTTTGGGGGGGGGGCGACAATTCATTATAGCCACGAATGAATTTTAAATGCCTTTTTTCCTTCAGAATGTAATTTTGTGCAGGGACAGTTCTAACCACAGGAAACATGTGCTTTTTCACATGCTAAATTTACACCCCCCCTAGGTACGAAATTTAAAGGAATATTTCACTTTTATTGTTTCACTTTAAGCATTATTAAATTCACTGCTCCCGAAATAAACGTCCGTTTTAAAAAATAAAAAAAAACATTGATACATGTCCCCTAGGGCAGGACTCAGGTTCCCAAACACTTTTTAGAACAAAACTTGCATATTAACCTTTAAAATTAACACTTTTGATTTCTCCCATAGACTTCTATAGGGAGTTTGGCGGCGGCTTTACATATTAATTGCATTGCGCCCTGTGCTACGCCGGTTCATGCACCTAATTAAGGATTCATCTGGAGTACTAATTAAAGGATCACTAAACAAAAACATTTGATTTCATGTCCTCATTGTCCTTTTTTGCTTTGAAGCAGCTGTAATCCTTTGCTGAAATCCTCACTTCCTGGTTGTCCGGCTCCATAGTAAATATCTCATGGCAGACTCTGCACTGTGGTCCAAGCCATGCTCGTCCCTGTTCTCTGAACTACAGCACTGCGTATGACCGTGCAGCAGAGGATTGAAGGGGGTGTGAGCATTGTGTGGCTAAGACCAGAGTACCTCCTCTCTTTCAATAAGTTTTGTTTCCTGACGTATTCATGGCAGCACACATTGGGTTGTGACTCCGCCCCCACAACCTGACAGGATTGGTTAGCTATAAATTTGAAGGGGAGACGCCCCGCATCATTCTCTTTTTTTTATCCTCACCTGACAAGATTGGACGAACAAGCAAGAAGCATGCCTCTTACCGCAAATCGCCCCAGCAGGTTCAGCCTCTCCTGTTTGGAAGTCCCTCCTGTACAGACTCTAAATGAGCTTTATGGTGGGAACCCCGTTCTGGTGGTCTCAGGGGCTCTGGAATTATACTGGCATCTGTAGCAAGCTTTAAAGAAGCTTCAAATCTCGCAGTGGCCCCCACTTTCGCTCTGTCTTTCCTTCCAGTGCAGTGTGTGCTTCCACAAAGGTATTTGTATCATTACATTTACCACCTAAGGTTAGTCCGTTTTGTACCTTTGTCTGCCTGTTGTTTTTTTCTCAGCTCTGCTGAGCCCTGTGGTTCCTCTAACACCCCATATTCTTGAGCTCAGTGATGACGCCGCCTGTCTCCTCTGCCCTCTTCCAAAATGGCGCCGGGCGAGCGGGACGCTTCTGCGCATTCACGCGTCATTAAAAAAAAAAGAAGGAAAAAAGAAACAGTCCTATTGCTCTGTAGTTCTGGCTGCAGCCCTGCTGCTCTGCTCTACTCAGAGTGAAGATTGCACCAGGTGTGTGCAGGCATGTCCCAGATCAGCCTGGGCTAATTGATTACACAAAAAGGAACAAATAGGATAGAAGATATAATACATTTATATATTAATTTATAACATACCATAGGAGAAAGTGTATCCATAATTAAACAATTAATATAATCCAAAAAAAAAAAAAGGATAGATATATGTATATAAAATTATTATATTAATTTAATAAATAGAAATGTTGGGGGGAACATATTGTAATGTTTTCCCTTCTCTTTTTTTTTCCCCACCTTTTCGGGCTGTTTCTCTGCTATCCTCATGGGGGCCACTGCCCTCGCAGACCACCATCAGCTGACCAGGTATAGAGGCCGTCCAGAAGGTGGTAAGTAGAGGGGAGACAAAAAAGAGAGCCTGGCCACTGACGCTACAGTTTCGGTAGCCCTATCGGGTCAAGAGACGCAAGTTTGCGGCACAGAGGGAGATTCTAGCCATGCTTCCGGCAGAAGGCGCAAGAAGTCGCTCAAGGTTACCCTCTTGATTTCTTCAATCAAGGCATAGCTGCACGCGTCACAGCACTCCCGTCATAGTCGGTCCCACCGCAGACGATTACCTTCATCCCAGACAGAGCTATCTTACCCGCACCACAGCAAATGTTTGCCAAATATGCGGGGCGCCAGCCTTGCCAGGGGAATTGACCTGCCGCTCGTGCTTCATTGAAGTAACCAAGGATTCGGAGGCAAGAGTAGATACTGAGCTCCTAGGAGAATCACCACAGGGATCATATGTGGGCGATCCTTCCCCAAGCACATCGCCTGGCCGTTACGCCAGGCTGCAGTAACCCTCTCTAAGAATGAGGAGTGTGAGCAGGCGTCGGACTGTCTCTTTTTGGTTGAACCATTTGCCCATTCAGTCAAGGAAGCGATCGGCTGGGAGGAGGTTATGGCAGAACTTCTGAAGGTTCAGGAATATTTCCCGGTGCTGAAAAGGGGGTCCTGAATCCTTTCCCTTCATCAAAGAGCTGGAAAACCTCATAAAGGATAAGTGGGGGGATCGCATAAGCGGCCCAGTATGAGCAACAAGTTTGCAGATTGTACCCCCTGTGGGAGTCTAAGATCGATTCTTTGATCAATGCAACTATGGTCGATTCATCTTTAATGCGACTCGCTAGAGACGTTTCTCTACGAATTGAAGACGCAGTTACCTTCCGGGACGCTCTTGATCGTAAAATCAATATAGAACTGAAGAAAGCCTGCTCCACGACAGGAGACGCTTGTAGGCCGGTTATCACCACAGCGGGAGTCGCTAAAACTATTGCTGCATAGGCGGCTAATGTTGAGAATTCCATTCTAGAAGGAGCAGACCAGGGGAAGAAATTCTCCTCCCTGCAGGAAAATTAAGTTGGCTTACGGCTCCTGAGGGGGCGACTTCATGGCTGGGAAGAGCCTTATGGCTGAGACCCTGGATAGCGAAGGCAGCGTCAAAATTAACTGGTGCAAAATTCCATATGGCGGCTCAAGTGTATTCGGCACAAAGATGGACTCGGCCATCTCCAAGGTTACCGGGGGAAAGTCCGGGCTGATTCCCTCCGATAGGAAACCAGAGCCCCAGAAGGGCCCCGCTTACAGGCGTGATCTTCCTGTCAAGTACAGGGATGTTAGATCCTACCGCCCCGGCAGGGAATTTAGGAGGGACTGGAAGACTCGACCCTCCTTCATGTAGATACAGTAAGCCAATCACAGCTGGGGAACAGAAGTCCTTTTTGAGGGTCCGTCTGCCCACCCAGCTCAGGTGAGCACCAGACTCAAGAGATTCGCTCGGATATGGGCAACTCTTATAACAGATCCATGAACACTATCCTCTATCAAGACCGGTCACAATTGGAAATTCATGGGCACATTGCCAGGGAACACATTCCAGCCTACCAAGTACTTCCGCACCAGAAAGAGAGGGGGTTTTATTCCCCTTTATTTCTGGTACAAAAAAAAATAAAAAAACGGGGATCTACGTCCAGTCTTGGACCTAAAGAAGTTCAACAGACGATCAAAATAGAGGCCCTCAGATTGGAAAAGCCTTCAGTCCATTTTGTTGTCAGTGGACATGGGAGACTGGATGCTATCTCTAGATTTTTCGGACGTTTACCTTCACATCCCAGTTCATCTTACCTTTCAGAGGTCCCTTCGGTTCTCAATCGATCAATCCCATTTCCAATTTTGGTGCCCCCCATTCGGCATCGCCTCAGCACCCAGAGCATTCGGCAAGTCAGTGTGTTCCTAGGGGCAGAATAAAATACCAGGTTGTACCGGGTGCAACTCCCTCAAGAGAGGCTGAAGCCCTTGCTCCAGAAGATACAGAGTCTGCTATCATCCAGACGTCTGTCAGAGCCTGCCTCAGTATCCTGGGGTCCATGTCAGCATCCATACCCTTGATACAGTGGCCCCTGTGGCACATGGGAGTCTTACAGAACTCCTTTCTCAGACAGTGGAATAGAACGTCAATACTCCAAACCATTCACATCCCGAACTGGGTAAAGCAATTAGTATGGTGGTGGACACACCCGTCGGACCTCGGAGACCATTCCAAAAGTTCCCCCAAGTCCAGAAGTAGTAACATCGTACGCCAGCCAGGGGTGATGGGGTCCACACTATCTAGACTGAGTAGCCCAAGGACAGTGGCATTTTCGGGCTCAGGGCATAGTGTCAAATATTTTCGAGCTCAGAGCAGCCTTTCAGGCCCTCCTGGCCATTGCGCCTTTTCTAGAGAGGAAGAGTGTCCTGATCAGGATGGACAACAAGTAGCGGTGTCATGTATCCAGAGACAGGGGGCATCAGGAGTTGCACGCTTCAGGAGGAAGTTCGCCCATAATGGAAGGGGCACAAGTGCACCTGTTAGATCTGTGGGGAGTATGCGTCCCAGCAACACAGAATTCGTTGGCCAACTACCTAAGCCGAGAGACACTTTCAAACAACGAACGGCCCCTGAACCAACAGGTATTCCCCATTCTTACGAAAACTTGTGGAGTACCAGAAGTCGACCTAGCGGCCACGCCAAAGAGCTTCAAGTGTCAGAGGTTCCTGTCCAGAGCCCACTTTCCATTACCTGAAGGGACAAACTGCCTAGTTCTTACATGGAGCTGCGAGCTAGGGTACATTTTTCTTCCAACTTCTCGGATTACAAGATTCCTGTCCCGACTTCGGAAGTCCTCAGCCACGGTTATTGTACTAATACCGTTCCGGCTGGAAAGGCCATGGTTTACGACCCTGCTACAACTAGGTACGCGGCCTCCAATTAATCTTCCAGTAATCTGGGATCTCATACATCAGAGGCAATTCTTCCATCCAGCCCAGAGAAGCTGCATTTGCCAGCTTTGAAGCTGAGAGGTCTAGGTTAGGGGAACTAGGATACTCTCAGGAGGTAATATCAACCTTAGTACAAGCTCTAAGGAGCTCCACTGATGTCACCTATACTAGGATCTGGGAGAGGTTCGTGTCATCGCAGCAAAGAGATTGGAATCCCATCTCAAATTCTTGAATTTCTTCAGTCAGGGTTTAACAAGGGCCTGGGCTTGGGTACCCTGAAGGTGCAAGTATCTGCCCTTTCAGCCATGACGGGTACTAGATGGGCTCTTCATCATCTGGTCACTCTGTTCCTCAGGGCCTATGTAAGATCAGACCACCTAGGAGGCCAGCCTTTCCAACAGGGGATCTCTGTGTAGTACTCGAGGCCCTGTCCAATCCACCTTTTTCTCCATTCAACTTAGTCTCACCGTGGAACCTAGCTCTGAAGATGGCTTCCCGTATTGCTATCACCTCAGTTAAGAGGGCGTCGGAGATACAAGCACTTATGGCTATGGAACCCCTATTTCGTGTTCTTCCCTGACAGAGTGGTTCTGAAGCCCTCAGACCATTTTTATCCAAGGGTAACTTCCTCCTTTCATTATAACAGGACATCGTCCTTTCGTCTTTTACTAATGAGAGGGGCGAGTCCCATGACATCTCCAGTTACGTCACAGCTACATCTCAGGAAGACGGATTCTCTCTTGATTATCCCACACGGGAGCAGACGAGGTCAGCCAGCTACCTCCCGTACCATTACCTCTTGGTTGTTAAAGCTATCAAAGAGACCTATTCCATCCAGCAACTTATGACTCCTAGAGGGCATTAGGGCTCATTCGACAGGGGCAGAGGCCACTTCTTGGGCAGCATATTGCGGGACTACACCAGAAACCATAGGCAGAGCAGCAACTTGGTCTTCCCAACACATCTTCATTTCTCACTACAGAGTGAATTCTGCTCTCCTGGCTACCGTCGACTTTGGCAGATCTGTTCTTAGAGCCAATTCCTCAGCGCTATAAAGAATAAATATTACTGTTTTCTTGCACCCTCCCGACTGGCGAGCTATATCCCAGTGTGTGCTGCCATGAATGCGTCAGGAAAACGGAAAATTGTATACTCACCTTTCCGTAATTTTCCTTTCCTGATGCATCTTCATGGCAGCACACAGATGCCCACCCTGCTGTTTTATGATGATATATACAGAGAATGGTGCGGGGCGTCTCCCCTTCAAATTTATAGCTAACCAATCCTGTCAGGTTGTGGGGGCGGAGTCACAACCCAGTGTGTGCTGCCATGAAGATGCGTCAGGAAAGGAAAATTACGGAAAGGTGAGTATACAATTTTCCGTTTTCTTCCCCTGCACTGCCCCGCCTGGACCCCACCTCTTTTCTTTCTTGTAAATTGCCCATAGGAACACACTAATTCTGTCTGTGTCTGAGCATCAGAAGGAAGGAGAAATTTCACCAAATCAAACTAACTAAGGTAAAAGCGTCCTGACAGTTTACCTAAATAGATGTTGTGAATATAAAAATGATAATATAATTTAGGTCAATGTATTTTTCTTATGCAATAATGTTTGTGACTCCTAGTAATTATTCTACAAATCGGCCCCTCCCCCAACATCCATCCATCCCATCACATCCCTCTCTCAGGCATCATTATATCCACTATGCATCCATCAATCCCATCCCTTTCTCAGGAATCATTATATCCATCCATCACATCACATCCCTCTCTCAGGCATCAATCTGTACGCTATCCATCCATCCACCCCTCTATCACGCATCAATCTGTACGCTATCCATCCATCCATCCATTCTTCGCATTACATCCCTCTATCAGGCATCAATCTATCCGCTATCCATCCATCATCCGTTATCCCCTTACTCCCTATCCCAGGCCTCCTACACTTTCCCTGTCTTTCACTATCCCAGTTTTCAACTATCCGAGGTCTTTATTATCCCCTTCCTCCACTATCCCAGGCATTTTGCACCGGGGGGGGGGGGGGGGGTGTTTGCAGTAAGGGGGGGTGGGTTTTGCACTGAGGGGGGGTGTGTTTTGCACTGAAGGAGGGGGGGGGGTGTTTTGCACTGAGGGGGGCTGTCTTGCACTGAGGGGGTGTGTTTTGCACTGGGGGGGGGGGTTTGCACTTGCTGGGGTGTTTGCAGTAAGGGGTGGGGGTGTTTCCACTGAGGGGGGTGTTTTGCACTGGACGTGTTTTTTACACTGGGGGGTGTTTTTCACTAAGGGGTGTTTTGCACCGGGGGGGTTTGCAGTAAGGTTTGGGGGTGTTTTGCACTGAGGGGGGGTGTGTTTTGCACTGAGGGGGGGTGTGTTTTGCACTGAGGGGGGTGTTTTGCACTGAGGGGGGTGTGTTTTGCACTGGGGGGTTTGCACCGGGGGCTGTTTGCAGTAAGGGGTGGGGGTGTTTTGCACTGAGGGGGGTGTTTTGCACTGAGGGGGGGTTTTGCACTGAGGGGGTGTGTGTTTTTCACTAAGGGGACCCGGGGGGTGTTTGCAGTAAGGGGTGGGGGTGTTTTCACTGAGGGGGGTGTTTTGCACTGACGGGGGGGGGGGTTTGCACTGGGGGGGTGTTTTGCACTGGGGGGGTGTTTTCACTAAGGGGGGGTTTGCACCGGGGGGGGGGGGTGTTATGCACCGGAGGGGGGGTTGGCATTGGGGGGTGTTTTGAAAACACCACACCGCCCAATGCAAACCCCTCTATCAGGCATCAATCTATCCGCTATCCATCCATCATCCGCTATCCCCTTACTCCGTTGTCCCCTTACTCCCTATCCCAGGCCTCCTCCACTTTCCCTGTCCTTCACTATCCCAGTTTTCAACTATCCCAGGCCTTTATTATCCCCTTCCACCACTATCCCAGGCATTTTGCACCGGGGGGGGTGTGTTTTGCACTGAGGGGGGGTGTGTTTTGCACTGAGGGGGGGTGTGTTTTGCACTGAAGGGGGGGTGGGTGTTTTGCACTTAGGGGGGGTGTTTTGCACTGAGGGGGTGTGTTTTGCACTGAGGGTGCTTGCAGTAAGGGGTGGGGGTGTTTCCACTGAGGGGGTGTTTTGCACTGGGGGGGGTGTTTTACACCGGGGGGGTTTGCACCGGGGGGGGTTGCAGTAAGGGGTGGGGGTGTTTTGCACTGAGGGGTGGGGGTGTTTTGCACTGAGGGGGGTGTGTTTTTCACTGAGGGGGGACTTTTTGCACTGAGGGGGGTGTGTTTTGCACTGGGGGGGTTTGCACCTGGGGATGTTTGCAGTAAGGGGTGGGGGTGTTTGCACTGAGGGGGTGTGTGTTTTTCACTGAGGGGGTGTGTGTTTTTCACTGAGGGGGGGGGTGTTTTGCACTGAGGGGGGTGTTTTGCACTGAGGGGGGGTGTTTGGGGGGGGTTTGCACTGGGGGGGTGTTTTGCACTGGGGGGGGTGTTTTCACTAAGGGGGGGTTTGCACCGGGGGGGGTGTTATGCACCGGAGGGGGGGGGGGTTGGCATTGGGGGGTGTTTTGAAAACACCACACCGCCCAATGCAAACCCCTCTATCAGGCATCAATCTATCCGCTATCCATCCATCATCCGCTATCCCCTTACTCCGTTGTCCCCGTCATCCACTATCCCAGGCCTCCTCCACTTTCCCTGTCCTTCACTATCCCAGTTTTCAACTATCCCAGGCCTTTATTATCCCCTTCCACCACTATTCCAGGCATTTTGCACCGGGGGGGGGGGGGTTTTGCAGTAAGGGGGGGTGTGTTTTGCACTGAGGGGGGTGTGTTTTGCACTGAAGGGGGGGGTGGGTGTTTTGCACTTAGGGGGCTGTTTTGCACTGAGGGGGGGTGTGTTTTGCACTGAAGGGGGGTGGGTGTTTTGCACTTAGGGGGCTGTTTTGCACAGAGGGGGGGTGTTTTGCACTGAGGGGGTGTGTTTTGCACTGAAAGGGCATTTTGCACTGGTGGGGGGGGTTTGCACTTGCTGGGGTGTTTGCAGTAATGGTGGGGGTGTTTCCACTGAGGGGGTGTTTTGCACCGGGGGGTTTGCACTGGGGCGGGGGTTGCAGTAAGGGGTGGGGGTGTTTTGCACTGAGGGGGGGGGGGTGTTTTGCACTGAGGGGGGGGGGGGTGTTTTGCACTGAGGGGGGGGTGTTTTTCACTGAGGGGGGGGTGTTTTTTCACTGAGGGGGGGTGTTTTGCACTGAGGGGGGGCGTTTTGCACTGAGGGGGGTGTGTTTTGCACTGGGGGGGTTTGCACCTGGGGATGTTTGCAGGAAGGGGTGGGTGTGTTTTGCACTGAGGGGGGTGTGTTTTGCACTGAGGGGGGGTGTTTTTCACTGAGGGGGGTGTTTTTCACTGAGGGGGGGGTGTTTTTTCACTGAGGGGGGTGTGTTTTGCACTGAGGGGGCGTTTTGCACTGAGGGGGTTTGCACCTGGGGGTGTTTGCAGTAAGGGGTGGGGGTGTTTTGCACTGAGGGGTTTTTTTTTGCACTGGTGGGGTTTGCACCGGGGGGTGTTTGCAGTAAGGGGTGGGGGTGTTTTGCACTGGGGGGGTGTTTTTCACTAAGGGGGGTTTGCACCGGGGGGGGTGTTTTGCACCGGAGGGGGGGGTTGGCATTGGGGGGTGTTTTGAAAACACCACACCGCCCAATGCAAACCCCCCCTTAATGCAAAACACCCCTACCGGTGCAAAACACCCCCTCAGTGCAAAACACCCCCCTTAGGCTGGCCATACATGATACAATTTTCTGTGCAATTTTCTTTTAGATTTACCAAAAACAATATAATATAAGGTCAAACTAAACAACGCTTTCAATTATATGCAATCAGGCAGGCCCTTGTACTACATAGTTGAAGGTAAATCTAAAGAAAATTGTACAGAAAATTGCACAGAAAATTGTATCATGTACAGTGGTTGACCGCGATATTGTGTCAATCTCGCTCCCTTTTCCCCCCCTCCTGAGCCGTACCGGGCAGCATGCCCTCAACATGGGGGGGTCAGGTGCTCTGGGGCAGGGGGCGCACTGCGGCCCCCCACCCCAGAGCACCCTGTCCCCATGTTGATGAGGACAGGGCCCCTTCCCGACAACCCTGGCCGTTGGTTGTCGGGGTATGCGGGCGGGAGGCTTATCGGAATCAGGAAGCCCCCTTTAATAATGAGTACATTGTACCCCTACCCATTCACCTGGAGGCAAAGTGTAAACACAAATAAACCACACAGGGTATTGAAATATTTTATTAGTTGGCTGCCGGGGGGGGGGGGGGGTGTGTATGATTGCTTTTATAAAGGCGCCCCCCTCCGGTGGGCTTCTGCGGGGGGGTGGGTGCCGCTGTTCTTCGCCGCCGTCTGGTTCTCTTCCGCCGTCGGGGGGGGGGCGCTTTGATAAAACCGCCCACCACCCGGCGGGCTTCCTTCGACATCTTCGGCGGCGGGGGGGTCTTCTCCCACTCTCCGGGGTCTTCTCCCACTCTCCGGGGTCTTCCGGGGTCTTCTCCGGCTCTCCGGGGGTCTTCTCCGCTCTCCGGGGGTCTTCTCCGCTCTCCGGGGGTCTTCTTCACTCTCCGGGGGTCTTCTCCACTCTCCGGTGTCTTCTTCTTCAGGACTCGCCGCCGCTATCTTCGTGTGTTAGCTCAATTACTAGCGGCGGCGAGTCCCCTCTTCTGTGACGTCTTCTTCTCTTCTCCAGATGTTGATGCGACGCTTCCTTCCGCTGTTATGGCGGGTGCGCGGCTCGCAGCGAGTTATATAGGCCTGTCTTGTGACGTCGCAGTCCCATCATGCTCCGGTAGGTACCACGTGGGTAGGTAGCACGTGGTACCTACCGGAGCATGATGGGACTGCGACGTCACAAGACAGGCCTATATAACTCGCTGCGAGCCGCGCGCCCGCCATAACAGCGGAAGGAAGCGTCGCGTCAACATCTGGAGAAGAGAAGAAGAAGACGTCACAGAAGAGGGGACTCGCCGCCGCTAGTAATTGAGCTAACACACGAATATAGCGGCGGCGAGTCCTGAAGAAGAAGAAGACCCCCGGAGAGCCGGAGAAGACCCCCCGGAGAGCCGGAGAAGACCCCCCGGAGAGCCGGAGAAGACCCCCCGGAGAGCCGGAGAAGACCCCGGAGAGTGGGAGAAGACCCCCCCCGCCGCCGAAGATGTCGAAGGAAGCCCGCCGGGTGGTGGGCGCTTTTATCAAAGCGCCCCCCCGGCGGCGGAAGAGAACCAGACGGCGGCGAAGAACAGCGGCACCCCCCCCCCGGCACACACCCCCCCCCGGCGGCCAACTAATAAAATATTTCAATACCCTGTGTGGTTTATTTGTGTTTACACTTTGCCTCCAGGTGAATGGGTAGGGGTACAATGTACCCCATACTCATTCACTTAGGGTGGGGGGCCGGTATCTGGGGGCCCCCTTATTAAAGGGGGCTTCCAGATTCCGATAAGCCTCCCGCCCGCATACCCCGACAACCAACGGCCAGGGTTGTCGGGAAGGGGCCCTGTCCTCATCAACATGGGAACAGGGTGCTCTGGGGTGGGGGGCCGCAGTGCGCCCCTTGCCCCAGAGCACCTGACCCCCCCATGTTGAGGGCATGCTGCCCGGTACGGCTCAGGAGGGGGGGAGGCGCTCGCTCGCCCCCACTCCCTTCCTGCGTCGGATCCCCGTCGCTTCTATGACGCACTCGCTGGAATGTGCTTTTACTATTCCAGCGAGTGCGAGATGTCGGCAGCCTGTCGCCGAGAATCAGCGCGATGCTGTCGTGCTAAAAACACATTCTCGGCGGCAGGCACTGTATGGCCAGCCTTAGTGCATAGGGGGACACTGATGGTGGGTGGAGGAGACTGATGGGGTGAACCGGAGGAGACTGTAAGGGTAAGAGGACTGGGAGAATCACGGGGCTTCTGAAGCATGTATGGCATGTGGGTGTGTTTAGAAGCTTTGAATAATCATCGTTGGGCGGTATATTGGGCGGTTTATGCAAAAACTGTGAGAGAGCTCTTGTGCCCGTTTTTTTTAAAACTGCAAAGGATACTGGGAAATGTAGTTCTAAGCACTATGGTCACATGAACAGTGCAGAGAGGCAGGAAGTGAAGAGCAGAAAAACGAAAGTAGATACCAAGGTACAATATATGATTGAATTGCTTTTCAATCGTTTTTAAAGGGAATCATTTAGCTATTCTGTCTCTATACCATGTAAACAGTAATTTTAGCAAAAAATTATTTTTCCTTTAGTGATCCTTTAACCACTTCCCGCCCGGCCAATAGCCGATTTACAACCGGGAAGTGGTTATGAAATCGTGACTAGACGTTCTCAAACGTCTAGCACGATTTCATGCCGCGCGCGCCCGTGCGGGCGCGCAGCGCGGCGATCAGTGATGCGGGGTGTCAGTCTGACACCCTGCACCTCCGATCTCGGTAACGAGTCTCCGGCGGAGACTCGTTACCACGTGATCAGCCGTGTCCAATCACGGCTGATCACGATGTAAACAGAAAGAGCCGCCGACGGCTCTTCCTCACTCGCGTCTGACAGACGCGAGTACAGGAGAGCCGATCAGCGGCTCTCCTGACAGGGGGGGTTTGCGCTGATTGTTTATCAGCTCAGCCCCCCCTCGGATCGCCACACGGACCACCAGGGAGTGCCCACACTAGACCACCAGGGAACATAAAAAAAGGAAAAAAAAAATGACAAAAAAAAAAAATGACAAAAAAAAGGCAGCAAGAAAGAAAAAAAGGGGCAGTAAAAAAAAATGATGCCAATCAGTGCCCACACATGGGCACTGATTGGCAACATTGATCCATCAGTGCCACCCCTCAGCGATCATCAGTGCCACCCCAGTGTCTGTCAGTGCCACCCCACAGTGCCAATCCATGCCCAGTGCCCACCTATCAGTGCCCACCTGTGCCGCCTATGAGTGCCCACCTGTGCCGCCTATGAGTGCCCAGTGCTGCCTATGAGTGCCCACCTGTGCCGCCTATGAGTGCCCAGTGCTGCCTATGAGTGCCCATCAGTGCCGCCCATGAGTGCCCATCAGTGCCGCCCACGAGTGAGTGCCCATCAGTGCCCCATACCAGCGCCGCCTATCAGTGCCCATCAGTGCTACCTAATCGGTGCCCATCAGTGCTACCTCATCGGTGCCCATCAGTGCCACCCCATCGGTGCCCATCAGTGCCACCATATCAGTGCCCGTAATTGAAAGAGAAAACATACTCATTTACAAAAAAATTAACAGAAAAAAATAAAAACTTTATTTTTTTTTTCAAAATCTTTGCTCTATTTTTAGTTGTTGCGCAAAAAAAAAAAAACGCAGAGGTGATCAAATACCACCAAAAGAAAGCTCTATTTGTGGGGAAAAAAGGACGCCAATTTTGTTTGGGTGCAGTGTAGCATGACCGCGCAATTGTCATTCAAATTGCGACAGTGCTGAAAGCTGAAAATTGGCTTGGGCGGGAAGGTGCGTAAGTGCCTGGTATGGAAGTGGTTAAGCCATGAACCGGCGCAGCGCATTGACAATAGTAAATCGGCCCCATATTGTTTCTGCATACACAGTATTGTCCCTCTAGTGGACAAAAAACATATGACATGCCAATACTCATTGAAAAAATGTAGTGTCACTAAAGTAAAAAATGTTTTATTAAAACAGAACAACAAACATGTTATACTTACCTGCGCTGTGAAGTGGTTTTGCACAGAGTGGCCCTGACCCTCCTCTTCTGGGGTCCCTGGCAGCGATCTTGGCTCCTCCTTACCTTTTGAGGGACTACCATAGCCAGCCGCTGGCTATGGGGGACACAAAATGTTTTTACCTTAATGCAAACATCGCATTAAGGTAAAAAAAAACTTTTTTAGATTTATTAACACTTTAAGCTGACAGATATTTTTATTTAAGCATTCATTAAAAATATTTATTAAAAAAACAGCAGTGACTTTTTGCTGAAATGCAATAAATTACTGGATAAGTTCTGTCTTGGAACTGCGGCAAAGCAACAAGGCTGGGTTCAGCCTCTCCCAGGTGCAATAGAACATCCTAGGTTGCTAAATGCACCATAAAGGTGGGGAGCCCCTTCTGGTGGTCCTTTGGGGCTGAGGAGTTCTCTAACTAGAGGCGTCAGAACCTCATGTGGTGCACCTGAGCTGGTGTTTGGCTGCTGGAGTCCACGCTGAATGTGTTTCTCTGCACACCTAAGCCGAATCCTGGTGCTGGAGCTAGTGCTGCCTTTTCTTTTCTCCCACAGGTTTGTGCTTTCCTTTTTTGTTTTCCTCTCTTGCCTCTACCTTAGGCTTCATCAATTTTCTTTTGTAGGAGTGATTTGGGTCTTTTCTTTTGTCTGCATTTTTCATCTGTGGCTTTTCCTATAACCTGACTTCCTGTGCTGCCCAATGGGCATAGATTTATTATATATACATATTGTTTCTCAACCATTTCTATGTACATTGACCCGGATTCAGAAACGATTTACGTTGGCTTATCTCCAGATACGCCGACGTAAGTCCAAATGTGCGCCGTCGTATCTTTGTGCCGATTCCCAAAGCGAGATACGTCGAAAATCAGGCTTTCTCCACCCGACGTAACTTGCCTACGCCGGCGTATCGTGGGCGCATAGTTACGCTGGACGCATTCGGCGTTCCCATTATAAATATGCAAATGAGTAAGATACGCCGATTTACGAGCGTAGATGCGACAGGCCGCTTCATATACGCAATTTGCGTAAGGCTTATGTCGGTGTAAAGTTACCCCTCATAAAGCAGGCGCAGCTAATGCTAAGGTATGGGCCAGGGGAACAACGCCGGCGAATTTTACGTTGCGTACGCCGTTTACGTAGTACTGCGTGAATAGGGCAGTGCGTAGGTTACGTTCACGTCGTAGGCATTGCGCCGACATATCTTAGTGAGTATATGCGACGTGATTCTGAGCATGTGCGCGCATGCCCAGTTCGACCGGCCATTCATTTGCATGGGGTCACGCTTAATTTAAATAGATGACGCCCACCTCCTTCCTACTTTAAATTAGGCAGGCTTACGCCGGCCAATTTACGCTACGCCGCCACAACTTACAGAGCAAGTGCTTTGTGAATAATGCACTTGCCTCTCTAAGTTGCGGCGGCATAGCGTAAAGAAGATACGCCATGCCCGCACAAAGATACGCCAATGTATCTGAATCGCGGCCACTATGTTTAGTTTACATGCTGCCATCTAGTGACCTTTTTGTGGTAATGCACATTTCTGTATTTCTTTTGTCTGATCTATCACACACTTCCTTTCTGTGTAATGCTCCACCCTTTTTCCTGACTTTCTTCTTTCTGTTTATGGAGACTTCTTCAGGCTGCATGTAACAAGGACACATGTATTCTGCATAGTAAGCTACAGACAGTATAATGTTTTGACCGCAAAATACTACAACCTGTTCATCTGTTGTAACCTGTCATATGATGTATTCTGATGTTTGGATTAAAGCAACTTCTGTGAATAGAATCAGTATTTGTGAGTTTAAGCTATCTGACAAGGATTGTCCTTAGTGATTATATATCTGCTTATACAGGCCAGACATAGAGGTCTCACAAGGGAAAAATCGCTTCACAACAATCGGAGTCAGAATAGTCAAAAGATGGATTTTCTTAAAGGGGTTGTAAAGGTAAACACGATCGGCATCCCATGGGAACCCGATCCCTGAGCACTTAATCCAGTATTCATACCTACTTCAAGAGCCCATTGAGCCTGTCGCCGGGCGCCATTGTGGCCTCACCACGTGGATCCCGCACAGTACCGGCCTCTACCACAGCCCGGGTGGCTTCGCCGATGGGCTCATAGTTGCCGGACCCCTTACAGGCACGCCGGCAACCTTCCGGATGGAGATGGCTGATCCTGCCCTGAGCCAGAGCCGGCTGGACGCAGACCTCTGCAGTATGCTTCAAGCTTCATCCCTGAGGCCACAGGTCCGAGGATCTTGCGGTGACGACACAGCCATTTTTCACAGGCTGCTGGAGAACCCACCACCCTCGCTGGAAAAAAGACCGGGTCCACCGCGCACTAGGCCCCAAATCTACGGATCCGGCGAGAGGCCGCGTGATGCCCTGTGCCGCCTGCACCGCCATACGCAGAGGGAGGCGATTCTGCGGTGAGCCTGGGACCTAGGAGACCTAGACTTCGATGGGGCATGCATTCAGGTCCTCCTGAATTTGTCCTGGGCCACACTCCAGCGCGACGGGCGATGCTGAAGTCGGTGCTGGAGTTGGCGAGGAGACGCGGCTGCACCTACCGCTGGGGATACCCGCTGGCGGTCACTTTCCGCACGGAGCAGTCCTCCTTTATCTTACGATCTCCGGCTGACCTACCAAAGCTTTTCGCCGTCCTGGGAGTGGAACCGATTCCGGTGCCAAACTGGCTGCGGAGGATCCCTAAACCAACTGGCTGTTTGGGCCCGGCTGCAGGACGCCATAACCAACCTGCCCGCTCTCAGAGGTCCAGGGGCCATGTGTGGGCTCCAGCTAACATGGAGACACGTGAATCCTGATTGTGCTTCGGCAACCCTGCCATGTAGTTGTACCCAGGCTGTCAGATTTGCACTTTGACTGTCCTGACCCCTGAACCGAAATGTTTGTGGCCTTGCGGGGTCCCCCCCCCCCGGAGCCCGGGTTGAGTTTGTGGTGACCCCCCTGAATGGCCGCGTTATGGGTCTCCCGCTCTATTTTCGCCCTGGCGGTGCTATTGTTCTGGAGGACTATTGGGGGACATTGGAACTGTGGGGGGTGCCGGTGACGCGGCGTCCCCCCCCCCCCTCGACCCGTTTGTAGGCACTTTGGGGATGCCCCCCCTTCTCCCCCGCCCGGACGGGCATGCTCATCGAAACATATAACCGGCTGTCTGGGTAGCCACGGGTCTGGGGGGAGGGTTGCTCGGTGCCTATGTGCCTGGGGGGGGATTGGATGATGTTGTTTTGGGTGGGTTTCTTTGTTGCCGGGGGGCTGGGGGTCAGGATGCTGCGGGAATGTTACTATGTTTGGAGGTCGGCCTGGTTACTGGGTTTGAATGTTTGCCCGTATTACTGTTGAAGTTTAGTGCACTTTTATAGGTAACCTTAAAGTCACGTCTATTTATGTTTATTGTGTTCTTTACTGTTCCACACATTTTCTGGCTATGGTAGCCCTATTCGGGTTCCATGCCTTTCATCAATATGGTGGCCGGTGGGGTCAGGAAGGGGTTTGGGAGCATCCCAAGCGATCTTGCCGAACACACTCCCACGTAGGACGACGCTCGTTACCCAGGTCACACAGGGGAGCATTCTTGCAAATAATTTGCGTACTTTAGTTACCCAGCTGGTCAGCACCCTCTGCGGGCTTACCCCTGTGAGACAGGTCACTCGCAGGGGACTTCTACTCTTTTTCTAGTCTCTCACTTTCTTCTCCTCTTGCTCACCCTTCTCCCCCCCCCCATTCCCTTTTTGTTACCTACCTTCCATGAAAATGGATGAGATTCATGTGGTCACCCTGAACGTAAAGGGACTTAATGTCCCTGAGAAGTGGCAGATGTTGCTCAACGACATGAGACACCTGCAGGCTGATATAGTTATCCTGCAGGAGACACATTTCAGAGAAAATACCTTCCCAATACTCAAAAATAGATTCTACCCGACGGTACCATTCCACGTACTCGGAGGCTAAATCCAGAGGAGTTTCGATTCTGATTTCAGCGAACTACCGTGGACCCTGACAGCGGTCTGGACAGATCCGCTGGGCAGATTTCTTTTCCTCCGGGGCCTGATCGGAGGCACGAAGGTTACTATAGCCAGCCTATATGCTCCAAACAGTCAACAAGACACTTTCATCAAAAAACATTTAGCCGCCCTCCGGAAATTCGGAGGGTCAGCTTATTGTAGGGGGAGACTTCAATATCCCCCTGCTTCCTGAAGAGGACACCTCCACGGGGCGCAGGGCCATCCACTAAGCTCTGCACACATCACAGCTTATTGACACCTGGCGCCTTTTCCACCCAGGGAAGCGAGATTACACTTTCTTCTCCCGCCCTCACAATGCGTACTCGCGCATCGACTATATCTTCGTCCCTCATAACCAACTGCAGGCGGTCAAAAGAGTCTCTCTGGGTTCCATCACATGGTCGGACCCATGCACCGACCTTGATGCGGTATGCCCTGACTGAATTCTACAGAGGCCAAAGGAAGCCGTGGAGGCTCAATGAGAGTCTCCTCCAAGACCCTGAGATAGTGGCTGACGTGACTAGAGAAATCTCCAATTATTTCCGTACTGATACTACCACAGACAGCGAGGCGGGCCTGATTTGGGGAGCTCATAAAGTGATTCGCGGGACCCTCATAAAGCACGGTGCGAGACTTAAACGGCTGAGGACTGCTCAATTGACCTCCCTACTTGACAAACTTCAGGCCCTGGAGCTTAGTCACAAACAATCCCCGACGGGTCCATTGAAGGCGGAACTTGACACGATACGTACGCAGGTCACGAATGTACTCACTTTTAAAGCTAAGTCGTCGCTACAAATAACCCGCAGGAGAGTCTACGAATCAGGCAACAAGTGTGGTACAACTGGTGATGCCCACTCGCTGTGCTCTACCTTTGAGATGACACCTTGTTCCTCCAGCCGACTTAGTTCTGCTTCCACACCTGCTCGGAGTGCGAAAGGTACTGTCCGAGCTTTGAAGAACTTAGGCTGAGCGTTGGGTTTCAGCTTGAGTCTCACACAGTCATGTTTTATTTTTCCCAACTGGTCATCAAAAACCTTTGGGAACCGCTGCTTCAGGGACACCACCCATCCCTCATCATCTCCTAATGGCATGGTAACGGTGTTACAGGGACTTATGGCGATGTCTGGCATACCAAAGTGAGCAATCCAGTCTCCCCCATTTTTCAGGATATATAATGGCAGTCTCTTTGTCTGACCCTTGTACAATACCTTTACTTTTGCGTAACCCAGTGGGTGGAGTATCTGCTTTGAGTATGTCTGCAGTTTGATTGGTGTTGGGCGGACAGTTCTTCGGGTCTGAAGTTGTCTCCATTGTTTCTGGGTGATAACTGAAACTGCTGCTCCTGTGTCTACATCCATCTTGAGTTTCTTTCCCTCAATGGTTACATCTACAGTCATTGCGGAGGGTGCTGCATGCATATGATGTATATCTAATCTGTGGAGCACTTCCTCATCCTCTGACTCAGATAATGATGTATATCTTCCCACCATATATGTCTTTGTCTTGGGGTTCAGAGGTTGTTTATCTCGCACCTTCTTGCTACGGCAAACTCGTTTCAGATGGCCGGTCCTACCGCAATTATGACAGTTCTGATCCTTAAACCGGCAGACTTTGTGATCATGGTCTGTATTCCCACAACGGTAACAAGCTGACTCCCGGCTTGGTGGGGGTCGGTATTTCCAGTTTGCGGCAGTTGGCTTGACTGCTGTTCTGAAAACTTCCTGCTTCACCTCTTCCCTTCTGCTCTGGGGGTTGAATTGCTCTGTATCTTTCACAGCCATTTCCATCACTGAAGCTATCTCAATTGCCTTTGTAATGGTAAGGTCTTTCTCTGTTAACAGTCTCTTTTGTATTGACTCACAATTCAGTCCCATAACAAACTTATCTCTCAGTGCAGTAGGTAGGTAGTCCCCAAAAGAACAGGTAGAGGCTAGTCTGCGAAGGGCAAGCACATAAGCTTTAATCTCTTCACCTGTCTGCTGCTGCCTCTGATAGAAGCGAAATCGTTCTGCTATTTCTAGTGGTTTGGGCTGGAAGTGACCCTCTAGCAGTGTCAGCAGCTCTGCCAATGTCTTAGCTGAAGGTTTTACAGGGGAAAGCAGATCTCTAAGAGTGTCATACGTTTTGGACCCGACCACTGTCAAAAAAACTGCCACTTGCCTGTTGTCTGTGATGTCATTTGCATTAAAATACTGTTCCAGCCTCTCAACCCAGGAACTCCAGGATGTCTGTTCTCCATCAAACTCCCTTTTCCTCTCCATCACCTATTCCACTTCCCTTTCTCTCCCCTTGCCCTCTTTTTCTTTCTCCCTCTCTCTTCCCAAGCCCCTCCCTTCTTCCCCCCCTCCCCCGACCGGAGTGTTTACCCATGGGCTCTAATCTATCTATTACACTCCTTACACAGAGTATCACGCGTTATTCTCCCCCTTGTCCGCCGCAGGAGGAAATAGTGGGCGGCACACCTTCACATATGGGTTTATCCCCCCATTGGGTAAGCTACCACTAACTTTGTTTATCTAATTTTTATTCTGTTCTGCTGAATTGTATATTACATGTTTTTACATTGTTATGTATTTTATAGATTGGCTCTCCTGAAGAAGCGGTACACCCGCGAAACTAGTAGAGACTTTGCCAAATCCTCTATTTGTACGATTGTTCTGTATCATTTATTTATGTAATAAATTCTTTTTAACTAAACCATTCTTAATTATTTCCATCTGTACCGATATAGTCCACACTTCCCTTTCCTGGGTGGGCATGACCCCAAGGTTAGCTTCAGCCACTACCCTTCTTGCCCTAACCCTCCCTTTTTCAATTCCACTGCATAGCTTGGTGTCATCTGCAAAAACAGAAATGTTACTTTTGATCTCAGACCCAATATCATTTATAAATATATTGAAAAGTAAGGGACCCAGCACTGAACCTTGGGGTACACCGCTGATAACCTTGGACCATTCAGAGTAAGAATCATTAACCACAACTCTGAATCCTGTCTTTCAGACAGTTTTCTATCCAATCCTGTAGACCTTACCTTACACATGAGCCGTGTGTGGGGAACTGTATTAAACGCTTTTGCAAAATTCAAGTATACCACATCCACTGCCACGCCTCTGTCCAGGGTTTTACTTACCTCTTTATAAAAGGAAATCAGGTTTGTCTGGCAACTTCTGTCTTTCATGAATCCATGCTGTCTGCTGCTTAAATAGTTTGGGCCAGATTCAGATACAATTACATTGGCGCAGAGTATCAGAGATACACTACGCCGCCGTATTTTACCAGGCTGTACGACGAATTCTGGTAGATTTTGTCCCTTACGGTACGGCGGCGTAGTGTATTTCTCGCCGCGTAATCGAAATACGCGATTAGGGGGCGTGAAGCATTTAAATTAGGCGCGTCCCCGCGGCGATCTAACTGCGCATGCTCCGTTCAGAAATTTTCCGCCGTGCATTCCGCGAAATAACGTCGTTACGTCATTTTTTGTTTGAGTAGCGTCGTTTACGGACATTCCTATTCCCGAACGACTTACTACGTCAAAAAAAAAAAAAGACGTCGGAAAACTTTGAAATTCGACGCTGGAACGACGGCCATACTTAACATGGGCTGTCTAATATTAAACGTTCCAGTATCTTCCCAACTATAGAAGTTAAACTAACAGGTCTATAGTTACTTGGTAAAGACTTTGGGCCAGATTCACAGAGCCATTACTCCGGTCTATCTCCTGATAGACCGGAGTAATTTCAAATTACCCGCATCATATCATTAGTTTGAATCCTCAAACCATGATACGACGGCTTCGGGCTTCGATCCGACAGGCTTACGTCTCCGTACGCCGTCGGTTCTTCGCTGCAATCTTTGTCCGCCCGCTGGGTGGAGTTTGCGTCGTTTTCCGTGTCGGGGTATGCAAATTAGCTTTTTCCAGCGATCCACGAAGTTACGATCGGCCGTCGCATTCTCTTACGGCATCTGTAGTCAGCTTTTTGCTGCATAAAGTTAGGGCAGCTATTATCTGGTCTATAGTTAGACGGCCCATGTTAAGTATGGCCGTCGTTCCCGCTCGGCGTCGAATTTCAATTTTTAGTTTTTTTTGTTTTTGCGTAAGTCGTCTGGAAATAGGAATGTACGTAAACGACGCTACTCAAAAAAAAACTGACGTAACAACGTAATTTCGCGCAATGCACAGCGGGAAATTTCTGAACGGAGCTGAAATCTACCTGAATTCGTCTTAGAGCCAGGTAAAATACGGCGGCGTAGTGTATCTCTGATACTCTGCGCCAGGGCAATTGTACCTGAATCTGGCCCTGTGTTCCCTTTTTAAATATAGGCACCACATTGGCTCTAAGCCAATCCAGTGGTACTATTCCCACCATTAATGAGTCCCTAAATATTAGATACAGTGGCTTTGAAATTTCAGAGCTCAATTCTTTTAGGATCCGTGGGTGAATGCCATCTGGTCCAGGTGCTTTATCCACCTTTATTCTGTCTAAATATTTGTGGACCATATCACTTTTGAGCCATTGTGGATTTGGGGCTGTGTCACTCCCACCCCCATTATGGACATGAGCTCCCCCATGCTCCATTGTATACACAGAGCTGAAGAAAGTATTTAATAAATTTGCCTTCTCTTTGTCCTCAGTCACCCACTCTAGATTATTTTGTAAAGGGCCTACATGCTCAGACTTGATCTTTTTATTACTTTATATATTTAAAGAACTTTTTTGGGTTTGTCCTACTATCTTTTGCAATCTGTCGTTAATTTTGAATTTTTGCATCCCTGATTTCCTTTTTACATATTCTATTATATTCTTTGTAACATTTAAACGACACTAGTGTTCCTTCATTTTTATATTTTTTAAAAGCTATTTTCTTATTGTTTATAGCTTTTTAAACTTTGACCGTGAGCCACATAGGTTTTATCTTTAGCCTTTTAAACTTATTGCCCATGGGAATATACTTTGCAGTGAGGTCCCAAAGAGTCTTTTTGAAGAATTCCCATTTCTGTTCTGTGTTCATCGGTGCCAATATTCCCTCCCAGTCCAAGCCCTGGAGAGCAGCCCTCATCCTTTGAAAATTTGCTCTCTTGAAATTAAGTGTTTTTATCTTTCCTGTATGTATTTCTTGCTTATAGTTAACATTAAATGAAATCATGTTATGATCACTGCTACCCAGGTGTTCCTTTATCTGAACATTAGTAATAAGCTCTGCATGGTTTGAGATTACCAGGTCCAACAGAGCATCATTCCTAGTTGGGGCCTCAATAAACTGGACCATAAAATTGTCCTACAATAGGTTTTTAAATTTTAGTCCTTTAACTGTCCCAGAAATTCCATTATTCCAGTCAATTTCTGGGTAGTTAAAATCCCCCATTATTATCACCTTCCCAGCCCTTGCAGCCCTTTCCATCTGTGCAAGGAGCCGAGTCTCCACCTCCTCATTAACATTGGGTGGTCTATAACAAACGCCAATGATTAACTTTGAACTACTCACATCTGTATGCAGTTCCACTCATAATGCTTCAACTTCATCACACTCTCCATCAACCATGTCCTCCGTTATCCCTAAAGAGGGCAAGGCCCTGTCGTGCTGCGGAAGCTATCGTCCCATATCCCTCCTTAATACGGACCTGAAATTACAATCCCACCTGCCCCATCTTATTCACCTGGACCAGGTAGGCTTCGTCCCAATGAGAGAGGCAAGGGACAACACCACTAAAGTCTTGAACCTGCTCTACTCCGCCACCGAACCAAAATACCTAATCTTTTCCTGAGCACCGATGCGAAGAAGGCGTTCGATCGGGTTGGCTGGGCATTTATGCTCGCTACGCTTGGACATGGCAAAATGATTTCTTAGATCTCGGCGACCTATGTGTCGCTGACGACCAGAGTTCGAGCTAATGGGGTATCTTCTGACCCTTTCCCGATCGCTAATGGAACGCGTCAGCGGTGACCGCTCTCTCCCCTCCTTTTTGCCCTCTCGTTGGAACCATTTTTCTGCCACGTACGGTTAAACCCTGACATATCTGAAGTGACAATCAATCATACACAACGTAAGGAATCGGCCTATGCCGACGACCTCATGTTTTCCCTCACTAACCCCAATACCTCCCTTCCAACCCTACTGGGGGAATTTGAAGCCATGGGTGTGGGGATACCGCAAACACAACTCTGAAATATTTAGGCACACACATCCCCCAAACAATCGCACGGGTATACGACCTTAACTTCCCTTCCCTGCTGAGGACGATTCGGGCACTCCTGAAAAAAATGGCACACAGGACTACATTCCTGGGTGGGCCGCTGCAACATTGTAAAGATGACAATCCTCCCTAAGTTTCTAAATCTCATGCAAGCACTGCCGATCCATATCCCTGCATCATATTTTAAACAAGTACAGTCTACGCTTTTACCGAATTCATCTGGGCTAAGAAGAGCCAAGACTCTCAGCTAAACTTAGTTTTTACCCAAATGCCAGGGAGGCCTTGCAGTACCAGATGTCCGCACCTACCACCACGCAATTCACCTAAGTAGACTGGTGGATTGGTGCCGTAATCAGGAAAACAAGCTTTGGGCGCAGATGGAACAAGACCAGAGCGAGACCCCCCTCAATAGAGCACCTTGGTGCTCCTCGAACCTACTGGCGGACTCTAAACGCCACCCACTGATTGGCAATACGCTACGTGTCTGTGCCATACTTACATGTATCCTCAACTGACTCACCGTTGTATCCCATACTGGGGAACCCCCGATTTGCGTCGGGCATGCGGGATGCGGTCTTTCGGGGGCTAAGCGAGGCGGGCCTCTATCAGGCCTCCCATTTTAGTGTGGGGGGCCGCTGGAACACTGTTGCGGAGCTCTCTGATCCCGCAGGCCCGTTTCGCCTGGACTTCCTGAGATCCCATAAGCTGGGTCATTTTCTTTGCTCACTAAGGCCTCCGGCTCCAATGCCCAACCTCTTACAACACTAGAGGAACTGTGTAACACCCCAGTACCATGTCACATACGCTCTCCCTGGCATATGGGAGAGCGATTCGGCCAAACGACAGCGCATCCTGAGGTTTACGGACAAGTCTTCCATCTGCGCCAAAAGCCCAGGAGACCAGCTCTAAAATCTTGTCACGATGGTATAGAACCCCAGAGCTCCTTCACAAGTTCTTCCCGGCGACGTCTGACCTTTGTTGGCGTTGCCGGGCCGACATTTTCTGGTCGTGCCCGGCTCTGAACCGCTTCTGGCGAGTGGTTCGTGAGGTAGTTCAGAAATTTGCAGACGCAGTCTTCCGGCAGACCCCGCGTTCTTTCTCCTGCATGCATCTAACATCCCGGAGAAAGTATACAAGAAATCCGTGGTTAGGCATCTTTTGGATGCAGCCAAGGCCTGCATTCCTCTTCGTTGGAAGGCCACACTGCCGCTGACGATCCCCAGTGGATCGCGAAGGTGGAAGAGATAAAACGCATGGAGGATCTTATTCTCACAGCACAAAACAGACAGGAAAAATTCACTGATACCTGGCAGCTGTGGAATGTCTTCATATACTCAGCTGAGGGCCAAGCACTGAGGGAGCCCACGGCTGACCTGTGAACGTATTCTTCCCAGCATCTATCTGCACGCCTCAGACCGTTGCTACAACGGTGAGGGAGACCACAAAGTAAGAGTACCCCCGGGGAGCCTGTGCTCGGGGAGTTCAACCCCTGGAGCCAAGCAGAGATGGAAGTGCAGAGCAAAGCTCACCAAGCAAAGATGATGGCTCAACAAGCAGCTCACCAAGCAGAGCTGGATGCTCAAAGCAAAGCTCGCCAAGCAGAGCTGGATGATCAAAGCAAAACTCTTGAAACAAAGATGGAAGCTCAAAAAGCAGAGGCAGACTCCCAAATAAAGGTTCTGCAAATGGAAAAGGAGTAAGCAGCTGCTCTAGCAAGGCTAAGAGTCCTTGAACAACCAATGGAAGAAAGTGCTAACTCAGACTGTTCAATCCCAGCGGAAAAGCAAAACCCAGTTGAACACACCACTGAATATGTACTAAAGCATAGTGTTTGCGATGATACAGCGTCATCTCCTGTACTTCCTACTAACAACACTATTCTGACTCACAACTCAGTGACCTCTCCGCTCCAAATGCCTGAGCCTGAGCCTACAACACAAGTGCATCTATGCAGAAAACTACATCACCTCTAGCTGACAACAAGGTGACTTCCAGTGAGAAGCCACAGCTCAAGCCAAAGCCAGCGCAAGCCTTAGGGACTACACACACAGTTATTTGCTCTTGCAACATCATTTTATCCTGATGAACCTCACCCTACTTCACCAAAGAACTTAAACACCCGAGGGGTTCTACAAGTTACTTTGGCACCAAAGAGTGAGAGGTCAGACTTAAATGACTTTGCCAGATATATGATACACCGTGAGCTCATTAACACTACCTCTCAAGGTTCGTCTACTGTCCAGAAAGCTACAGGGCCTGGAGATCAACCTTCAAAGCTGCTATTGCTGATCCCAACTTTACTGCAATGGAGGAACTTGATTTGCTCATAAAGTGGCTGGGGCCAGAATCTGCAGATCGTGTTAAAAGCCTGAGAACTGTGCATGATGACCACCCGATGCAGGTCTTGTAGCTGCATGGGCAAGACTTGAGAAAGCCTATGGTAGCTCTGAAGCCATAGAGAACGCTCTATTCAAGACTGCAAAACTTCCCGAAAATAGGGATCAAAGACTATCGCAAGCTTCAAGATCTGAGTGAACTTCTCATTAAGCTAGAGTTGGCAAAGACAGACCCACGTCTACCTGGACTAAGCTTTCTGGACACTGCTCATGGTGTCAATCCAGTGGTGTCTAAACTGCCATACGGCCTGCAAGAGAAATGGGCACAACAGGGCTCAAGGTACAAAAGAGACTATAACGTATCTTTCCCTCCAATTCGCATATTTTTGCAGGTTCATTGGTGATCAAGCCAGGATAAGAAATGATCCCAGCTTCAGTGAACCCAACTTGCCTGCTTCATCATCTTCATCAATGTATGATAACAACAGCTAAATGTAAAGACTTTAATAGAGCAAATTATGTTAAAAGGACAGACATCACACCGCCCGTTTCCTCTCCTGCTCACCAGAGCGATTCGAGTGACAGATAAAGACCCTAATCGTCAGTGCCCTATTCACAAGAAGCCTCACCCCCTAAAGAAATGTTGTGGGCTTAGGGCAAAGACGTTACAAGAGCACAGGGAGATTCTTCAGAAACTTGGAATATGCTACAGGTGCTGTGCTTGTTATGGACATTTTGCTAAAGACTGTAAAGTTGTCATCAAGTGCACAGAATGCAGTAGCGACAGACATGTTACCGTCATGCATTCGGACCCACCCTCAGACAATTCACAGCAGTCTACTATCTCCAGCCCTGTCTCAAATCATGGCGGGGAGCAACAAGGTCATGCTCCAGCCACAGCTTATTTTTCCTTTTCATGCACAGAAGTCTGTGGAGAAGGCTTAGATCACAAATGCTGTGCTAAGATATGCCTAGTCAAGGTATACCCAAAGGGCCAACTGGAGGAAGCTATTAGGATGTATGCCATAATAGATGAACAGGGCAACAGATCCCTGGTTAACCCTAAATTCTTTAAAGCTCTTTGGTATAGAGGGACATGCATCAATGTATACTCTCAGAACCTGTTCTGGTTGTGAAGAGACCTTCGGCAGAAGGGCCAATGGGTTCATGGTCTCTCATATCAATAAGGGAGAGGGCATACCCCTACCAACATTAGTTGAGTGTGACCAGATACCAGACGAAAGGGAAGAACTTCCTACTCCAGAGGCTGCATATCACCATCCTCACCAGGATCACTAGAGGAAATATTTTTTTTAGCTAAATAGCTTCCTTTACCTTACTGCAGTCCTGGTTTCATGTCCTCATTGTTCGTTTTTTTGCTTTGAAGTTTCTGTAATTCTGCTCTGATCTTCACACTTCCTGCTTGTCTGGCTCCTTATGAAAAATCTCATGGCAGCTTTTCACTGTGGTCCAAGCTGTCATTACTGTGTGTCTAAAACTCCTCAGAACCAATCAGGTTCATTTTAAAAACAAAACACTGCCCTGTATTTGTTTTTTTTTCTGTGTGTCTCTTTACTTCACAGAAACATGAAACCAGTTTAAAAATGAAACTAAACTGCAGGCACATTATATGATTGATTTTTTATTTATTTTTAATCATTTTTAAAAGGAATCAGTTAACTATTGTGTTTATACTTTGTAAACAGTCATTTCAGCAAAAAATTTTTTTTACTTTAGTGACCCTTTAAGGCACCTTGCTAATGAGATTCCTGCAATGGACATGAATGCTAAAATCTTGGTCTTGCTAGGAAGAGACATTCTCAGAGTACATAAAGTATACAAGCAGTGCAATGGACCTGATAATGACCCTTACGCACAAAAACTTGATCTAGACTGGGTAATCGTGGGCGATGTATGCTTGGATGGAATGTGTATGTCATCCGAGATCCACTCCTTCAAAACTTAGGCCGCGTACACATGATCGGTCCAACCCGATGAGAATGGTCCGACGGACCATTTTCATCGGTTCACCGCTGAAGTGGCCTGATGGTCTCATGTGCGTACACACCATCAGTCCAAAATCCGATCGGGTCAGAACGCGGACACGTAAACCACGTACGACGTCACTAGAAAGGGGAAGGCCAAAGCCTTTGACGCCGCCCTTTGAGTCCGCTTTTGCTAATTGCGTGTTACCGCATGTTAGGGAAGGTTTGGTTACAGCCGATTCGCGCGTTTCAGTCTCCGTGCTTTTACAGGTCGTATTCTCGGGTTCAGTGTGTGTGCTTGTGGGTTCTTATTTGGCATTCAGTGCTGGCTTTTGGGTCGCTTCTGCTTTGCAGTGGCGTCCTGTCCGCTCGTATCTGTTTGTAGTGCGTTCTTTGCAGGTATTGCTGGATTTGGGGGTGCTTTCTGTTTTAAGTGCGTTCTGACTGACCAGCCGACTGGTTTGAAGCCATGATGGAGCAGCGTGACTTTCCTCGAGTTCATGCTGCGTATGGGCTGTCTTCTGCAGTTCATATTCACTCAAGGACTTTGGCCAGGAACAGGGAGAGGAGGAGTTCCTGGGCCAAGAATTGTTTGCGCCAGCGTGACCGATTCTCTCATATGACTCTGCTTAGGGAAGTCCAGGAGAATAATCCTGATGACTTCAGGAACTTTCTCCGTATGACGGACCCCGTTTTCCACCGTCTATTGGATCTTCTGTCCCCCTATATCACAAGGTCCATACTAATGTTCAGATAAAGGAACACCTGGGTAGCAGTGATCATAACATGATTTCATTTAATATTAACTATAAGCAAGAAATACATACAGGAAAGATAAAAACACTTAATTTGAAGAGAGCAAATCTTCAAAGCATGAGGACTGCTGCTCTCCAGGGCTTGGACTGGGAGGGAATATTGGCACAGATGAACACAGAACAGAAATGGGAATTCTTCAAAAAGACTCTTTGGAACCTCACTGCAAAGTATATTCCCATGGGCAATAAGTTTAAAAGGCTAAAGATAAAACCTATGTGGCTCACGGTCAAAGTTTAAAAAGCTATAAACAATAAGAAAACAGCTTTTAAAAAATATAAAAATGAAGGAACACTAGTGTCGTTTAAATGTTACAAAGAATATAATAGAATATGTAAAAAGGAAATCAAGGATGAAAAAATTCAAAATGAACGACAGATTGCAAAAGATAGTAGGACAAACCCCAAAAAATTCTTTAAATATATTAATAGTAAAAAGGTCAAGTCTGAGCATGTAGGCCCTTTACAAAATAATCTAGAGTGGGTGACTGAGGACATAGAGAAGGCAAATGTATTAAATGCTTTATTCAGCTCTGTGTATACAATGGAGTATGGGGGAGCTCATGTCCATAATGGGGGTGGGAGTGACACAGCCCCAAATCCACAATGGCTCAAAAGTGATATGGTCCATAAATATTTAGACAGAATAAAGGTGGATAAAGCACCTGGACCAGATGGCATCCACCCACGGATCCTAAAAGAATTGAGCTCTGAAATTTCAAAGCCACTGTATCTAATATTTAGGGACTCATTAATGACAGGAATAGTACCACTGGATTGGCGTAGAGCCAATGTGGTGCCTATATTTAAAAAGGGAACAAAGTCTTTACCAAGTAACTATAGACCTGTTAGTTTAACTTCTATAGTTGGGAAGATACTGGAACGTTTAATAAAAGACCACATGGATGAGTTTTTGCTGGAAACAAACTATTTAAGCAGCAGACAGCATGGATTCATGAAAGACAGAAGTTGTCAGACAAACCTGATTTCTTTTTATGAAGAGGTAAGTAAAACCCTGGACAGAGGCGTAGCAGTGGACGTGGTATACTTGGATTTTGCAAAAGCGTTCGATACAGTTCCCCACACACGGCTCATGTGTAAGGTAAGGTCTACAGGATTAGATATATCAGTTTGTAAATGGATAGAAAACTGGCTGAAAGACAGAATTCAGAGAGTTGTGGTTAATGATTCTTACTCTGAATGGTCCAAGGTTATCAGCGGTGTACCCCAAGGTTCAGTGTTGGGTCCCTTACTTTTCAATATATTTATAAATGATATTGGGTCTGAGATCCAAAGTAACATTTCTGTTTTTGCAGATGACACCAAGCTATGCAGCGGAATAACGTCCTTACAGGATGTCTCCAATTTACAAGCCGACCTCAATGCTCTGTCTAATTGGGCGACTATGTGGCAGATGAGGTTTAATGTTGATAAATGTAAAGTTATGCACTTGGGGGCTAAGAATATGCATGCATCATACATGCTAGGGGGAGTTCAACTGGGGGGATCTGTAGTGGAGAAGGATCTGGGGGTTTTAGTTGATCATAAGCTCAATAATGGCATGCAATGCCAAGCTGCGGTTTCCAAAGCGAGCAAAGTCCTTTCTTGTATCAAGAGAGGTATGGACTCCAGAGAGAGATATCATTTTGCCCCTGTACAAATCATTAGTAAGACCTCATCTGGAATATGCAGTCCAGTTTTGGGCAACAGTTCTCAAAAAGGATATCGGAGAGCTGGAGAAAGTGCAGAGAAGGGCAACTAAACTGATAAGAGGCATGGAAGAGCTCAGCTATGAGGAAAGATTAGAAAAACTGAATTTATTCACTCTTGAGAAGAGAATAAGGGGGGATATGATCAACATGTACAAATATATAAGAGGTCCATATAGTGAACTTGGTGTTGAGTTATTCACTTTAAGGTCAACGCTGAGGACAAGGGGGCACTCTTTACGTCTGGAGGAAAAGAGATTTCACCTCCAAATACGGAAAGGTTTCTTCACAGTAAGAGCTGTGAAAATGTGGAACAGACTCCCTCCAGAGGTGGTTCTGGCCAGCTCAGTAGATTGCTTTAAGAAGGGCCTGGATTCTTTCCAAAATACACATAATATAACCGAGTACTAAGTTCTGTAGGTAAAGTTGATCCGGGGTAAATCCGATTGCCTCTTGGGGGATCAGGAAGGAATTTTTTCCCCTCCGGTAGCAAATTGGATCATCGCTCTGCTGGGGTTTTTTGCCTTCCTCTGGATCAACTGTGGGTATGGAGTTGGGTGAATGGGATGTACTGTGTTTTATTTTGTTTGTTTGTTTATTTTTTTTATGGTTGAACTGGATGGACTTGTGTCTTTTCTCAACCTGACTAACTATGTAACTATGAGGCAGGACACTGTGATGCGCCAAGCCAATCACGGCCGAGCAGAGGCTTATTGCCACCTTGCGGTACCTGGCGACTGGGAGGACCCTGCAGGACCTCAAGTTCTCGACAGGCATCTCTCCCCAGGCGCTTGGGATCATCATACCGGAGACGTGTTCTCCATCATATACAAGTGATGCAGGAGGAGTATATTAAGGTAAGTTTCCTCCTTTAACATCACAATCTATGGGCCAGATTCAGGTAGAGTTAGGCTGGAGTATCAGTGATACTCCAGCCTAACTCTCACTTTGAGCCGGCGTTTCTGTTTTCAGTAAGCAGAAAACATGAAACGCCGGGTTGGAGTTACTATACGAGCGGCGTAATTGTATTTCGCCGTCGTATCGTAACTTCAATTTTAAAAATGGCGCGCGGGGCGTTCCTGCTGATTAACGCCGAGAATATGTTACTCAGCGGGAATCGGAAATTCACTATCGTATTCGGGCGCGACGCAGTGACTTTCCGACGTTTCCATAAGAGATACGCGGCGCAAAGATAAAGCAGCCCCCTAGTGGAGTATCCTATGTTAAGTATGGCCGTCGTCATCGCGTCGAAAAAAAAAAAATCGCGTCGTTTGCGTAAAACGTCCGTGAATGGGGATTGACGTTCCCTGAAAGAATTTGGAGCATGCGCACTGACAGTCGACGCATGCGCAGTACGTTCGCCGCGGGATCGTGCATAGTTAACATAATACATGCCCCCTACCCGCCCAATTTGAATTCCGCCGGCTCATTTTCGCTACGCCCCTGCAACTTTAGGAGCAAGTGCTTTGTGAATAACAGTACTTGCTCCTAAAGTTTCGGCGGAGTAACGTAAATGAGAAACGTTACTCCACAGTAAAGAAGCGCCCATCTACCTGAATCTGGCCCCATGTTTTTAATAATGTGTGCTAATGTCTTGTATTTCTTGCCTTTTTCCCTAATTACCATGATTGTTATATGCTGTGTGTGAATGTTCTCTTTTCTCCCCATGCATGTTGTAAGCTTTCCATGCTCTTTTTGTTGGCTTACATGCATCTTTCCCTTCACTAACCTGTCTAGCATGCTATCCTAGGGCCAAACACACCTAGCCTAGTCTTTTTTTAGCCAGTTTTTTTGTCTGCTCCATTGTAGTTCTGCCCCCCCCCCCCCCCCCCTAAAAATGTTTATTGCCCCATCAGAGGGATGAGGAGTCTGATAAGTGGGCCTATATTTTTGGCATAAAACACTCACTCCAATAATAAATCTTATACTGATGTTGCACACATTGTGATTGCAATGTTTATGTGCCAAAGTACTAATTTTTTTTTTGTTTGTCCCCACAGTTTCCCTGTGGCTTCCCAATTTGCCCAGCGGTGGGAATTTCCGAACTGCGGAGGGGCAATAGATGGGAAACACGTCCGCATAGTGCCGCCACCCCGTTCGGGGTCGTACTATTTTAACTACAAATGTTTTCATAGTATCGTGTTGATGGCGGTGGTGTCGGGACAGTATGAATTTTTGTATGTGGACGTGGGGAAGAACGGCCGGCAGTCTGATGGGGGAGTGAACGCCGCGGACAATCTGGTGATCTGGAACTGCCACAGGATGAAGACAATTTGGAGGGACTTCCGTTTGTTTTTGTCGCGGATAAAGCTTTCAGGCTTGGACCTCACCTCATGCGGCCTTTTTCCCAGAGGACCCTCACCCCGGAGAGGAGGGTGTTCAATTTTTGTCTGTCCAGAGCCCAGAGGGTAGTCGAGAATGCCTTTGGGATACTCGCCAGCCGGTTCCGCCTGTTCCAGACAGCGATGCACCTGGCGGAATATAAATTGAACAGTGTTGTATTTGCCTGTTGCATTTTGCACAATTTTTTACGCAGGCACTCCCAGTCGTACCTAGCCAACATCGGTGCTGAGGCAGGACTACCCTCAGATACCTTTCCTGGCCTGGACACTGGTCGCACTGCGTTGGCCCCCCAATCTGCTCGTGAGGCACGCGACAAATATGTTAAGTACTTCATGGGTCGGGGGGCAATTGCTATGCCAGAACATATGTCTTTCTAATTCGGCCCCCAAAAGAAAGAAATATTAAGAAACAATAAATAATTAGACCATTGGAATTTATACAGTTGTTTGTCATTATTGTTTGTTTTCTTTTATCTGTCTCCCTGGTTCTCCAACTAGTGCATTTCTAGTGCCAAATTTAGTTCTCATGTTTTAGTAAATAACCACAATTGCTAAGTAGTCACTCATCTACAAACTGGTATTGAGCATAGAAAGAAAAAGCCACTCCATTTTTAATTTTTTTATTTGGCACAACTTGTGCGTTTTTTTTAGTTTTTTTTTTTAATTTTTGTTATTTAAAATGTTTTTAAATTTTTGGTATGTAGTACAAAAAACATGTTTTTTTTTTCAAAAAAGAAAATATCTCCAAACAATGGAAATTACAAAGTTCAACCTTAATCGAAACACATGTGATGGGGTGATGTCACCCCGGAACAAGCCAAAATTTGAAGATGCACACATTCTGTGTGAGTGGCCAAATGTGGATTTCTCTCCTGATACCATGACAAATGTCAACATGTGCTATCTGCCATCATGGGTGATCAATGGATGTGTTTTTTGGGGGTGCAAACCCTTCCTCTCACCTACTTGAGTAGCGAGGAAGGGGTTGCACCCACAAAGCACAGACAATCGATATCCTGTTATGGCAGATAGCACATGTTGACATCTTCAAATTGTGGCGTGTGGATTTTCCAATACGGTTGTGCAAAACATAACATTGAAACTGGTTGGGGGGGGGGTTAATCTTTTATACTGCCCATCATGTCAATGATGTTTTTGAAATTTTGCTCAATGACATTCATCCTATTCCTCATAATGTCCATTTCAGTACTGCATTCCATAATTTGTTGGATAACGATTTGGACACTAGCCTTGGAAAAATGAGGACTAGCAGATGCTGTGATACCACCATCTTCATCCCCTAAAAAAAAAATGTATATGTTTTTTTTAGTAATGTGCAGGCCTACCTACATCTCTTTTTCCCTGTGAAGCTGGGATGACACTGACCTGTTGTGCTGATAATCTCCACCTCCCCATGTTCCACAACACCTTCTTCCACAACACCTTCTTCCACCTCTTTCTTCCACCTCTCTTTCTTCCACCTCTCTTTCTTCCACCTCTCTTTCTTCTACCATTCCTTCTTCCACATCTCCTTCTTCCACATCCTCCTCCTCCACATGCGGGGGTTGTTTTTTTTGAGAGTCTGGGCCTCCTTGCCTCCTCCAAATGGTGTCCTCTTCTTTCCCCTAATAACATGAAACAAAAGGTATACTCAGCACACAGATATTGGAGGGCAGAAATATAAAACATTGCTTAGAAGTGGTGTACAATTGTCTGTTTGGGCTCAATCCACCAAACATAACCTTTGTTTTTCTGACTTCTCCCAAGCTGTGATACTACCGCTTTTTGGCAAAGTGACACACATGGATGCCCACCAAAAACAATATTTGTGGGAGACACGAAAGAAAAATGTTAGTTATGGGGGAGACACAGGTGCTCTTGAGTCCATATGTGAAAACAGCTGCTTCTTATCACTGTGTGAATGAATCCTGTTTGCCTTTCACATTCTAGTAAGATTGAACAAACACATCATCTTTTCCACAATGTTTAGAAACGTTGTTTTACGCCAAATAGGCATGTCCAGGTGTGCTTTTCCTGGAACGACATCAGATTTGTGAGGAACGATGTTTACTAGGAACGTGAAAATACTTCCTATTGCCAAATTCAACAAAGAAAATTTACATGTTCCAAAGTACAACCAGGCCAAAGAAGCAGATGGGGAAAAACATGCCCACAAATTATAAAGACAATTGCATATAAAAGCATAAAAATTACTTACTTTTCTCAATAATTCTCTTGATCTTCCTATACTGCTCTGGTTCACGCAATTTCAAGTCCGACCAACGTTTCCGGAGCTGCTCCTTGGACCTTGTGACACCAAATATGTCAGAAAGTCTCCTCGCCACCTTGTCCATTATTTTCGCCTTCCTCCGATTAGGGGTGTTGTATGGCCCATGATCTCCATCATAATCTTTCCTCCGCAGTATGTCCACCATCTCCACCATTTCTTCTAGTGACATATTAGTTGCTTTGTAGCGTCTGAACCTGGATCGTGATGTTCCTGCCTCCGTCCTTTCCTGGTCATGAAAGGGTAAAGCACACTCCTGTGACATCTCCATATTTTCGTTTCACAATGAATAGGGGCGTGGAAAAGAGGAAAGGGTCCGTCATGGGCGGCGAAGAGGGCGGCGTTTCACGCATGCGCGGGGTATATAAGGAGAATGACGTGATCACGTAAGTTACGCGGAGTCTGCTCGAGCGTAAGAGAGGAACGGCAGAAACTTGACGGTAAATTTGAAAATGGGCCCAGCAGAGGCCTAAAGACTTGAGTCATGGGATAGGGGGTTTATATGCAGGCATAGAATATGCGGACGAAGAGGGCGGCATTTCACGCATGCGTGGGGTATATAAGGAGAACAACATGATTACGTAAGTTACGTGGAGTCTGCTCGAGTGAGTCATGGAATAGGGGGTTTATATGTTGATTGCACCCTTGCGCTATTATGTATCTTGGGGCCCTCCATGCAATTTCGCTCCCCATCTGCTTGGAGACATCTCAAAATATATATGTGGGAATGCTCTACCTCTTTATTTTATTGTGTATCAGATCAGGCAACGATTGTCATTGTTGGACAGAGGTAATTAGGCAGTGTATCATCTCATCAATGCTGAGGGGCATTATATCTACACATTAATAGTGCCTTAATGAATGCTATCATTACTTTTGCACGTTTTTAGTGAAATGGAAACAAAGGGTCTGCAGGTAAAATAATTTTTTTCAACAACAATGTGGCAGAGCTGGGCAGCATTTTAGCAGCAGGAGACACTGGGCCAGATTCTCAAAAGAGATACGACGGTGTATCGCAGGAAACACCGTCGTATCTCTGTTTTTTTTTTACTGGGTATCTATGCGTGTGATTCTTGAATCACTTACGCATAGATACAGTGAAGATCCGACAGGTGTAAAACACTTACACCGTCGGATCGTAGATGTAATTACTTTTCTGGCCGCTACGTGGCCTTTACGTTGTTTTCTCATTTGCCTATGCAAATGAACCTAATACGCCGATTCCCGAACGTTTTTACGCCGCCCCGGCGTTGTTTACGTCGTTTCCGTAAGCGTAAACCTACCCCTGCTATATGAGGGGTAGGTTTACGAAGTTCCGTCGTTGCCATGTTAAGTATGGCGTCAGATCAGCATCATCTTTTTCCGTCGGTTAAGTCATTTTACTAAGTCGTTCGCGAATAGGGCATTGCGTAAGTAAAGATCACGTCATTTTGATGTCGGTTTCAACGACGCTTACCGACGTGAGCTGGAGCATGCGCACCAGGCTTTTTTCCCGGCCGGCGCCATGCGCAGTTCAATCGATGCAACATGAAAAAGTTGAATATGCACGAAAATATGATGCACTTCATATCAAAATATAAAGACCTGCCCTGCCTTTGGGATTCAAGGCACCCATCGTATCACAAGAGCGACATCAGAACGGCATCAATTGATCAATTTGCATTATACATGCAGACTTGGATTCCGGAGTGCACATCCAGCATGGTTAGGGATAAAATTAACCTCAGGGCACATACAGGAGGACATACAAGAACTACCAGAAACAGAGGTCAGGAGCAGCAGCACATGATCCAAAGGAGCCCAGGCTGTGGTACTACAAGGAGCTCAGCTTTTTGGATGATCAACTGGAGGGCTGGGAATCACTTTCCAGTCTTCCTTCCACCCTTCCTTCCACGCTTCCTTCCAGCGGAACTTCCACGGTTCCCCAAACCCCTGCAGAGTCCGCCCAGGAGCTGGCTGGCACAGAGGAGCCAGATATGGTGCTCTTCAGTGAGGTATAGTAGTTTACAACATATTTCTTGGCTGCTAATCATTGTTGGTTTATTGAGATGATTTTGTAACCAAAAAGGAAAGCTTGGAAACATAAACACAAGTCGTGGGCAGCAGAGCTTTTTTTCTCAGAAAATAGGTGCAGGAACTCAACCACGACCCGTTCAGATTTCACAAACAGTAGAAGGGTCTTAAAGGGGCATTAAATACCAGAATTGTATTACATACAGTGTGCAGAGTTCAGGGGGTTACAAAGCAGTCACTTGTAAACACAGAAACCAGACTTCTGTGCTCACAAGTGATTGTGGTGAGCGGGCACCAAAGGGTCTGAGCCAAAGGTGGTGGAACTGAGTTCCACCAAGTTCCCCCAGAAAAAAAGCCCTGGTGGGCAGAAAGAATTGTGTCAGGGATGCCAACTGCAGGGGTCAGAATGAGAGTTTGTTCAGTTTAAATTAAGAAAAAAGAAAACAGTCAAGAGCATGAAAATGTGTGTGATTGATTGTGCAAAATATTACAACATGTTCCTTTTTTATACACAGGAAGAGACCAGCCAGGAGGCGCCAGCTCCAGAAAATGCCAGCCAGGCGGAAGGGGTGAGTGGCAGCCAGGAGGAGGCCGGGCCGAGTGGATGTCAGCAGGTCCCCAGGCCCAGGCTGAGCACCATCTCCCAGGTGCCTCCCCTCCAGATGCGCCGACCAGGCCAAAGGAGGCGCTTGAGGCAGTTGGAGGAGGAGAGCCTGGAGGTGATCAGGGAGGCAGCCCAGATCATGAGGGCCCCCCTGAACCCAACCGAGAGATTCAGCTCATCCCTCGCCAGTGACCTCCATGAAGTGGGGGAGGAACAAAGAGGCCTTGCAAAAGACATAATAAACAAGGTCATGTGGTGGGCGAGAAGGGGCCTGTTGACAAAGGACACCGATTTAAGTGACCCGGCACCGGCTACTCATCTTCTTCCTCCTGCTGCCACATCCACACCACCTGCAAGGGGCCGCGGACGGGGCCGTGGAAGTTCTGCTGAAAGGCAGCCTGGAAGGAAGGCTGGAAGGAAGACAAGAAAGTGATTCCCTGCCTTCCAGCTGATTTGGCCACAAACTGAGCTTGTTGTAGTACCACAGCTTGGGTTCCTTTTGTCATCTGCTGCTGCTTCTCATTTCTGTTTTTTGGCAAGCACATTGTGACTCTTGAGGTTGTTAATTTTCTTCTTGATCATGTTGGAATGTGCCTTTGGTGTCCAAGTCTGCATTTATTTTGTGAACTGATCAATTGTTGCCGTTCTTGTTCTAATTTTTTGTTGTGCCAGAATAAATGGCAATTGTATTTACGTTCAAACCTTGTCTTGTGTTTTACTGTGGTGAATAGCCATCAAACATTTCCAAAATACAATGTGTAATTTACAAAGGACACAACCTCCTTTGGGGGTGGGGGGGGGGGGACATTTGGTGTGATAACTTGCAAAAAATATAAAAATAAAAACATTGTTGTGATTACTTGCAAAAAAAAAAAGTCCATCATAAAGTAAAAAAAAGAAAAAGATTTCACCAAAAAAAAAAAAAAAAAACATTGTTGTGATAACTTGCAAAAAATATTTGGGACATCTGGCTTTCAAAAATGAAAAAAAAAAAATCACAAGTAGGGATGAGCCGAACACCCCCGCATTCGGTTCGCACCAGAACGTTCGAACAGACCGACCGTTCGCGCGAACATTTAGAACCCCATTGAAGTTTATGGGACTCGAATGTTCGAATTCAACGTTTTTGAGAACCCGGGTCTTGCCCCAGGGAACATGTATCAATGGAAACGTTTTTAAAAACGGTAGTTTTTTCAGGAGCAGGACTCCTGAAAAATGACCGTTTTTAAAACTTTTTTCCATTGATACATGTTCCCTCGGGTTCTCAAAGATGTTTTCACAGGCAAACTATAGACACCCAGCAGGTACAATATTTCAAGGAATTTTTCCTTTTTTTTTTTTTAATTTAAGCATCATTAAAATCACTGCTCCTGATTCAGTAGCAGTGATTTTAATGATGCTTAAATAAATAAAAAATGAAAAATGCCTTTAAATATTGTACCTGTGATAACGTCTTTAAATAGCACAATCACCTGCCTGCCAGTAAATTAGGAAGAACTGATCTAGCTAAGCTATACAGTGTATAAATATATGTACAACTCCTAGGGATGTATATATATCCTCTACACACTGTAAATTAAGCTAAACTGACTAGCCTGCCTGCTCTTTCTATCTATATAAAAAGACTATCTCTCTGACTAATCTCTGTTCAGAGCTGGAACACACTACACGAGGCCACCCAGCAGGTGGCCTTATATAGTGTGGGGCATGTGCTAAAGCACTGAGCCATAATTGGCCAAAGCCACCCTGGTTTGGCCAATTATGGCTCTCCGTTTTTTGCGCGCTGTGATTGGCCAAGCATGCAGGGTCATAGTGCATGTTTGGCCAATCATCAGTGCGCAATGCCGCAGTGAATTATGGGCCGCTGCGCGTCACTCGAATTTGGGCGTGCACGACTTGTTTTGTTCGAATTTCGTTGAACGTACGAACAGACAATGTTCGAGTCGAACATACGTTCGAATCGAACGCGGAGCTCATCCCTAATCACAAGCAAAAAAGCTAAAATGTCAGTATGGGAGAACTCTGTCTAAATAGCATCAGCAAAAGAATGTGTTTATTCTAGCAAGAGAATGAAGAAAAAAATGCGCTGCAATAAACGAGACACTAAATATTTAAAATGTCGAATGTGCCATGTCAAAAACAAATGCGAGTTTTACAAGACCGAGCGCTCCCGTCCCCTCATTTAGTCTGAGCATGCGCGGGTTTTTGGACCGATGCTTTTGCATACTAACCATCGGTTTGGACCGATGGTCAGGCTTCCATCGGTCCGATTTTAAAGCAAGTTAAGGCCAGTTTCATCGGACCAAACCGATCGCGTTTACACGGCCTAACACGTTAGGACAGGCCTCAAAATTTCAAGTCCTGAGCTACTAGCCAGGCCTTAAGGGTTACTCACCACCAGTTGCCCCACCCCACCCAACCCCTACCTTGTCCCACCCCTAATCACACCCTCATAAATGATATCATGAAATGACACTTAAAGCGGAAGTAAACCCATCGATTTAACATTTTCAAAAAGCAGTTAAATTTCCGGCATGCCGGGATTGCCAACTGTCACATTGGTTGTGCTCTCAACCAAACTGTCAAACCATCCAATGGCTGGTGTCATAACTGATCACATGTGCAGCACCACGGCAGTTGAAGATTAAACAGAGGCCAAGATGGCAGCTTCCTTGGCTGAAAATGATAGAAGGGTTTACTTCCACTTTAAATGTTTTATGCAGAATTAAATTACAAAAATAAATATTAACAACAACCTGTGCCCACCATTGCAGCGTGACCTGCGCCCACCATTGCAGCGTGATATGCGCCAACTATTGCAGTGTGGACCCAATCAGGATAGGCAAATTCTGGGGGTGTGACCGGATGCAGGAGGGTGTGAGAGTTGTGGTGTGCGTGTGTGAGGCTGTCCACCCCGCCTCCCCTCTGCTGATGTACCGTCCTATTGCCCGGTGTACGGCGCCTGATCGAATCGCTCGGTGTGCGGCGCCTGATCGAATTGTCCGGTGTGCGGCGCCTGACCCGGTGTTTGGTGGAGTCCGGCGAAGCCTGGAGCCTGGATCGTGCATTTGTGAGTCTCTGCCGCATCAAAGAACCAGGAGAACCAGGAACACAGAGGATCCTACGGAGCACCTGCCCAGGGGGGAGACAGACAGTGTAACCCATAGACCATGAGAGAGTCTATACCCCCACATATCTTCACTCTTTTCAATCCTATATCTACTAGCTGGCGGCGGGGGATTGAGCCCTTGAAGAGGGGGCCCTGCAGCAAGATGGCGAGAGCATGAAGTTGATTCGGGTCTAGATCCAGGACAGAGGTAAAAGTTTATATACCCCTATTGCTTTTACTAATTGTCCATATCAAGCCGCATGAAGTGACTTTCTAGGAGATATCTTTTTTATATATAGCTCTGGACTGCTTCTTAAGTTGTGTGGGAGATTGGTTGTATACCACCTTGTATACCATTCTCACAAACAAAAAATTAACCAGCTATTGTTTGCTTTTCTGAACCCCAATATTAAAGAGAGGTGGGAAGGAGAGTCATAGGGGGAAAAGGAAGTGAAATACCAACCATACAACCATACACTTTCTCAGTTTATTATTGTGCTATATATTATCAGCGAGTGTGTGGGAGGGCTCCACTAAATAAGCCAAATAATAGAGCTGGTTGGCCGTCTATTGATCCCCCCTTCAAGAAAGGCAAGAATTAGTTACGTCCTATATGATTACTATGAGTAAAAGTGCTCCCCATCCAGAGGGTGCCCCTATCACAAGGTCAACTAAAGAGAAAGAGAAAGGCAGCCAGGCCGCTGCAGCCAAATTAGAGCGCTTCGCTCACTCCCCTAAGTCTACTAACCAGTCCCCTATACAGGGGGGGGGGGGTTATCATCTACAGCCGCACAATCCAAGGGCTCGATAGGGGCATCGGCGGATAGGCGAAGCTTAGGATCAGTAACCTCCAAATCAGCAGCCTCCAAAACATCTAATTTAACCAATCCAACTGGGCCCAAGATTCAAATTGCTAAGGAACTTGGGGAGGAGAAAGCTGGTATGGCTGCTACTACATTGGCCGCTGTGGCTATATCCGGATCCTCGGCTAGAGCTGCTACGGAGCCAACTGAGGAGCCCACATTGAAAGACGTTTTAAGCGCTGTCAATGCTTTGATAATCAACTTAAGAGCTTGAAAGACGAATTCTCCTTATTACACCAGGATATGAGTAAAGTCATCGAAAGGGTCACTAACTTGGAAGAGCGAACAAGTACCCTAGAGGACATTTTGCACCCTATGAGGAATGAACTAAAGGGACTACAGGAAAAAAACAATCTCCAAGCATCAAAAATAGATGAAATGGAGAACAGACTTCGCAGGAGCAATGTTCGTGTGATTGGTCTCCCAGAACGGTGTGAGGGCTCCGACACCATAAAATTTGTGGAGGGATGGCTCAGAGAGATCTTTGACACTGCTATTTTTTCACCCTTTTTTTCTATTGAAAGAGCCCATAGGGTCCCCTCCAAACCCCCACAACCAGGAGGGCACCCTAGATCCTTGCTATTTAAATTCTTTAACTATGCTGATAAAGTCACTTTGCTGCAGAAAGCTAGGGAGAAAGGGGACATTATGTACAATGGTGCTAGAGTCTCGTTCTACCCGGATTTCTCCCCAGAACTACAAAAACGGAGAGCGGAATTTGGCCCAGTTAAACGTACTCTACAGCAACATAATTTGATATACGCCTTAGTGTATCCAGCTCGCCTACGGGTTTCAGCACTGGGCAGGACTTTTTTTTTCAATACACCAGATGAAGCATCAAGATGGCTGGATGACATCCGCAAGGACTTATAAGCCCTATAGGCTGCAAGAATAATTATGCTTCCTCTCCCCTCCCCCTCCTTTCTTATTTCCTGTAGGGATTCCCCTTTTTTCCTTTTTCCTTTTTTATAAATTAAAAAAAAAAACATTTTTATTTTTTTCGGGCGCCACAGTTTAAAATTTTATTTTTTGTTAGCTCAATGAAAAGACGCCTTTTGGGTCCTTCAAGTTATCACTTTTTATTGCACATTTAGTCACAATTTAGCCACAATAATAACAACATAGTAGATAAAAAATAGCAATCTTGCTGAGCTTGCTTTTTCCTTTTTCTTTTTTTTTTAAGAAAAATTTCCCTTTGGGCCACTATTTTTCACCTTATTTGACATACGGTGTGTCAAAACTAGGGGTCTTCTTTGCTGGTTTCCCTAACTCCTACAAATTTTCTATTTTTTTTTTTCCTTTTGCCCCCCTTCACTATACACTGCTAAGGTATCGAGACTTTTCTGAACTTTGAGACACTTTTAAAATAGTCTGTGACACCATTTTTATTATACATTTCTTATATATCTTTTTTTCTATATACTTGTACAATTGGGGTAATATGTGATATGGGACATAGGTCCCTTTGTATTTAGGGGTGCCCCCCGGGAAACGGGTATTAGTAAATTTGTCTAGTTTTGCTTAGTTTTGTTTAAGGGGAGGGGGAGAGAGAGGGGGGGAGGAGAGATTTTCTCTATGGGAAGGGGGTGGACAGGGGTGGTGCACTAGTGGTTGAATGTTGGTCGTGATGAGAGTGGGTAAGAGAGCTAAGGTCACAGGAGAGGCCCCCAAGGGGAGCCCCAATGGGCAGGGTGGGAGTAGAAGGGGGTGGGAGGACCTAAGCCCAGGAGTGGGCTTAGTAGGGAGGAGGAGGGGAGGGTGAGGGAAGGGGGGAGGGATGGGGCGGGAGGTTAAGCTAGGGGAAGGAGGTACTCCAAGTATTCTAAACATCTTTAACACTACTAGTAAGGGGAGAGGCTTTGGTCTGAGTAACCAGTCGGATGAGAGGGAGAAGAGTAACTCCATGCCGTGGTCTATTTCTGTTCACCTTTTACTATACACTGCCCATGGCTTGGAGAATTAGATCATGGAACGTACAGGGGTTGGGGGACCCCATCAAGAGGGCACTGGTTCTGGCGTCAATGGATGGGAGGGGAACAGGGATACTTTGTTTACAGGAGACACATCTAACCCGGGAGACTATGGCCCAATTGGGTGCTCGGAAATTCCCATTTCGATACCATTCGGTACATTCTTCATACTCAAGAGGGGTCAGTATACTGGTGGGGAAGGGACTGCCATTCTCCTGTGAAAAGAGCTGGATAGACGAACAGGGACGATATATCTTTCTATCCTGCTCTATTGAAAATAGGCCCTTTGTACTTGCCAATATATATATCCCCCCCTTTTAACTTTAGTGTACTACAGAAACTAGTCGAGTTTATGTTGGATAAGCCAGATACCCCCCTGATAGCAGTGGGCGATTACAATGAAGCCCCTGATAATGCGAACGATAGATTCCCCTCAAAACCTGATTTGAACACCAAACAGGGGGGCCGCTAGGTCCAGTTCATGGAGGAGGCAGGGTTAAGAGATATCTGGCGTATTCATCATCCACAGACCCGGCAGTATTCATGTTTTTCTAGCTCCTAAGCCACCTTGTCAAGAATTGACCTGGGAATTGGCAATGAAATACTATTAAATATGGTGAAGGAAATAGAGTATGGCCCAAGAGGGGTCTCAGACCACTCGCCTTTAGAACTAGTATTTAGAAAGAATGAGCAAGCACCCCCAAGGGAGTGGAAAATTAGCCCATATTGGCTTGAACTACTTGGGGACCCACAAGAACTATTAAATAATTTGAAGGAGTATATCCGGATTAATACAGGCACAGCAGTGGCTGGGGTGGTCTGGGACTCCTTGAAGGCATACCTAAGGGGATTGTTAATACAAAGGGTGGCAAGGTTACAGAGGGAATCTAGGAAGTGGGAAGAAGAGGCCAGAAATGGAGCATTGATGGCTGAACAGCGATACACTGAGGATCCCTCCCCAAGTAGCCAAAGAGAATGGCTAGACAAACAACAGGTCTATAAAATGGCTACTATGAGGAAGGCAGAGAACCATCAAATTTTCCAGAAACAATCTCAATTTGGGGAGCGAGAGAAAGTGGGGCGTACGCTGTCACTCCTGATACGGACCAACACCCCTTCCTCCAACATTGGAGCTATAAGGGGGCCCACAGGTGAAATCTTAACTGAAGGAAGGGAGAAAAGGCATAGGTTTCACGACTTCTATAAAGCACTATATAAATCAAGGGGAGAAAACAAAGGCATGGAAGCTTTCTTCCAAGGAATTCCGTTTCCAAATCTGTCTGACATGGAAAAAAAAAAACTGGAATCCCCTGTCACGTTGGAAGAACTACAGCTTGCAGTGGCAGGGATGTCCAACCATAAATCACCAGGTCCCGATGGGCTCCCAATAGAAATCTATAAGCGATATGGAGACATATTGCTACCTGAACTATTACACACTCTGGAATCAGCCTTCCTTGAGGGAAATCTCCCTGCCTCCATGATGGAAGCAACGATCATCGTAATTCATAAAGAGGGAAAAAACCAATTAGACCTATCTTCCTATCGTCCAATTTCACTGCACAGACGTTAAAATCCTTGCAAAAGTCCTGGCGACACGGCTAAAGGAATGTATAGAGAGACTCGTTCACCCTGATCAGTCAGGATTTATCCCGAATAGGTCAACGTGTTTCAATATAAGAAGGGTCTTTTTAAACTTGCAGATCCCTACTGATAATGAGGGCCCTAGAGCACTCCTGGCCTTAGATGCCGCTAAAGCATTCGATAGCCTGGAGTGGCCCTACTTATGGAAGGTACTAGAAAGCTTTGGATTTGGCCCGTCCTTTATTAGATGGATTAAACTCCTATATAATAAACCATGCGCAAAAGTTAAAATAAATGGCGAAGTCTCAAGCCTGTTCGAGCTGGGGAGGGGGACGAGACAAGGGTGTCCCTTGTCCCCACTCCTGTTTGCACTGGCCATGGAACCCTTAGCCATTAAAACCAGGCTTAAAGGTACACTAAAGTCAGGTTTTTTTTTTAAAAAAAATAACAAACATGTGATACTTACCTCCACTGTGCAGTTCGTTTTGCACAGAGTGGCCCGGAAACCTGTCTTCTGGGGTCCCTCGGCGGCTGTCTGGGCTCCTCCTCGCAAAAGCTTTCCTTCTTCATGCGAGGGCGCTCGCATGGAGGAAAACTTTTGCGAGCGCGCTCCGGTAATACAGCGGCGGCCATAGCCGCCGACTGTATCACTCGGCTCCGCCCCCCAGCGCGCCGCGTCATCCGCCATGATTGAAAGCAGCGCTAGCCAATGGCTGCGCTGCTATCAATCCGCCCAGCCTAGCCAATCAACGGCCAGGCTGGGAACCGAAGAGGACGACGTGGACGCGCCCGGGACATTCGAACGGTCAGGTAAGTACAACGGGGGCTCGGGGGGGGGGCGGTGCTGCTAAATGTTTTTTTTACCTTCATGCATAGGATGCATGAAGGTAAAAAAACGTGTACCTTTACAACCCCTTTAAGGAAGATATTCAGGAATTTAGGAGGGGCCTAGAGGAGGACAGGATATCGCTATTCGCGGATGATGTCCTCTTCTTTATAGGCGACGTCAACAACTCGCTGGCCCCAGTGGTTCAAATGATCAGGGAATTCGGTGGATTTTCAGGACTGATGGTCAACTGGGACAAGTCGGCCCTGCTCCCCATAGATATGCTACAAGTCCAGACGATAGCTGAAATGCCCCAATTAAAAATTCCAACAAAACTAAAATATCTCGGGATCTGGATTACCCGAGATGTCAGGGAGTATACTAGTAAAAATATAGCCCCATTATTAACAATGCTGAAGCAAAAGAAAGACACCTGGAACTGCCTCCCTCTCTCTGTAGCTGGGAGATGTAATCTAATTAAAATGATCTGGCTTCCCCAGCTACTCTATGTACTCCATAATTCTCCGATCTGGGTTAACCAAACATGGTTCAAAAAAATGGAAAAATTATTCCGAGAACTAATCTGGAAAGGAAGGCAGGCCAGAATTGGGTTGCAGACCATGCAGCTCCCGGTCAAGGAGGGAGGGATGGCGGTCCCGCACCCGAGAATGTACTTCCTGGTGTCTCAGCTACAGCAGATTGCAGGATGTGGAATCCCGGACCGAAGAAATGATTGCTTCAGATTAATACTAACCGAGGCCCCACATAAAACACTGGAGGCAAACTCATTTGCCCATAAATGCCCGACTATAAAATTACTAAACAAAGTGTGGCAAACAACAAAGTCTTTACTGGGTTACTCTGGGATAACTGAGTTGGCCCCCCTCTGGAACAATAAAAACTTGCCAGAAGTAGCGGGAGTAGAAAAGTGTAAAATCTGGGAGAGTCAGGGAATCACACAATTAACCCACCTATATGAGGGCAACCTTATGAAATCCTTCTCAGATCTAAAACATGAATTCAATATTCCAAATAAGACGTTTTTTCAAATATCTTCAAATTAGGCATGCCATCCAGACTCAGGCTAAGACCTATTCGGTAGATAGGATCCAGACTCCCATTCTTATTAAAATAGCTCAAGCTAATACAGCGAAAGGTCTAATCTCAGTGCTATATGACAAACTGTGGGCAAGAGACCTGGGATCGATAACGACAGAGCAGTGGAATAGGATCCTAAATAGAGGGGCTCTGGTATCCATCGCTCCAGCACAGAGATTGTCCCACCTCTATTTAATACATCGCGTCTACTATACCCCTAAAAAAATGCTCCAAATAGGTTGGAACCGGAGCGATGAATGCCCTAGATGTAAGGCTACAGGCGACCTTGTCCATATGTTCTGGAGATGCCCCAAGCTCTTCAGATACTGGACAGAAGTCGTTAATAAACTTAACAATACCTTTAAGACCTCCCTAGAGCCTGATGCTAGAAGTTGCCTCCTAGGGGATATAGAGGACCATAGAATTCCCCCGGGAACCCTAGAGGGCGTACTGCGAGGCCTCTTCCAGGCACGCAAGTTAATTGCGTTAGGAACTGGACCGAAACTATCAATACCCTGATCTGGAGCGAGAGAGTGGCCTTTTTTAAAACAAGGGAATTATAAAAGGTTCGAGAGAGTCTGGGGACTATGGCTGAGAGATATAGGAGCCCCCGCTTAGAGACAGAATACCGATATAACCGGCAGCTTCCCCCGACACTGTAAAATAATAACCCCCCAACGAATAGACACTAAACATAGGAAGGACCTAACTCCGACCCTTCTTCTTAGGGAGTAAACCTGTGTTGGTAGCTTGGAGGGACCCCCCCCCCCCCGGCTGCCCCCCCCCCCATCTCAGTGGTACGGCACTAAGAAAAACCTAGATAAATATACCTATATAAATAAACAGTAAAGTAAAACCTTAGTAGAATTGACACCTGGGAGTAGGGATGGGGTCAGTACGGGGGGAAGTGTTAGAGGGGGGGTGGGAGGGAACAGGATAACCTACAGTATGTGCACGGAATGTGAAGTTGGTATTTACTTAATTATCTATGTATAATTTGTATTTTTTATATGTTCCACTGTAAGTGAATACACAAATTTTGTATGATGAGAAACAATAAAGAAAAAGTTAAGATAAAAAAACTATTGCAGTGTGACCCGTACCCCAAATCGCAGCCTCACTGTGCACCAAATTGCAGCCTTACCGTGCCCCATTTTGCTGCATTCACACCTGAGCGTATAGTTTTTAGGCAGAAAGTCACGTTATTTTTTTCACGATTTTGTACAGGTCAAAAGGTCACCAATGTACAAGAATAAAAAACACCTGTAATCTGCCCAAAAATAAGCTCCTGTACTTTTTTGAGCAACGGGCGTTTTTGCTTTAGGTGACAAAACGCACAAATGTGAACATTAAATTAATGGGATTTGTTTTACCTGGGTGTGAACAGAGCCTAAGCTCAAAAAAGTACATGAACTTTTTTATAGGCAGACGTTACAGGCGTTTTTCTTCTTTTTACATTGGTGACCTTTCGACCTGTACAAAATCAGGGCAAAAAAAGCAGCAAAAATTCCTGAAATAAAATACGCCCAACCCGATAGAACAGTGGTCCCCAACTTTTTTGGCACCGGGGACCGGCTGAGTGGAAGAAAATTGTGCCAAGGCCCAATTGGGGGGAGGTTGGGGTTGGCATGTGGGGGGTAAGCGATTTTTCGTGGGCAATGTGTCAGCGCATTATTTCTATTATTACATTGTAGTAATAAATGAAATAGTTCTACCCACCATAATGCAGAATCAGTGGGAGCTTTGAGCATGCCACTTGCCATGTCACCTGCCACCAGATGTGGTAAGGCCCCAACAGATAAAGGTAGCCACCCTCCACAAATGAAGGTAGCCTCCCGTCCACAGAAAAAGGTAGCCTCCCCTCCACAGATAAAGGTAGCCTCCCCTCCACAGAGAAAGGTAGTCTCCCCTCCACAGATAAAGGTAGCCCCCCTCCTCAGATGAAGGTAGCCCCCCTTCACAGATAAAGGCAGTCCCCCCCACAGATGAAGGTAGCTGTGTAGTAATCTTCTTACCTTAACTATGGGTACTGTGGCTGGCTCCTGCATCCTCTGTGGGTGTCTGACTCCCACATCCTCTGTGGCTTGTTCAAGTGGGTGGCTGGCTGGCAGGCACCCTTCCTTTGGATGGTCATCGTGGCTGATTGGCTCCTGGGAGTGGCTGGCTGCCTGGCCCCTGCATCCTCTGTGACTGGCTGGCCGACACCCTGCCGTGGCTGGTTCTCTGTTGTGGGTCATCGTGAGTGGCTGGCACCCTTCCCTGCTGTGTGTGGGACACCGTGGGTGGCTGACTTCCTGCTGTGGGTGGCTGGCCTTGCTCCCTGCTGTGGGTCAGTGGGTGGCTGGCACCCTGCTGCAGGGTGGTGGGTGGCTGTCACAGTGCACCCTGCTGCAGGTGGCTGGCCTGGCTCCCTGCTGCAGGTGGAAGGCCTGGCTCCCTGCTGCAGGTGGAAGGCCTGGCTCCCTGCTGCAGGTGGATGGCCTAGCTCCCTGCTGTAGGTCAGTGGTTGGGTGGGTGGCTGGCAAAGTGCACCCTGCTGAGGCTGATGGAGAGGGGGTGGGCTGACCGAGAGGGAGGTGGGCTGACAGAGGGGGGGCTGACGGAGAGGGGTGACCTGACGGAGAGGAGGTGGGTTGACTGAGAGGAGTGGGCTGACAGAGAGGGGGTGGGTTGACGGAGAGGGGGTGGGTTGACGGAGAGGGGGTGGGTTGACGGAGAGGGGATGGGCTGACGGAGAGGGGATGGGCTGACGGAGAGGGGGTGGGCTGACGGAGAGGGGGTGGGTTGACAGAGTGGGGGTGGGCTGATGGAGAGGGGGTGGGTTGACGGAGAGTATTGCATAAGGATTGTAACTTCACTCATAACTTACTTCAAGCTGGGTGTCTCAGTGCAGAGCCAGGTCCTTGCACCTCTTCAGGGGGAGGATGATTAAAGAGCCAGGTACTTGCACCTCTTCTCAAGGGGGGTTATTTCTTTCTGTCACATCTTGTCTTCTTTGCCAGCACCTCCCCCGGCCCCAACTCACGTGCTCAGCAAGTCACATGTGATGCTGCTCGTCCCCTCCCCTGACATGCCACATGACCTGGGAGGCGGGAGTTGTAGTTTGCTGTGCCTGCGCTGATAAGTAACTTATCTTTAGCGCGGCCGGACTACAACTCCCACCATGCAGCGCAGCCTGCACAGGAGCAGATACTCCAGCCAACCAATCGGCGGCCACCGTGGCCGACTTCTCGCAGCATCACCTGATTTTTTTTTTTTACAGCCTCAGCCAGCCCAGCGGCCGTTAAAGATAATGTAGACGCCGGCTTGGGGGGAAATCTCCGCCCATCCCGCACCTGGGCACGTCCATTCACACTGCACGGGGAGTGTCCGTGTGAGAGACACTCCCTGTTCACTCCTACCTTCCCCAGCCGCAATTGTAAATCCGCAATTGTAAATCCGCTCCGAGGAACTCCATTTCCTACAGCCGGCCGCTGGGCTCTCTCATGCCGCCCGCCCGGGCCCGCCCCCGCGGCCCGGCTGCAGAAGGGCCATGGCCCGGTAGTGGGCCGCGGACCGGGGGTTGACGACCACTGCGATAGAACACCTTTGGGATAAATTGGAGCAGAGACTGCGAACCAGGCCTTCTCTGACCTAACAAATGCACTTCTGGAAGAATGGTTAAACATTCCCATAGACAAACTCCTGAACCTTGTGGACAGTCGTCCCAGTAGAGTTGAAGCTGTAATAGCTGCAAAGGGTGGGCCAACCCAATATTGGACCCTGTAGGGTCTGTAGACTAAAACGGCAATGCCATTAATATTCATGTGTGTGTAAAGGCAGGCGTCCCAATATCGAAAAAAAGAAAAGAAAAGGAAAAAAATCTCTAAAAGTTCCCCAACTCACATTCAAACTTCAACAGACACTATGGGGCTGATTTACTATTATCAATGCGCTGTGCTGGTTCATGGCTTAATTGGTACGCTGGATGAATCCTTAATTAGGCACATGAACCAGCGTAGCACAGGGCGCAATGCAATTAATATGTAAAGCCGCCGCCCAACTACCTTTAGAAGTCTATGGGAGAAATCAAAAGTGTTAATTTTCAAGGTTAATATGCAAGTTTTTCTCCTAAAAAGTGTTTGGGGAACTGAGTCCTGCCCCAGGGGACATGTATCAATGCTTTTTTTATTTTTTAAAACAGCTGTTTTTTTCAGGAGCAGTGCTTAAATAATAATAATAATGCTTAAAATGCAACAATCAAAGTGAAATATTACTTTAAATTTCGTACCTGGGGGGTGTAAAGTCAGCATGTGAAAAATCGCATGTTTCCCGTGGTTAGAACTGTCCCTGCTCAAAATGACATTCTGACGTAAAAAAAAGTCATTTAAAAATTCATTCGCGGCAATAATGAATTGCTCCGGCAATTCTGAGCAAATTCATACATTAAAAAAAAAAAAAGCATGGGGTCCCCCAAGTTCCATTACCAGGCCCTTCAGATCTGGTATGAATATTAAGGGGAACCCCCGGCGTAAAAGAAAAATGATGTGGGATTCCCCCCAAATATCCATACAAGGCCCTTCAGGTCTGGTATGGATTTTAAGGGGAACTCCTCCCCAAATTTAACAAAAAAAAAAAGCGAGGCGTTCCCCCAAAAATCCACACCAGACCCCTTATCCCCTTAATTTTTTAAATTTGGGGTGGAGTTCCCCTTAAAATTCATACCAGACCTGAAGGGCCTGGTATGAATATTTGGGGGGAACCCCACGCCTATTCTGGCACTTCTCTCCTTCGTGAAAAAATTATATTATTTTTTTTGCCCAAAAAAAACGGTTTCATGAATTAAAAAATAACAAAGCAGTAAAGTTAGCCCAATTTTTAGGGATAATGTGAAAGATGATGTTACACCGAGTAAATAGATACCTAACTTGTCACGCTTTAATATTGCGCACACTCATGGAATGGCGCAAAACTTCGGGACTTAAAAATCTCCATAGGCGACGCTTGTTTTTTTTTAGGTTACCAGTTTAGAGTTACAGAGGAAGTCTAATGCTAAAATTATTGCTCTCGCTCTAATGCACACATCAATACCTAACATGTGTGGCTTGAACGGCGTTTACATATGTGGGCGGGACTTACATGCGTGTTCGCGTCTGAGTGTGAGCTACTAGAAACAGGGGCGTTTAAATTTTTTTTTGTTCTTAATTTTTGTTCTTTTTTTAAACGTAATCATTTTCTTTTTACACTTTCTTTGTCCCTTTTTTTTTTTTGATCACTTTTATTCCTATTACAAGAAATGTAAACATCCCTTGTAATAGGACTAGTGTGTGACAGGTCCTCTTTATTGAGTGAGGCGGGGTCAATAAGACCCCACATCTGTCCTCCAGGCTGGAAAGCATGAGATCGTAAAAAAAAAACACTGATCTCATGCTTTCAGCCGCGATCATGTTCATTCAGCACAGTGGTGTAGTGGATAGCATTTTTACCTAGGTTTCCTCCCACAATCTAAAAACATGCTGTAAATCGGATCCCGTCTAAATAAGCATGCAGTAGTATATTTAGGTTTTGTGCTGCCCTAGGCCTGACTAATCTTCTGCACCTCCTAACAGAAAAATGACCCACCCTTCCTGTCAAGGCCACACCCATTTTTTTTATGACCGGCCAGAAATTTTCAGGGGGCGGGGGCACTGGATTCCCTTAATTTGCATAATTGTTCTCACTTCCTGTTTGGCTATGGGGCAGGAAGTGAAGGCAAATCTCCCCAATTGGACAGGGATAATACAAAATAAACTGACAGGGCCTATAACCCTCCCTCACTCACTCTATCCAAAATGAAAGAAAAAAAGTGTTGATTATCCAGTTAAGGACCGCCTCCTGCACATTTACATTGGCACGTCTTGTGCTAGTACGTCTTTGTTTAATAGGTACGTCTTGTGCTAGTGCCCAGCCGCGGGTCGCGGGCGCGCTCCCGCGACCCAGTCCAAAGCTCCGTGAACGGACCCGATCGCCGCCGGAGTCCCGCGATCGGTCCCCGGAGCTGAATAACGGGGAGAGCCGTGTGTAAACACGGCTTCCCCGTTCTTCACTGTGGCGGCGTCATCAAAAATTTGAAAGTAATTTTATTAGTCAAAAAAAAAAAAACACACACAAACAAAAATTAATAATCATAAAAAATAAAAATAAACATAGGTTCATTTGAGACAGTAAACAAAATATGGTTTATGCTTTGGAAATAACACAATAGACTCACAGACACGGGATTGAAACATTAGTCACAACATCTTGAGAAATATTTAGGAAAATAATGCAGCACAAATACATCAAAGTGAACACCGTAAAAAAAAAAAAAACATACATTGACAAAAAAAACCTTGATCAAACACATCTGTTTAGCAAAAACATTCTTGCCAGCCAGCCGGCCCCCCACACACACAACCTGCCCTCTCTCAGGGCAGCTAACAAATGTTCTATACACACTTTATATAACATAGGCTTGTGTCTTCATGAGGCAATTGAAAACACATGGACAAAGTTCAGTTTCTACTTTGGGTGAACTTGTAAATGGTTACACCTGTTAAGGATGTCCTTAAATTACTAACCCAAAAAACACGCTCTATGAGCATGCTCAGAGTCATCCAAGTACTGTTCACACACAAAATGCAACATCAAAAATTCTAAGTCCCTGGGCATGTTCAGTTCACCAGAAATGCAGAGGCAAGAATCATAAACAAAGCTGCAATCGCAGCTGAAAGCATGAGATCTGTGTTTTTTCTCCGATCTCATGCTTTCCAGCCTGAAGGACAGATGTGAGGTCTTATTGAATTATTTTGTAAAAAATAATAATTAAAACGCCCCTGTCCCTAGTAGCTCACACTCAGAAGCGAACACGCATTTAAGTCCCGCCCACATATGTAAACGCAGTTCAAACCACACATGTGATGTATTGACGCGTGCGTTTGAGCGAGAGCAATACTTTTAGCACTAAACCTCCTCTGTAACTCTAAACTGGCAACCTGTAAAAAAAAAAACAAGCGTCACCTATGGAGATTTTAAAGTCCTGAAGTTTGGCGCCAATATTAAAGCGTGACAAGTTAGGTATCTATTTACTCGGTGTAACATCATCTTTTACATTATCCCTAAAAATTGGGCTAACTTTACTGTTTTGTTATTTTTTTAACCACTTGAGCCCCGGACCATATTGCTGGTCAATGACCGGGCCAGTTTTTGCGCTTCGGCACTGTGTCGTTTTAACTGACAATTGCGCGGCCGTGCGACGTGGCTCCCAAACAAAATTGGCATCCTTTTTTCCCACAAATAGAGCTTTCTTTTGATGGTAGTTGATCACCTCTGCGGTTTTTAATTTTTGCGCTATAAACAAAAATAGAGCAACAATTTAAAAAATATATATATTTTATACTTTTTGCTGGGGGACGCTGATCATGAAGGGGAACTCCACACCAAAATAAAAAAAAAACGGCATGGGTTCGCCTCCAGGTGCATACCAGGCCCTTAGGTTTTGTCTGGATAGTAGGGGGGAAAACCTACGCCGAAAGAACAGTGTCGGGGTTACCCCAAAATCCAGACCAAACCCTTATCCAAGCACGCAGTCTGGCCGGACAGGAATGGGGGTGGGGACGAGTCAGCGCCCCCCCTCCTGAGCCGTACCAGACCGCATGCCCTCAACATGGGGGAGTGTGTGCTTTGGGGCAGGGGGCACTGCGCCCCCCACCCCAAAGCACTCTTGTCCCCATGTCGATAGGGACAAGGGCCTCTTCCCGACAACCCTGGCCATTGGTTATCGGGGTATGTGGGTGGGCGGATAGAAAAAAAAAAATCGATAAAAAAATTGCTAAAAAGAAATGGCAAAAAAAAATAAAAAAAAAATCGGTAAAAATAAAATAACAAAAATCGATAAATAACTGATAAAAAATAAAAAAAATCGATAAAAAGAAACGATTTTAAAAAGGATAAAAAAAATTGATTAAAGAAATAGATTAAAAAAAACGATAAAAATAAACTATTATAAAAACAATAAAAAAAAAAAAATCGATAATAAAAAAAAAAACATTAAAACCCAACCCGATAGAACACCTTTGGGGTGAATTGGGTTATATAGAGGGGAACTTCCTGTCTTAGATTATGCCTGTGTCCAATCACCTGAAGGTGGCATATAACCCACATAGTAATTACTATGTTCTGCTCTATGTCCCGTGATGTACGAAAAATAAATATATATATATACACAAGGTGATATCAAATTTATGAGACTGGTTTTGTAACACGGCAACAGATGGCAGCATGCACAATCACAGGGAGCACAGACTTTTAAGTCGGTGTGCCAAAAAATATTGTCCCGTGTACATCGGGTGCTGTGCAACTGGTGCTATTCTGACCATGTGCGTTACCACATCTGCTATTTCATCATGGACGGCAAGTTAGAACAAATACATTTTGCAAAAATACTGCAATGAGTCGTTCGAGGGGTTTTAAGTTTGAGGTGTCCCTAGGCTGCTGACCCAAGAGTAGAATGTACACCGTGTGGAAGTCTGACCTCCGTTAGCGTGTCGTGGGGACGAACTTGACAGCAACTAGGCGCATGTTCAACTCACATGTGAGAATTGCCTGGACTGTTCTGTAACACGCACCAAGAATGGCAGCAATGTTGCCAAATGGTTTTCAATGTTTTGGGGGGGGGTCGAGCTTGTTGAACTTCCTGATCGCTCCTCGTCTTCCAGTGATGTTCTTCCACTCTTGAAGAGTGTGTACCACTCAAAACGACTTACTGCAGCATCGCCATATACACGTCAAATGTCTCAGTGGCAGACATGCCCAGTTTCACACAGAATTTCATGTTTGCACTTCGTTCTAGCTGTTCCTGATGAAATAGCAGACACAGTAACGCACATGGTCAGAATAGCACCAGTTGCAATAGTGATGTACAAAGGGAAATGTGGTTTATTTACTAAAGCTGGAGTGCAAAATCAGGTTCACTTCTGCATAGAAACCAATCAGCTTAAAACCTCAGCTTGTTCAATTAAGCTTTGGCAATAAAAGCTGGAAGCTGACTGTTTTTTTATGCAGAAGTGAGCCTGATTGCGCACTCTATAGCCTTAGTAAACCCTCAATATCTTTTGGCACACCGACTTATGACAGTCAATGCTATCTGTAACTGTGAGTGCAGCCATCTGTTGGCATGTTGCAAAACTAGTCACAAAACTTTTTGATACTACCTTGTACACTTATGCAGTCAGATGCTCCGAAGGTGTCACCATGAACGTTTAACACAATTTTGAACCCTTTGATGTAAACATCCTCCTCCAGCAGACCCTGGTACAGGCCCCACCATTTTTTGCTATTTACTCTGATTTCTTACCTTACCCTGTGCCGATCTACTGTATGTTTTTTTGGGAAGGGAGATCGGGAACCTGCCGCACTGGCGGCATTAAGCCGACAGGTGCTGGAGGTCAGAACAGGAGAGACCCACAATTGTTTAGAGAAGCAGCGTGTACCTGGTGAAGCTGTGTGGGTTGCCATAGATATGACCATATCATGTCATATCCATAGCGAACCACACAGCTTCTTCCGATGCAGCATGGCCGGCTCACCGTTCTGCCTCCTCACAGGAACAGCATATACAAATATGCATGGGAACAGAGGCCTATTTTTCAATATATGTGTAAATGATATGCTTTTATTATAAAAAGTTAATTATTTGTTTAACCACTTAAGACCCGGACCAATACGCTGGCAAATGACCCAAGGGGTTTTTGCGATTCGGCACTGCGTCGCTTTAACAGACAATTGCGCGGTCGTGCGACGTGGCTCCCAAACAAAATTCGCGTCCTTTTTTTCCCACAAATAGAGCTTTCTTTTGGTGGTATTTGATCGCCTCTGCGATTTTTATTTTTTGCGCTATATACAAAAATAGAGCGACATTTTTGAAAAAAAAATCAATATTTTTTACTTTTTGTTATAATAAAAAACCAATAAACTAAATTTTAGTCAAACATTTAGGCCAAAATTTATTTAGCCGCATGTCTTTAGTAAAAAAAAAATCGCATTAAAAAAAAATTAGCTACCTAGCGGGAACAGCGACACTAATACAGCGATCAGAAAAATGATCGCTTAGTGACGCTGGCAATAGGGAGTGAAAGGGTTAACTAGGGCAGTGATCAGGGGGTTAAAACTTTATTGGGGGGGTGGGGGGGGCTACCCTGACACTACTGACTGTCTGACTGTCACACTGTCTGTCACACTGACACTAAATACAGTAATCATACATGATTACTGCATTCAGTGACACTGTGACAGGGGGGAGGGGGGGGGGGGGGGGGGGGCGATCGCGGGGGTTAAATGTGTGTGTGTAGTGTAGTGTTGGTGCAGGACTTACTTGTTCTGTAGTGATCTCTCCTCAGCGGCGCTTGAAACAAACGCCGAGGGAGAGATCACGTCGCTTCCTCCTTCCTGTGTTTACACAGGAGGAGGAAGTGACAGGTCAGGCGGGCGCGCGCATTGGCTGGGAGCGATCCGGGAGGGGGCGGATGAAAACGGATAGCCGCCCCCACTTGTCGGATCGCTCCTGCAGCCGCGCGGACCGCCGCATGTACGGGGGGGGGGTCCGATCGGACCCCCGATCCCCCCCAAGGCACCAACGTATATATACGTTGATGTGCCTGTCGGTGCCATTCTGCCGACGTAAATGTACATGCGGCGGTCCTTAAGTGGTTAACTGCTTGCCGACCACCCACCGCAGTTATACGGCGGGACGGTGGCACTGCTGGGCGAGAGCACGTAGCTCTACGTCCTATCTTTTCCGATCCCTCGGCCGAGTCCCACGCGCGTGCCCGATCGCCGCCGTCACGTGCGCTCGTTCGTTACAGAGCGGGGAACGAGAGCTATGCGTGTAAACACATAGCTCTCGTTCCTGTCAGCGGGGGAAACGCTGATCTTCTGTTCATACAATGTATGAACAGAAGATCAGTGAGTCCCCCTAGTGAGGCAACCCCCCCCACCCCCATACAGTTAGAACACACCAGGAACACACTTAACCCCTTCCCTGCCCCCCTAGTGTTAACCCCTTCACTGCCAATGGCATTTTTATAGTAATCCAATGCATTTTTATTGCATTGATCGCTATAAAAATGCCAATGGTCCCAAAAATGTGTCAAAATTGTCCGATGTGTCCGCCATAATGTCTCGGTGCTGAAAAAAAACACTGATCGCCGCCATTACTAGTAAAAAAAATAATATTAATAAAAATGCCATAAAACTACCCCCTTTTTTGTAAACGCTATAAATTTTGCGCAAACCAATCAATAAACGCTAATTGCGATTTTTTTCACTAAAAATATGTAGAAGAATACGTATCGGCCTAAACTGAGGAAAAAATGTTTTTTTAGATATTTTTTGGGGATATTTATTATAGCAAATGGTAAAAAATATTGAATTTTTTTCAAAATAGTCGCTCTATTTTTGTTTATAGCGCAAAAAATAAAAACCGCAGAGATGATCAAATACCACCAAAAGAAAGCTCTATTTGTGGGAAAAAAAGGACGCCAATTTTGTTTGGGAGCCACGTCGCACGACCGCGCAATTGTCAGTTAAAGCAACGCAGTGCCGAATCACAAAAGGTGCTCTGGTCAGGAAGGGGGTAAATCCTTCCGGGCTGAAGTGGTTAATAAAACCTTGCTAGAGGTTTCACAGCTGCTGTGAGTTTATACACACATTTTTACAGACTTTACTGTTAACAGTTAGATTTTTTTTTTTCTTTGTTAGCTCTAAACTACAGAAGTCTTTAGTTCACATGTTGGTATTTAATTAGAAGATCAAATATACAGAGGAAAGACAGACGGTTTTCATGTCATTTTATTTCCGCCTCATACTTGCAAAAAATAAATAAAAAAGAAAGAAAAATCAAACATTCATATTTTTAAAGTCTTTTGTGTACGTCCACACCTTGGATGAAAGTGCTACAAATACAAAATGTAGATTGTTCTATGCCATATTTAACATCAGATCTTAACATCAGCTCATTTTCAGAATCCTTTTCAGGTTTTCCTCTGTGTCTTGGTTGGAGAAGACTTCTTTGCCCACATTAGAGATGCCATTATGTTCTCAACTTTCTGAAGGGTTGAATACTTTTATATAAAAGCTACTTCCTGTTTGTTTGTTTAGTTAGTTGTTGGTCCACCAGGAAAGAAGGCCCAGGCCTGGCTCACTTATGGAACCCTAGGATGTAACAAACAATTTACCATTTTAACTAAATTTAAGACTGTCGAAAATTAGAGATATTTATCTTGAAAAATAATTCACTTAAAGTGTCATAAAACATGCTGAATCCTTTTCTGACAGTATGCATAAATGCAGCCTCACTGGATTGGACTTTTTTCCGTGGGGCCGCATATCTGCCTTTATACTGGGAGCGCACCATTAGAGCAGACACTGTGTCCCACAGGGACTGAAAAACCCGGTTGGGGTCACCTGATCACTGTGATAGCCTCTGATTGGCTATCACAGTGATTAGTCCCTGTGAATCCCGTCCCTGTTCTCGCTCTCTGAATGGGTGAGAGAAATACATTATACAATATGAGAAATAGTTTGTCCGAGCACTGCTGGAATCACCTTTAAAATAAGGCACCTAATGCCGTATAATAAGTATTGAATTTGGAAGGAAACAGAGAGAAGGGATCATTTACGGTGCAAAAGGGTATAATGGTAGTGATGAGAAAGAACGGCAGTTTCTTTACAAAAAAACTAAATATTTTTATTAAATAGACATCAACATAAATAGACTAAAAATGATGAATAGTGGTCATTTAACAATGTGAGGTAAAAGCATGGAAGTCATACATTCCCTACATGTTTTGCTTCTTCAGGGGAAAATAAGATCCATGCCAAAATATTTGTAACTAAATATATACATAGGTTTAGCCATGTATAGCATAATAAATACAATATAATGTAAATCAATATATACATATGACACAAAGATGACTAGAGGCAAAGAATCCAGAGGGGGAAGAGTAAACAAAACAAATCAGCAGGCAGTGGCATCAACGCTGGCAGTGCTTTTTACTATTTTTTTGATGACCACAACACCCCGTTTTACATCTCTTCATTTTGGTGTCTTGTAACTTGCGGGCCTCGTAAGTATTCATTTTTTTTCTGCTATTTTCATTTTAACCTATTCAACCTTTCAGGTTGAATTTATGTAGTTATTCACCCAATTCTCTATTTGGGTGAATTATTTCATCTGTTCCCCTTTGTGTTTTTTTCTATCTTCCATATTTCCAGTCCTCATTGCCTGTTCTTGCGGGTTTAGCATCTAATTGTGACAGACGGAGTTCAGTGTTGACCCATTCAGGGTCCATTTCTCCATCCCTGTGCCGGGAAGTTGGCGAGCGTCCATCTCTGTGGTTTGTGGTTGGTAAGCATTTGTTTTGTTTACTCTTGCCCCTCTGGATTTTTTGCCTCTAGTCATCTTTGTGTCCTATGTATATATTGATTTACATTATATTGTATTTTTTCTGCTATACATGGCTAATCCTATGTATAGATTTATTTTTGTTATTTAGTTACAAATATTTTTAGGCATGGATCTTATTTTCCCCTGAAGAAGCGAAACATTGCAAAACATGTATGGAATGTGTGACTTCCATGCTTTTACCTCACAATATACACTATATTGTCAAAAGTATGGCACAATATTGCGTTAGCCCTCCCTCTACAGCTATAACAGCTTCAACTCTTCTGGGAAGACTGTCCACAAGGTTTAGGTGTGTGTCTATGGGAATGTTTGACTATTCTTCCAGAAGTGCATTTTGTGAGGTCAGGCACTGATGTTGGAAGATAAGGCCTGGCTCGTAGTCTCTGCTCCAATTTATCCCAAAGGTGTTCTATTGGGTTGAGGTCAAGTCAAGTTCCTCCACCCCAAACTCAAACATTCATGTCTTTATGAACCTTGCTTTGTGCACTGGTGTGCAGTCATGTTGAAACAGGTATGGGCCCCACCACCAAACTGTTCCCACAAGGTTGGGAGCATGAAATTGTCCAAAATGTCTTGGTACGCCGACACCTTAACCTCCCTGGCGGTATGATTCTGTCTGGAATTACGTACCAAAAGCGGTACAATTATTTGCATGGAAGTTTGGCGTTTTATACTGTAGGCCTGCAATTCTTAGGAATAACTTGCTTAAATCTGTCCAAACAAGACATCCCGGGTATGATAAAGTTTGAAAAACAAAATCATAATTTTTTATATAATAAAAAACTATAAATAATTATAACAAATTATAATAAAAAATATTCAATAATGTAATCAACTCAAAAAACACTGAAATTTGCTCAGTTGCAGAATTGTCGCTGTCATTATTTATTTTTTTTATGACAAATTTCCCCCACAAATCGCTATCGCTCAATTCTGAAAGTAATTATAATTTATTATCGCTGTTTTCTAGCTGATCTAAAACCATTTTTGACATAAAGGGACACTTTTGGTTGTTATGGGCAATCTACAGTTTCCAGGCAGAAAGAACAGTTTTTATTATATAAAAGGACATGTAGGGCACAGGACAGACCACTAGGGACAAGGGGGGGGGTGTTTTTTGTACATTTTTTAACATACGTATGTAATTATAAGATTACATTGTACTGTATGTAAAGTGTTTGTTTACCTTTTTAAATTTGCGCCGTTCTCCGCTCCCGTGCGTCGTAACGTCGCAGGGAACGGAGATCGGCGGCACACGGGGGACGCTGTGTGAATCGAGCGAGCACCCGCTCGCTCACACAGCGGGGATGCATCGCTGGATCCAGGAAGAAGGTAAGACAGGCGCGCTGCAGGCTCTGCATGGCTAACCGAGCGTGACTGGGGATACGATCTCTGCAAAAAAAAACACCCCGAGTCACGCTCGGGGATACCGCCAGGGAGGTTAAGAGTTCCCTTCACTGGAACTAAGGGGCCAGGCCCAACCCCTGGAAAAAAGTGCAACTTTCTGGACTTATGCCCTGTACACACGACCGGTTCATCCGATGAAAACGGTCTGATGGATTCTTTCATCAGATATCAGATGAAGCCGACTTTCATCAGTCTCGCCTACACACCATCAGTTAAAAAAAACGATCGTGTTAGAAACGCGGTGACGTAAAATACAAGACGTGCTGAGAAAAATGAAGTTCAATGCTTCCAAGCATGCGTCGCCTTGATTCTGAGCATGCGTGGATGTTTAACCGATGGACGTGCCCACAGACGATCGTTTTTTTAACCATCAGATAATTTTAGGGCAGCACGTGCTTTACAAACGTATCCACATGTCCACTACATGTGAGGATACTTTCTTCCTGTTTTTTAACTTTTAAAATATAGTCAGTGTATCTCTCACTCTTTCCTTGAAGAAAAAAATAAATAAAAATGCCTAGATCAAGGTTTGATCTAGCTCAGTGCCAAGGTTAGTGTTTGGGTCAAGCAAGGGTCAAGTAAGGGTCAGTATATTTTGGGCAGGATTTTTTTTCTTCTAAAAAAAAAAAAATCATGCACACTATTGTTTGTGGGCCGTACTATGGGTACAAACAACAACATACACAAATGTGGTATTTATGCATTATTGAGCACAGAATTTATTTTGAGTTGACCTTTGGGGGTAGGTAATGTTAGTAGATGATTTTTTTTTTTTTTTTTTACTATATAGGGTTAGTTTTCCTTTAACCACTTAAGGACCGCCTACTGCACATTTACGTCGGCAGAATGGCACGGCTGGGCACATCAACGTATATATACGTTAATTTTAGTACCCAGCCGTGGGTCGCGGGCGCGCGCCCGCGACCCGAAGCACCGGGACCGCGGGATTCGCGGACCCGATCGCCGCTGCAGTGCGGCGATCCGTCCCTGGAGCAGAAGGACGGGGAGAGCCGTGCGTACACACGGCTTCCCCATGCTTCTCTGTGGCTGTAGCATCGATCGCGTCATCCCTGTAATAGGGGGACGCGATCGATGACGTCACACCTACAGCCACACCCCCCTACAGTGGTAAACAAGACACATAGGCACACATCCCCTACAGCGCCACCTGTGGTTAACTCCCAAACTGCAACTGTCATTTCCACAGTAAACAATGCAAATTTAAATGCATTTTTTGCTGTGAAATGACAATGGTCCCAAAAATGTGTCAAAATTGTCCGAAGTGTCCGCCATATTGTCGCAGTCACGAAAAAAAAATCGCTGATCGCCGCTATTAGTAGTAAAAAAAAAATAATTAATAAAAATGCAATAAAACTATTCCTTATTTTGTAAACGCTATAAATTTTGCGAAAAACCAACCGATAAACGCTTATTGCGATTTTTTTACCAAAAATACGTAGAAGAATACGTATCGGCCTAAACTGAGGAAAAAAAATGTTTTTTTATTTATTTTTGGGGGATTTTTTATTATAGCAAAAAGTAAAAAAATATTGCATTTCTTTTAAAATTGTCGCTCTATTTTTGTTTATAGCGCAAAAATATAAAAACCGCAGAGGTGATCAAATAACACCAAAAGAAAGCTCTATTTGTGGGGAAAAAAGGACGCCAATTTTGTTTGGGAGCCACGTCGCACGACCGCGCAATTGTCAGTTAAAGCGACGCAGTGCCGAATCGCAAAAAGGGGCAAGGTCCTTTACCTGCATTTTTTCCGGGTCTTAAGTGGTTAACTACTTATTGCCCCGGACCAAAATGCAGCTAAAGGACCAGGCC